>OY979695.1:104512988-105112988 GCA_963855945.1 Thereva nobilitata | reverse complement strand
AGGATTTTTTTTGAACTTTTAGGAGAAAATATACTTCACCGCCTGGGCTAGATATGACAAGGCATATTACTATTTAAAATTACTGACTCTACTAAATTACTTATATAATAAATTACTATATTTTGGTGTTGAAGTTTAACTTACAGAGTTTTTTTAATATTACACAGAATTCGTAGCATTACTTTGATACGTCCTAAAAGTGTATTTAAAGCCTGACTACATTCACTAAGAAGCCCTATTGATCTAAATCTTAACTTATTTCTGTAGTATTTACAGAACTTTTTTATAAAAACAAGTTTAGTGCAGTTTTTAATCTAATTTTTAAGAGACTAATTTTGCTTTCCTTTTTTCAGAAATCTACCGCTCATCGCAATGCCTCCCGCAACAACATAGCACTTCAAAACGCCTAATATAGAAATTCCTAACAATAGACAACAACAAATGACATTCAAAAATAGTTAAAACTTAAAAAAAAACAATTGGTCTGAAGAACAGAGAAAATTAAAACAAAAAAATGCAAGAAGTTTGTAGTAGTCTTGATCCCCAATTGGGTGCACAAATAAAGTCCGAATCACCCCTAAATCCGCTTCAAGTTCAAACAGGGCAAACAGCTCCCCCGCATCCTGGTAAAATGGGACCAAACTGTGATAAACGAGCCGACACGGCTTACTGGATGGCCACTGAGAGTGGCTTCATTAATTCTCAACCATCGATGGCTGAATTCTTAAATCATTTAAGTCCGGAGAGTCCCAAAATGGGTACACCAGGATATCCGGTGGTACCAGCTGACGGCATGGACTCTGTCCCCGAGTATCCATGGATGAAGGAAAAGAAAACGTCGAGGAAGAACAATAGTCAAGGTAAGTGCGGATAAGCTAGCTGCGGTCGCAGATAACAATTTCATGTTAAAGTTTAAACAATTAATCAAAACATGCCGTCCTGGCGCCGAGAAATGATGAAACAATTCGATTCGATAAGAATTAGGATAAACCAAGCGGAAACCTCGATCGTTTGCGGCTGTTCTTGTTTGGTATCCATAGATCTGTTATTTGCGATCATTTGTAACAATCTACGGCCTTCCCCGGGCGTTGATGGACAGACGTCCATCGGTTCATTTGTATTCATCCCGGGAGGCTCTTCAAAGTGATGTAACAAATGCCGTACACATCGGGCCAGTCGGGTCCGGCTGGGTAACCTGTTATTTGGATTCATTTGTCAAAACCTCTTTCGGCAAATTTTTACCCTTAGTTATCGGGTGTGTGCATGCAACTGTGTTCCATAGGATGCCCTTCAGGTGAAGCCGAACACATTTTTTTCTTTAGTAATTCACTCATTGTGCACCGCCGACCGACGATGTATTAACTGAGAAAAATTTACTTCTTCCTGATTTCTGATAGAAGAATATCGATTGCTGCTCATTAATCTCGTCGAAATTTTGTTGCTTTGAGTTTTTTTTTGTTTATTAAGTTGTTATTGGAGTGTGTTGTTGGTTGGATGTTTTACTGGATAAAATGTTGTAGAATATGATTTCATTCATGATCAAGTAGTTCTCAACCAGGATGTAGGTAAGTCAAGGAAGTTCTGCTCTTAATCGGAATATCTACCCCAGTGGCGTAGCGTGGACTTTTGCCACCCAGGGCGAAGCGTAAATTGACCGCGCTATGCTTTCACAACTAAGAAAAAAATTGCTAAAAAGTCACTATTGCGACGTCGAAAAGTCACTATTTTCAAATGATTCAAAATAAAACGTCTTTCTTAAATAAACACTTTAGTCTGCGTGTTTTTTTGCAAAGCGAACCCTTTAAAACAATAGCCAATGCTAATTTGTACCACTTGTTCGATTGACAAGATAGCTAGACTCGTTACGACAAATTTGGAAGCTGCTGGAGCCGTTCTCGAACTTCAGCAGTTATAGCCCGCGCCATAAAAGAAGGGAATCACAAAATCGCTGTTTACTTGCAAGAGAAAACGTCACTCTGTTTGTTTAAAAACGCAAATAACCGGTTAATTGATATTCTCAATCACAATTCTACATGCGCGCTCATTTCCCTTCTTTTATGGCGCGAGCTCTACTCTATCTCATGAAGAAAATATTTTTGCTAGGTATTGTCCGCACAAGTGTTTTGAACCATTTACACAAACCTGGATACAAAAAGAAGGTCGATTTATGAGTTCGTCATGGATTGAACGCGAAAAACATGATAGACCAAATTAACATCTCCTGCATCTGCATTGCAAGGGAATCGTTGACTATGAGGTACTTGCAGTTGATAAGACGATTCATTCTGTGGACAACTAAGGAGATTACGCCACGCAATTGAACGAAAACGGCCCGAACTGAATAATAGAAAAGGTGTTGTCTTTGTAAAGTTGAGAGTGGCGGGTCAGCTCTTAGATATTCCCAAGGAATGAAATTCCGAATTTACGTTTATTGTTTTTAATTGGTTGAATACAAGAAATTATATTTCATTTGAGTTCAATTATCGAGGGTACGGAAAGGAGAAGAAATCAGGTTTTGCGGGTTACCACCGTAGCTGGTTTCTGTAACTTTAGTTGAGATAAATCTCTATCCCATGACATCACGCGCACAGGGCCTGTTAAGAATGATGCGGTAAAATGTGGGTACAGTGTTGTAGAATGCTGTCAAAATGACGTCAAATAGAGAATTTTTGGTAGTGAACTTCTCTATTGCGAGCTACAGAAACGAGCTGCAGATCAACTCTCTGGGGTTCTGTTGTTTTCGGTGTACCACTGGACCAACTCTCCTCTGGTTTGATGTGTTGCTGGTTTGTCTGTATATCAATGTATCAACTCTCCTATGGTTCTGCCAACGGAATCAACGCTTCCCTTCCACTGTCTGATTACATCTGCCCTCAGCAAGCAAGCACCGGCCTTTTATATCTGTGCCTTGTTGCGAGTTGCTATTCTATTTGGTATCGCTTTTACAGCGGTGGCGTTGTGCTTCGTCTTTTGTTTACAGCGGTGTCGTACTGTTTCGTTACATCTTCCATCACAACAACGCCCGAGCAGACACTTTTTTGATGGCCCGTCAAGAAGGAGAATTTGGTTGGATAATTTTAATGCGTATAGTCCAGACATAGCACCATCAGCCAGGACAATCTGCTCAGTCTGGTAATTCTTAACAATCAATGGTAAACATGTTGTAAAATGTCTCGAATGTCTCGAAATTCCCGGGATATTTAGCTCGAGACGTCTCAAAACCCGAGACTTTAAAAACCTCGAGACTTCACAAACCCTAGGTAGACCCAACTTTAAATCAAAATTTTTCAAACCCAGATGACTCTAAGACACCGACTAGCGAATAAAAAAATATAAGAGATTATAATAATAGAAATCTAGTTTAAATAAATTTTTTTTTAAAACACATTGGTCACAAATTTATAATATAACTATAATTTTAGTTTATTTATTAATTCACCTACTAATTCCTTTTGTTTAAATTGTGAATGTATGCGAAACTTTTCATTTCATATCGTACAAGCAAATGTTGTAAAATCCGTAGACTTTTTAAACCTCAATATATAAATTACAGCGGAATTACCACTCGCACTCACTCATCACGAAATTTCCGAAACTATAAAGCCTACAAACTTAGTTAGGTTCCTTAGATTTGCTAAGAGTACAATAGGTGAAAGTTGAGACCTGATATCTCATCTTCTTAAAAATGAATTATTGTTGTATGGTTGTGTTGTAGAAAAAATGCCAATGACAAAAAAGGAATCCCGGCATAGCTGTCACTGCCTTGTAGTCCAGTAAAATGGTGCAAAAAAGGGCCATCTCACGGTCCGACATGTACTAACAGAATGCCTTAAAACTGCAGACATCTTTGGTCAATTCCCCGTCCTCTCATCCTTACTGGACCCTGGTCAGAATAACAACAATCCTCTTTTTGAACTACTAAGATCGCTAGTATCATTAACTCTATTTAAAAATATTCATTCTCAGCGCCTTTTGGACTACTAGTCTGTGTGCGTCTTTTTTGGTCGGTTTGCGCCGGTAGGCCTTTCTGCCTTTTTTAAATTAAATTTGATGTGGTCATTTATTGAATTAGGGTTGTTTTTGTTGATTTTGCTTTCTAGCTTAGAAAATAACAATTATTTTGACAGACACTCCAATTATATTTATATAGATGGAAGCATATGCAGAACTTTTGTTATAACTTCTCCGTTTGCATTGCTCCAAAATCAACAAAAACAACCCTATTTCAATAAATGACCACATAAAATTATTCGCAAGAAAATGCTCTACAAAAATGCTCCAAGGCATTTTTTATGTAGAATCAATAATAAAAAAGTTATAGCGCTTTAAAGCTCATCACCCCTAAAATTTTTGTCATTTTTCGTCCATAACTTTTTTATTATTAATATTACCGCAAAACGTTATGTACGTAAGTTGTAGATAATTTGATTATCTAAAAAAAATATTTTTACAAAAAATCTGTAAAATTTTTCACCACTCAAAACAAGATGGCGGCCGAACGTCACGGCTCCGGATTCCGAAAACTCGGTTTTATACTCCCAACCAACCCCCCTACGCATTCAAAAAAAAATTGCTGTTTACAGAAAATGTTCAGCGAATGTCCCATTTGAGTGGACTATTGGAGCTACCCGGGTTCCATACGAGTCAACCCTGGGGTATCTTAGGGAAAACCTAGAATCGACTATTGTGATGTTGACGGAAGAAGGTTTAAATTTTGAGATCTCCGTGAATACGCAATCTGATAGCTTTTCTGTTACGCTACCAATTGTAGAATGTCCATCGCCCGGGTGGTAATTCGATCTCAGCCTCAGTGCAGCGTTTATAGCGCAGTAGATTTAGCGCAGTAGATTTTGCGCACACATCAGTGCACAAGCAGAAATTTAGGGCGAATATAAAAACGCATTCATTCACAATCACGTGGTTGACTGAAATGGCCCTATGATCAAAAAATAGTAAGACTATTTAAATGATACACAAAGAGCTTAGTCCAAGAGCCCAGGCCTGCCAGACCTACGTCATTTTCTTAAAGCTGATATTTCGTATATACAGTGAGCGTTAAAAGTGACTCAACACCTAAAAATTTTATATTTCTACACCTGACGCTGTCATGCACCTCCAAACCATGACAGAACCATGACCGATGGTAGAGCTCCTCGAAAGAAACCTTTTATTTCAAAAGTAAATAAAACAAAAAATTTGGAATTCGCCAAAAAATATAAAAATTTTGGCGTTATTTTGGAAATTTTCATAGTAATCGTGTCAAATTAGCAAAAGAGTTCCCATTTTTTAGAAGTAGCACCAAATGGCTCAATTTTTTTGGAAAGTGTTCAGAAACACTTATTGATCAAGTGTTATATGGTCTGAGGGTATGCAAATGTTTTTATCCATTATTTATTTAACAAATGGCTAATGTTGATGAACAATTAATGTAACAAATTAAAAATCTCGGAATATATCTAACGAAATGGACCCAAAATCTATACCTGGGGGTTTTCGGGGTCGCTGAACCCGAATCCGACGTCCAAATTCAAAAATTCAAAATGGCAGATCCAAAATGGCCGACTTTTAAAGATAAACCTCAAAATCGAACAAAAATCTATACTCGGGGGTGTTCGAGGTCGCTGAACACGAATCCGAGGTCCAAATTCAAAAATTCAAAATGGCAGATCCAATATGGCCGACTTTTAAGGTTATATTGACATTTTTGTTAAAGACAAATCACGAAATTGAACAAAAATATGCGCTTAGCGTTTTTTATTAATATTTCAATTAGGTACTCCTATTACATACATTTAAATAAATATACAAAACTATTTATATTAATTATTATTCGCGTCATTTTCTCCGTCGTTGAACTTTTCAATGTTTACAAAATCGCCATTTTCATCTGTTCCTTCTTCCTCTGCACAGTTTGCACACGTGCTTCCAAAGCAATTTACACAAGCTGGAGTGCATAGCAAACCAGCTTTCCTGCAACCACATGCTTTTCCGCAACCAGTCTTGCCGCTACAAAATATTGTTTGTAATAGGCAATCAGGTGCAGCGTTTTGTTCCATCGGCACAGGTATGTAAAAACCATCTAGCTTCCATCCATATTTTACAGGATCTGAGTCATTGCCTAACCAGGTTTGTATTTGTAAAAATACTCTTTTTATATGTAATTGAGCCGCGTCAACAGTAGGCGGTAACGAACATAAGAATACCTTGCTTGACTTATTAGCTCTTTGGCAGAAATGTTGAAATCTAAGATCGTTCAAATTTGCAGAGTCTTTTGATTTTTCATTATACATTGCTTTAATGAATTTTATACCACATTGGTATAGTTGATCAAGAGATGTTGTTTTTATTTTGAAGACTTTGGCAGCTTCTTCCAAATCTGAACTTTTAACTAACAGGTCCACAAGTTTGGTCTTCCTTTTCATATACAGGGTGTAACGCATAAGATTGTACACCGGCCGGGTATGAATAGGTTATGGATAGACGAACAAAAAATCGTTCCGGAGGGGGTGGGGTAATCTTAACGGTTTAGCCGCTAGGGCGTTTTGAAGTTTTTTTGCTAGAGTTTTACATATCACCCTGTATTTTTGTAACACTATGACCTATTTTCATAAATAAGATATCAGTGTACGCAGAATACTCCCACCTATCTAAAGCTGTAAAAATGAAGGTTCTACCGTACCAGGTTCCAGAGCGATGAGTCAACAAAGTGAAAATTTTGGTTTTTTTTTACTAAAATTTCAACTAAAACCACCATTTTCTCCAAAAAATACGTGATAAATCTAAACTTTTTTTTGCAAAATTAGAAAGCTTGGACAATTCCCTATGAAAAATGTCTAGAGAATTTTTTTCCTACGACTTCTACTTTTGGAGTTAAAAGCAATTTAGAGTCGACTTCTGATTCTTCCTTAAGCGACAACTATGGTGAGCAAAAACATTTTTATTTTCACGGCCGGCAACAAGAAATTGAAAGTGGTCATCTTGTCGGCTAATAGAACTTTCTACTAATCTAGACAAACCTCTGACAACATTTATAAGTTTCCTGTCATCGCTAACACCGCATATAAAACACTTCTGAACGTCATCGACATCATCAATCTCCATAGCTCTAATAAATATTATATAAATACATAATTATTATAAATATATTAAAATATAAGATTTTATTACCAATTGTTTTCGTATCGACATTAAACCTATACATTTTCTATACGACTATTATGCATTGTTTGCTCTGTTTAAAAAAATCATCATTGAATTGTAAAACCTCCGACTTTTCTTCAATTTCGTAATTTGTCTTTAACAAAAATGTCTATCTAACCTTAAAAATCGACCATTTGCCAATCTGCCATTTTGAGTTTTTAAATTTGGATCTCGGATTCGTGTTCACCAACCTCGAAAACCCCCGAGTATAGATTTTTGTTCGATTTTGAAGTTTATCTTCAAAAGACGGCCATATTGGATCTGCCATTTTGAATTTTTGAATTTGGACCTCGGATTCGTATCACCCCCGAGTATAGACTTTTGTTCGATTTTGAGGTTTATCTTTAAAAGTCGGCCATTTTGGATCTGCCGTTTTGAATTTTTGAATTTGGACGTCGGATTCGGGTTCAGCGACCCCGAAAACCCCCAGGTATAGATTTTGGGTCCATTTCGTTAGATATATCTCGAGATTTTTAATTTGTTACATTAATTGTTCATCAACATTAGCCATTTGTTAAATAAATAATGGATAAAAACATTTGCATACCCTCAGACCATATAACACTTGATCAATAAGTGTTTCTGAACACTTTCCAAAAAAAATTGGGCCATTTGGTGCTACTTCTAAAAAATGGGAACTTTTACACTAAATCATGCTAATTTGACACGATTATAGGTTTTGATTCACTTTTGACGCTCACTGTATATAGTGTGCACACTCGATAGCCCGGAGAATGGGCCCTTTTGTAGATAGAGGGGTTGGAAAAGGGGTTAAGGTTAATTGAAAAAAATGTATGTCGCCGCATATGTAGGTTTTCCTAGAGCTAATAGGCGTTAAATACAAGTGGCAGAAATTTTTGAACATTTGCAACCTCCCCAAGCCAACCCGATACTAGCGATATATTGCACTTTTTTTATATGGAACAAATCGCAACATGCCGCTTTGCTTACATTTATCTCCAAGCAATAGTGACGAAAAGCTGCATATGAAGCCGGCCGGCCCACAGTGGGGCCAAAACAAAAAAGCTGGCCAAAAGTCGAAAAAAAAAATGTTTTTGCTTGGCTTTTTTCTATATTTGGTTGGCAACAGTAACACCTTAAGTGTCAGAAAAAACCTATAGAAGAATCGTAAACCTATTATCTGCTCTGAAATTTCAGTTGCAATACACCTCTCCTTAAGGTGCATTTCTTTGTTCGGTTAGTTGAAAAAAAAATATAGTGCAAAAAAAGGCGTGGAAGTCTGAAAACATCATCGATTAAGATCAGACAAAATGGAATCAACTCCTGGAGGTGTGTGCAATACAACCATGGTTATTAAAGATAAATTTCTTGAATGAATTATTGTTAAAAAATCACGGATTTTTCCTGATTTTTAAAAATTAAATAACAAAAAAAGAGGGTGTATAATAAAAAAATTATGGAGTTCTGTCGTGTTCGACGATTTAACGCATATCAGGTGTTAGGTAAACATAAGCTATAAAATGAAAAAAAATAGCTGCCATAGCTGCCCTAGCCTTTTTTTACTAATTTGTTTAAATAAAATTGGTTTGATCGTTATAAGAGTTAAGAACACAATGAAATAAAAACATGGTATTTTGTCAACTTTTTTTCTTATATTGAAATGTGCAGGCACGAATACTTTAGCTAGCTCTATATACGCATACATTGAAGATCAATTTATGTATGTATATGTGTGTATGTACTGACATATTTTATATTGAAAAAATTTATATTTCTAGAAAATCGAATCCTAACGACCGACTTAAATTTTTTTTGTGAAAATTAAATTTGTTTGTATTTTATGAACATACATTATTTTTATGATTTTTAGAGGTTGAACGTAATTTATACTTTCTTCAACTGGTTCATTTAAATTTGTATTATTGCCGTGATAGTTTTTTTGTATCTGTGGCCATTTTCTTCATTTAGAAAGAAATGTATTAGCATTAAATCTTTACATTACTTTTTTAATTTACGATTCAAATAATATTAATATGTAACTTTTTAGATACAAAACAATGAGAACATTATAATGAAAATATATTTTAGTCCCTTTTGAAGCCTTCCAAACTTCTCATGTAGCCATATTAAGTCCGCAAATTTTAAAATTGAAATTCTGATAACGGATTCGTAATCAGCGGCCCCTAAAACTTCCGATTAATATGTTTGGGTATTATTTACTAAAGTTTTTGACTTCTTGGGCAGGTTATCTCCACCATATTGAGTCCGCCATTTTGAAAATCTCAATTCTGATAACGTCATCAGCGACTCCGAAAACTCCCGAGTAAACAATTTGAGATCCTTTAGAACACTTTTCGACTTTTGGCCAGCTTTTTTGGATTTGGCCCCACTGTGCAGCCTAACTGTGTCTGCTTCTGGCTTGTGGCTTCACGCAAATGACGCAATACTCTCAAATAATATTTCTTGTTGGAAGTTTTGTCCGGTGGCGGTGAGAATTCATAAGGGACCACACTACGATAACCGAAGAAAACTGTCAACTTCACTTTGATTTTCGGCTTGCTTTGATTTTTTCGGTCTTGGCCACCATTGGCAATTTACTCTCTTCGTTGGTCATCGGTTTCTGATTCGTATGTGCTCATCTCCCATAATCATGGATTTGATGAAGTCAGAAATCATTTTTTCACAAACATTAACACGATGCTTTTTTTCGAAAGTTGTGGAGGCCCAAATTGCCCTTTAAAATTGATTGTAACGACCTAAACGATATTTGCGTAATTCCAACGAGGTTGTGTTTTTTTTTCAAGCCGTTAAATAACAAAATTTCCCACTAAAATATAAATCAACACCCACCACACACTTCACGTACAACAAACCGACGACTGGCGAGCTCGTTTCTCTTGTGCATCGATATCTTTAAGTAGGATTAATCGAAAGAACCTTTTAAATCTTTTGGTCAAATTTGGCCGTCGTAAGGCCATATGTGCTCCCATTAAAAATGGTTAAAAACTCTACGGCCATCATATGCCCCTTAAAAAGCCAAACGGCCGGCGTTCGCCCTTTATACGGCCGTTTTTTATTTTTACTCGGGTTGACTTTCTTGACGTGGTGTTCATCGGTAGACGTCGAAGGATGGCCGAGCGTTCAACCTCTTCAACGCGTTCTCTGTCTTCTCTGAAGTAAGCTATACCAATCGCTCTGGATAATACATGGTCAGCAAACCCTTTTCAACATTTCCAACGTTTCGGAAGAAGAAATTCCTTTTTTGATGCAAAATTTAATGCGATTTTTTTGCTGAACTTTTCCACTAATAGTAAAGATCGAAAAATACACTTTTTTAGATAAAAGTAAACAAGCGTATCTCATTAACTACTAGAGAGAGTATGCTATGAAATTAGCCATAGATCACATCAAAATAAATGTAACACAATATACAGTCTAATCTTTTCACATTAAAACCCCACAATCCTGTTAATAAACACTCAAAATAAAAACAGCAACCCTTCTTTCCCACAAGAAATATCGAAAGTGATAAAAAATTATCTTATATTCACTTAAACGATTAAACTTTGCGTCTCAAAATTTCATTTAAAAAAAGCAGCTTCTCCCAAAACCTTCACCCTTCCTCATCCTTACAAAAGGAATAAAAATCATTCACCTTAAAACGAGTGAAATTTCCCTTTAAACTTTTATCTCCTCTTTAAGATGAGTACTTTTTAGAGCAAAGCCCGTTTAGAAACCCTAATTTCATCCCTTTTAATGGACTTCTATTTAACAGAACAATGGAAGGATATTTCTGTACGGGTTTCACGGGCAACAATTAACCGCATCTTCTCCACCGTCAAATTAGCATATTGTCTACCCTGCTTGCCGCGAACTTCGGAAAAAGTAACCGCGTTTGGTGAAAGACCAGAGAAAGTGTTTTTTCACTAATTAAGTCCGGCTTTATTTTAATTGTATTTAAAACGAGTATTAGCCACTGCTGGATTACACTACCGCTTCTATTCGGTACAGAGTACAGTAACTGCACCGCGACGCAGTGGTGGACATCAATTAAAGTAGAAATAACCGATGACGTTTGACAACAGTCGTAAAATTTATCTGGTGTAAAAGGATCCGGGCCTAAAATCTTGGTCTTTGGGCCATTAATCCACGGTTTTAGGAGTGGCGGCAGGTCGTAAAATTTTTTTAAAGCATCCCCCCATAAAGTCCTGCTTCCCCGGTGAAGGAAGGGACATTACAGGCACAAAGGGAGGAAATCATCCAGCAAACAAACAATCGCGCCAGGGATGCTTTTATGCTCGATAATATTCCATTACGAAAAAGATTTTCTGTCCCGTCATCGTGTTGATTTGCGGCGTGCGGATCCACGGTAGCGCGGTACGCCAACAAAAAAGCGAATGCTTTTTCTTCTTCTTTTTTTAAATGCGGCAACACTCATTGTTTTCTTTTATAATCGTATGATGAATGGTTAAATTCCTTTAAAAAAAAATACAAACCCGCGTTCACACCAGTGTGAGTCCATCCCCTTAAAAAATCCAAGAGTCAAAGTACGTGGCAATGACTCATCTGAAAACGTGTGGCGTTCTAAAAACCTACCGAGGAGGCTATCTTCACTTTTCCGGGTCCAACGCCATGTGGTCGGGGCGGATTTATAATGTTTCACTTTTTTTTAATTCGGATGCTTTTGGCTCGTGCCAGAAATCATAAAGCATAAAACTCACCTTTTGACCCCATTTCGATTACTTTTTTCATGTCTTTTTTTGAAGAAATTTTATGTGGAAACAATTTTTACCTTGCGCGTCCGCTAAACGCTAGGATTGAACTGCAAATGGTTGACTTGAAGTCGATTTTGTGGTTGATAATTATCGAGATTATTTATGACTGCCATAGGAAGACCCCTCGTTACTGTTACTGGAGGGAATCTTTGTTATTTATGTGTTTTGGTTTTAATTTCGGCAGTTACTTCAGTTGGGGGTTGATTAAGTGATTCTGTCGTCGCGGTGAATTAATCTGAATTCGAGTTTATAAGGATAGAAATTCGTGTCGTTGAAGAATCGAGTCTTTGCCTACAAAAGTAGTAGTTATTATTTTATTACTTTCATATCGAAATTCAAATAAAAACCCAATAATAAACGAAACAAATACATGCCTTAAAGATCCTTTAACTTGAACACTTCATATTTTGTTGTACCATTCGCTTGTACTGATTTATTCAAATTGTTAATATCCTTGTGTATGTTAACAACATGCAATTATGAACTAAGCCGGTTACAAACACACAAAACCACTGAGAGGAAAAACGTACGGCCTTTACACCCAAAAGATCTACTGATGACGTTCGTGTATGGCTACCTGAACACCTCTACCAAAATTTACATCACTGTGGTGTGTTTGTTCGGATTGCTCTAAATATCTTCAAGGCTATTGATAGAGTATGCCACACCGCTTTCTTCATTAAGCTTCAGGTATCGATTGGATTGAGAGTTTTCCTGGCCGTCCAATCAGGGGAGTATTGGATGGCGTCGAATCGAAATCCCACACCACCCCTATCTGTATTCCGCAGAGTTCAATCTTTCATCCCTTTATTAATTGACATGCACTCTTAGTTCCCTCCTTCACTGTTCCTCTGCTGATGGTATTCTGCGTTACTCCTTTGACCTCGATAATGTAAGACAATAAGGCGCCAAACCCAGTCTTCATGATCGTCAACTCAAGTCCAATTCAATCAACAGGGACACTAAACTTATTCTTTATTGGGCTGCAAAAATCGTGTTGAATTGAACCACATCAAAAACGAAATACTGCCTTATTTCTAATAAAACCTGCACCACTCTTTCTCCCGTTTCAGTGGACCGTCTATAACTAACGGCCGAACCTTCTCTGAATATCCTAGGCATAACATTAACCAATGATCTGAGTTAGAGTAAACACATATTCCAAATTGCCAAACCTAGCCTGGGATAACTTAAAAGATGTAAATTCCTCTTTTAGCCTTCGCACAGTCGGCTCCAAATGCCGAAAAAGTGGCCAAAAGTCCCTAAAATCGATCTTTGATTTGGGGACTTTTTGGGTCTAGTAATGTAGGTTGGTACTTTAGGTATTAGAAACAGCGTTTTATAACGGTCAAACTTGCATGGGGGCTCTCGGGAGCCATTGTAACGTGAAACGCGGGTTTTGTGTTAACAGTGACCTGGAATCGTTTGAAATGGCTTCTGATAACGAAAGTAAGTACTTTTAAACGTTATTTCATATATTCATTTAAAACAACTCTTTTATAACTTCCCGTTGTAAACGTCAATGACTAAAATTACAATACTCAAAAGTCCCACAACATCCCACTCTCTAACAAGTTTTGTCGCATTCTTGAGATCTTTTTCTATAAATTGGAAGTTTCAAAAGTTGCCCCAGTTTGCTCCGATTTGTTTAATTTAATTACGATTTCATAAAAGTCTGGCCATTTTATAAAAACTTTGTCCGCCATATTGGATCCGCCATTTTGTTTTTTAAATTTTGAATAGCAATTCGTAATCAGCAGACACGAAATACTCTTCATACCAAATTTCATAAAAATCTGACCACTTTATAAAAATTTTGTCCGCCATATTGGATCCGCCATTTTTTTTTTTTATTTTGAGTGAAGAATCGTAATTTAATCCACTTTAAAGTGCGTAAAAATGACTACACTTAAGTGTGTTGTTTCAATACACTTTACATTTGCAGTGTAGGATATGAAAAAATATTAGAACAATAGACCAGTGTTATATACAGTAATGGTATTCTTTCTTCTCGTATTTAATAGTCAAAGTTCAAGAGAGGAATATTATATTTCAATGAGGCGATTTCTAAAGGCCCCCATTTCTATAAAGGCCACAGGCAGGCCATGCCCCACACACTCACTCACCCAGACCGTCAACTGGATGGGGCCTGTTGGGCCTGCAGTTCACGAAAACTGACAAAAATCTTTAAGGGTATGGGTATTTATCGTCAGTCGTTGCCTGAAGATCTGAACTTCTATTCAGTCTAAAATTTTCGTTGTGGCCATGAACATTTTTGCACTTGAATTAACAACCTGCTACGCTAAACGGTCGTCTTCGCCTTTGTGTATGTAGGGAATCATGAGGTCACCTGCAGTCCACGGCCTGTCAGACGTATGCCTCAAGTCCTCATCCCTCAGTCAGACTGAGTAATGTATGGCCTCTATCGGGCGAAACCTGCTGACCTGGCTTAAAAGGCTACGGCCTGCGCCGGCCTTAAGGGGCTCATATATAAGGCCGGCTGCACTGAAAAATTGCCTCAGTTGAATATGTGGAAATTGTATGCGAACTGAAATTATTTTAAAGTTCAGTTCACCAATTTGCTCGAACTTGCGCAGTTCAGCCGGTAAAGCTGGATGGTATAAATGCTATAAAAATTAAATGAATTTCCAAAATTCTTCTACTGAATGGAAGTAGATTTTAATCCCATTTAAAAACCAATTCTCCATATTTGCTAATTTTATTTTCTCATAAATCTTCCTTCAATCCTGAAACTGTTACCCAGAATTAAATTGGATTGGCGCATAACAGTAAAAAATAAGGACGATACAAGCTCGCTAATTCAGTTAAATTCGACTTCCGGCCGATAGTCTATAGCGGCAACAACAACAAAAACTATGCCAAAACCAAAAGCAGGACCAGCATAAATCCCCCACAAATTGGAGATAACTCCAGACTAATCTACCACTTCCCCTGCCGAGGGTCTGTCGTTTTTTTTCGTTGCTGGAAAATCATGTCATCTTATAAGAGAGGGATGAATTTTCGTTTTTTTGTACCCTGCACCCGATGTTGGAATGGCGTCCGCATAAAATTGAGAAAAAGGAAAAGGAAAAAAACAGGGAGCAGCTAAAAAATCCCCGGCAAGCCCTAAAAGAAAAGTAGAAGGCGAGGCCGGGAGCTTCTCATTACTTTAAAATTTAATCGGGGTAATTTTTTTACTTTTTTTTGGATGACTATAAAAATTGATTTTTTTTCTTCTGTGGTGCCGTAATGCTCGGGTTAGAAGCACTTCAATGGGCTTTAATCGGGCTCGATAGAGGAAAATTGCTCAAGTCAATCATTGCTGAAAATTCGCATGGAAAACTGCCGATTTAAAATAAAGTTACGAGATTAAATGGAACGAGAACTAATAAGGAAATTGAGGGTGTATGTGGCATAGGAATGGGGTTGATTAATCAACAATTGGGACAGCCCAGTAGGAAAAAATACAAGTGCTCTGCTGCGGAGCAAATATAAAGCAGTAAGGGCTTCTTTCTGCTTCCTACAACAGCGGTATCAAAGCACAATCTCAGTAAAAGCTTCCTTCTGCTTCCTACAACAGTGGTATTAAAGCACAATCTCAGCAGATCAGCATCCCAGCGGGAAATGGAGTGCTCCAATAGCGCTGTTTGAGCACTCCTTAAAAAGCTTACAGCGCTCCCGTTCCGCTCCAGTGCCATATACTTTTTAACATTGCATGTCATTGCAGGGGAACATACGTTTTTATGCTCCTTCAAAAGCGTTCTAGGAGCATTATAAAAAAGCTTTTTAATAAAGAATTTTCATGGACGCCTGTGGATATGTGGTCCAGGTATCGAACCCCTCCTGAGGAGCGCTCCCAATTTTTCCCACTGGGATCATAAAAGTGCTGAGCTCTGCGGACATGCAATGTTAAAATAACATGAAGTTTCTTACGGAGCGTAAGCGCTTCAACTGCTTTAAGCTTTTCAAGGTTTTTCGAAGCGATTTTTTTCCTAGTGGGAGGTTTCAAAAAAGCTAAGCGAAAGCTTGCAGAGATTTATTTGGCATGGGGTACAATAATTACAACGTAAGCTCATAAGGGTCCCGTAACGTCACTCAGATCTTTTCTCACTAAGGAAAAAAGCTTTCCCGTGACGTCACTCAGATCTTTTCTTGTAAAAGGCGTAGAAGCTTTTCAAGATGGAAACAGAGCTTTCCCTTATGATCCTACCTTGTATTCTTGTACCATGGTAGAAGCGATGATATGGTACGGCAAATTGCGCAAAGTTTGACATTACTCTATGTTCTAAAAAACTTTGAATTATTTAATAAAAAACATTCCACATGATAATCGTCTAGAACCACAGTGTTACAGTGAAATTCACGTGAAAATGAGAAAAAATCTTTTTTCGAGCGGGATGTCGTTTTCCCAAGTGGGCCTCATCTAAGCACTGAAATGCTTCTTGCCCACCGTAAACAAACGAGAGTCGGTCTTTTGAGTATGCTAAATGAAACCCTTTACAGTCATGTAGAGAATTGCCTAGGATATGAGTCACATAATATTTTTTCGCAATGAAATTATAATTCATTGGTTGAACCAGTGAAATTTTTACTAATTCATTTTTAGAGAGAACTTTTTACTGGTTCAATCAGTAAACAGACGCGAATTTACTGATTTTCCTGTGGAATTATTGTTTACTGAATGAACCAGTAAAATTTTCACTGGTTCATTTTTAGAGAGTAAGCTGTGGACGTCCTGGTCTACTCCGTCCTTCTGGCGGAAGCCGGGTCTTGCATCCCATAGATCAAATTGCAATAAACTTTCCGAGTAGGTTCGCCTATCCTTATACGAGCTAGATGGCCTGCCGATCGGGGTCTACAGAACTTTACTTTAAGGCTGGAGTACAATGATTCCGCTCCGTACCGTTTCGTATAAATGTCAAAAGTCAGATTGTAGGAGTTTTCATTGGAAATGTTCGTGGAAACGGAAGGGTGATTACAATGGACGGTTCGGAACGGTGCGGAATGGAAAAGATGAGCAAATTCCATCTTTTTACGAAAAGGTCGGAAGACATAACCTCATTTGGTGGTCGGTAATTTAAAACATAAATGTGAACGACGAAAAATTAATTGAATTAGTAAAAAAATATCCGGAAATTTTTGATAAAAAAAATTAATTCTATTTGGACACAACATTTTATTTATTTCTGCACTCATTTCTTTTAAACTTGATAGTTGTCAAAAACGGAATGAATAGGTTGTATTGTAGCCTGTTATCCAACTCCACGGGACGGTACGCTTACGGTGCGGTTCGGAACGGAATCATTGTACTTCAGCCTTTATTCATAACATCTATTTCGCGATAGCGATCGTCGTTATAGAGTCTCAGTAATCATCCTCCCTCACAGAAGGGGCCAACAATTCTCCGAAAGACTTTCCTATTGAACACTGCTAAAAGGTAAGAGTGCTTTCTGCTAAGCACCGACGCCTTGGATGCATATGTGGGCACTGGTAAAACCATCCTCTTGCAGAAGCTTAGATGAGATGGTTCGATGTTTGGATTTGAAGGGCTTTCACAGGCTCTGGCTTTGTTGGCTTTAAGGAGCCGTGCACGTATTTCTAGTTCCATTCTATTGTCGGTTGCTACTACTGAGACACGGTAGGTAAATGATTTTACTACTTTAAACTCCTCCTTGATTATGTTTTGGTGCAAGGGGCCGCCATGTACTTTGTTTTGCTTTCGTTGATGTGCAGTCCCAGCTTTGGTGCTGACATTTTTCCACCGCCTTCCTTAAGGCGAAAATGTGCTGAAGCCACACTGGTATTGGCCACTGATATTTATAGAATCTGGGGCCATCCTCTTTTGTAAAATAGCGGAGAATATCTTTTACCTAGCACTCAACAACGTTATACCGCGTTAATTGGTGCACGTGGTGATGTATATTTTTTTATGGACCGGGCAGAGGATGCCCTTTTCCAGTCTTCTGGCATCGCTTCGTAGCAATAATTCATGAATGGCTTGGTGTAGTATGGGGTCTCCATATTGAACCAGCTCCGAAGTGTCGCCATCCTGCACCCGAGGCCAGGTCGTTTTGAAGCCGGCTGATGGCTCTTCTAACTTCTTCTAAGCTTGGTGCCAGCAGCGTAGGATTATCATCAGTTATTTCTAGTCTGCTCCTTCGCGTGCCCGTGTTCTCTGAGACTGCTGCATTGCTTGGTACGCAGCATTCCTACGTTCAGTTTCCAGCTTACTTTCATCATCAAACCAGTCGTTCCGAACCCTACGGCTTCTCCCTAATATGGAGTCAGCAGTGCTAATGACAGTATTTTTAAGGCGTGTCCAGCTGTCGTCGACCAGCACGAGTTTTAATGCTTGGCTGTAGGTGTTTCTGGCCATTTCATTGCGTAGTGCAGCTGTGTTGATTTGGGCCCGATTAGTGGATACGAAGTTTTTGTGCGTTGTAATGCCCTTTCGGAGCACCTTAACAACAAGATAGTGATCAGAATCGAAGTCGGCACCTCGGTAAGTTCGTACCGTCATCAGGCCCGAAAGGTGGCGGCGGTCTATCAACATATGGTCCATTTGGTTGCGAGTGGCTTCATTAGGAGATATCCAGATGTCTTTATGGAAATCTTTGGCCTTATGGAAGTCTGTAGGTGAATACTTGCAAATGACTGCAGTCCTGCGTTTCCGAAATCGCCCTTCTTCTTTTTCATCGTCCAGGACTCTTCTGTAAGTGGGTGGCTTATGTAGAGGCGCACAGACCTTTCTGGGGGCCCGGGGCAAAATATAATTGGAGGCACCCATTGGGGCTTGTCCATTTTCTTTGGAGATTATCGCTTGAATCCCGTTCAATTTTCCTGACATATTAGAACCATTATCGTATCCCTGTCCTCTGCACAGTGTCAAGTCAATACCACATTCTTTCAAGGTGTCTGTTATGACTTCAGCGATTTCAGCTGCTCTTTTTTGTCACAATGAACAAGCTTGATGAAACTTTCTTTGACATCCCATTTTGTATCAAGATGCACAACATAACGGAAAATAAACAGTTGTTCTTTGTGCGATAAATCGTACCTATGGGCATTTTCGAGAATTCACAATGGTAGCTACCGGTCGAACCAGAAGTTAATCCACCATCCATCCACCACCCTGTAGTGAGACTCTGAGGCTCTGGTTACCTTATCGGTGAATATTCCAACATGGCGAGTGGTAACTTATGGTAAGTAATCAACTCTCGAACATGGTACATTAATTTCTCGTAGGTTGTATTCTCGTTGGCGAGTGACGTGACTGTGACGGACGTGGTGGAATGAAACTGTCGATTCCACAAACTAACTAACTAATTGCTCCTTTAATCCCTCATGGGACATAGGGCGGAAACAGTTGCCCTCCAGCGGACTCTGTTTTGCGCGACAGCTCTCAGCTCTGACCAGGATCTCCCGGTTGTTGCGGCCTCTGCTAATAGGGTTCTCCTCCACGTTGTTCTAGGTCTTCCGACTCGACGGGTTCCTTGCGGATTCCAGTCGAGGGCCTGTTTGGCTAGATTCTCGTTTTCGCGTCGCAAGGTGTGGCCAATCCAATTCCATTTCCTTCGCCTGATTTGGTCGTCTATCCTTTCTTGGCCGGCACGACGCCATAGTTCTTCATTTGAAATTCTATCTTGCCAGCGGATTTTTAGGATACGACGTAGGCATCTGTTGATGAAAACTTGTAGGCGCCCTGTGATGAATTGGGTGACTTTCCATGTTTCGCAACCGTAAAAAAGAACTGCCTTAACGTTGGAGTTGAACAGCCGCAATTTGGTGTTAATTGAGATCTCCGTCGATCTCCATATGTGAAACAGGCATGCATATGCGCTTCTTGCTTTATTTATTCTGGAACTGACGTCTTCTTCTGTACCACCGTTTTCGGTAATAATACTACCGAGGTAACATAATTTATCTACCAGTTCCACGTCACGGTTATTTAGCGCTGTTGGTTCAAGGGTGTTTGCATTTATCCGCATTTCTTTGGTTTTAGTCGGATTTAACCTTAAGCCTGCTGAACTACTTTCTGTTGCCAAATTGTTTAACATGTTTCTGAGGTCCTGGTGTCTGTGGGCCAGCAAACAAATATCATCCGCGTAGTCGAGGTCCCTAAGGCGGTCTAACAATCCCCATTGTATGCCACCTGTTCTAGTATCTAGAGCGCTGACAAGGATGTCGTTTATTACTATAAGAAATAGTAATGGCGAAAGTAGGCATCCTTGCCGTACTCCTGAGCTCACTTCAAAGCTGTCGGAGAGTTTTCCATTGTGAAGAACTCTGCATTTGGAATTGTTGTATAGAGCTTTTATCAATTCTATTATTTTATCCGGCAGTCCACGTTGCCGTAGAGCTCGCCATATAAAGCTCCTATTAACCGAGTCGAACGCTTTCTCATAGTCTACGAAAGCAAGGTAAAGGGGGGATCGGAATTCAGTAGACTGCTCCACTATGATTCTCAAGGTGTTAATGTGGTCTATGCAGGAGCGGCCTTTTCCACAAACGTATCGGGGAAAATTTCCCTTCAATTGCGACAATTAAAATAAGTTATTTGTCGATCTAGTCACCAGGAGTCTCTTAGATTGGCAATGAGAATACCAATTAAAGGTCGAAGTGGCATATGTCACGTCACTCGACAACGAGAATAAGGCTGGTACACAAAATCATAAAATAGTCTTCCCACCGTTGGGCCCCCCTCTGTGCGCCCCTGGGTTTATGATCTTAAACGAAGGGTGAATAGCCTTTCATTTGTTACTTTAAAGCTGATAGTAGTAGGTTTCATCCTTTTGCTGACCGTAAAACCTATCCCGATCACATTTTGTCTTGTATGACAGTTGTAGGTTTTTGCAAGGCACCATTCCCTGTCCACCACAATCTCTTTATATTTTATACTTTGACTACTATTTACAATTGGGTAAATGAGCTTAAAATATTTAAAAGAATGAAATGATTGACAAAACATCCTTAAGATCCAGTGTTTTTAATTTTGCTCGAAAAATTAGGTGTAGAAAAAACCTGGACAAGCCACGTGCCAGTGATATGGTGTAACCACAATTCGGGCGACGGACGGGTGAAACTACCGTCGCAGCTACTGTCAAACACATTTATAATACACACGATTCTTATAAAGTGCCCAAAATTGTACCACGGCCACGACGACGAGCGCGACCACTCTATTAAATTTCTAATTCGTCGCCGTCATCTGTCAAAAGTTGTTTTGTGATTTTTGTTTTTTGACATGGAATGATAGTACCTACATTATTCTGAGCAGTTTATATAGCTGCTTATAAATACATGTGTACATATATGCTGAAATGAAATCATTTTTATTGCTTCTTTTAGCCGTGAAATGTAGAAAACGATGAAAAAATTCAGTGATTGTAGCTAGCGACATCGCCCTGATTGTGTTCACACGACTACTTTCGCCGCGATAACCCCCGTGCCGTGGTGGTCGCCGTAGTTGTCGCCCCAATTGTGGTTATAGCAATAAGTGGAGAATAAACGCAATCGTGTGATCAATTTGAAAACTGGTTTTCCGCTTTTCTGTCGCAATTCTGGGATGTAAGCCTCCATCTGTACATAACTGTGCATGAAACAAAGATACACTAAGATTTCCGAGACAAGGGAACAACTGAAACAGCGTGTTTCGATGGCCGCACGGGTTTTTGGTATGCAACCCGAACCATCTAGAAAAAAGCCATCAAGTCGGTTTGTTAAACTAACTGTTTCCAAATATTACCAATGACAAGACAGGTAATAGAGTCAAATAAACCACGTAGTTCGAATATTATCACATCATCACCTTATAAAATCGATTTAGAGGCGATTTTTTCCAAAATTAATAAAACTTAAAAGAAATCTCTGTTAATAAAATCATTAATACTGATTGATAATTTTGAGAGATCACGCTCCTCGTGCGTCATGATAACACTGAAGAAATGAATTTCATAGAAGACAGCCTCGATTACGGCAGTGAGCTTTGAATTTGAGTAAAACTGGTTTATATAGGCCGAAGTTCCCAAAACTGCCTTATCGTGGATAGATAAGGGGCAAAATGAGGCGATAAAACTCAGTGGCGATATCTACATTTAAGCCTGAAACAGAATCAACGCAGTGCAGTGTACTGCACCGCCTGTCAAAGTTTGGTCTCGTGCTTTTCTACTACCTGGAACACAATTGCATGCAGGGCAGTGAGCAGCAGAATACTGCACTGCAGGTTTAGGCTAATTTCTAAATTTACTGTGCAGTGTGTGATTTGAAGTTTAATTTTCTAACCTCACAAATTTTTATAAAAGTGATATAGTGTCAGTCATTTTTAAAGACATAAATTAAGAATTGCACATGAGTGAAATGATTTATATATTGTTTTAATTAACAGTAGTTTATAGTTTTACATTTTTGTTAAATGGCATTGTTCTGTTTTTTTATTTGAAGTTATTTTTTTTACACTATTTTTATAATTAAGATAATTTTCTTAATATAGAAAATATAAAAAGTATATAAAACTGTCTATTTTTTCATGAAATTTAGTTTTCCAATTTAAAATTTTTTTGACGTTTAAGCTTTGACAACACTGCACTGGGTTGATTTCGTTATAAGACGCAGTGCTGTAATTTTTGACAATCAGTAAACAACACTGCATACTGCACACTGCATTGATTCTGTTTCAGGCTTTAGTCCTCATTAGGCACTCCCGCAACACAAGACTAATACCCGGGACAGACTAGCACCATTAATGACGAATATGACGTCAGAATGACGTAGACCCATATAAAAGATATGGAAGTAAAATGGAGTCTACGTCATTCTGACGTCTTATTCGTCATTAATGGTGCTAGTCTGTCCCGGGTATAAGCAACCGGGCGACACTCGCAGGCCTGAGTCCTCCTTTACACGTAGACTACTGCATTCATAAATGGAACTATTACACTGTGGAATCATCTTCCGTAGCCGAACTTGTACAACATCCAAGAGTTCGAAGGCAAGGTTAATCGAGGACTTCTTCAGTACCGCCAGACTGCAACTAACCTATACTATCCTCAATTTCTTCTTTCGCACTAACTCACTACTAGAGATTGTACCAAAAGGAGTACAACATGATGAGTTGGTCGTATCAAGCGATTTCTGAGCTTAGCTCTCTCATATAAAAAATCCAATAAATTTTACTCAAATAAACTATATTTTTGTATGTTTTAGCTGCACTTTTGAAGCTATATCCATTACACTTAATCCACACCTATTATTTTGACATCCCCATACCTGAACACCTAATAAGCTTGAACATCGTAAGTATAGCCACATATATCCAAGTCATTTTGATAAATAGCCACAACTAATTCTCTCTCGCCCTCGTGCCTATCCTCAAAGGACTCTGCCGTCTATACAATTTTTTCCCTTGTTAATAGGGCATTTAAGCGCCATTCACACACCGTCTCAAGTCTATTAGCCTGCCGCCGCCGAAATCTCATGCAGAGTTCATATATCTTCTACGACCTCAGACTCATGCTGTGATAAAGACAAATGATTCCGTATGTAGAAGCACTCCAAGCTGCCTTCACCTTTGACTATAGTGTGAGAGAAGGGATTTCCGTGATGCAGCAAACAGCAACGGCGATCGGGGGTGCCAGAGGGAGAGTTGTGCTCTTGTTTTAGAAATTTTTGGCGGGGAAATTCACTCCTGGCTCCTTTAATCCTTGGAAAAACGGCTCACAACTTTCCTTACTCTTGTTAAGTATCCTATTAAAACAGCTTTTCGAAATAAAGTGCTTAAAGCACACTTCCGTCTACAGAACAATGAACACGTTGTAACAAATTGCTCCTGACAGGTCCTTATTTATATGACTTAGGGTGTTCTTGCCTGCTTGGATCCTTGTAAATGTGTTCAGATACGACTATGGTAACTTCACAAGAATCAACAGGCTTTTCCGATAATTGAGAATAGAAAAAATGTACATATTATATTTATGTCCTACCGGGAACCCTTTTGGATAAAAATGTCCTGCGGCCGAAGAGGAAGTATTTCAACTGCCTACAAGCCATTAATCGAATTGCTTCAATCGACAATGATCTGCCATTTCTTTTCAATATACAAAAAAGTATATATAGGCATGGCTACGCTTATAAGACTTAGACTAGATAATGCCTGTAGGCACGGAAGGATATTCTGTGTTCAAATTCAATAAATCGCCCGCTTGAAATGTCCATATTCATATTTTATGTGGGATTTTTAACAGATTGCCGTAGAGAAGTTATTTATGTGCGTGAACTGTGAATGAGTAGAAGCCATTACAAATTTATCTTCTGCAATGTTTTTAAATAGTCTTAGGAGCATAATGTTATTTTAATTTTCCAGTCTAGCTATGGCTGTACAATATCCGCAACCACCACACTCAAATATGTATTGCAAGTGGTATTCGGGTATGTTAACTAAAGACGAGGGACGCAACTTCGATTTGCTAAAAATAGGATAAAGGCATTTGGTGAAACTGATTAGAGTTTCCTACAATACTATACCAGATTTGTGATAACTAGAATTTTGTTAATATTTCAATAGGCATTAACAGGTCACAAAAAGGTCGCTTAACTAAATTTAATTTCCAAACCCTTGCTATATTGTTGATACACAACATTTCAAATTATTTGTTTTAAGTAATGTTACAAGCATGATTAGCCTGGAATGAGCAGAGCGTGTTTTTTTATATCGGGCTATTATCCATGCCACAAAAAAATAATAAAAATGTCTTTATTGGTCGATCGTTGAATGTCATCTCGCTGAAGACGCATTGCACTCTAACTAGCCGCTATTTCACGGGTTCCAGATGATAGTAGCGTCAAACCATTGCATTATAATATTAATGTATGTCATTATGCTTCCTTAACTTTTCACTGAGTGAAACGCAAATCTCACCTGATACCGATTTTGCACAAAATTGCTGAAGAGAGGGATCCTCTCTAGTTTTTACAGGTTAATTTATGACCTTTGTTGTATATTAGACATGTAATTACTTGCTTCTTTCCAGTCGTCCGGTATAACTTCTTCCTTCCAGATGTTGCATATGAGTTTATGATGTTATGATGTTTCCGTCAGTGGAACTAAGAGGATCGGTGTGTTGGTAGGTAGGTGTGTGTAGGTGCGACCGGAGGCCCAATTAGCGGATTGGCGCGCCGCTTTATTTATTGCAATTCGTGTACCTGGTTTCAGTGGTTGTTTGGTCTGCCTAAAGCCAGCCTGTGGAATTTAGGAAGCTAACCAGCGATCTAATCCCCAGTCCGAAGATCTGTTTTAAGTCTTCCAGCACGCCTAAAGCCGAGTATTTACACAGGAAGTGAACAAGTGTTTCCCTCTCGTTCGTCTCCCCGCAGCTACGATAACAGACGTTGTACGAGATGCCCCACATGGCAGCGTCATGATTGTCGTGATTCTGGCCATATCTCGTTGGGGTCTGTAGGAGGCCCAATGTCTAGTCGCCCTAGAGATAGTGCAGGTCTCCAGTGCTCTCCACTTTTGGCTGGCTAGCAGCAGGTGATAGTCAAAAATAACGTTTTTGATTCCGCTTATTGTGCTGCCGATCATCTCAGTCTCCGAGGCGCGGAGAGAGACTCCACGCTGGGCTAGGTAGTCGGCTTTCTCCTTGCTATCTATGTTCCTATGTCCGGGAACCCAGACGAGAATCACGTTGTGCTTTCTACCAGCGCATCATTTCTGAATCCAGAGCTTTTATAAAGCCTTCGCTATCTACGAAAATTCAAAAGCTACATCTTGTGTTTGTTCCAAGTTCAGTTTCAGGATTGGCCTGAAAGATTCTAGGGTGGACCGGGAGGACTACTGTTAGTCCAGTAAAATAGGGCAAAAAGAGGGCCATCTGAACATTTTCTGAAAACAGCATTTTTTTGTAATGTGTAGGGGGTTGGTTGGGAGTATAAAACCGAGTTTTCGGGATCCGGAGGGGTTACGTTCGGCCGCCATCTTGTTTTGAGTGGTGAAAAATGGTTTTCCTTATTTCTCGGAAACCGTGAGTCCTACAGAATTTTTGTAAAAATATTTTTTTTAGATAATCAATTTATCTACAACTTTCGTACATAATGTTTTGCCGTAATATTAATAATAAAAAAGATATGGACGCAAAATGACAAAAATTTTGGGGGTGATGAGCTTTAAGGCGCTATAACTTTTTTATTATTGATTTTACATAAAAAAATACCTTAGAGCTTTTTTGTAGAGAATTTTCTTGCAAATGTGGTCATCTATTGAATTAGGGTTGTTTTTGTAGATTTTAGAGCAATGCAAAGGGAGAAGTTATAACAAAAGTCCTGCATATGCTTCCATCTAAACAGGGTGTATACCGTTAAGTTTACAAAGCGGCCGGCTGTGGATAGGTTTTGGATAGACGAACAAAAAATCGTATGGGAGGGGGCGTAAATCGTAACGGTTTAGCAGCTAGGGCGTTATGTAGTTTTTTTAGTAGAGGTTTATATATCACCCTGTATATTTGTAACCCTATGAGCTATTTTCATGAGTAAGGTATCAGTGTACGCAGAACACTCCCACCTATCTAAAACTGTAAAAGTCAAGGTTCTACCTTATCAACTTTCATAGCAATGAGTCATCAAAGTCGAAATTTAGTTTTTTTTAACTAAAATTTCAACTAAAACCACCTTCTTCTCCAACAAATACCTAACTAATTTTTTTTTTGCAGAATTGGAAAGCTTGGATAATTTTCTATCAATAATGTAAAATTTTTATGCTACGGCCTTTACTTTTGCAGTTATTAGCAAGTTTGATGTTAAAATTGGCCTTAATTGGTGCTTATTTGGTACTTTTTGGCAAAGTTTAGGTGAAAAAGTACGAAATAGAGCCAATTTTAGCATTAAAATTGGGTATAACTCCAAAAATAAAAGCCGTAGGATAAAAGTTGACATTATTCATAGGAAATTGTCCAAGCTTTCCAATACTGCAAAAAAAAATTAGTTAACTAGGTATTTGTTGGAGAAAAAGGTGGTTTTAATTGAAATTTTAGTTAAAAAAACTACATTTTGACTTTTTTGACTCATTGCTATGAAACAGTTTTAGATAGGTGGGAGTGTTTTGCGTACACTGATACCTTACTCATGAAAATAGCTCATAGGGTTACAAATATACAGGGTGATACATAAACCTCTACCAAAAAACTACATAACGCCCTAGCTGCTAAACCGTTAAGATTTATGCCCACTTCCCATACGATTTTTTGTTCGTCTATCCAAAACCTATCCACAGCCGGCCGCTTTGTAAACTTAACGGTATACACCCTGTTTAGATGGAAGCATATGCAGGACTTTTGTTATAACTTCTCCCTTTGCATTGCTCTAAAATCTACAAAAACAACCCTAATTCAATAGATGACCACATTTGCAAGAAAATTCTCTACAAAAAAGCTCTAAGGCATTTTTTATGTAAAATCAATAATAAAAAAGTTATAGCGCTTTAAAGCTCATCACCCCCAAAATTTTTGTCATTTTTCGTCCATATCTTTTTTATTATTAATATTACGGCAAAACATTATTTACGAAAGTTGTAGATAATTTGATTATCTAAAAAAAATATCTTTACAAAAATTCTGTAGGACTCACGGTTTCCGAGAAATAAGGAAAACCATTTTTCACCACTCAAAACAAGATGGCCGCCGAACGTCACCCGTCTCGATCCCGAAAACTCGGTTTTATACTCCCAACCAACCCCCCTACACATTACAAAAAAAAAATTGCTGTTTTCAGAAAATGTTCAGCGAATGTACCATTTGACTGGACTAAGTGGTCTCTAGATTAACGGTGGGCAACCTCCGGCCCGCGAAAAGTTTCTATACGGCCCGCGAGATCTTTAGAAGAAGTTATAAATAAATATTTTTCGATGTATAATTCGTCTAGTTTAAATTGAATATTAATACACGAACACGCACGTATAATTGAGTACTAACATCCATTGGGGTAAGTCACATTATGCATCATTTCTTATATTATCCACATACACAAACCGTTTTTTTCTTCACTTTTGACTCAGATTTTGTCAGCCATCCATCCATCACACTAACACAAATATAACATCGTTCTTGGGGTCTGTGAAAACTGAGCAATTCCCTTTCTCATTCGTGTTTATTGTACAACTACATAGGCATCACAATACGAAAAAGAGGCAGAAAAATGAATACTTACATGCCAATTGTCAAATCGTCAGTGGCATTTCACAATTCACGACAACGTCATAAAACCGTGGTGAGTTATATTTCTGACTATTTCGTATTATCGTGCTCCAGTCACAAGTTGTGACAATCACAGACTTGTGATGACATATTGAGCAAGTCACACGGGGTTTACACGTAACGCAAAATAATAATAAACGAAGAATTTTTTTAATTTTTATTTTGTTGAGCTATAAACAACAGAAAATATAAGCTTTTGAACAAAAAAAAGAAGAAATTTTATGTTTTTTATTTTGTCGAATTTCCGGATTATTCCGGTAAAATTAAATGATTGTATTCGAGCGGTTCGTAGAGGTTCTTTGGTAGGGCTTTTTACCTTCTGTAAAGACAACACTAGTGTAAGCAATCAAATTTGTTGATATTGCCAGAAAAATTTACCTGTTTCCATTTTGGAGGGTTTAATGATTGGCAATGCAGTTAACAAGATGATCACAATTTCACATCATTTGACATATCACAGCTCCACCACAATTATGGTAGAATTCTTGTGATGAATGTTGCGATTTTTTACTTGAGAATCTGAAACAGGTAATCTGCCACAATTCGTCACAAAATTAATCTTGTCATACTTGCTTATGACTTGTAACCAGTCACAACTAAAAATTGGCATATTAGTGTCATTTTTTTTTATGTGAAAACGTCAAGCTCAGGAATCACCCTTTGTACTACTAGTCCGTCATGTCGTTCAAGTGATGGTGCAATGTCTAGTAGTAAGCTTGATGTGTCATACCTGCATCATACACAAAACCGGTTTGAGTTGAGCAACGAGTGATGAATAGTGTAACTTACCCCACACTGTAAAAAAAATATGTAAATTCACACTCCAAATGTATAGTAAAATTACAAATCGCGGTATGAAATATTAATTTACTACACAATTATTGTAATTTTACTATAAATTTTGTAATTTTACATAAAGAAATTGAGAATCTTTAATACTGCATGACGTAAATGTTGATTACATGAATGTGACCTATATTTTACACAATGTTGTGTATTTTTCTAAATCGTTTATGTAGGAAAATTACAATATTTCTTAGTATTATTTATCAATGTTATGTACTGAACTTTGTACTGTAATTTTACAGTAAGAGGCGTAATTTTAGAACTTATATTTTCAGTAAAATTACAAATTGTTCATTGGAATGTAAGGTTTAAATTTTCCCTCTCATAGATATAATTCACAGGTAACATGGGATATTAAGCATATATACCCGATTCTTCTTAAGCTTAGGTCAGACCTTTGACTTTGGTCAGGGTCTTTGCAGTTCTTGTAACTGCCAAGAAATTTTTGATAATTTTGTATGCTTAGGGCCGATTCACAATTAAAGCTTCAAGCTGCAAGCTTCAAGCTTCAAAAATTAGGATAAAAGGGTTTGTACAATGATTCACATTCACAGCTTCAAGCTGCAGTGCTCAAATAAAGCAAAACTCAACTGAAGCTTGAAGCTTTCATTGCGAATAGGTACTTGCATGGTGAACAAAATGCTATTTTTATGTATAGGGAGAGGGCATACACAAAAGTTTTGGAAATTTACAAAACTATGAAGTGAAAGCTCCAATATTGATTGTATTTTTACATCCCACAAATAATGTATATTTACTACACAATTGGTAAAAATACGTAAAGTGGAATTGGAATATTCTATATTATTGGAAGTGGAATATTCTATATTATCAATTTACAAAATTGCTTGTGAATAAAACTTCCAGTATTTTTTTTGCAAAATTAGCACAGAAATTTTTTACAGTGCATTAAAGCACTTTTCATTTCAAATGCAGACTAAAAAAATACAGGTCACAAGAAGGTGTCACGGCCCGCGGAAAAAACGTAAAATTTATTCTGGCCCATTTTATAAAAAATTTGTCCACCCTTGCTCTAGATAAACCTTAGTCCAGGAAATTTGACAAAAATCATTTATCGTCAGTCCGTGCCTTAAAGGCCCCATTCACACACAGGCCGCCGGCAGGCCGTGGCTTGAAGGTTTCTCCTTTCTCGCTTTGAGGCCAAGTATCACCACACACTCACCGGCCGCCGGTAGGCCGTGGCCTGCAGTCCAGGAAAACTGACAAAAAGCTTTATGTGTGGACATTTATCGTCAGTCAGGGCCTAAATATCTGACCTTCTGTTCAGTCTGAAGTTTTCGTTGAAGCCGGGAACATTTTTACACTTGAATTAACAACCTGCTCTGCTACGCTAAACTGTCCTATTTGCCTTTGTGTCTGTGGGGAATCATGAGGAGACCTGCAGTCCACGGGCAGTCAGGCGGTTGCCTCAAGTCCTCATCCCTCAGGCAGAGTAATGAGTAATGTGTGTCCTTTATCGGGCACTGCCTGCCGAACTCGCCTCAAAGGCTACGGTCTGCCGGCGGCCTGTATGTGAATGGGGGCCTTAAGATCCATTATGTTACTGAGAGTCAATTTTGTTTCCTAAAGAGCTGTGGTCGCTATGTCCTATTTTTTCTTTTTTTTTAACGGCTCTACAAGCGGAATCCGGTGCTGGCCTCTCGCAACTGTTCTCTCCACCGGTCCCGATTCTGAGCCGATGTCATCCAGTTTGGCATCCCTAAGCTCTGAGCGTCCTCGTCTACGCCATCCTTCCAGCTGAGGTTGGGTCTCCTCGCTGCCGCACCCCAGAGATTTTTTACAGTATTTTTTGGTAACAATAAAAGCCAACATAGGACGCGCGCTATTGAACGTTAGTTGACCGGTAAGTTTTTACGGTGGTAGGTTGTCAGCCAACCCAACCCGCAATTCTAAATCAATTGTTGCAAAAAGTGTGTTACATATGAAAATGTTCCCACGAAGAACATTTACACGTGGCTCTGCGCGCTGCAAAAGCACTCTAAACCTCTGAGCATGTAATAGCGTAATTACAACCAAAAATTTTTGCCTATTAACAAATACGCAGCGAATTGAAGCGTTTAAATGTAGCGCCACAATCAACAGCACCAAAAAACCTATGAATTATTGTCAAACTTTCCACTTGTTAAATCCAAAAGCGAAGGGCGCTGAATGCGCCCAGCAAAATTTCCGTAATGGATTTTTCGTATTCTGTTCAAATGGCGTTAAATTTTCGGTTTTTTTTGAGTAAATCTCTTGAAAAAATCGTAGACGATAGTTTTCCGTCTATGATTATGAATCCGTGAAGGTAGAACGAATCATCCAGACTTGTAAACGACACCCACTATCAATCTTAATTACAGGTGAGTGCAGTTTACCGTGTTTTTTGTGCTGTTTTGTTGTTGTTGTTGTTGTTGAATTGCAGATTGTTTTTCTGTAACTTCTTCTTTATTTATTTTTTTATTGTTGAAGGGAGTTTAGTCAACGGGGAAAAGATTTTTCAATTAGTTGAAGGAGAAAAAGAAGAAGCCTTGTCTAATGTTTTGTGGGCTGTGGATGGATTATCTTTTGGGAACTTGGACCGTTTCCCAAGACATCCGGTCCCGCAGGATGAGGTTGCGTAATTTCGATGGCCATAGAATAAAATTTGCATTGAAAAATAATTTTTTAAGATAGATACGACAGTTAAGCAGGAAAGAAGTACTCCAACTGCGGTTAATGGTTTTTGGATGCAAAGTGAAAAGACTGTGTGCGGCGCTTGTTGTGGCAGGGGATTGTCGTGGATAAGATAGATGTGGTATACATATACCGTGGTTTTGTTAAAAAAATCCGTTTTTCGATAAATAAAATATTGTTAAAACTTTTAAAGCCTGTAGCTGTGGCTTGATTACCATAGCTCATTGCAATATTTATATATGAATTAAAATCGTAACTCCTCGAAAGCATTATTTTTGAAGAAATGGGGAGAACACCTTACATATTTAGTTAAGGTATATGTAAATATCTAACTAAGATTTTTCGAAGGATCGAGCGACTATGTTAAAAACTATGGTAGAAATTGATGGCTACATACCATTCAAGTATATGAGTGAAATAAATTGAATGACGGGAATGATTAATCACAAAATTACAATACCCCACGAAGGATTAGTTTTTTATTGGAAAAGGTATTGTTTTGCAATTTGGAGCACAGAGTTTCAAACTGTTTTTTCACGTGATCCGTGCGTTCGGGTCACCCATCAAAACAATGATGTCTCCCCTTGGAATAGAGCGAAAACCCTGATTCAGTCGCACATAATACTCACCCTTGATGTCACCAACTTCAGTTGGAGCGTAGCATTAGACTACCGTAGTGCTTCTTAGTCTGATACGCAGAGGCACGGTAATAATCCTCTCAGAAACTGATGACCAGCTAATGAGGCAGAATCTGACTTCCTTGGTCTATACTGAGCCAAGTGGCATACGGCTTTAGGTTTAATTCCTGCCAGAATATAATAAGGGGACTCACCGTTTAAGCCGACATGCTCCTCCGCATTGTGCCATCTGGTCTCAATAAGTCCCATGATCTTGGTATGATATCGGTTCATCTCGTTGAAGGCTAGTGTTGGGTAGGACACGATTATAAAATGAGTTTGTAAGAGGTGCCTCTTTTTTCTTTTGAGCCAGTACAATGTCATACTTCTAATGAGGCGAGGTGCTATTGTAATGCCAAAAGGACAAAAACAAGCAAATTAAAAAAAGAAAGAAAATTAATACCAATGAAGAGTTTTTGTTACGAGTTTGATTCTAATATGCATTAAACTGTCTCAGAGTAAGTAAGAAAGCTATGCCTCCACAATGTATATTTATATTTTAAATTTCTCACCTCGCCTAATTTCAAGTTGGAAATTTTGCTCTCCAGTATACGTATTTACAATCTCGCCTCGCCTCATTTCATGTTGGAAATTTCACTGCCTCAAAAGAAGTAAGAAATAACTCTCCAGTTGGTATTTACAATCTCACCTCGCCTCATTTATCTCGATACACGCTCATATACCAGTAGGACATTTTGAACCGGGACATTTAAAAAAATTGAGACTTTAGTACTATCGTGTAAGAAACAAATGTACTGCCTCGTGTACGTCCGGCTCAACTAAATTGAGGACTGCCAATTCGTGTCCTGGTTCGAAAAGCAAATCGTCCTTCTGTTATCTATCCGGTTCCGAGGCATTGTATACCGATTTGTAGCAAAGGAAGTGGGTTGCTAATGCTCGCCCCAACCGAAAAGTATCCCACGGGGTGCGCGGGGAAATGGGATTAGGACTCGCTAACAGATAGAAGTGAGAAATCGGTGCCACCACCTTCCGAGGCCTTTGTTAGCCGTTTGAATATACTCTCTATCCCCTTGAACCTACTTCACCGCTTGGCTGTTGACGCAGTGATGGATTTACGCCAGGGCCTAGGGCGGCAAAATTTTAGGGGCGGCAAAATTTTAGAGGCTGCAAAATTTAAAGAACCATTGAAATTTTAAAAATCGATTTAACTTGTTTGCTTTTCTGGAGAGAGATCCTTTTCTACTCTAGGGGAAAAGAGTGAAAAGCTATTTGCGTGCAAGTATGGGCCAAGCCAATCGCAACTTGCATTATTGTCTATTGGAGCAAAATTGGTGCAAAAAATTGTGATGTGTTCGCCAATTTTGAATATTTTTCTACGACCAACAGAACTGGAGAAATTAAAAAAATAGTGTAGCAATGCACTCAAAATGCATCAATAAGACTTTATTTTGCATTTGAGTGGGGAAATGTGAGTGCAGAGAGAATATGTGTACGAACAGTGAGTGTAAAGAGAAAATCGAAACAAAATGTATGCATTCTCTTCAAATATGTATTCTTTTTCCGTTTAATTTGATGGATATCGCGTGCACAGTGTATCAGTGCATATGTGAATAGAAAAATGAAACTCTACCTGATTTTCAAACTTTTCTCTATCGACGTACCTGAATAAAATATATATTGTGACCATCTATGAAAAAATACCTTTCTTTTGATATATGTTTCATAAAGATACGTGCATCGGAAATAGGTTAAAAAGGGATCACAATTTTTGGAAATAGGTTGAAAAGGGATCATAAAGTTTGGCTTTGCCTATTAATATATAGATGCTAACAAGGTATGTTGTCTGCTCTTACTAGAGTACTCCAAAGCTTTTGACAACGTCATTCACTCCGTCCTTTTACGCAAATTCTGTACACAATTTCGTTTTCCTTCTTCTGCCCTTACGCTCATGTATAGCTTTTTACCTGCTCATTCACAACAGGTGAAGATTTAATATTAAATTTCCTCTCCTGCCAAGCTTTTTGCAGGCGTTCCCCAGGGATCTATTTTAGGCCCTCTGCTATTTAGTATATATACAGAGTGTATCCGTTAAGTTTACAAAGCGGCCGGCTGTGGATAGGCTTTGGATAGACGAACAAAAAATGGTATGGGAGGGGGAAATCGTAATGGTTTAGGCGCTAGGGCGTTTTGAAGTTTTTTTTAGAGTTTTGCATATCACTCTGTATTTTTGTAACCCTATGACCTATTTTCATGAATAAGGTATCAGTGTACGCAGAACACTCGCACCTACTTACAACCGTAAAAGTGAAGGTGAAAAGTATCACTACAAAGCAAAAAAGGCGCCATATCGGTCGGGGCCTAGGGCGCAGTCGAGCTTAAATCCGCCACTGTGTTGACGGTACTTTGCGTTATTCTCACGCCTTTGATAAATTTAATAAAATCTGTCAGAATCTGTCTGATTCTGTCTTTACGATCGCGGACTTTTCCTTTATTATTAGCGCGAATTAATTTTTTTTAAGTTTTATATGAGTGAAATATGAAATAAGTCTTTTAATTTTTGTTAAAGTTAATAATTTAGTCATTTTTGTTTGTTGAGTAATATTATCTATATTAAATGTTTATGCTTTGAATAAAAATAGTACTAACTAAAACCTATCATATGAATACTATAATAATTTTCTACAATCATCAGCGTTTTTGTATGCGCAATTAAAACAGATTTTCTTATTCTTTTACTACTAGAAAAAAAAATCTAGAGTGATGAGATTGCAACTTTTTTAAAAACGATTTGGAAGACAAATTATGCTCAATTTCCGTTTATCGCGAAAGTATTCTTTCTTTAAGTGTAAATCTAGTTTAAATTACACTTAAATATTCAGAACTGCAATTAACTTTACTTTAGAATTTTTATCAAATAAATGAGATTTGCTACAAAAATGCTGCGTCGCCACACATTTTCATAATTAAAACTAAAATCAATCCATACTTTTCAATTAAGATTTTTGTCTAGTAATTACAAGAATTTTAAATATTTGTTTCTCTTAGAGAACCCTCAAACTAACAACACCGTGATTGATAGCTTCTCAAATCAAGCAGACTGAAGCCCTTATCATGATCCGAATCCCTCTCCCTCGCCCTCTATATCGGCACATATCAAGCGGTTGAGCAACCGACAAATAATTTTCCAGTCGCATATTTTTTAGCAATTTTCACACGAATGATGGATCGCTCCGTTGTTCAATTGGACAAATCAAAGCTCAATCATGTCAGACAATCAAATTCAGATGCAAATCCATCAAAAACGTAAACGTAGAGGAAGAAAAAGGACGAGGGAATTGCTGAGGTGTCTGTGACCTTTGCGAAGCGGATCCGTTACCCTCGCAGGACAGCTTAAACGCATATAAAAGCTACCGTGACAGGCGAAACGATTTCGTTGACAAATCAGTGGTCCTGTATCCATCCATTAAGATACTCACATGGAGATATCCGTCCGACAGGAGATGAGTGTATTAGAAATTACAGGATCCTTTTGCTCCTATGTATTTGTCGTAGCTGCTAGGTGTATGGCACCACAGTTTGGGCTTTGGGTGTGTTCAGTACTATCAGGGGCTACTCTCTATCTGAACATCCCTTACTGTAACGACAACTGGGTTTATGGCAACATATCCCTTAGAAAAAAAAGGTCAAGTCGAGAGTGATAGATGATGTTGGGGAACAAAGCGACACCCGAAGTCATTGGGGTGAAATTTTATGTTGTGTTTAACGTGTTTATCCTGAGACTTTCTTAATAGAAATATCAGACGGGAAGAGTACCGTTGTAGATAAATAAGTTTTGCTTTACTTTTTTGGGTTTAAATCATCGTGAATTTTGTTTTACTCGGTATTCAGAAAACACGCCATCAAAAAATTTACTTAAAAAATAAAATGTGTAAAAATTATCAAAGTGAAATTTTTATATTCTGACTTATGATGTAACTTTAACACGACATTAGGCCAAACCTAAATGGGAAGTGAAGTGAAGCGAAGTTAGGTACCATTGCATATGAATGTATGAGAGTGACCAAAATGGAAGTGAACTGGAAGTTACATCTACTTCAGTGGAAGTAAGCCTACTTCACTTCTACTTTACTTCTGCGTTACTTTTCATTTTGGTTTGGCCTATTAGCTGCGATGCATTGGGACTAGTAAACAACCAAAAATGCTTCTATCTACTCGCAACTACCGTTGCTTTTGTTTTTGAGCATTTCACGAATTATAGTTCTTCTTTTTCTTCATTTATTGACGTATTGCGTTCAAAAGTACCACGGCCAGTCACTTGTCCGATTTTACTACACCCTTATACCTCATATTTGTAGGCCAGACCGCTTGATCAGGTTCAGATCAGGACTTGTCGCTTTGACGTGACGGTTGGAGCAGGGTCTCGTTGAACATGTTACCAATGCCATGGTAGTACCGGCCAACGTGCGCTTCCCGGGTTCCTGGCCGCAGTCCTGTCTTCGGTCTGTTGGGAGGGAGGTCCCCAATTCCTCTCCGGTCCTCCTTACCTTGGCCCTCTGGTGGGTCCAGAAATATAGGGTATAATGGCGTCTGTCTGAGTCTTCTTGTTGTCCCGGTAGGAGCTTCATGGCGCCCCCCCCATTTTCTCCTTCTGAGTCCCTGGTCCCTGGATGTTGGAACATAGTTTTGCATAAAACTAGTTAAAATTCTTTTTTAGTAAAACTTTTGGTAACTATTTGATTTTTATATAATTTTATCCATATTTTATTTATTTGTTTTATAATTAAGCTTAATTTTATTCATGTTTTAGTTAATTTTAATCGTTTTTAAATAACCATAGTACATAAAAAAATTTCCATCTAGTTTGTATAGCTGAGGATGGTATATAAAATATACTGAAAAGCTTCCTTAACAACAACTGGTATTTGTTTTTATTAACACATTTCCAATTCTGTGGAGTCTATAAGGAGAAAAAGAAGTAAAACTTCTTCAACAAAAAAAGAAATATTTTATATTGGAAAAAGCAATGCCAAAAAAACAACTTTTATTTTCTCTTATATTGCGAAATTGTGGTCGTCAAAACATGTGAAATTAATGCAAATATTGAAAATCAAACTATTCGCAATATCTAAGGAAAGAACCAATACTTATTTCTGTAAAATTTGGAGACATTAGATTCAATATGCTTTCATATTAAGTGTGACCAAAATTACCTATGTATCTATGTATTCTTTTACAAAACTTGCTGGTAAACTATGTTTTTGGTTTTGTTTTCTGGCGCGCAAATAAACAAAGATGATGGCTTTCCGACTCGCTGCACCCAACCTTAAGACATTTAAAATTGATCAAATCTTCAAAATTCAACTCTTCAACAAATATGTATAATCATTAACGAAAAACCAATTATTCCTATAAAAGTTCGAGAGTTTGGAAATTGGTTTGTTTGTCTAATTCTGCGAAGTATGTCTTCAGTCATGCCGTTCTTGTAGTTTTCCCACAAAACCGATGGTTCTGTTGGGTATCATGTCGTCAATATAATTGCGAACAGTTGGAGTGGACGAATGTTATTCGGCGTGGATGCAAATGCTGCATCAGTAAGTGTCAGATCCCAATGATTGTCGTCTTCCAGCAACTCGCGACAGGCATCTTGAAATGTATTGAATATTTGACCATTGACTGTTCGTAAAAATTCGAAAGACGTTGGTCCTGGAACATTCAGCAACAACAAACGCAAAAAGAAACATTCACGTTGTTTTGGATGTACTCTGTAAAGTCGTCCCAATATCTTTGCTTTCAATACGCGTGCGGTAGTTGGATGTGGTTCGCCTTGTCTACGTGGCTTCCATTTTTTGCCTGATTTGTTCCATGTATAATAGCGAGGGACGTCTTGTATACAACAATGTTGTTTCGAGTTGTCCGAAAATATCAGGTTTTTGGCACAGTGTGAAAAATTCAGTAAGGGTAGATTTTGGTGGCTGGAAAGCTCGTTGGAGAGCATTTTCTTCAGTGAAATATACACGTTGACCGTTTTCAAGATGTACCGCAATCTGAGGCATAATTCAAAAACTCGACATTTATATATTTTCTTATTAACACTTTATTTAATCGCATCAATTAAAAGCTTTTACGCATTTTTCGGTGGAAGTATATAATGAACAATGGATGCTAATATTTTACAGGTTTCCCAATGTTCACAAATATTTTCATTTTGTATATAAATTATATGTTTCGTAACTGGTGTGTTTTGCGGGCTCCGGTAGTTATAGTATACGACAATTAAAATTAATGACAATAAAAATTATATGACAATTAAAATTAAATATTTTTTCGCCCCGCCAACTTAACTATAATCAGTGAAACATTGAAATTATCTATATTTCGACAACAGCTTCACTTATCTGTACCAAAATTATCCTATCTTTCAATCCGAAACCAACCCTACACATTCCCAAATTTTCATTTAAATCTGTTGGGCGGTTTCGGAGATTAGCGTGTACAAACATTGTGACACGTAGTTTTTATATATTAAGATTTTACGCTCTACAACTTTGCTCTTTTGATATTTTCACCAAAAGGCATAGTTTCTCCTCAAAATAGAGAAAAAGGCGGAAAATGCCGAAAAAACTCTTATCAAATATAGCCTTGAACATATTTCACTAGGCAACCCATCAACATTACTTTTGTTAGCATATTTTTTATCATAAAAAAAAGATTTCATTCGGTTACTCGGTCGGTGAAAGTCGTTCTTCTACAGATCCTGTACTATATCTTTAAGATAAATAGTAATATTTTACTAATAATAACTTACCTAACTTAAACTGTTATTTTTGTTGAATTTTCATAATTTAAAATATTAAAAAGTAATACTATTTTATAATATTTATTAATATTTTAATAAAGGATTTCAGACTGAATTACTTAAATTGATATAAATTTGTTTCTATCTAAAAAAATCATAGTGAGGCGTCTATCCCTGCACGGAGCAAATATCCCCCGAAGCATTTTTAACTTTAGGCTACTATCCGCTACAGTAGGCTAGGCAACTATCCCTTTTTTGAGCGGTCAAATAAAACAGGATTTACTCAAAAACTATATTAATTATCTTTACAAAAATAGGCTACTATAAAAGATCAAAGAATTATGTTTTGATATACATGTTGCATTATAGTTAGTAAGTACATATTTTTTAATAATAGGGCTTTTTTGAAAAATGGGGCAACTATCCGGCTTTTACCTTAATGAAAAAGTCAGATATTATTTATACTAAAAGCCCGTTTATTGGACTTTTAAAGTACAATTATCTCTAACTTAATTCCCGCAAGCAATAGTTGCTTACCTGTACTCGGAATGAGTATCAGGGAATCAATACGTTAATACACAATTCTTACGGCTATTTATACTCCTAAATTTTCTACATATCGTCGTTTAAGTTCTAACACCACGTAAGTCAATTTTTGGCGGTTTTGACATTTTGATGCATTTTGCTAGAGAATCGAAAGACGCATTGTCTCAGCCAATCAGAAACAAGCAAAATCCAATATAAGTGTAGTTTGTACACAAATTATAAAAGTGTAGTTTGTACACAAATTATAACTTACATAATCCTTTCCTTTTTGATAACCACGTGTAGTACAGTAGTTAATACATGTTTACCTATACATACATATATGACCATGACTGCCACAATTCCATTTGCTTGTACTACAGTGTTTTTCCTAGTAGGATATTACATATACTATACTACATGATATGGGGGCTGGTGATGCCAATTTTCTCGTTGGTCCATAAGCTTTTGGGCTGAGCGGCGCGGCGGCTGCCCGGGTGTGCTTCTTGTCTTTCCGCATTCCTGACAGCCGCACAGTGGGCTGGATTTGAAAATTTTGGACTTAAGGATTGATATTTATATTTTTGAATTCTACTATACTATTAAATACAATATTTTTATATAATATAACTATTTTTCAAATAACAAATAGTTTCTGAGTTATTAGGGTTTTATTTTTGTATGGGGTCCTTGTTGTTTTATTCTTGAAACCTCGTGTTTGCCTTAGGTTCGTACACTCCCCCATCTAGTACGAGATATTTTTAGCCACCTGACCACCTGAAAAACATAAAAAATGGACTTCCCCATCATTTCCTAGAAAAAAGATTGGTTGAAGATGGCATGCAAGCTCATAATGTTGAGAAAAGGGTTAAAAAATCAGAGGTAAAACATACCGGAAGTACCACTCCATTTTAACACAAAACAGGCACCTAATTAGGTTAAGTTGTAAATAATAGACAAGGTAAAGGAGTCATTGGTGGATTGATAACAGGTAGATAGATTTCCATTGCATGTGAATTACGTTTTCTTAACCATTATGCGATTACACTCCGTATAAAACGAAATTTCCTACACAAGTTTTTCGATAATTTTGAAAACTATTTGTTAAGGGCATCGTATTGAAATAATTAAATTTAAGGAATATGCTAAAATTACCATGAAATTATGTACAGAGTTATATGGTTGGTATTATATGCCTTCAAGCGTACATACAGTTCTCGCACATGGAGCAGCTGTAATTGAGAATTTTGGTCTAGTTCCTATTGGGAAGTTATCTGAAGAAGCTGCTGAATCAAGGAATAAAGATTTCAGAAGATACCTTCAAGACCATTCACGAAAATTTAATAGGGATGCAACAAACAAAGACATTCTAAATAACTTGCTAATTAGTTCAGACTTCAGACCCATACATTAACCCCAAAAGTCACAAATTACTTCGAAACCCCAGAGAGAATTCTGAATTTGCAAATATAGACTTACAACAAAATATGGAGTATGACCCTGAATCCGAGTCCGGGGAGGCTTATTGATTATGATTAGAATGGTATTGTTGCGAAGATATTTAGTTTTAATAAAATCTAAACAATAGTGTCTGTTAGGTAAAGCTCCAAATTCTGCCTCTAGGTAGGTGTTAGTTAGAATATTTCCTGTGCTTATAAATGGACTAGGTCTACGCGCCTAGTTCTCTACCTCTTAGGTGGTGCGGAAAAGTGGACATATCCAAATACAAAAACTCAAATTGCCGCGTAATCGAAAAAAATCACAGCGAACGCCTTAGCATGCAACTAGTTCAGCACTCCCATTATATGAAACTATAAGATGTATTTTAAGCGATTTTAAGCGTTTTGAAAAAATCACATATTTCACTTTTTCTCCATACAAAAAAATCTTAAAACCAACCAAACTCAGAAAATATTTGTTTAAACGAAAAAAGTCATATAACAATCAATTAATAGAATTAAGTTCCATCATTAGTTTTTTTTGAAAAGACATATGTACTTCATTTTCATGTGTCCCTAAGTCCACTACGGCTCAAATCCAGCCCACTGTGCGCCGTCTTGCCTTCGGTTTGTTGGCCTCCATATCAGGAAAATGAATTATTCAACAGGATGCGACCGGTAAATTAATTTTAACTTAACATAGTTCCTGAAGATAAAGTGGAAATTGAAATAGAAAATCGGTGCGCAAAGCAAATAATTGCGATACTTTTGCGTCCTATTTTTTAGGCTCTGAAAAACTGATAAAATTCAAATTACGAAAAAATTAAATTAAACTAGTTTTTAGTTATCTCAGTTTTAGTTACATTTTACTTAGTTTTCTAACATCCTCTTAAAATTAAATTCTAAGCTTTAAGAAATTGTATAGAACAAGCAAAGCTGGCAATTATCTTTAACACCATAACTCGTACCATTAGCTTACTCAAGGCCGGTTCTCGTTCGATTACGGAAGATAAGCAGCATTGGACGTGGTTAGTTCTTAGACCGGGGACCACTTAGAAAAACGACACTCTGGAAAGACGAAAAAGCCATTGCAAAAGGCGAACAAAAATAAAAGCTTAAATCGAACCCTTCAAATGTCACATGAATGCCATGAATTCTATTTTAAGAAGCTTTTTTCTACTGCTTGATTTCAACACCTTTAGGTGTGTTGTTTAACACACTTTACGGAAACAACACACTTAAAAGTAGATTAAAAATGACTACAAGAAAACAACACACTTAGGTGTGTTTTTTCAACACACTTTACATTTGCAGTGCAGTTTAAGAATAACAAAGAAAAATCGTGTATTAGATTTGTACCAATTAAAAGCATTGGGGGTTGAAGGCTGGTATGAGACCTCTGGATCCCGGAGCTTCAAGAGCTCTGTGGTTGCAAAAACTGAGTAAGGTCTACTGAACTTACCAGCACAGCTATGTCAGTCTAGTCCGATTCACCATGTCCAAGCCGTAACACCCGGGCAATGCAATGTAGTGATTGGTGAAAGGGCCAAAGCGAGTGTTCGGGACGTAAAAACTGAAAGTACTGAGGCTAACAACCTGGTCCTAGAAAAAATCCACTGTTACGAATCCTCTAAGAAGGCCTCGGACCGGATTGATCACACGGCTAAGACTTAAGCGACGAAATATGGAAATTGATTTGGCTACATGGAACGTAAGGACATTGAATAGAGCAAGAGCTCTAAGATCTCTACTCGGAACTAGAAATGTACAAGGTAAAAATCGCAGCATTACAAGAAACAAGGTGGACCAACAAAGATATAAATGATGTTAGAACTCATACCATCCTCTCAAGCGGAAGCAACATAGACCCGTCAATCCGGAGTAGCTTTTGTAATCGATAAATCTCTAAAACCCCAGATTCTGGACTTCCAATCAATCAGTGAGAGACTGTGCACATTGCGCATTAAGACATAAACTTTTGGTTCCCTGGGAATTCTTTGCAACCTCTGAACGAATAATCGTGTTCTAAACCTTGCTCTCGCCATGTAGTGATCAGAGCCACAGCAGGCCCATCTGCTACGGTGACGTCCAGGTCATTTTATGGATGTTTTTATGCGAGAAGAGCATCGAGTTTACCACCATTCTTTTGCTACTAGCGAGGTCGATAAGCCTGCCGCTATTGTTCCCATATGCCGATCCTCCTTCCGGATCTTACCCGACTAGCATTTAAAGGAGGCAGCGTGTGGGCCCCTTGTGGGAAATGAGGTGCATTCCTAAAGAGAGATTTCCCGTAGGTTCCCTATGAGGAACCCATGCGGCAAATAAATGAATTAGTTAAAATTTCACTGGGAAAAAATATATACGACCCATATTCTAGGCAATTATCATGAGCACCATAAAGCAATCCATTTAGCTGCATTTCAGTACTTAGACCGGGGTCCGCTTGGGAAAACGACAGTCGCGTTTGAAAAAAGCTTTTTTCTTTTTTTTACGTGAATCACCCAGTGAAATTTCACTGTTTTCCCATTGATGGACTAAGCAATGGTTCAACCAGAGAATTTTCACAGGAAACCAGTGAATATTGACTGATTCGTTTTTGGAGAGCAGGTCTGCCTTTTTAAAACCTGATCGGAAAATGTATATCCCTGGTAGAGTGAAACTTTTTTTATTATTCCAATTGTAGACCTCAAATAGCTCTATAGATAACCCTATCCACGAAAATCTGATCAAAAAGAAAATAGTTGCTTATAGTACGAACAAGATTTGTCTAGGCAACTTTGATAAAAAGAAGTTTCCACTGCCTTTCGTCCGACTATTGGTTCAAGTTTTCGGTTGGTTTTCAAGTCAGATTTGATAGTCGGATAGCCTCAAACATAGCCCAAGAAAATACTGAATCATCCCGTGAAACTCCCATCGCAATCGGATTAGGCGTTTCCGAGATTAGCCCGGACAACCAGACCAGGCAGACAAATTTTTTAAAAATACTTAAATTTGTTTTAATATCATGTAAATAACCATATGAGCTTAGAAAATGACAATTATTTTGAAATCACATATACTCCAAAAATATTAATGTAGATTAAAATTACTTTCTAAATATTGGAATTTGTGTTACTAATTGTTATACATTTGTAAGTTTTAATAAATATTTAATTCTTTTTAATCTTTTTCAGGTAAGTCAAGTGAGTATTGTCTAATTTGGTAACGAAGGCAAGTAAATTTACAATAATTTTTAAGTTAAAAAATAATCACACTTTACCCCATCCTAAGTTCCCAAAAATTCACCATTTTCAAGCCGTAAACTAGAGCTACCTTGACTAGTTTATTTCATCGAATCATAAATTATTTCAACAACTTTTCTTATCTCATTTTAAAATACTCTCAGTTCTCCCTATAAAACTCTTATTTATAGACGTTTATATCTTAACAACCATAAAATGGTCGAGAGTCACTTTACAACCCCCAGTGAAAATTTTTATGGGGGTTGCGCATAAATTTCGCTTCGATTTAAATTATCCCCCCAAAAAATGGAGGTATAGCGAACGGTAAAGCACCTTCTAGGAAATATACCACTAAAGTCGGTTGGATGCCGGGAGCAACCTCAGCACTGGATGTCATCGCCAAAGGAACCAAGAAAGGTCCTTGTGCTCCTTCCGAAGTGCTTTCCCATGCTCGAATGGGCCCCACACAAAGGAGATATGGCAGTCATCTGAAACATTGTAAAGTTCAGAGTCGGCAGTTTTTTTGGTGTGGCTTCCGTAGCCTCTTGGATTGTTGCTTAGACAGCGGAAGACTTATCTGTCGGAATTGTGCTCTTAAACCCAAAATTACACATGTTTTAACTTTTCTAGTGGGGGTGGATTACTGCTGTGAAATATGGTTAAATTGTTTTGTAAAATTGGGCTACGCTTGATTGTAGATTGTAATGGTTAACAAATGTGTATAAGCCGAGATAAAGAATCTAGTGTTCATGAATATGAGAAGTATTTGAGATAGGAATCTTGTAAATAACTCCGCTAATTGCCCAAGTGAGACCAGATTCACTGATAAAATACAACCAGTGTGTTATTCTTAAATGACAGGCGCACCCAGGTACGGCACAATATTTACGGAAATCGCTATAGAATTTCCCACCGCGCTAACCTTTCTGCTTGAAGTGTCTCAATTGTTCTAAATTGTTCATTTTAATAATTCGCAGAATGAAACGAAATTCTATTTTTATTTTGTTTAATGGAGAAAATTGTTTGAACCTGAAAATAAGCCTTTTGTTGTGGAAGTCTAAACTCCAGGAGCCACTCCACTCTTTGTACTAAGAGTCTGTCATGTCAGTGATCGTATCATAATGCAACCAAAGTTTAGTGCTAACTAAGCTTAGCCCGGTAGGTAGTTTGAGAAATAATGAGTATTGGGGAATAATGATCAACCTTGAGGTTGAACTCTTACATGTTGCATGCATTGACTGCAAAATTGTACCACAGTTGGGCTATTCGGCTAAAGACAAATATTTTAAGGAAAGGTTCTGCAAGGGGGTACAGATGGAAATCGCATGTTTAACGTTCTGGAATATGGATTTGTTCCATCTTGTGCTCTCGATCAATGTTACTTCTATAATTATACATTTGGTGATCATCAAAGGAAAGTGATTTTTCTGATAATGATATTTAGTTTTAATAATATAGTCATTCTTAGTAATGTTACTCATTTGAGCAATATTTGCGAGCATGTTCAAAATTCAAGTTTCGATTGCACTTTTCAATGTTTTCTCATTGAATCAAAATTTTCGATGATTCTGTTGGGTGGATTTGGTACTTTACAATTTGCATTTAAAAAGAGCCCATTTATTTTCTATAGGATTGGCCAAGAGAATTAACAAGACCAAGGATGAACATTCAATTCTTTAGGGTTCAAGAAATTCTGCTTGGATTTTGAGGTATTGCAAGATGGTATAAACAAATAATCATCGAGTTTGGAAATTAATATATGAAATTTGTACTACCGATAGTACCTTCGATCCGGACCATCACTGGGTTATATAATTCTATATCATGACGGCTGATGTATGTTTAATTGGTTTGACGACACAATTCTCAATATATCATTGTGTGAGTTCGGCAGTTATGCGGTAACACTGCAAATGAACTTGCAGTGAATTCGAAAACTCAGTCCGAGTCAAGTAAACTCAGCGTCAAAGCATTTTCAAGATTTATGCGATGTTTCTGGACTCGCGATTGTATACGAAAAGCAGCGATCATTTAAAAGTCTGCCCTAATGTTCTTTATTTCTCTTCAGTTATAGGAAGTTATTGCAATCGTTCCGAAAATCAAAATCACAATTTTCAATGTATTTTCATGTTTCAAGGTCCCAATAGCATTTTAACCCTTAACCTGATAAGCTATTTTAGTAACTTAACCTGTAAACGTGTGTCCAATGGACGCATATGGAACAATATTACTTTACTATTTGCAATAGTTAAACACAAATTAGGTCATAATTTGTTTATAGAAACATACAAATTTATGTAAACAATACTATAACAATAAAATACAAAAAAGGTCTTAAGGTTTGTTTGTTGCAAAAAATCAGTTTAAAGAATTTTAATTTTGAAATGTGTCCAATGGACACACCTTACCAGGGTAAGGCTTCAGCAAAAATTTGAGAAGAAATATGTGTGTGTTTGTCTGTGCGTACGTATGTGGTCATTTTTCCTGCACGATTTCGCGCGAACAAAAAAAGATATCGACTTCGTTGAGGTGCTGTTCGAAGCGTTAAAGGAAATATGATCTGAAAAGATTTTCATAAAAATCGGTCGAGCTTTTTTTTTTGTTTGAATTGTTTTCCACGTCCTACAGGTTCTGGAAATTGAAGTTGATCCTGGAATTTCCAGTAGTTACGAAACATTTGGCCTTTTCGGTTAAGTGTGACAAGTCCTTTACATTATCTGTGATCCATTGGCCGATTTTTTCTCCTCGCAAGTACATCACCAATGGAACAAGATTTTTGCCAATTACCAGTAAAATGTATCTGCCCAAAAACAAGAGCAAGGGTAGTTGCGAGTAGCTCGCAGCAGTTTTGAGTAGTCTACCAGTCCCAATGGATCGCAGATATTGAATAGTTTTGCTAATACATATATCCTGAAATAGAATTTCCAAATGAAGTCATTTGCTCCAAGTTTATGGTTATTTGAACTAGCTACCCTCAGGATTACTTTGGCACTAGTTCTGATACTAGCCAATTTCCCACTACTACTAAAACTATTACTATTTTCTAAGTAGACAATTTATTAATATTATATTATTACAAGATTTTTGCTATTAGGTATAGGAGTTGTGTTAGTTTGAAGAACCAGGTGTATGAATTTGGTGTTATTTTGTTCTTACAATTTGTTGTTATTATTGTTCATTTATTATTAAAATATCCATTGATAATATTCAACATTCATCATACTGGGAAGTTGATCGTGTGGACCGAAAGGGTCAATCAACAAAAGCAGCGCAACTTTCTGCAACTCGTCGACGTTTTCGGAGATCTGATTTGCAGTATTACCGTAGTTTGACGTTTTTGAACTGGAACATCTCCGCCGTCACTTCCAATCGCAGATAATTATCTAGAGATTATGAAATGCTTGTTATATTTTCAAGAAACTATGAACATTTTAAAAATTTAAAGAAGACAATAATTGTTACTTACCCGTTTCCAGTCATCGACCGCGTCTTTTCTATTTTAGACAAGTCAGTTGCCCTTTTTTCATGTGTCAATTTGGTCTTTTTACAGGGTGCCTGCATTTTGATGCTGCAATGTATGCTAGAATATGTTCATTTTTTGTTGATTTAGCTCATTTACGAAGGTACCACCTGATGCTCTACGTATACGTTGTTGCAGTTTTAGTGCCTGACCTACGAATTATTCTTGCTCCTGTGGACTCTCTTTTTTTTGGCTATTTCCGGTTAGAAAAGTGTTTAACAAACACACACATGGACGCACGTTTTTATCGTTTATATCCCAGGTAGTCGTCCCATTTTCACTAAATTTAAATGTTTTAACTAATCTCCAAAGCACTAATATTTATAATTCGCTATAACTTTTTATGTTTTAACAAACTACAAAATATGTATATGTTGATAGGATCTAACCATGAATGAGATATAAACTTGGCAACCTTTGTTTACATTTTCACATTTCACTGAGTGCGTCTATTTCGAAGACCACCTTACAGTAGCTGTTAAATCCCTGCGCATACTCAAACGTCAGGCAAAGTGGCGCATTTATCTTACATATTTGAGTGATTGAACATTCTTCGGCATTGAACGATTCTTACTATATCAATGAAATATTAGTTTTATATCTTCGTTAATTGAGTTAAATATAGTAGAGCAAAGCCGATGACCTCCTTGAATTGTACTATCGAAAGCCATGGAGTAATGCGTTTTATGCCAGAAGACAGGTTCCCTAGTTGATTGATGGATAGTTAGCGGAGCTCCATTTTATATACGGAAGTCATTTCATAAATGATGTACAATTTTTTGTTGTTTTCTTATAGGTTTGTTATTGCAAACTATTTTTTAGCATTTTGTCCTTCTCACCGAGTAGCCTATTATAGGTTTGTTACTGCAGACTATCTTTTTACAATTCTCCGATTTACATCAATTAAAAATGCTTTATTTTAAGACTATTTTGATAATACATTGAATTCTATGAAAAGCATATCGACATGTTCGCTTACCTCTAACTCGGATGATGGCATCAAGTCTTGAGGTGATGGAATTGCAAGCTTCACGAAAATGAAAGTGGGAAACTCGTTGCCTTTCCCGCCGAAGCACTGGCTTCAAAGGTTTCAAAATGGACCATGTAAAGGGACCATTGTATTCGACCCTAGAGAGTATGGAGGTCACTGTTGCGAATAAATGAACTGTGGGATTAGCGTATCATTTAACACTTTTTGTTGGTACTCTTTCTGGTCAGATTAATGCCCTGATTGATAAAAACGAGTGGAGAGCGATTGTCGCTGGCCTCGGTACCTTAGGCGGCCATTACACGTTCATGCAAGCGGCAATCAATTCCACCAGTCAATGGTGGTGTTAATGGAAATCAAAATATACGGAGGATTACGTCAGTCATCACCTTAGACGTTAGGTTTTCCGTCAGTCGTAGGCAAAATTGTCAGCAAAACCTATCGTGTAATGGGCGCCTTGGGGCTTAAGGCGACCGACCATCATGCCAGTGCTACGGACTCGAATCCACTGCGCAGCATGGTCCATTCTCTTTCCATTTCTCGCAACTTGATATCTTTCCTTCTTTCTTGTTTCACTGCAAAAAAATCGCAGCCGTTTGTCCTGCCATCGCCTATAAGCGAGGAAGCCATCTCCTGTACGATCGCCGAAGTCAGAGTTCTGTCACTGTAGTATTGGATGGAACCTATCTCAGAAAGTTTACTATGCGAATACCAAGCCGGCTTCCGGAGAGGAAGATCAACCACCGACCAACTCTTCACACTAAAACAACTCCTACAAAAATGCTGGGAGAGCACTGTTAACGTATACCGCCAGATCTTTTCGGACTTCAAGCAGCGAAAGAAGCTCCATCCAGGGAAAGAAGCTATCTTTTTTTTGAGATATTGGGTCCAAATGTACCGCGGCCATTCGGTTGACCTATTTTACTACACCCCTATACCTCATATTTATTGGCCAGACCGCTGGAACTAGTTCAGCAGTCTGCCTAGTGGCTTGTCGTTTCCACTTGACTGTTCAAACTTCCCGGGTTCCTATCCTCAGTCCTGCCTTTGGTCTGTTCTCGGAAGGAGTTCACGAAAGCGGGCTCGGGTATGCCCGCGGGCTCCCCAATTCCACTCCGGCCCTCCTTGCCACTTTTAGTGAGACCAGAACCTTAGGGCAGAACGACGGCGGTCTGGGTCTGCTTGTTGTCCCAGTAGGAGACTAATTGCGATTCCACGCAAGTTCCCCCTAGATTATATGGGAGCTGGTGCTGCCAATTTTCTGGCGGGTCCAAAAACTTTGGGCAGAGCGGCGGCTGTCCAGGTCTGCTTCTTGGATACCCGGGTTGCAGGCCACCGTCCTGTCTTTGGTCTGTAGGCAAGGAGTTCACGAAAGCGGGGCTCGGGTGTGCTCCGTGGGGCTCCCCAATTTCACTTCGGCCCTGGTTCCCTTGGCCCTCTTCAGATAAATTGCTCCACAAAAGTCCCGTGAGTATGGTAGGAAAAGTAAGGTCCATCCTGACAGAGCCTCCATATCAAAATAAGGCATTATACAACTGGGTGCCCCCGGTGTCCAGAGGAGATCGTAAGTGACAGTGCAAAACCTACCCACTGCCATTCAGCCCTCGACACGATAACTTTACATCTTGGCTTGGTAGGCCCGATCATATTAGTCCATCCCTTTCAGGACAGCTTCCAGTGGCCACCGCGAGGAGGTTATGATCGCACTTCCACCAGTGCAAGATAGTTACGGCACGTGCGTAAATACCCTACATGTTGCTCCCCCTATCTCTCTGGTGACTGACCACCTGTTTAATCTCTGTTTAATAAAATTTATGTTTTAAAATATTAATTTTTTCTTACAGCATTCATTCGACGCCATTTTTATTTTCAAAAACAGCCGGCGCCAGACGAGAGAAGTGAAAGACTGACGGCGGCTCGGGCGCGTCTTTCTTCTTCATCATATTTGGTGTGCCGGATGTTTTTAAAAATAAAAATGGCGTCAAATGACAGAGACAACAGAGACAATGTTTATCATTTTAATTATTTTTACATCAAAAGTAAATGTCTAATGATGATAAATGTACAAGGATTTTTTTTGTACGCCTCTATTAATATATGTATGTCTTCAATTTTATAAACATGAGTGAGAATTTTACAAATTATAACTTCCGGTCAAATTTTCTATGAAAGTTAAAAACTAATGGCGCTCTTAGAAAGCTTAGAATATCCTCTTTAAAACGCTTTTTTTATTTTTATTTTTGCGTACATATTAGGATACTTTAGTTTTTCCCCGAACGCCTCGCAAAAATATTGAAATTCAGTTTTTTGGCGCGCTTAGATTTTTCGAATTTGCTTCTTATTTTTATACGCATTATATTAGCTTCACCTGTATGTATATATGTATGTATGTATGTAGACAAATCTTGCAACTTGATTTTCACCCACTTGCATATAACCCATCAACTTTAAATTTTGCACATATGTATAGTTCGCGTGACAATACAATCTGACCATTTTGTGAAATAATCAAGATGGCGGTTCCAAGATGGCGGCCGAATTTTGCTATTGTGCTCCCCGAATCCCCGGCATGGGTATCAAATGAAAGAGCATGACAGGTAGAATACAATTAGCTGTGTGGCGTCATTCAAAATTCAAAATGGCGGCAAACACAAAATGGCGGACTACCTTTCTCTTCACGACCCACTCGGTATGGGTATCAAATGAAAGGGTGTGACAATTAGAATACTATTATCTGTGTGGCGTCATTCTGAATTAAAAATGGCGGCAAACACAAAATGGCGGATTATCTTTTTTTTACAACGCACTCGGTATGAGTATCAAATGAAAGGATATGATAATAGAATACTATTAGCTGTGTGGCGTCTTCCCAAATTCAAAATGGCGACCACCACAAAATGACGGTTTACCTTTTTCTTTACAACCCACTCGGTATGGGTATCAAATGAAAGGGTGTAACAATTAGAATACCATTAGCTTTGTCGCGTCTTTCCAAATTTAAAATGGCCGCCAACACAAAATAGCGGTTTACCTTTTTCTTTACAACGCCCTCGGTATAGGTATCAAATTAAAGTGTATGACGAGTATAGTATAGTATGCTTTTTGACGTCATTTTAAATCTATTATGGCGGTCACTACAAAATGCCGGAACACATACATATAATAGACTAAAAAATAGAAAATAAAAAATATAGTTTTAAAAACTAAAAAATACGCTTTTATTTTAAAATGAACTAAAAAGGAAAAAATAATTTTGAATGTAAAGTTTTTATAGCTTCAGCCAGTATATGGAAACAACCTACCTTTCGAAATGTAAAAAAGCGTGGGGCGTGGACGTAAAGTTCCGGTGTTAATAAAATAAGAATATAGGTAAAGAGTCCCACGCTGTTTTACATTTCGAAAGGTAGGTTGTTTCCATATTCTGGCTGGAGCAATAAAAACTTTACATTCAAAATTATTTTTTCCTTTTTAGTTCATTTTAAAATAAAAGCGTATTTTTTTATTTTTTTTTAATAATTTTTTATAATAATAAAACAATTTTTTTTAAAATAACTTATAATATAAATTTTTTTTAAATTCCGCTCTTTCACGTGAAGCTGTTAGTTTTTCGATTTTTTTTTTATTTTTCGATATATAAAGCAAAAACCCAATTTTCGAATTTGTTTTCGAAATGGTGAACTTGGCATACACTTTAGAGCAGCAAAGATTTTTTTTATCGTTTTTTACACCCAAAAAAGTACCCAAGTCCCAATTTTCAGCGAGATCATATATTGTGCGAGGTCAAAGTCTCTGACAACTGGGCTATAAGGAATCAAAAACATTATTATAATTCATGGAGGTAAAACTATCTCGGCTGACCTCGGCTAGACGATGGGTTTCCATCTGCTCGAGAACGGCAACACCATGAGCCCATGGCATCGCACTCCTTATAAACTAAATATCTTCGGCACCTCCGTTATGCTACCGGGAAGATTATCGGAGGCACAGCCTCGGGTGACCGCGATCCAGGCTTAACAGGAGCTCCTTAGTAAAGAAGTATCTGGGTGTTTTATTTTGGCTAGTTTAGTTTTTTTTCTTTACTTATAGATTTGTTTAAATACATTAAATTAAACATTGGTTTACATTTGTTTTTGTTGTCATTTTAAATTTGAGCTCGGAACTGTCATCTCAAACCAGAAAGTATTTTGGATTTTCACTCCTATTGCTTATAAACGCATCGGGAATTTCACTTTGGATTAAAGATCCGGGAGTGAAACTCCGCTTAAAAACGTGGTAATTGATTCACTTACCTTGCATTACGACACATGTAATAGAAGGCAGGCAACCCCGATCCGTCTTGGACCAATTTGTTTGAGTGCAGATAAATAAATGCCTCTGGAGAGGAAAATCCACGCTAGCAAGCTGCTCTGTGATGTTCAGCATTCGAATAGGAAAAGAGGATTGTCACCCTCCATCGCTCTAGCAGCTTGGCTTCGAATCAACTTGATTATGAAGTTTTCGATTCTATAAAAAAAGCTTTATCGTAAGGCAACTACGTGAAGCCAGATTTGAGTGTTCGATATAAGCTTAAGCACGCCCTTATGCATGTCTTTAAAAAACCCGAAGCAGAACCATACGCGAAACCTTAGATCAAAATTGGCCTGACCAATAGCAGATCATCTTGATTTGTGGTTTAAATACAAGTATTGGTGCAGTCAAAACCCCAAGGTACTTCACTTCCAATTTATTTTCCAATAGTTACCGTAGTCGCGTTCCATTACCCCTAATTGTATTGAGGCCTTCTATGCAGAATGTAGCAGTGCTTGACTGTACGTGACAACTCCAAGACAGAATCGAACTGGTTTAGAAAAACTCCTAAGTTCAGAAAAGCCTTATAATCAAACAAAGAAAAATATATCCTCCTTAATGCAATCAAAACCATTTAAAGTCACCTAAACTCTTTTTTATATTCCTATCGCCATTTCTTCCAAAAATAAAGCAACGCAAAGAAAAAGGAAACAACAAACATCGACCAATTTTACACCCCAGTTTTTCGCATTTGCATAGCTGCAGGTAAATAAGCCTTCAAGTAATCAAAAGAAAGCGAAAAGTTAATCTCCTAATTAGCCGCAATTTATAACAAGATCTTACCGCAATAAAGCAACCTGCAACGATGCTGCCCCCTCCTCGCGCAAAGAAAAGTCCCCAGTGAAAAAAATGCCTGAAAAGTATGTTTTCAATAAGATAAGAACTTTTTTACGGCGATTAAATGGTCTCAGGGAACTTCTTAACTAAATGCCCATCTCCCCGGGGGGATGCAACTTTTCCACCTCGAAGGAAGGATGCCACCAAGGAAACAGAAAGCAGACAAAAAATGATCTACGAATACCGAATGAAATATGTCCTTTTCTCAGGATTATGCTCTAGAAATGTTACAAAAAACCTTTAAAAATTATTAGGGTTGCAAAATATTCGAGTTGCTGGTTGGATAGAGGGGGATGAAAGTATTTTCAAAATCTGTTTGCAAAATCAGTTTTGAAGGGCTCGAAAAGTCATGACACATGCTCGTATGTCACCACGTTCACGTTCCAAGGATAATGGGAGCGTAAGTCCTCGAGTCATGTATCATCCCTGAACGGAAACAATATTCGGGGGTGAATCGCGTGGTTGACACGTGATTCCGCGACCATAAATTATTTTGGAACATCCACTCTAGATGAGATTCATGTATTTAAATGCTTTGATATGACGATAAAGGAATGAGGTTTTTTTGTAAGCGCTTTTTTTTCTTGGCTTGACGGTTTTATTTGAAAGCAGATATCGTGGCATGAAGTTTTGACGGCTTTATTTGAAAGTTAAACAACATTATCTCATGAATATTAGCCAGGTGGAATGCCGTGCTTGTTCCCTCTTTTGTTAAAAAATGGTATTTTGTATAATTTTTATATAGATTCCTTAAGAACGATGATCAAGAAAACGACGAGAGAGCCTACATTAGAAGAAACTTCAAATGCCATAGAAAAACTAAAAATAAATAACTACTTGTGTTGTAGGTTTGACCCTTTCGGTCCACACGACCAACTTGCCTGTAGTAGATACTGTACTCCAGAGTTAAATCTTATGAATGGATATTTTAATAAATGAACAATAATAATAACAAAGAAAAGGAAGCATTTAAATCATTAAAATATAATAATTTATTTTTATCAATATATTAGTATTTAATACCTCAAAGATAGTCCAGTCAATTGGGACATTCGCTGAACATTTTATGTAAACAGCGGAATGTGTAGGGTGGTTGGTTGGGAGTATAAAACCGAGTTTTCGGGATCCAAGGGGTGACGTTCGGCCGCCAACTTGTTTTGAGTGGTTAAAAATGGTTTTGTTTATTGCTCGGAAACCGTGAGTCCTAAAGAATTTTTGTAAAAATATTTTTTTTAGATAATCAAATAATCTACAACTTTCGTAAATAACGTTTTGCGGTAATATTGATATTGGTAAAGATATGGACGAAAACTGACAAAAATTTTGGGCGTGATGAGCTTTAAAGCGCTATAACTTTTTTATTATTGATTCTACATAAAAAATGCCTTAGAGCATTTTTGTGGTCATTTATTGAATTAGGGTTGTTTTTGTTGATTTTGGAGCAATGCAAACGGAGAAGTTATAACAAAAGTTCTGCATATCGATACCCTCATTCTAATACCACGTACGAGAAAAATCCCAAATTTTTTAGGAGAAGCAAAAAACTGCTTTTTATTTCTTCTGTAGTACTTACCGTTATTATATTTTATAGTAGGACCATAAAATTTTGTTTTATTGTGACTTTTTCTTTCATGGTTTTGCAACTGCTGTGTAAAGAAACTCTTTTTTTTGTATTAATAATTCATTTTTGACATATGCCAAGAAATAATTCAGTTTTATCAAAAAAAAAGTGGAATTTTTCGAGAAAATTGACGAAAAATAACAAAAATTCACGATTTTCTAATCGATTTTTTTTCACTTTTTTCAAGTTTAAAATTTTTTTTTTCACCATCCTAAGTTGCATAAAAAAGCCTACACTTAAAATAAAAACGAACCTCATACGTTGCGATGCACAAAAGTTATTGGCCAATCAATTTTCAAATTTGAGGATAATTTTTGAGACTTGTATTAAAAATTTTGACTTAACCATTAATTGCTCACATTATAAAGTATAATTTCTGAAAATTTCATCAAAGTTTACTTAAAACATCCGAAGTTATAACCAAAAAACCAAAATTTAGCAGTTTCCTCAGTTTTCAATTTTTTATGAGGTTATGTGTGCAGTTTAAAATTTCAACCGCTGAGAGGTAATATCATAATGAACAGCCTCAATTTTTTTCGCTTTCTTAGGACCTACACATACCGAGAAATTCTCAACTACATTTAGAAAGCACGACCAAAATGGTAGATTTTTCACAAAATGGCCCATAACTTACGTAGCGGCGGTTGCCAGTGGTAGAAAATGTGCATTTCGTATAGTATTCGATGTAACTAACATACTAAAAAAAATTTATGAGACTGGAAACAAATCCTTTTTCACTCAAATTTGATGCTTGTCCGACTCCACTAGAAGCATTTAAATCATTAAAATGTAATAATTTATTTTTATCAATATATTAGTATTTAATACCTCAAAGGGCAACAAAATTCCTCTTCTTCCTCCTCGATAGCTCTACAGCCAAATTCTAGTCTTGGCTTCCATCACCTTCTTCCTTCAGAGTATCTTGAGTTGCAGATTTTTGGTGCATCAGCCTTAACATTGTCTTCCCACCTTGACCGTTGTTCGCCGACTGGTCTCTTTTCCTATCTTGTAGTAGATACAGAGGTTTTTCTGGTATCCTTGAGTTTTTTGAACATGACCAGCCCAAGGTAAACGCAGTAGTTTGGCATGTGTTGATAAATTACACCATTTGTATAAGTCATACAATTCGTGCTTATAACGTATTTTCCATGTATTGTGGTATATCCTTCGGAGAACCTTCCTCTCAAATATATCCATCTTATCTGCGGATTTTTGGGAGATACTGCATGCTTCTCATCCATACGCAGCTACTTTCGTATGATCGTTTTGTAGATTGCTATTTTGATTTTTCTGTGGATGTCTCTGGATTTCATTACTGGCAGTAGTGAGAATTATGTTCTATTTGCGGCATTTATTGAAGAGTGGGCGAACAAAACGGCACATGTCCTGTTTTGAATAGTGTTCAGAAAACGCAAAAAACTGTTTATGTATCTGAACTAATCACATTAACTATTTATGATTATGTCAGGTTGTGCTACTATTTGAACTCATTCAGACCCAAAAAAAATATTTTAAAAATGTTTAATACTTTAAGAGAAAAAATTAAAACAAAAATGGACATGTGCCCTTCTGCAGGGACACAACTGGACATGTGCCATCGTTTTGTTAAACCCTTGAATGGACATGTGTGCCCTTCTGCAGGGGCACAACTGGACATGTGCCTTTGTGTTAAAGCCTCGAATGGGCTTAACCGGCTTTACTTTATGCCATTTATGCTGGGCAAAATTAGACAAGTTGTTGTAAAAATGAACTACTGTAGTCAACAATGTCGCCTCACAATTTGTTTTTAAAAATTAAGTTTATTCAAAAATGTCAAAAAAATTCTTCACTAAAAAATTTTTTATTTTAAATATTGTAACCCACGAACGAACGACTTCTGCTTTTCGATACCACGGCGGAACTGAATGAAGTTTTCCAGTATCGAAATTAGGCTTCATTTACAATGAAAGTAAGACAAATCCTTGGGTTTTTTAAATATACAAATATGCAAAATAATACCTCTCTTTTTTAGAGCAAAAACAGGAATAAATTTTCCACAAAGGGATAATTTTTACAAACGAATTCTAAAATGTTTTATTGCCGCAATATAATGAGCACATCGAAATAGAAAATCCTCAAATGAAAAACAAAAGAGGTACCGACAGATTTTAAAATGGCGATCATCACTGCATTTTTAACTTAAAAAATAGGTTTAAGGGACTGTAATTCTGTTATACCATGTGCCGTTTTGAACTTCCATTGTTGAGTACAAACTTTTTTGAATGAAATACGTGTCCTTTTGAAAATCCACATTGACGAATGGTTAAAAAATATAAATTTTGTAGCACATGGACATGTGTCTTTTTGCAGAGAAACCTTCACTTTGCTATCAAAGAAGTACGACATGCAAGTGCTTTCTGAAGTGTCTCAGATTGAAATTAGTTAGATATAGTTTAGTGTAATGAACACGGTTCCATCAAAAAACTTAAAACGGCCAACCATGGACATGTGCCGTTTTGTTCGCCACACTCCTCTATTCTTCTTTGCACGTATATCGTTTCATCGTTGTCTTCGCCGACTGTGGACCCTAGGTAGTCAAATTGGTTTACTCGTTCGAAGTTACATACATATATTCCTCGCAGGGGGTGTTGTGGTTTCTTCTTCTTCTTTCCACCCTCGTGCAGAATCTTCCTGTTCTCTGCATTTATATGCATTCCTATATGTTTAGTCCCATCTTGTAATTCCGTGAATATTTCTCTAAGGTATGATAGTGATCTGCCAAGCCAGTTTGTGTCATTGGCATATCCTGCCAACTGTTTTGATTTGTTGATCACGGTTGAGTTCGTCTCTATGTTTACTTTGCGAATTAGGAATAGCATGGGTGCCAACCCAGCGCCCTGTTTTAAGCCTTGTTTGACTGGGAAGGAATCCGTCAGTTCTCCTTGTATTCTGACGGTAAATCTTGTATTTTCCATTGACCGACCAAATTAGTACAACAAAATTAGACAAATTAACCTAATCATAGTTTAAATAATTAACCTAATCATAGTTTGAATAAAAATCTTTTAGCACACAGTCTGAGAGAATTCTATCTTCTTCCTTCGACACTACCTTGCCCTTGCCTTACCCATTTCTCCAGTCAGATCTGTTGTTCTTACAAGCTTTATATTAACTGCGTTATCTGTTTGGGAGGAAGCTTGCGATCGATTTTTCGACTACTTCCCGATAACCGGTGATGCTCATATTAGGCACACACCTCTGGTTCTGTAGGCAATAAAATATAATATATTCAATTTTATGGTACATCCAATATGGCGGCCACCATAAAATGAAGTTGGAAGGAAGTTGACATTTTTGTTAAAAAAAACCAAAATTTTAGCTTTGATGACTGATAACTCTGGAAGTTGGTAGGGCAGAATCTTCACTTTTACTGTTTTAGATAAGTGGGAATATTATGCGTGAAGTGCCTCCTTATTCAGGAAAACAGGACATAGGGTTACAAAAAAACTGGGTGATATGCAAAACACAAAAAAAATCGGATCCCGGTTGTAGAGCTCTGCTAACGAAGAAGATTATATTCAATGTAGTTTTGTCCTCCTTCAAATTTATAGTCTTTAATTATTATGTTATATAGCCTTGCTGTGTCTTTCGTTGTTAAATATTTTGTCTTTTACTCGTTATTTCTTAGTTCAATCTTTTTAGTTTCTTCTTCCAATTTTATAAAGGTATCTTTCAGATCCTATATGTATCGTGTAATGTAGGCTATGACTTGTATTGCTTTGTTGGATAAAGTTTTTTCAAATTAAATTCACCCAAATCAAATTAATCCTTTTGCAAATTAAAATCACCTTTTTACAAATAAAATTCACCCTTTTGAAAATTAAGTACTTCTACATAATATTTAAAAAAACATCAAGTAATGAATTTTATTTGTAAAAAGGTGAATTTAATTTGCAAAAACTGTATTGCCCTGTTTAGTTTATTTTTCTTATTGCAATTTCTATATCTAGGTTAAAAAGTGATGCTAACAGTATATGTATCACGTTGTCTCACTCCATCTTTAATGTTAAATTTATTGGTTAGTTTATTCGCCACTCTTGTACCTTCATTCTAACAAGTTTATGAGATACATACTAATCAATTTAAGGCATTTTTTGTAACACTTGGCCGAAGATTTTATTTAATTGAAAAAAACGGCTTGACCGAATATCATGAATTTTTTTTCAGATCATATTGTCAATCTTCAAATCTATGTTTTTAAGTCTTTTCGTTTAAACTTTATGAAAATCCGATCCATCGATATGATCGAATGGGTCCGAAAATCAAAATCGTAATTTTCAGCATGTTTTCAAATTTGAAGGTCGCAAAAAGCATTTAAAACATAATTTAGAGAAGAACTATGTATGTGTTTATGTACTTACGTACTCAGCGTGGTTAGATAAAGTACATAAAATTAATCGATGACGACCGCGTTTGCTCCACCATCGAACCTTTGAGCCACCGTAAGAGCAGCATTAACAAAATTTTATCTGTTTCATCGAAACATACTATCATCTGACTCCACGGCAATCTTATACCCGCAACAGCAGGTAAGCCCACTCGTCTCATTACCTCCACTTCCAGCCCCCTTTTCAAGCCCTCTACAAACTAGTATAATTCGATTCTAAATAGAACAACTCAACTGTCGAACAATCTCTCGCAGTCAGGATTTTCGAACTCCTACATCATTCTACATAATCTCTATCTAATAGCCATGATAAGATTTGAAATATCAATGGAGCACAGATTATAAACGAACACACTATCAGGTTTATTTTTTAATTTACAATTCTATTAATGCCGAAATTGTGGAAAATTATATTATTTTAATAGCCCTTACGGATGCGCATCAGGTAATCCATCATTTAAACCAAATTTTATGCTACTTTCAGTAAATTTAACGATAGGTATTTTGTTGATAGGACAAACTATGCTGTTCTCTAGGTGAGAGCGTAAATCTAAAATTAAGCGGTGCCAAATCAAACCATCTTTAAGGCCAATTTCTTTATGTATGAATTGATCTAACAATCGTTCCATAATCAAAGTAAACGAGCAACGGCTGCTGTAAAATACGATGGTCTTATTAATTTATAGGCATATCAGAAATAGCAAAAAACACTCTTAGCCATGTTCATGAAGAAATTGCGTCGGAGAATTGTTTCTTTTATGAATCAATATAGAATCAGATAGGTTAAGAAGAGTCTTAAGAGTCGAAGATTTTGAACTCTTGGCTGTTGTCCGATATCAGGAATACTGACCGAGGGAGATTGTCTCGTCTGTTTGCACTGAAAAAACGGTTGTGCCGATATCGCTCGGTTGTTAGCTGCCAACCAAAAACCGGCGTCGTACGTACAACCGTTGCATCGTGTGCGTGGAAAAATGTCAAATGGTATCAATAAAAGATAAAGAATTTTAGATATTTTTTTGAAAAATATAGATCTCTTCCATGGTATATTGCCAAACATGTTTCAGGAATAATTTTTCCTATGTTTTTAACTGAGATTCTTGAACTGTACTGTAGGTTTTTTTATAATCACTTCATGGGGCTAGGGATCTTAGCGTAGTCACTAAACGATGTTAGTCTGATATTGCGCATCTATCGTATTTTGTTTTGAAATTAAAGGTTTAAATATATTAAAATTGTTTATCAGGCATTTGCAAGTAATTTTTGTAGTCTTTAGATTTAGGAAAATCGAACCCTATATGTTTTTTGAGTCGCTGATCACGAAAATCGGGGACACGCAGTACTAAAATATGGGCTCACCTTTAAAAATGCAAAAAACACCCCTTTAATAAAATAAAATAAAATTCACGACTTGTTCGAATTTAAAATGAAAAAAAAATTTAAAAAAAATTATTCGTAATGGCGATTTTTTAATTACTTTGAAACTTTTCCATTGTCGTTCCAGGGCGTCTAAAATTCCCCAGCACTTTTTTAATCTCTTCCATCACTTCTTGCTTGACTATGTGGTGTGCTGGTTTTGCATATATTATTCTTAATAAAAAAAATTATATTAAAGGAGGTGGGTCACAATTGCCCCATGCTCGGCGCAAAAGAAAAGAATCTCAGATTATAGGTTATAATGAGTATTGAAATTCTGTGTAGTTGCTATATCCCGTAACTGTGGCTAAGGTGTTAGTATTGCTATTTATTTTTATTCGGATACCTAATATAACCCTGTATTTTTGTAACGCTGTAACCTATTTTCAAGAATAAGGTATCTGTGTACGCAGAATACTACCACCTATAAAAGCGACGGTTGCACCCTATTAATTTCTACAGTTACGAGTGGTCTAAGTCTAAATTTTGGTTTTTTTAACTAAAATTTCACCTTCAACAACATTTTCTTCCAGAAAATACGTAGTTAAGCTATATTTTTTTCCAAAATTAGAACGCTTGGAGTATTTCCTATGAATAATGTACGGACAGTTTTTATGCTAAGGGTTTTAATTTTGAAGTTATAAGTAATTCTGATGTTAAAATTAGCCTTATTTGGTACTCTTCGACATAAACGCAAAAGAGAATATAAAAAATGCACGCACAAAGTAAGCGAGTTGTTTTCTCTATAGGCTACTCAGCTCTACGTTGATGCTCACAAAAAAATTCAAATTTTCCAACGGGTTTTTCAAATTCGAAAAATTATATTGGCTATAACTTTTTTATTCGTGACTCGATTTGGTTCAAATTCCTTATTACAAAACTATTCCATAAAGGTATGTACATACCAAGCGAAGTAAAGCGAAAGAACGAACGAATGTTCGCATTGTGTACGAGCTAAAAATTGCAAACAAACAAATTTGAACCATTCGCTCCGATTCGGATCCAGTAGCAAAACTTAGCACATTTGATCGTTCGTTCATTGCCTTCTACCGAATGTGTTGTGTGTAGATGGTTCTAAAAATTCTACCAAATACATAGAAGTGGAGAAAGGAACAAATTTGCTCGGTGTATACATTGTGTAAACCCACAAAAAAAGGTTTGCATTCATTCGATGATATTTGCAGAAGTTTTAGTTGCAATCACAAATTTAGTAGGCGAGACAGTTACTCTACTGTTGATAAAACTTATAGCAGTGAATACTTAAGTGAATATATTTAGTACAGATAAATTAAGCCAAAAAAATGTAATAGCAGAAATAATTAGGTAGAGGTTGAAAATTGGCAGAGGGGTGCATTTTAGGGTTATTAATAACAGGTTATAAAGTCTAGCGATTTTTTACCCCGGGGGAAGGGGGGTTTAACCCTCAAAAGGTAAAAATATCAGTTTTTTGCAAATACATCTTAAACGGTAAGCCTTGTGATAAAAGATTGCTTACAATGTTCGCAGGATTTGCGATTATCAACAAAAAACATACATTTTCACGTACGAATTGCCATTCATGAGATATCAGACGTTCAATGTAGCTAATATTTTTAGGGGTGATTCCTGGATGTATTTGAAGAAAAAAATTATTCTAGAGAGGGGGCTATCCCGACTATTCACTAAGATACAGGGTCTTTACGAAAAAAAACTTTTTTTTAATTTACTTAAAGTTGAATAACTCATTATCATCTTTTAATTATCATCTTTTAGGTGAATGTGTATTCTTTTATTAGGTCTAAAGAACAGAAACTTGAGTGACTGCATTTAGAAGATATCGAGGGCTTCATAACATAGGGGCGTATCCCCAATTTTTAACATTTTTGGTTTATGGGGCCTATCGATGCAGGTACATGTTCTGCACATCATAACCAAGCGATATATGCCTGATGCAAACAAAATTCGAAAAATAAGGGTTATTTGAAAGGCGTATGTGCAATTTCCGTTCAACTAATCTAACACACAGGTGTATGTTTGTTGATACGCCCATATGTTATGAAGCCCCCGATATGTAGGTTCAAAGCATGAGCAAAATGAACATTTTCTTCGTTTTTTTAGGCTTCTGAAATAAATTTCAACACATGTGTTTGAGCTATCCACTTATGGCCGAACATTGACAAAAGCAAACGCATTCGTTTTTTACAGTTATTTGATAACCAAAACCGAGCGTCGAACGATCGAATGTGCGCAAATTTTATATGAGTTCCGAATCCAAGCAAATAGTTCAAATTCGTTCGATTGCTATTTGCAGTCCGTACATACTGCATGCGTTCGTTCGTTCGTTTGTTACCATGCGCTTGACTTTTGAGTGCCCGTACAAACCACAAATATAATAAGAACATGTGACCACATGTTCTTTCGTTTGCATTTGCTTGGTCTGTACATACCTTAAAAAGAACATTCTCTGAAAATCGGTTCACGACGAAATCGGTTCACGTGAAAAAAAGCCTTAGCGTTTACAAACTTTTTGTTTGCCTATTAATATATAAGATAATCCAATGAAATACATTTTTTTGAGTATTTATTTCTGCAGGTGGTTGATTTATAGCAAATCAAGCCAATATTTATGATAAGGGATAATCTTAAGGGTTCAAACCACCCCTAAAACGTTTGAAAATAAATTGTTTTTCCAACTTTATTCTTCAAATTCGATTGAATGCGTATTGTCAGGCAAAAATAAATTATTTTCAACCCTTAAAGGTTTAAAACTATCCCTATCATTTTAAAAATCAACATTTTTTTCTGCTTTTTGCTTGTCAAACCTAAACGCGCGTTTCGAATAGACTATATCTGTGAGGCTCTGAAGCGAGTTCTACACAGACTCACAGTTAGTTATTTATAGAGATCAAAAATATAGGAGGCGATAAAATTGGCCCTGAAAAACACCACAGATATGGTGTTGTGTTAAGATTTGACGCCAGCCTATACAACGCTGAAACAATATTCTTTGTTAATAGTGTTAAAAGGCGGGAGGAATTCATAAGAAACCACACGACTATAATCGATATTTTACTATTTATATTGCTTCCTTAGTGTGCTTATTCATTCTTTCTTGTGCATTCTAGCGTACTTTACAGTCAGATTGTCTATTTCATTTTAATAGAATATTTCCACGATTGTCCTAAGTGCTCAGGTGCTGTGAAGTGATTTTAAATTCCAACTGCGTAATATCATTTCGTTAGCCTTATTTCAGAAAAGTTCAACGCGATGCCATAAACCGTAGACGGGTTTACCGTAGACCTTCTGCTGGACCGCATTAAAATTCGAGAATTTGCTGGGAAACTACAACAACCTTAAGCCAGCAAAGAGTTTCTGACAAAAATAATATAGAAGAACTGTGGAGTACTGCAAAGGGCGCTATAATAACAGCAGCTGAAACAAGTATCGTTTATGTCCAAAGAAACTAGCAACACTGGATCTCGGATGCAACCCGAAAAAAATAGAACGCGGGGGGGCTAAGCATGGAATACCTGTACCTTTCCGAAGGATTGGACGGAAAATATCATAGTCAAAATTCCAAAAAAGGGGGACCTAACAATATGTGACAACTGGAGAGGCATCTGTCTATTATCTACTGTGGGTAAAATCTTGTTCCACATATTATTGTCAAGGATAAGAGACGCAGTAGACAGAACTCTTAGAAGACAGCAGGCTGGATTCAGAAAGGGCCGCTCCTGCATAGACCATATTAACACCTTGAGAATCACAGTGGAGCAGTCTACTGGAAAACGCAAACTCCATTGAACGGACAGCGCTGAATAACCGCGACGTGGAACTGGTAGATAAATTCTGTGACCTCGGTAGCATAATTACCGAAAATGGCAGGGCAGAAGAAGATATCAGTTCCGGAATAAATAAAGGAAGAAGCGCACATACACGCCTGTCCCACATATGGAGATCAACGGGGATCTCAATTAACACCAAATTGCGTCTGTTCAACTCCAACGTTAAGGCAGTTCTTTTTTATGGAAAGTCGCCCGCCCAATTCATCACGGGGCGCCTACAAGTTTTTGTCAAGAGATGCATACGTAGTATCCTAAAAATCCGCTGGCAAGATAAAATTCTTATGAAATATGACGTGCCGGCCAAGAAAGGATTGACGACCAAATCGGGCGATGGAAAGGGAATTGGATTGGCCACACCTTGCGACGCGAAAACGAAAATTTAGCGAAACAGGCCCTTGACTGGAAACAGCAAGGAACCCGTCGAGCTGGAAGACCGAGAAGAACGTGGAGGAGAACTCTACTGGCAGAGGCTGCAACAACTAGGGGATCCTGGCAATAAGTCAGTAAGTAAGCCTTATTTCGAATGCAGATCGTTATTGAGTTATTCGCCCAGTTTCTTCTTCTTGTGTTTCCACAAACTTCAGCTTTTGCGTTGTGGTGAGTTAGCCCACAGAACCCTGCTGAGTCCTCTGGTTATATTCTCTTAATTTAGGACGGTCCGCTTCCTTAGTTTGGAAAGTTTTTCGTCGTTGGAAATGCAGTAATTTGACATATTGTGTTCATTTCATTTTATAAGTTAATCAAGGCGACAAGACGTAGAAGAAAACTATATAAAGAAATAGAAAAATTTAAATGTCATAAAAAAGAAATATGTAGAATGGGTAGTTCTACAAATCAAGGAATTTTGGTGGGATCGGTCGTATTTTTCAAGTTACATACTTCTTCTTCTTCTTCTTTAACGGCTCTACAACCGGGATCCGGTCCTGGCCTCTCGCAACTGTTCTCTCCACCGGTCCCGATTCTGAGCCGATGTCATCCAATTTGGCATCCCTATGCTCTGAGCGTCCTGGTCTACGCCATCCTTCCAGCGGAGGTTGGGTCTCCCTCGCTGTCGCACCCCATAAGTCTTACCGCAGAGAACTTTCCGACCAGGCTCATCTTCACTCATACGAGCTAGATGTCCTGCCCACCGGAGTCTACCGAGCTTTATTTTCCTCACAACATCTATGTCGCGATAGCGCTCGTAGATCTCGTCATTGTAGAGTCTCCGGAATCGTCCTTCCTCACATACGGGGCCAACAATTCTCCGAAGTATTTTCCTCTCGAACACCGCCAAGAGGTTAGAGTGCTTTTTGCTAAGCACCCACGTTTCGGATGCATATGTGAGGACCGGCAAGACCATCGTCTTATATAGTAAAAGTTTAGACGTTATGGTTAGATGCTTGGATTTGAAGAGCCTTGACAGGCTATAGTAGGCTTTGTTGGCTTTTAGCAGTCGTGCGCGTATTTCAGGTTCCATGCTATTGTCGGCTGCTACTATTGACCCAAGGTAGGTAAATGATTTTACCACATCAAACTCGTGTTCCTCTACCTTGATTGTGGGACCAGTGTTAGGTGTTCTTGCAGACGAGGCCACCATGTACTTTGTTTTGCTTTCGTTGATGTGCAGTCCTAGATTTCCTGCCGCCCGCTCAATCTGGATGAAAGCTTCTTGTACAGCTGTTGATGTTCTTCCAATGATGTCAATGTCGTCTGCGTAAGCCAGTAATTGGGTGGACTTGTGGAGGATTGTGCCCCTTGATGTCACGCCCGAATCTCGGACCACTTTCTCCAACGCCAGGTTGAAAAGGAGGCAGGCCAGACCGTCCCCTTGTCGGAGTCCATTATAGATGTTGATTGGTCTGGACAGTATTCCGGATACCTTTACTTGGCTTGTCACATTGGTCATGGTCAACCTACATAGTCTTGTCAGCTTATTGGGAATGCCGAATTCTCTCATGGCTTTGTAGAGTTCTACTCTGGCTATGCTATCATAGGCGGCTTTAAAGTCTATGAAGAGGTGTTGGATTGAGTTTTGAAACTCTAGACATTTTTCCATAGCCTGCCTCAAAGTGAAAATCTGATCGGTTGTTGATTTGCCTGGGCTGAAGCCACACTGGTATTGGCCTATGATGTTTCTAGCGTATGGGGCCATCCTGTTTTGTAGGATGGCGGAGAATATCTTATACGCGGTACTCAACAACGTTATACCACGATAATTGCTGCACGTTGTGATATCTCCTTTTTTATGTACCGGGCAGAGGATGCCTTTTCTCCAGTCTTCTGGCATCGCTTCCTGCTCCCATACTTGCACAATTAATTCATGAATCGCTTGGTGTAATGTAGGCCCTCCATATTTAACCAGCTCCGCAGGGATGCCGTCTGCACCCGAGGCCTTGTTGTTTTTGAGCCTGGTGATGGCACTGCTAACTTCTGCTAAGCTTGGTGGTGACAGCATAGCATTATCGTCAGATATTGGTGGAGCCTCCAAATCCTCCGTTAGCTCGCCATTTAGCAATTCATGAAAGTGCTCTTCCCATCGCTCCAAGATGCCTTGAGGATCGGTGATCAGATTCCCTTCTTTGTCCTTGCAGTATGTGCAACGAGGTGTGAATTGCGTCATACCGCGTACTCTTCGGTAGAACTCCCGCGCCTGGTGCGGCCGTCGCTCTCTGTAGCGTTCTAGTTCACAAACGAGATTTTTCTCCCAGGCTTCCTTTTTTCGTTTGTGAATTCTCTTTTCTTCTTTTCTGAGCTCTTTATATTTCTCTTCGCGTGCTCGTGTTCTCTGAGACTGCTGCATTGCTCGATACGCAGCATTCTTACGTTCAGTTGCCAGCTTGCATTCATTATCGAACCAGTCGTTCCGATCTCTACGACTTCTGCCTAAGATGGAATCAGCAGTACTAATGACAGTATTTTTAAGACGGGTCCAGCTCTCGTTGACGCCCGGCATCTCATCCCCAGGACTTGCTCTTCTGAGTGCGAGTTCTAACGCCTGACCGTAGCTGTTTCTGGCCATTTCGTTGCGGAGTGCAGCTGTGTTGATTCGAGCCTGATCAGCGGATACAAAGCTTTTCAGCGTTGTAATGCGCTCTCGGAGCACCATACCAACAAGATAGTGATCTGAGTCGAAGTTGGCACCTCGGTACGTTCGTACCGTCATCAGACCCGAAAGGTGGCGGCGGTCTATCAACACATGGTCTATTTGATTGCGAGTTGCCCCATCAGGAGATATCCAGGTGGCTTTATGGATATCTTTACGCGCAAATCTGGTACTTGCAGCGACCAAGTTCTTACTTGCTGCCATCTCTATAACTCGCTGCCCATTGTCATTAGTGTTCTCATGCAAGCTGTGGATGCCGACATATTGCCTGTATACGGGCTCCCGGCCTACTTTGGCGTTCAGGTCTCCCAATATGATTTTTACATCATATCTGGGGCAGGCATTAAGTTCCCGTTCAACTACTTCGAAGAATTCTTCTTTTTCATCGTCCGGGGACTCTTCTGTAGGTGCGTGAACGTTTATGAGGCTGATGTTCTTAAATTTGCCTCGCACACGAAGGGTACATAGCCTTTCGTTTATTGCTTTAAAGCCGATAATGGTAGGCTTCATCCTTTTGCTGACCATAAAACCTACCCCGAGCACATGGTGTTTCGTATGACAGCTGTAATATACGTCATAATCAGGTTTTTGCAAAACACCATTCCCTGTCCATCGCATCTCCTGAATGGCGGTAATGTCAGCTTTATATGTTGACAGGGTATCGGCCAGGTGTTGTGTAGCTCGAGTTCTGTACAGAGTTCGTACGTTCCATGAGAAAATTCTTAAATCATTTTGCCTTTTTCGTTGCCGTGGTCGTCGTCGTTTTTTCCAGTATCCGAGGCATGTTGCTCGTTCCGTAATGTTTGTTTTTTACGGGTGAGGTTATTAGCCTCACGCCAACCTTACTTGGAAGGGACTAGCCCGATAATGTTAGCCTATCCTCTCTCATAGGATAGTTACCAGTGGCCACCGCTAGGAGGTTATGATCGCACTTCCACCAGTCCGGAATAGTTACGGCACGTGCATGTTATGCTACATGTTATTCCCCCTATTCCGCTGATGACTGACCACTGACCAAGTTACATACATATGTCCTTAATGATAAATTCTAACAAAGGTCATTCAAAATCAGTTATATCAAGGAAATATTTTTACCTCAAAAAACCTCCAAATAATCAAAATTATCATTTCCATGTTGGGTGACATTACAGAATCCCAAATTTAAGTTCACATGCCTGACAAGCAGTTTACTTAAAAAAAATCTTATTTTAAGGAAATCATCGTAAGTGTGTGGTTGCAGGAAAAGCCGTAGTTCTATTTTTTCACCAAGATTTTCTTCAATTAACAGAGGCAACACGAATTTTTTTATTACTTCCTTGTCAGCTAAAACTTCGTTAAAATCGCCTAGAAAATGAATAGCATTTCAAAAATTTCAATTTTAACTTACCCATTCAAACCTGGAATATGGTACTATCATAAACCTTCGTTATATATTTTCCATTTTCAAATACAGTCAAAAAAGAAGGGTCAAAACTGATTCAATTTAATTCTTTTGTTAGTAGAAATAGCCATATATGTAATACCAAAATAGATAACCTACACTGTAAAAAATTTCTGTGGTAATTTTACAAAAAAAAATTCTGGAAGTGGAGCCTTCACTTCATAGTTTTGTAAATTTCCAAAACTTTTATGTTGTAACTTTTTACCAGAGAGAGGAACAGGGAAAAACATAAAGCTAAAGATTCCCGCCCTGTGCCAATGTGTTTGGCCCTGGCTGAAACAAAAAATATAAGGAAAGACGAAAAACCAAATATTTTCATGCGTCAAGTTTTATTCCTACACTGTAAAAAAAATATGTAAATTCACAGTGCAAATGTACAGTAAAATTACAAATCGTGATATGAAATACTAATTTACTACACAATTATTGTAATTTTACTATAAATTTTGTAACTTCACATAAAGAAATTGAGAATCTCCAATACTGCATAAGGTAAATGTTGATTGCATGAATGTGACATACAATTTTACACAATGTTGTGTATTTTTCGTTGATGTGGGAAAATTACAATATTTCTTAGTATATATATCAATGTTATGTACTGAAACAATCTTTACACTTTGCACTGTAATTTTACAGTAAGAGGCGTAATTTTATAACATATATTTTCAGTAAAATTACAAATTGGTTATTGAAATGCCCCTATTTAAACACAAAACGTAAAATAACAAAAAACTCAAACACAAAACGAAATTCACTTCTGTAAAAAAAAACTCTTCCGATCAAATAAAACAACAGGAAATAAAAAAATTCGCTTTCTGAAAAAAGTTCTCGTTCGATTTCTTGGAAAAATGTTGAAAGTGGCACAACTAGAATATTATTATAAAAAATAAGATTACAATAATTGTGTAGTAAATTAGTATTTCATATCACGATTTGTAATTTCACTGTACATTTCGAAGTTACCGTGAAACGTAGAAAATTCGAAATATCGAGGCATATCGGTGCAGGGCTTCAATCTTTAATTAATTAAACATTTCAATTCTTGCTTTCGAATGCGCAAATTAAAAAGTTATTTGAGGATTCCCCAATTTTCTTATATTATTGGTCGAAAGTTTTGTTTATATAATTTTGCTTTTTTGTTTATTGTTTACAGTTTTCACAAAAACAAATATGTAAAAAATTGAGCTACTTACATCAAAAATTAATAAATCTCTAGTGTTGAATGGATTAAGACAATCAATAGTCACCACTTGAAAAGCTTATTGCAAGGCCTGCGCTATTGCAGACTATATCCACTCGTATGTATTCTTCCATTTAACTGCTATTGATCGATCCTAAACTACATCAATTTTTTCCCATCCAACTTAAACGCACCCACATTAAACCGCGTTTGAAAAACGGTCGCATAACGACAAGACAAGAATATTTTAGCCCCAATTACATCAGATAATTCCTCCTGTCAGATAATGGTACCTAAACACTATTAAACACAAAAAACCGAAAGTGCTGGGTGTATTACGGCCAGACAGGCCAACCCTTAATTACAGCTTATCCAGCGTTATCGAACACAGCGCCATTTTCAATTATTTAAATTATTTGTCCATTTTTTACGCCTGCACTGTGGCGCATATGTATGTAGAAAGAAGGAAGGCACCGAGCGCCAGACATTCTCCCGTACCTTTCGTACATGTTAAATTAAAAGTAGACCCCGGCAGGTATGGTGTATGCCCCAATCATATAATTACGTCCCGACCAAAAGCAAAAAAGGAGAACATGGCAGCCGCGGAGCACTAGCGTCTTGCCGTGTCGTGCCGGGCTGGCCGGGCGACCAGGCCTGGTACAACTCCCATGACTTCCACGCCATGCCTGCTGCGGCGTATACAGGGCCCAAATTACACCTTTGGAACAGTTTTTTAAGTGCCGGGGGGAAGCATAAGAAATGGCTGCCAACACGAACGTTCCTGCTTGTCTCTACTTAATCGCGGCAGCGACGGTCTTGTATGGCGGACGGGATACGGGCCGGGAACCCCATTCCCCCGGGTCCAGTCACCACTTTCGGCTGTTTTCGAAACTAGAAATTGCCTTATTTTTTGTGTTTATTTTTTTTGGATATTGTTTTGTCTTGTTGTTGCTATTGCTTTTGTTGTTGTTGTTGGCCGAGTTACGTTGAACTGCGACGGATTCCAGGTAATATTTACCGGTGGCCAGCTTCGTTCTCGGCGGAAGGAAAATGGTTCTTGCATGGAGAATTGTGAGGAAGTGACACCGGCCGTGCTCCGTGGATTGAGTCATCGGCAACAGTGAAATTGTTGAAAAGTCCCAGAAAGATTCTGAATTTGCAAAAAGCCTTCCCGGATAAGCGGCGCTTTTGTGTTTTTGTACGGAGAAGATTTTATCGCTGATCTCTCCGTAATCTTTGCAATTAGTTGGTCTAGTGGGTAGCGGAAGGCAAGGCCACTTATGAACTCTTGATATTGAGATAGACACCAGAGAGAATATGCTCACTTCTAATAAGTAGAAACAAGTAGTGCCGTTATTATTATTTGCAAGTGTGCAACACTGTGATAGACCATACAACACGAAGGATCATGGTTCCGGAGCAAACGCAAGGGCAAGGGAATAGGGCTAACAACAATGGTCTTAAGACGTCTTAAGATTTCTCGTCAAATTCTCTTAAGACTGGCTAATTTTCTGTCAAATCTTAACGAATCTTAAGCTCAGCTATAATAGCCTTAAGACGCTTTGACATTTGTAAAAGGTAATCACAACAAATCGAGTCTGGAGTAAATAAAGACGTCTACTTTAATAAAGCTATACTGCATGTAAAATTGTCCAGAATCGGTCCCTTTCATTTTTAAAAAAGTGGTTTAATAATAACCATTTTTAGAACGGTCTGTATATAATTTTCGAACACTACACGACCGCGGTTTCTTTTTTTTCGCATCACTTTGCTCACTAATTTAGTTAATGTTGTTAAATCCTTTAATAAATCCAAATATTCCATTATTAAATATCTTTTCCACAGAGCACCTTCTTTCAAATAATCTTTTTTCTTATATTTCCACTAATACTTTAATTTTTGTAAAACGCCAAATTAAATATCAATCGCAAACGCCACTTTCTTGAAGATTCTACGGTTCTGAGCGTAGCCTTAAGACTTAACGAAAGTTTGCGAAAGAAAACGAAAGATTGTCTTAACGCCATTGTGGTTGCTTGTTCTAGCCCCATAGTAGCGTACAAAATCTTAAGTAGTCTTAAGACGTCTTAAGGCCATTGTAGTTAGCTCTAATGGAATGCGGAATGGCCATAGAAATGACTTGGGATGATAAAACCATAATAATTTTTGCACCACTAGTATTTCGTGCTTGCTATGCATTGAGAATAAAGGGTTCCACACAGGGTCACACATGCTGTCCAACTATAAGGTGTGTCAAACATGAAATTTTTATTCATGCAGATGTTCAGTTTTGACTATAATACGTGCTAATGAGCTAAGAAATCACTTTTTGTACTACCACTGCCACTAAAAGATAGTAGGGAATAGAATAGGTTAAAGTTGGTGGTGTTCTCAAGTAGATGTCGATGAGCATTTGAACTCACGGAAGTTCGGAGTTCGGAAATACTGACTGCAGAAGATTATTCCATAGTCGTGTTGCTTTATTCAAAAAATATATAGAAAATATGTTTAACAGATGAGCAGGACATACTATCATGATAAAAAATAGTAAAACCTTTTCCATTAAGATCGCACGGTTTTCAAGTAAAACTTCTTTACGTGCGCCTTAGCCTAAAAAACGTACATGGGAGTGAAATGCTTTCAGTCGCGTCAGGCTCACACATTGAGAAATCGTCAGATTTTTCGTATAACGCTAGGAAATGGGAAAGCCGGGGACAAGCTGCGAATAAACTCGAGTCTGTGTATACAACAGTTCACATACACTCTGTCTTACTGCAGATATTTTCTGGCATATGTCACAGTCACAGTGGTGCAAAATTCCTCTCGGTAGTCTGTTAAGGCCAGTTTCACCAACTAATAAAAATCTGCTGAAAACGGGCGTTTGTGGCGAAGAGGGTGAGAGGATGACGGGATTGAAAGAATTTGAAACTGGCCTAAACTGGCCTATTAAGAATCGACTAAATTTCATGAGCCTAGATTGCTTAGCGAAAGTTTGCCGTACCTACTTCCTTTTCACTACGCTTTAAACAAATCCAATTTGGCATTTCAAAATTTTGTTTGTTTTTGTTTCAACAAATTAGATTAGAAACCCGATTAAAAATAATTTAATTTTCTTACTAGCACGCACGCGGCCGCTGCTAGCGCGCATAGCGAACAAATAGGGACGCCACAAAAGTATGCACGCACCCGCCACAGGGATGCACGCTCCCGCCACAGGGATGCACACTCCCGCCACAGGAACGAAAATCTAAAAATTTGTTCGCTAGAGGCACCCACTATCCCGCCACAGGGATGCACGCTCCCGCCACAAGCACGAAAATCTAAAAATTTGTTCGCTAGTGGTGGCACGAAAATCTAAAAATTCAGGCATGAACATTTATAAATACATCCGCATCGTCATAAACCATTCCAAACGCGAGTGTTGTTTTACCAAGCAGTCCCCCAGCTAAACACTAACCACTTCCAATGCTGCTTGGCCTACGCAATCGAACGAGAACCTTTTTACTGAGTATGCTATTGGCACCCTTTATTGTCACCAAGATAGTTGCCCCTTTTCTTCGTACTCTACGATTTTTTAAAGCAATACAGGCGATTTCAGTTTTGTTTCCGAGTAAAAATAAAACTCGCTCGGTGTGGCGCCGTGCGTGCTAGTGCGTACCTGATGCAGGCTAGCTGCGGGCTAGTTTTTATTTTTACTCGGGTTGACACTCTGCGTGCGTACCAGCTGCATGCTAGGTGCGCCCTAGTAAAAATGTTCCGTGCTAGCTGTGGCGCCGTGCGTGCTAGTGCGTACCTGATGCAGGCTAGTTGCGGCCTAGTTTCATTTTTAATCGGGAATAAATGCATTTTACTATCGCAGTACAGCAAGAAAAGTGCCAACAGTCACCTGGCGGCAATAACTCAAAACAGCAAATTTTTGAGTTGTGCTACTTTTCTTGCCGTAGTGCGATTGCATTTCAGCGTCATTCCGCTTATGTTGAAAAGGTTTTTCTTTCTGTGGAGATTTTTACCGTCACGGCAAATTTTAATTAAAAAAAAATAATAAAACAAAGTGGAAATTATTATCAAAATATCACGGTAAGCGATGGTGTTTTTTAAATGAAGATTTTGTTCAAAGATGCGATTTTTTTTGTTTTTGTTTACAACTGATAGAAAAATTAAAAAATGGTAATAGTTCAATTAAATTATTACTGAGTTATTTGAAATACGTAGACGTCAAACTTTAACGGAACGGATCGAGAGAAGAGTAGGGAGAGAAGGTCGAATTTCGCTCAATGGGCGATAGGTACTAGTTCTTATTACCTAGACGTAACATGATCAATTCTTGGGTTATAAGATAAAGTATTTTTATTATTACTTAGAAGTACCATTATCAACAAGATTACTTGGGAACGGATGTCGGAGTTATGATTTCTTGAAGGATTTGATTACTGGGATATATGACTTGCATACCTGTAGCGGGCACATTTTTAAATTTTCGTGCCTGTTGCAGGAGCGTGCGTACCATGTAACATGCCTATTTGCGGGATACTTGCGGATTTCGACATTAATTTTTCATCAGAAACGGCGCGTCCTAACTTTGTGGATGAAGGGGAAGAAAGTCAAAGATTTCGTGTGCAAAAATCGTCGATTGACAATTTGAGAACTTTTTGGCATTACGGAAATATATTTTGGTTTGATAAAATCGATTTTGAAAGACCACTTGGGTCTCACAGGCGTCGCATCTCCTTTGGTTCCAGAAACACTAAATTTATTCAAAAAAGATCGCCATATCAATGTATGTGAAACAATGATTTCTGACTACCAAAAACGCTAACCCTCAATCTCCCTATTCGCCTGATTTAGCAACGTAGGACTCCTGGGTATCCCCGTAACTCAAAATATGGCTCCGAGAACGTCGTTTTAACTCGATTGAAGAGATAAAGACTGTACAAGATTGTTTCACTGTCGGCTGTGTAGCCTGCGTAAAAATGATAACTTGGGCATAAGTCCACGATCGTTAAAACAGGTTCTGGCATGTGCTGGTCTTGCATTATCGAAGGCGTATGAGTAAAGCATAGTACCGTCACCAACACAGCTACGAAGTGGCTTCAAAGGGGTAGGTAGGTAGTAGGTCTTTTATGAAGATTAAAAAAAGAGCGGGTGATCAAATTGACTGCTGTGGGACACCGGCAGAGATGGTTTGGAGCTGAGAATTTACGTCATTCAATAGTACCATGATTGAACGGTACAGTGAACGGTACGTCACAGTGGTCTGAGAATGATATTTACGTGGAAAAAACATCAAACTTTGTTGGATTTGCACAGAAATTGAAAAGTATAGGTATTTGGGGTTGCTGATTACAAATTTGAAGTTAAATATTTAAAAAAACAAAATGGCGGATCTAATATGGTTGCTAAAGAATTTTATACTGGATCAATTTCCATTTCGTCACTTTCATCTATAACACAGCACAACAAAATCAAACTTTTTTTTGTTGCATAAAATATTTTAATGGTTGTTTACTAATTTGAGGTCACTGATTTCGAATCTACCCTCAGTTTTATTGTCTCAGCTCGAGCTTTATTGGCTTTATTTGGAACATTTTTCACATAAACTTATGACGAAAAGTGCCAAACAAAGCCAACTTAAAATAAAGGCGGTAACACAGAAATTGTCTTTACATTATTTATAGGAAATTGTCCATGCTTTCCAATCTTAGAAAAAAATGTTAACCAGCTACGTATTTTTGCGGAAAAAGGTATTTGAAGATTGAAGTTGATATTTTTGTTCAAAAAAAACAAAATTTTGACTTTGATGACTCATTACTCTGGAAGTTGGTAGAGTATAACCTTCGCTTTTACAGTTTTAGATAATTGGGAGTATTCTGCGTGCAGTACAGAGTTTGTAGTTTTTTTAAAATAAAATATTCTAAGAAAACACTCCTTAAAATTCATAAACTAAAGCTGATATAAAGAAACGGATTAATGTAAAATATTCCATGCAACAGTTTTGCTTCGCTTTCACACGCTATTTTCATTTTTGTGTGCTTAATATGTATATATTTATAATCTGTGTTCTCAGAAGTTATTGTTTACACTGATGTATTTATCTAAAAGAAATAAGCCAAATAAAAAAAAACGTTCTTCACAAAAATATGAAAATAACGCCCATTCTTGACTCGCGATAAAATCTCACTTTTGGAGTCCCTTTGACAAATTACTGCCATAAATGAATCAATTTGTTATGTTAGAGAAAGCAGTTTTTTCCGGCTAAATTTCATTCTCTCGACCTAGTTCTTCAGAATTGAATCAAAACCATTAGCTAGGAGTTAAGCTAACAGAACAAAGTGCCAAATTCTATCAAAAGCATTGGAGATATCCAGAAAAAGCAGTCCAGGCTCAACAAATCGTTGCATTCTTTGATTGAGATGTTCTGTTAAACGCACTAAAAGGACCCCCCCAAATAAAATTCTAACTACGCCCCTGCATCTGTGTATAAGTTTCTATCAAATCCTTTATATATCCACAAAGGTTTAAACCGAATATTCTTTTAATCTAATGGTGCAAACCAAGACCCTCGTAAGTACAGGCCTGGAAGCAGACAGGCCAACTAATACTAACATAGCTGAAAAGTTGCCAAAAATTTCTGACAGTTGTGGAATTAACATGGCCGAAGCCATAAAAAGCAATTTTTTAAGTTTGTTTTGCACTAAAAAGTGTAGGGGTAAAGGGGGTATTGGGAGTCACTTAAGCAAGAATGTTTCCAAAACACAAGTTTCATTAGTAACGTTTATTAATATATTTTTTTAAGATAACTTAGTTATTAATCTTATCAGCCCCACGAGTTTAATCAACTTTGGAATCATACTTTGGCAATATCTCAAGTTTTAAAAAAAATCAGCTTTGACCGCCATTGTCCGCACATGTGGGTAATTGTAGTCATATACTGGGTAATTGGAGTCGGCTCATCCTAGCAGTTGTCACACACGTAACCTTCAGGCACATCCCATCCGGTGCAGTCTGCGTGTGCCCATAGCCCACAAAACGTACATCTGAACCACATTTCGTTGTCGCGGCCAAATTCGCAACAAATAAGGCAGGTATTACCACCATCTTCTGCATCATCATCACAAATGTTAGTGAGGCTTGTATCTGACTCTGAGGATGATTGTTTTTCTTGTAAAACGCGCTTCTTAGCCTTATTTTTCACAGCCTTACTTTGTGTTTTGCGTTTCTTGTCCTTATCTTTATCTTCTTTTTCTTTTAAGGAACCCCTCTAACCAGTCGCGACCTGCCATTTTGCACTTCTGTCAAAATTATGTTTAATTCGATGGTCTTCTGCATATTGATAAGCAATTTTTCTGACTTGAATTGCAGTGCATCAATAAAAGATATTTGCCAAATACTTAACTCGGTCTACCAGGGCATTTTCCACTTCTGAGCAATCCTTTTTCTTTAAACGCTTTTGGAGACTGGAAAATGGTATATTCATGGCTTTGGCAGCTTGTCTCATAGATGAACCTCCGTTTATGAGATCTTCCGCTCTGGCGAGTGTCTCAGAAGACCACTGGGCTTTGCTCGTATTCCTTGGGACGTTATTTGGGACGTGTTTTCGGCATCTACAAAATAAACAAAATTATTAATATGTGGACGTCACAAATATTGCGGGCAATGGAAATCACTGCGGGAAATGAGAGTCAGCTGGCTCTCATTACCCGAAAGTGACAACTTAAAAAAATAAAATCATAATAACTTGCTTTTAAGATTTATCACTGCAAACGTTTTATGAATCTATTTTCAAAGGTCCAAATTATATGAATAAACCGATAAATAACATAAAAGTATTGTGATGATCCACTCACCGTTTATTTTGTTCACTCGAAAAATTAGATGAAAAACGCGCGAACAACTTACACGGCTTTATCTTTTCAGCGCTCGGCGTGAACTGAATGGGTGTTCGAGTGAGGTGCGGGGCGCATGCAATGGCCTAGTTCTCGCGGCGTTCACGACTCTAGGCATTTTAGATTCTTAGTAAATAAGTGACCACCATTGCCCGCTGACTCCCATTACCCCTTTCTCCCCTATACAATATTTTATAATTTCACTTTTTGGTGCACATGGATTATCAGTGATTAGTGCTTTAGTGATTTAATAAAAAAAATTAAAATGAAGTGAGTGGTTAAGTGTATTTTAAGAATGTTAATTGATTAGGTGACCATTTTTGTTTACATTCGCGGTGGTTTTTTCGTGTTAATTTAGGGAAAAAATGTTGAATTTGTGTAGTAACATAATAAAAAGTGCTTTTTAAGTGATTAAAGATTATTATAGGATAGTTATTAAAAACATAAGTGCAGAAAAATGTGAAGGAAAAGTGAAAAAGTTATTGTTATTCATGTTGTGTGGTAGTACTTGCACTTATGTTTTTAATAACTCTTCTATAATAATTGTTAACTACTTTAAATTCACTTTTAATTCCATTACTACACAAATTCAACACCTTTTTCCTAAATTAACACGAAAAAACCACCGCGATTGTAAACAAAAATGGTCACCTAATCAATTAACACTCTTAAAATACACTTAACCACTAATTTTTTTTTAATTTATGGACTCAGATCACTAAATAACTTATCACTGATAATCCGTGTGCACTAAAAAGTGATAAAATACAATATTTTACCACTTTTTATTCCAAAACCAAAGTTAAAAAATTGCTTCGTACGGCTTCGGCCATGTTAATTCCACTACTGTCAGACGATTTTGGCCCCGCACAGACACAACCAAAAAGTCTGCTTCCAGGCCTGTACTTACGAGGGTCTTGTGCAAACCCTTCCATTTCCAACAAACACATCGATAGTCCCTTTCAAGTTAAAGCACGATAGTTTTGGATGATTCATATTTATTTATTTCATTGACTCCTCCTTCTAGCGTCCTCAAAATTAAATTAATTGGCTCTTTTTATCCAAAATTTAGACACGAAACCATTATGTAATCACCATTAAATAAAAACAATGAAGAATTTCACCACACATGTTCATTTCCCAAAGAATTAGTGGTTACACACTGTTGTATAAATATTTCATTAAATCCAACAGACTAAACTATGAAAATTTTCCTATATCAGAAATTTTAAAATAAGTTTTCAAAATAATAAAGCTAGAAAAAAACATCCAGAAGCCAACTATAAATTCGTAGTAAACTTAAATTAAAGTTTTTACATCAAACAACAACTACGTCAGCGTTCCTTTAAGAACCTATCGAAGAAAACTACATAAAACTTAAAGTAATCAACGAATTTCCGAATCCTTAACGAACCCGTAACATCTGCAAACATACAAGTATTCAAAATTACAAGCAATTACCTTAAAGGACAAAGAACAAAAAAATTCTCCTAAGCTAAAGGCCTACTGAACAGCCCCAACGGAAGGATATATATATCTATATACGTGCACACATACACTAGCACGAGCTGCCAGTGAACCCCAGTTATAAATCGAATCATTACACAGGGATGTTCTACTGAACACATGACGCCCAAACACCGAATGTAATGGATCATCCTCCCTAAGTTCGAGGTTGATTGTCCACACCTCCTGTCAATCAAAAGTCTTCCCTTATGGAAGTGTGCAAGCTCTAAGGATACAGCCAGAAGGAGGACAAGAAAAAAATTCCGATCCTTGCGTATGAACAACAAAAAAATTACCAAATAAGATAACCTCAAGTCCTTTTTTGTATGACCCGAACGAATGGCGTTGGTTGAATGTTTAGTAAAATCGATACGAAACTAATTTTTTGTTCGTCCTTAATCAGGACAGAAGTTTGCCTTTCTGGCAGTGCTTGTCTTCCGTGCAGCTTAGACGCAGGGTTATCAAAAAATTTTGCAAGTATTCGACAGTCTGTATCACTTTAAAGTTTCAAGTCATGCTGGTATGATTATCAATTCCAAGTTAGTCCCTATTCAAAAGTTTGGAACAAGCCCAGGGATAATACCGAACATCTCCTCAATGCATACAAGGAACGGTTTATAACAGTACACGTTGCTGTAGGACGGGCAAAACTCTTGAGAGATATTTACTCCTAGAATAAACATCGCATACAGAAGAATGATGTCCAGCTATCTATGGTGGAAACATGTAAGAAAAGGGTTGACCGGACTCATGTTAACTTTCAAGGACCAAGTGAGGTTTCATTAACCAAACTTCTTCGTGCTGTTGCGGAATCCTTTAAAGGATACAAAAACTTTCGAAATTGGTTTTATACTGGTCAAATAGTCCTTTTTGTCGGACATGACCATCGTCTTCCCATTGTTGTTGGGTGTCCAACCACTTATAGACCCACTTTAATGCGCCAATGTTGGGTGGGGGGAGTTATCTGGAATATTTTGCTTATTGTCATGTTGTTGATGGTGAAGAAATATTACCGGAGGTTAACTACAACATTTCTATTTGGCCACAGGCATCTTAACACGAGGGGTGGATACATTTCCTATTATAGTTGAGAGCTTTCAAATCGAATCATTCAAAGACCATTAGAAGTGAGATGCTAGAATGCTACGAGCGGAACCATCATGTCATGATTGAATATTTTGATGGTTTCGCAATGAATTGCATTTTTTGAATCAAAATCGATATAAAGAGGGGGGTTTTGTGGGGATATATGGAATCTTTACACAAATCCAACATTTCAATCTACTTTTGTAGTCCTTAAGACCTTTTTTATCAGTGCATCTTAAAGAGCACAATTTTGCTTGTCGATATCTGCAACACATGCACTAAAATTAAGCACAGATGTTAAAGTATTCTCTTAACCTAGCCTCAAATCGCTGCTTGCGGTAATGCGCAAAGATATGAATGACAAGGATCCTTTCCCCTTCCGGCTTTCTTGCGCTTTTTATCTGTGACTAACTTATAAAAACTAATGGCGGCAATTTGTTTATGTTGAAGAAAATTTTTGAATTATGCGAGGAGAATTAATTTAAATTTCTTAAAAAATTACTTCAACTTTTATTCATCTACTTCCTGCTTTGGAATTGTAATAATGAAAAATTGGCGGTTGAGGCAAGGATAAAGGGGATCTCAAGAATATTCTTGCCTTTTTTTCATTTTTAAGGCTTTAGTTTTGCAAGAAATTTAAGAGATTATTTGCCGAAGTTTGGATGTTTAGGATTATGTAACCTGGTAGAAACGATTATAGTTTCTATAAAAATTTCTAAGTGATTGAAGTACCATACTCAGGGGCGGATTTACGTTTGTGTGGCCCCTGTGGGCCTTGAAAGGGGAACAATTGTAACAGAATCAAAATATTTTGTAATTTTTTTGAAAATACCCGCAATGTCTAATGCCAGGTTTCACAGTATTCACTTAAGCTTTCGCTCAGCCTTGAGCTTTTGCTCAACTTATTTTACTGTTTCACAGTAGTGGTTCAACTGTTTAACTTGGTTCAAAATTGATTCGAACTGAGCGACTAAAGGCGAATGCAAATTTTGGTACCCACTCCAATAGCTATGTGTAATACGTCGTTGGATAGGTTTTTTTGAGCTGGTAAGATAGAACCATCGCTTTTACCATCATAGATAGGTGGAGGAATTCTGCGCTCATTGGTACTTTATTCATGGAAATAAGTTATACGGTTACAAAAATACAGGGTGATATGTAAAATCTATCTTTGTACAGTTCTGACCGTATTACTCAGAACGGACAAAGATTTCGAACTAGGCGCCGTAGTAACTTATATTCAGCTCAAAAAAACCTATCCAACGACGTATTACACATAGCTATTGGAGTGGGTACCAAAGTACATACATTTTCTGGCATCCTCCAAGGGCACTTAAGCCAAAGCCCACGATATAAGTGAGAGAAATGTCATTAATTTTAGAGAAATCACAGTGAACTTGTGTTTATTTATTTATTTTAATTATAAGTTTGAAGTTTGATTTTTCAATTGTAAAAAGAAGAAAGCATTCTATTACAAATAGTCTAGGAAGGATAGAAAACAAGTTGAAATAAATCTACCCTGAGATTTTTCGACGCTATAATTAAGAGAAAAATCGTAGGAATTCAATGAATTTGTTTTGGGAAAAAATCGGTCCAGGAGAACAGGTGGAAAAAAGTTAATAATGGTAGCGAAAACACGTTTTTCAACGTTTTAGGTGCGAAAAAAATTTGTTTTTGGAAAAAAAAATAGTACAATTGAAATCGGTCAACAGTTTTTTGTAAAAAGAAATAAAAACCGCGAAATATGGCAATTTTTTGACATTTAATTACAGGGACTGTAATTATCGTAGAATCTTGTTTCAGGGCTTAAATTGTGGCTTCTGTTAGTGCCTACCTACAATAAAAATTTCATGCAAAAATAATTATAACTTTTCGCGTAAATCTCAAAAATGTAAAAACAGCCGTTTCAGGCAAAAGTTTGAACAAGGCCCCACAGGCTAGAGTTATTTTGAAAAGACCTATTTATTCTCGAAGAGTTACTCTACCAACCCATTTTCATGAAAAGTTTGTTAGGTTCGATTTAATGCCTCATAAACGCGTTTAAAAACAGGCACTTTTCTTGATTTTCAGAAAAAACACCTTTGGGCGAAGGGTAAGTGGAATATGGTGTGGATTTCTATTCAGTAGATTTCGAGAAATCAAAATTTTTTCCTGTCAGGCATACTATATGAACACGCTCGAAAATTTCCATCGGAGGAAGCTCGGCTGGCAGAAATCTTGCCCACACCATATTTCTTGCCGCTCTGAATGCTTAATTTTCACAGGAACCTGAAGAAAATGTACCAATGCACAGTACGGCGGGTGGGGTGTGGGGTACCGAACGCTTAGAAGACAGCAAGCTGGATTCAGAAAGGGCCGCTCCTGCATATACCATATGAACACCTTGAGAATCATAGTGGAGCAGTTTACTGAATACGATCCCCCATTTACCTTCACTTTGCTTTCAGAGACTATGAGGAAACGTTCGACTCGGTTAATAGGAGCTTTATATGGCAGGCACTACGGCAGCGAGGATTGCCTGACTAAATAATAGTATTGACAAACGCTCCATATAACAAATCCAAATGCAGAGTTCTCCATAACGGAGAATTATCCGAAACTTTGAAGTGAGCTCAGGAGTACGATAAGGATGCCTACTTTCGTCATACTCGTTCTTACAATAATAAGCAGCCATATTCTTTTCAAAAATCCTTACAAATAAAGATTAAAAACTAGAAAAAATCACACAATTTATCAACCAAAAGCAAAAATTTCCCCAAAATTGGCAACTGATTCAACCACAGTGGCCTGCAAAATCCAGTGAACTAAGTTCAGCTGAACTTAGCACAAAAACAAATTGTGAAACGATTTTGACTTGAGCTAAAGCTCAAAATTACTGCTCAGGTTCAGCTGAGCGAAAGCTCAAATCGACACTGTGAAACCGGGCATAAAGGCCCTTTTACATCCCAAGAGCAAATTGGAAATGCAAATTGGAGCTCTTTTCTCGCACAGAAATTTGTATGCTTTTCTCTCTATTGCACGAACATGGATTCCAAACAGAGGGAAAAGCATACAAATTTCTGTGCGAGAAAAGAGCTCCAATTTGCGTTTCCACTTTGCGTTTGGGATGTAAATGGGCCTTAAGTGTTCTAAAGTTACATTACTAAGCAACCCAAGCAGGCTTTATCCTTGAACCTACAGACCCCGGCGGGCCGGCGTACAGTCTCCAAAGTACGCCGAGGGAAGGCAGCTTGTCGGAAAGACATCTCGAGTTCACGTTAATAAAAATGAACTTTCTTTTTTTAAATTAAAGGTCCCAAAATTCTCTACGAGATCTGATAAAAAATTTTAAATTGTTTTTTCAAAATGGCCAAAAAAATGCAATTGTTGTTATTTGAGTAATAAACAGATGTAAAAAAGTAACCAAAATTACATCCAAAATTATTTTAGAATATACCTATTTTTCATTTTTTGGTCTTTTTTTACTTCATTTGTTGTTTTCATTTATTTAACTTAGTTAATCCTGAAATTTTTACGCCTTTGTTGACAGGTATTTTTTTAATAAGAAAATAAAACCATAAAGCTGCTTAAATATTACGAATTTAAAATTAACAGTATCACTGCAAATCTGAGGGTTTAGAAGTGTTTTATTTCAAAACGCTTAAAACGTTTTATTTTGACGTCACCCAGTTGATTAACATTGTCGACACTTTTAAAACACTTAAATGTTAATCAAATGGGTGAAGTCAAAATAATCCGTTTTAAGCGTTTTGAAATAAAACACTTTCGAAAGCTGAGATTTGCAGTGATAAGACGAGAAAAAATATGAACGAGTCATATTTCACGCAGTTATGCTAATGCCCACCAAGGCTACCATTTAGCATATTCAGTAAGGCGCATCTCGTTCTATCACGGAAGTCAAGCAATATTGGAAGTTGTTTGTACTTGGTCGGGGGAATGATAATATTATGTTTTAATATAATATTGATTAAAAGTTGTATCAACAAAATTTTTATTATTCAAAACCAAAAACACGCTACAAACGTTTACTGATTAAACATTTAAGTGTTTACTCATTAAACGCCGCTAAGTGTTTAAAATTCGTCTTCTTCTTCTTTAACGGCTCTACAACCGGGATCCGGTCCTGGCCTCTCACAACTGTTCTCTCCACCAGTCCCGATTCTGAGCCGATGTCATCATCCAGTTTGGCATCCCTATGCTCTGAGCGTCCTGGTCTACGCCATCCTTCCAGCGGAGGTTGGGTCTCCCTCGCTGTGGGGTCTTACCGCAGAGATTCGTCTACAACAGTTTAAACGCTTTAAGTGTTTAGAAAGTAAATACTTGAGTTTACAGTGTATGGCACCGTGTGAGGAAGCCCAATGATAGAACCGTGGGTTGTGCAAAGAGGTTTACCTCTGAACTCTAGTAGTTTACAAGAAAAAACCAGAAGTTGTGAAGATGAATACTGCACAGACATCAAGGCTCTTCACCTTACACTGAAATCATGTTCTCGCAACATAAGACTAGCCTGATCAGGTCATCACTACTCCTCGTATCGCGCGGTATACAGAACCAAGGTAATGTAAAAGAGACTGACAGCTTCGAATATCGTAGAAAAAGGTGACGTCTTTGACAACTTAATGCAGAAACAACAACAACAATTTCGATTTTATATGGGAAGAGTCGCCGAGTGACGTCGCACTAAGCGATATTCAGTGTTTTAGATTACCTTGTTTCTGTATACCGGCTCGTATCCTATCTTGTTCACGGTATACAGTTCTGTTCTGTTCTGTATACCGTGTATCTTGTTTAGTCGTTGATTCCACCTTGCAGTGCTGCTATTGAACTTTGGGGTGTAGTTAATGGATCCGTAGAATTGTGGAATACTTTGGTTTTCTTCTCTTTTACTTTGATCCAACCCTCAAATATTTGCTATAAATAAATCACATAATCACAAAATATTAAAATATTAAAAGAAACTTAAGCCGCGAGATTGAAAATTCCAATCACCTAAAACAATTTGCTATTTTTCATCCCCCAGTTACATAACGCTCACCCCTGTAGGCAGGGTGTTGTTGTGTCATCCACTTTCTTGTCTCGCGTTACATGATTAACAAAAAGACCATTCTGACATCAATTAATTTTCGCGCGATGGACAGTTTTTTCGCGTTTTTGTTTTATTTTTCAATATTTTCAGGTGTGATGGGTTTGAATGGAGCTGCCGACAGTATCTAAGAATCATCCGCACACCCGCGCACCCGTACCATATCATGGCAGTGTTTTTTTACTTCATCTTTTTTTACTTAATTTGATGCTTTGTGTGGCCTTTGTGTGCGCGCCGCTCCTTGGCACTTTCATCGTCTTAACATGTTTACATCATTTATCATCTGGGGCCGCAAACTGACACACTTTGCGATACTCTGAAGCATACTCAGGGGGTGCTGATGTTAAGTTAATTTGTAATCTATCCCCATATGATAAGAACACTGTGTTTTAGATGTTCTATGCAGGTGGAAAGAATCAAGTTTTGGTGAGGGGTTGATGGTAGATTTCGGGGTTTTAAAAGCGAATTATTAATTACTATGTTTAGTTTTTCGTGGAAGATTAGGGCGGGTATTTATCATTAAGTTTAAGATTATAGTAGTAAAACGGAAATAACATTTTGATAAGTAATATTAATGATATTTTGGAACGAAATTGGTTTTCTAGTAAATGTTGAAGTAGGATTATGTGAAATGCAACAGATTAAAAATGCTTGCCATTTCCGGAGACCTAATCTTTCACAATGTTATTTTGATTTCCTTAGCAAGATTATTTCAAAGAGCAATGTGCTTCACTATATGTGAAATGTAATGAAACAATTCTTTATATTAAACTTGTATATATTCTTTTCAAAAACAGTTTGATGAAAATAGCATGACGGTCGAGAGTAAAAAGTAGCCAACCACTGAACTCTACTCTGCCATGGAATAAAAATATTGAAAAGAGTTAAAAAGAAAATAGTGATAATGGGCCCTATTCTGTAATTTTTCATAAAATAATATTTTATGTTATGTTATGATGATAAAATTTTTACTTCATAACATAACAATAAAATATTTTAAAAATTCGTATTCTGTCATGCTTTCTTAAAATTATTTTATGAAGTCTTTTATGAACACATAACATAAAATATTTAGTACAATCTGCTATGGCTTCTATTATGTTTTGAACAGCTGATCGGTTGAAAATGAAAACAAATAAAATTATGAATGAAAACAAACAAAATCAAAGCGCCCCTTGTTTCAGTATCTGACAAAATACAATTTTCTTAATGCGTTTGTCATATTAATTTTTAATTTAATTCAAAATTCAATGAAAACTACTTTCTCGCAAATGTCAATTCCCGTCTGTTATTTTCATAAAATGGGTTAAAATACCTCTAAAATATGCTGCTTAGATTATTTTATGTTATGAAGCGTAACAGTAAATATTTTATGTTATGATCGATAAAATAAAATAAAATTTGTCAGGCAGAATAGGATTTTAGAGAATTCTTTTATGTTTTGGCATAACATAACATAAAACGATATAATTTTACTGACAGAATAGGCCCCAATATTGTATTAATTTGCTATATATTCTAGTAGGGACTTTTTAATATTAAAACATTCTTGGAAATAATTGAAATTTAAAAAGAGGCGCAAGATTGTAAATTAACTGAGGAACATCTAGTTATCTTCATATATCTAACTAGCAAAAACCCGCGTGCGTTGCAACGCCTTTCAATAAAAAAAGATTATATATGCACAGTATGGAAAAGGTATAATGAAAAAAAGAAAAAATCTGCAAAAATTGATTTTGGATACTTAAAAAAATTTAGAGTATGTTACAACTTTTTTAAGATTCGATGATGAAAAATTGTGTACTACGTGTCCAACAGACACCTAGCCAAACATAATCAGAATCGTCAGCATAAATTTTGTTATGCGGGGGATTAGACGCCCTGTGCAGAACTCCTCCTCCTCCACTTCAAATTGTTTTTTTTTCAAAAAAAGCGCCAAAAAAAGTAATTAATGGTGTTTTTTCAAAGAGCTTCAGGATAAACTAAGTATATTTAATGTTCTCGCATTCGCTTCGAAAGGTAGATTGTTTCCATATACTGGCTGCAGCAATAAAAACTTTACATTCAAAATTATTTTTTACTTTTTAGTTCATTTTAAAATAAAAGCGTATTACTTAGTTTTTTTAAACTATTTTTTTTTATTCTACTTTTTAATCTGATATATGTCTTCCCCCATTTTGTGGGGACCGCCACATTAGATTTAAAATGACGCCATACAGCTTACTGTATTTTACTCATCATACATTTTCATTTCATTCCCATACTGGAAAGAAAAAGGTAAGGCCCCGTTTTGTGTTCATCGCCATTGTGCATTTGGAATGATGCCACACAGACAATAGTATTCTACTTGTCAGACCCTTTCATTTGATACCCATTCCGATGGCGTTGTAAAGAAAAATGTAATCCCCCGTTTTGTGTTTGCCTCCATTTTGAGTTTGCAGCCATTTTGAATTTGGAATGACGCCACACAGCTAATAGTATTCAACTTGTCATACCCTTTCATTTGCTACCCATACCGAGTGACATGTAAAGAAAAAGGTAATGCGCCATTTCGTGTTTGTCGCCATTTTGAATTTGGAATGACGCCACACACCTATTTTTAACTGTATTCGTAATACTCTTTCATTTGATACTCATATGTCATATTGCATTGTCACGCGAACTATGCATATGGGCAAAATTTGGGGTTGATCGGTTACATGAAAATGTGTCAGTTGCAAAAGGCGTAGAAGGCGTAAAAAATGGTGGCGAACTAATTAATTAATTAAAAAAAACTAATAAAATTTCGTAAAACAGAAACTTTTAGTCACCAGTTTGAGTATCCATGCATCTACAAAAAAAATCAGATTTCTATCTCTTCTAGTTTGGCTCAAACGCGCGACGGTACGTACAAGCGGACAGACACACAGCCTGACAGACACTTTCTTTTATTAATATAGATTAGGATGGCGCAGGTTCCGCTTGCCTTGATGCTTCCCTTTTACAAACCACTAATATTTTGGTGAAAACTTTTGTACATGGTGAACTAGATGTTTAAAGTCATTCATGCAAATCAAACTCTACACGAACATAATATAACTAAATTAAAATGAAATTAAATAGGGAAAAATTAAAACAGCTATGAAATTGAAGGTCCTCCAAAGAGGAAATATAAAAAAAGAAAGACATAAAGTGACTGAAAACAAAAAACCCTTCCATTGTGTTCCGAAAAAATTCCATGAAAATACCTGCTTTCGAGGCGATGTAAATGCGGTATGAGACAACAAAACTAAAGCCCCGTATAGTACGATCAGTAGAAACTAATTCAGGAAGTTCATCCGTATTCATAAAAATATTTGAAACGATGTCAAAAGAAGTTCGAAAACGCCATGATACACGAGACAATTCAACGGTCAATGCAGTGGCGGACTAAGGGTGGGGCGGGCGGAGGGGGCGGTCCGCCCCGGGCCTCTGGTTTTTGGGGGCCTCCAAATGTCTACAAGTTCCCTTGATCAAATCCTAAACAAGGCTTTTAAAATATGCTCAGGGCCTACCTAAGTGGTACTTTCGAGTCAGAGGTCCCGTTCAATGTTCCCGTAGATACAAATAAGTACAGCATGTACCGGTGTCAAAATTACTTTTACTGTTAATCTTTCAATGTCTATTTAGTTTTCGTGTAGTTCCAGTTTTACTGAATTCTACAGCTATCTAGACTTTTTACGCTGGACTAATATTCTTTTATGCTGAACGCGCCCAATACTCAGGGAATTCCCGACGTTGAAGCGGGAACCCTGAATGAATGAGGCGCAAATCATTTACTCTCGTTTGCCTACATTTTTCGTCGAAGAAGTTCATAACCTTTCTTTTTAAATCTATTAAATTTCATTACGAAACCACTTATATTATAGCTTAAAATATAATGCCGGATCCACACGTTTGTCAATGCTTGGCAAGCGTTCGCAAAATCAAACTTGTGGAGAAGGCGTTTGCAGGGACGGATTGACCTCCTTAGCGGCCCGAGCATTTCGGTAGTGACCGGCCCAAATTTTATATATATGGATTGTGGTGCCCACGCTGCTGTTCATGGATTGTCTTGTGTGCAAGATAATACCTTTAATTTTATGTACCTTGGGAGAAATTAGCATGTTGCAGAGCTGGCCCTAAATCGATCGAAATGGTAGAGAAGAAATTAGCACGGTGCGCTTCGTGCGCCTATTGTACGGGGCGGTCCAGGCTTCATGCGAAATTAGCATAGACTGAAAGTACTGCACAGACCGTGATATAGACGCACGGCGGGGGCAGTGCGACTGTTGCACGGACTGTGCAGTATTTCCTCGAAAATTTATATTTCCTATGGACCCTGGACCGGCCCGAGCAATAGGCGCACCGCGCGTACCGTGCTAATTTCTGCTCTACCATTTCGCTCGATTTAGGGCCAGCTCTGAGACATATTTCTCTCAGGCGGCGAGGGCGGTCGGCCGAAAGCGAGCTCAAGGGCGGAAGAGAGACGAGGAAGAGGAAAGGCCAAATTTGAGCTGATCTTCGTGAGCCTAGTCACAATTATTACGAAACTTTAAGTTTCTTCACAAAAAAATCCTGCATTTACTCGAATGGGCTATAGGCCAATCCGCCCCTGGGCGTTTGGCTTGGCTTGTGTAAGCTTGGCAACGCTTGTGGCCGATCCGGTCGAGTGTGGATCCTCCCCAAACCAAAGCAAGTTTTGAATTTGTGAACGCTTGCAAAGCCTTGACAAACGTGTGGATCCGGCATAACAGTACGTGCCCGAGTAGAAATAAAATATGGCCTTACTACGGGCGAAAGCTGGTCGTGATTGAGACATAGTCCTCGGCCATGTGGCGGTATTCTGAAGGCTCGTTGCAGGACAGTGCGGCCGTACACCACACACACACCGACGGGTCTAGGTTTCAATATAATGCGATTAAAAAAATCTCTTTAACATATGTACATCTATATAGAGATATTTTCACACATGCTAATGCACTTGGGCTCCCCTGTAATAAATCAGACGCATACACAAATGGACAATCGTAATCTCCTCATTTTCTGTATATTCAAGGCCGACACCCGGCAAAACTATAAGTTAAATTGGCGCAATTCTTTACTCAAAAAAGAAATCATTTTGGGGAAAGTGTGACTTTCGCTCCCCAACAAAACTCAAAACACATGAAATCTCTCATCTCGTTTCGCTCGTTTTATTTTTTTCGGTTGTTTTTTTCTTCGAGCGAAATAACAAAGTTTCCCACTAAAATATAAGCCAACACAGCACCACGCACTTCACATAAAGCAAACCGACGACTGGCGAGCTCGTCTCCCTTGTGCATCGATATCTTTAAGTAGGATAAATCGAAAGGACCATTGTGCATAACGAAAATGATGAAGTTCCCATAAAACACATTCAACAATACATTTGGTGCCGATTCCTTTTTTGGCTCAAATTTCCCGTCAAATGTCCGTTTGTACAGCTCAGTACTTGGCCGAATAAAACGCTTCTAAAATTACATCAACTTCTTAGACTGAGGGCCTCATTCAGCTTTGCCGCCCCGGGCCTCTGACGGGCTTAGTCCGCCACTGGGTCAATGTCAATTATTATTTGGCCAGCCAAGGTATGAATCAGGGCAAAGTTTTCAGGATTGAGCGAAAATAGAATCCTTTTTTATTTCTCAGTCAATTGCATGGAAAATCTTTATTTTTGTATGACTGTCAAGTTGGCAAATGTCATATCTACAGTACACAGCCAAAATTGCATAAGTGCAAAATATATATTTCCAGAAATTCGCCTTCAAAGATATATTAAAATATGGGATGTGCCATTTAGACCTTTGGTATTCCAGCATTAAATAACTCTGACATTTTTTAGCCGATTTTGAAAAATGACCAAGATTTATTTAGGATATTCTCTACCATTTATTTCAAATCAGTTTTTGAATACAATGTCGAATAAATAAGCACTTCCATTCGATACGCAAACGGCAGCTCTTTTTCGGGCATCCTGCATAACAGCAATGACCAGCATTTCGGGCGTTATAGCAGCTATTTCGGGTCGTATGTTAGCTTTGAAAATTTCCCACTCAAATATAAATCAACACGCACACCACACTTCACGTACAACAAACCGACTGACGACTGGCGAGCTCGTTTCTCTTGTGCGTCGATTATCTTTAAGTAGGATAAATCGAAATTTGTATTCAAGTCAGAATTCAAGCTTATCTCAGTCGTGAATATTTTCCATATAAACGCTTTACAGATATATGCATTTTTCTGCCTCAATTAAGGAGAGTTTATGGCACGGCTCGGCAACCTGCAGCTCGCGAGCCGCATGCGGCCCAGTAGACTCATTCTTGTGGCTCTTGAGTGGTTTTATAGTACATATTGAAAAATTAACTGCAATATTGCAATTTCCAAACAAATGTGGTTAATGTGGTAATCCTGCGCACACATCAAAATGCGCCGCAGACCGCATGCATGTAAACCTAGCTTTAGCTGCCTTGCTCTCCACACTGACCATCGCCACAATCAAAACCAAAGCGAGTAGAAACAGAAACCCAGGTCACTGGGAGAACAGTCGTATGCCTTCGAATTCAGTGCCTTTCAGTAGTGAGCCTTACAAACTTTCTGAAAAATCCCATCATGCAATGCGAGGAATTTCAGCGAAATATTTATTTACTATCGCTTCCAATTTGTTGCTTGTGCGTACATATTGTGAAAAATCTTGGGCTTTATTATCGAATCAAATCGAAAAGAACTTAAAAAAGCGCCTTTTAAGATGAAATTTCTTAATAAAATTCCTTCATTTGTAACAAATTAATTTCAGTTACCTTCAAATGATCCGATAATTTCGCGGCTGGATGCATTCTTCTACTAATATTACCGCAGCCATGTTTGCTGTTGCTCAGGATATAGCCAAGTATGGAAAACCCTTCACGGTTGGAGAATATGTTAAAAAATGCTTTTTAAATATGGCCAATCACTTTTTTCAAGATTTTAAAAATATGAATGACATACTGAAAAAAATTTGTCAGCAAAGACCATTCGCGAGAAAACTCTCCTGATGACGAAAAATATAACAAGTCAACAAATTGATGATTTGAAAGTATCGCCTGCATTTTCTGAAATGCCGTTTTATACGGAGTTTACCTGTTTATCAATTTTCATTGTTTTGTGAATAACATAAAAAAAATGCTGAAGACTTTGCACTTATGTAACTCTTAGCTATACAATAAGTTGATGTAAGCTACAACACTAATAGCGTTACAGTGTTAGTAATTGTTGAAAACATGAACTTAAATTGTCCTCGTAGGCCAAATTAAAAGAAAGATGAAAAGAGTTTTAGGACCCAAACAACAACAGTAATTTAATAGATTAAAAAATTCTGAAAATAATTCATGTAGGGATAGAGATAGTTTTGGAGCAGTACAAATAGTGGAATGAGACAGTTTGGAAAAATTTCATCATCTTTGATGCTAAGTAACGCAGCTAAAGAGCAAGTTTAGCCATGAAATGGGTAACCGATTTATTAGAAGAGTTTGTTGAGAGATGGAAACCGCCATTATATCATTTTTTTTATAAAAGTGGAAGGAAGCAGTTTTGGAAGTGGAGTCTTCATATGTACATAAAAGAATGTGAACGCCGCAACACTTCCCACCATTGTAAAATAACCATCATACACAACCAGGATTATCTGGTATCATCCAGTGGATAATCATTTACGGAACAGTTATGATTAGAGTAATAGCCATTGAATTGAGGTCAAGACTGGATTCATTAAATGCCAGGGAGACAGCGGTTCTTCCCGCCTCACAGTGGTCGAAAATGTCAAAAAACTGGCCAAAAGTCGAAAAATGAAAGTCTTATTTAGGAACTTTTCTTATTTTAACTTGTTAGATTAGGGTACCTAGGATAGCATAAGACAAATAGAACCAATCAAATAGCGATTCTTGCCTTTTAAAATTATTCTGAAAGTGGCCGTTGCATGCATTGCTTGAAATAGCATCATTAACCCCCGCGGCAACCAATTATTTAAACATAAATAGGAAGTGTTGGGTCGCATATTTTTAAATGTTATAAAATGGATTATTCTCAGCAAAGTAAGTATAATTTAATAATATTAACAAGAATATTCATTTGTTTACATATTTTTAACACGGGGAAGATTTCTTGACCAATCTTTTTATCGAAAAAGTAAAAAAAAATTTATATTAATAGACCTACAAAAGAAGTCCCGCTATATCCCGCTCTGATTTTTGTCTTATATTATTTATTGACCCTTTGACAAAAACATATTCCAAGAACTATTGCCCGAAGTTGTCCTTTTTTGTTTAATTCCACTTTTTGTACAAAATTCGTTTGTTTTGTTTTTTTAACTTATTAAAGTAGTTCTTAGTTTAAATTGAACCGTTTTATATTTGGTAATCAACTTTCGAGGTCAAATTAACATACCTAAGTATTGGAGTTATAAGCAATTTTAATGCTAAAATTGGCTCATTTCGTACTTTTTTAGTACCTTTTCACCTAAGCTTTGCCAAACAGTACCAAATAACGCCAATTTTAACATCAAACTTGCTAATAACTTCAAAAGTAAAGGCCGTAGCATAAAAATTGGCTTAACATTATTGATAGCAAATTGTCCAAGCTTTCCAATTTTAAAAAAAAAAATATTAGTTGACTAGGTATTTTATGGAGAAAAAGGTGGTTTTAGTTGAAATTTTAGTTAAAAAAAACCAAAATTTTGACTCATTACTATGGATATTGATAGGGTAGAACCTTGATTTTTACAGTTTTAGACAGGTGGCAGTACTCTGCGTACACTGATATTCATATTCATGAAAATAGGTCATAGGGTTACAAAAATACAGGGTGATATGTAAAACTCTAAAAAAAACAACTTCAAAACGCCCTAGCGGCTAAACCGTTACCATATCCAATAAAATAAAATATAATACCTAATAATAATATAATTCGTGATCAGCAACCTGGAAAACACAATCCCAATTTCATTGAAAAGTAGTGTTCGATATTGATGGTCGCCATTTTGAAGCCGCCATTTTGTTTTTTTAAGAAATAATAACAAATTCTTGATCAGCGACCCCAAAAATCTTTATAACTTTATTTTCAAACAATGATCTTAGTTTTTTGACTTTTGTCCATCTTTTTGCCGATTTCGACCACTGTGCGCCCGTATGTGACTACGCCCATGCATTTCCCTATACTTCGGAATTTCTTAATATCTATTGTGGTTTCTGATTTTTGCGTGCCAAAATTGCAATTTCAAGATATTTCTATATTTTAACTATTACTAATTTGTTATGCTCGTTGAACCATTGGTTAAAACCGTTTCATAAGCATGACTTGAAGTTATAAATTGTGTGGTTTCGTGTTTTTTAAAAGGTATCACTTGGGTATTATATTTTACCACTATAAAAAACGACGCCATCACACACTAAACCTCACAAAATTTCTGTAAAGTATAAGTAATAAGCGATTTATATTTCATCTAAAAAGACAATCATAAATTCATTGCTGTCGGCTCCCCTTTCCGCCGTCGACCTTTTCGAAACGAATCTTCAGACAAGCCGCATCACCTCACACTTCATCCTTCACCAAAAATTAATTCTGATGCTTCTCCAATTTACCTATATTCACACATTCATAAAAAAAATGATAAAGCAACCATGACTAGAAGCTTGATGAGAAATGACATCATGGCTGTGAGTTTGATTGATGCACTTTCGACCTTGGCGGAAAATTTATTGATTTACGGGAATCCAAGCGTAGAAATGCAATCATCGGCCTTCAGATTTGTGTGATATTTCACAGCCGGTTCTGGCCAGCTTAAGCTGCACCACAAACGATCGGTAAAAGAGGTTTTAATTAGACCGGTCGAGGCAAGGCGCCGTGCCGAATCGGTTGAAAATCGCTCGGAACCAATTCAATTTATCCGAAAATCTTCGGAGTGCCTTGGACATTCTAAGATGAGTTAATCCAGCAAAGAAATAGGAAACCACTGTGGAAGATTTTCTAGACTGGACCGCGATAATTTTTCTTAAGATAAAAGGAATGAAAAACTACTGTGTATCAATAATTTAGGGACGGATACATCAAAGTCTTGAGTACTCCTTTCCCCTCTCAGTTTCCTCGTCTGCTCGGTCCACACTCAATTAGGGTAATTTGTCTTTTGTTTCTTGTCTATCTTGAAACATCGTCTTGTTCCATCGGTACGATGTTCACATGAGAAATGACTGGGCACGGTTATTTAGATTTCAGAGCTCGACTTCAAGATTTTCAGATGTTGTCTTGCGCATCTCTTGATCTTGGGCCTTGAGATATTTCCTCATCTTCTTATTGTTTCAAAATTTCATTAAAGTTGTTCCGAAGATTTTTTATTATTAATTCACCACTAGCCCAGCCCTCCACTGAGAATCGGACAGCTCTGTGCGAACTTTACTTCTACGATAAACAATTAAGGCCACCATTGTTGTCACAGGTAAATATAAAACAAAAACAACGTAAAAAAACAGAAAAAAATTCGCGGATAAGAAGAACAACTAGAGAAGATACAGCGCAAGTGCTACTGTTGCTCGTAAATGGAGAAATAATTATTTGTAAGTTAAAGAAAAAGGTTTTCAGTTTGTTCTATTCGTTTTTGTGTAGACAAAGATTCTCGTGGCATTTTTTTGTAATTTTCAGGTTTTTGTGTTGTTATTTTTTTACGCGCCTAAGAAAATAAATGACCTCATTGTAGTTTTTGTTTTGAATACACTTCAAGCTTGCAAGCATTCACCAAAAATATATTTTTTTAAAGATACTTTTGCTTTTTAAAGAAATCGTGACTTTCTTGGGTAATCCACTACCAAAAGAAATTTTCAAAGCACCTGTTTAGTTGGTGAACGAGCGAATTCGCATTTTATTCATTTTATAGTTATGTATGATTCGAAGCGCATTTGTGAAAGCAACGAATTTGCAATGCACCAAAAATTTGATGAATGAAAACTTGTTTATAAGTTTGCAAAAAATACAAGTGTGATAATGATAGAAATGTGCAGGGTTTATTCTATCATAAAGTACATATGTATAACATAATTAAAACCGATTACCAATATTCATTTTGTAATTAGATGGAAAAACCTTAGCATACCACACTGGTATATTACAAGATATGGGACATGCACATTTTTCAATAGCTTTATGTTAAATAAAATGCTTAGTTTCTTGAAGCCAGTTGTCATTGTTTCTGTGACCAATTTTAATCTCCGAAGCAAGAACGCCAACTCACTCTACAAAGTCTATAAAGCCTCTATAGACCAGTCAAATTACATTTTTTCGTGCCAACCGAGCCATTCGCAAAGTCAAATATAAATAGGAAAAATTCCGTAGAATTTGGTGAACTACTTTTGGCACTCGTAGAGCTTTGGGAAAGTTTCCAAAATGGCGTCAAAAAAGGGCCAAAAACAGTTTTTCGTGTTTTAAAAAAAGGTTTATATAAAGTTTGTAGATCTTTTTCATACTAATAAAATACATAATACATATCAAATATATACAAAATTCGATTAATTGCCTATCTAAGGTCGTAAAATATATTTGATTTTGCCTATCGATAGGCAATGATTCGAGTTTTGTGGGAAAATAATCGAATTTTGTGGACAAAATTGTTTTTCTTCGTTTTTTCGGCCATCTTTTCGCATGATTCTAATGAGCACAAAAACAAATATTAGCACAACTCTTCCAGAGCATTTTAAGCCCAAAAACGTTTCTGTAGGCGCTGTTGGCTATGAGCTAATCGAATTGACCACAAAGCTCTTTTTTTGAAAAAACTATATTCTACAAAAACTATTTATTATTTTGCAAATATTCAAAAACACTCTTATTGCACTCTCCAAGGACTGCATTTTCCGCGAGTTTCATTACAAAATCGTTTTTTTGGTAAAAGATATGCGCATTTAGAAAAATCTGATTTTTAGCGGTTTTTTTTGCAATTACTCCTTTATTTGTTTATGTATTGACATCAACCTGGTTTCATTTTATTAGTATGGAAAAGCTCTACAAACTTTATATAAACCTTTATTTTGTAGAGCGTGTAGTTTTTTTTTAAAACACGAAAAACTGTTTTTGCCTTGTTTTGACGCCATTTTGGAAACTTTCTCAAAGGTCTACAAGCGCCAAAAGCAGTTCATCCAATTCTACGGAATTTTTCCTATTTTTTCCATATTTGAACTTGCGGTTGGCAAAAAACAAGGATTTGCCTGGCCTGCTAGTCCATTCAAACCGTGCGTTAGGGTGTCGAAACATAACACTGTTTTTAAACTCTTTCCCTATTAGTGGCGTGTGTGAGTCGGAAAAAATCCCGAAAATGGTAAATATTTTGAGCTGGAACAAGAGTACTTCACCCTCCCGTTTTCAAGGATGCTGAGCACGATGGCGTTGTTAGAATTTCTCTTTGGGGTTGCGCAACCCCCAAAACGGCCAAAAACCACGCGCCTTACACGGTTTCCCTTTAAAAAACACTTTCCCCCCGTTTTCAAGGGTTCTGAGCACGGTGGTGGTGTTGGATATCGCTTCCGACCCCCAACAGCCCCTCCACCGGCCAATACTCTCCCCCAAAAGGGGTGAATTTTTTTGTAATATCAGCGCCCAAATATATTTCCCCCGTTTTCAAGAATACTGAGCACGGTGGTGGTGGACCAATTTTTTTTAAACCCCTCCAATCCCTGTAATGCTCAACAATCATCTTGTCTCCGTATTGTTTCATTTACGGGCCGGTGAATTTATTGATGACAAGCCATTTAAGATACGCTTCGCGAGAAACTCCGTCCATTGAGTAGGTGGTGTACTCGGAGACAGTCCCGATGCTGGCAGTTTTAGGTAAAGATTAATTCGAAGCGAATGTAGATACATAGTTATTAATCGGACTTGGATTTTCTTTCGTTCGACATAAGCTTAGGTGAAAAAAATACTAAAAAAAAGTACCAATTAAGGCCAATTTTAACATCAAAATTGCTCATAACTTCAAAAGTAAAGGCCGTAGCATAAAAATTGTCTGGACATTATTCATAGAAAAAGCTCCAAACTTTCTACTTTTGAAAAAAAAGTATAAGTTAAGGTATTTTCTTTTAGAGAAAAAGGTAGTTTAAGGTGAATTTTAGTTAAAAAAACCAACATTTTGACTTTGACGACTCATAACTCTGGAAGTTGGTAAGGTGAAACGACCAGTTTTACAACTTTAGATAGGTGGGAGGATTCTGCGTATTATACCTTATTCATGAAAATAGGTTATAGGGTTACAAATATACAGAGTGATATGTAAAACCCTAACCAAAAAGTTTCAAAACGCCCTAGCGGCTAAACCGTTACGATTCAAGTACAATAGCTATACATACATATCTACATATCTTTTAATTTTTCTAAATTGTTACGATAGTCCAATCAATTTACACAAATCCATCTAATAACTGCCAACATTAAACATAAAATATGGTGATATAGGAAAAAAATTCTTAAAACGATTTTTTTTCCTATATCACCATATTTTTTGTTTCCTGTTGGACATTAACGCAAAAATTACATGGGGCTATTTGTAGATTGTTTGGACTACGATAAGTCTTGCAAAAACAAGAACCCATCTCCCAAGAACAAGAACAAGACCAAGACTTAGTATACTCGCAAGACCAAGACCAAGACTAGCTGAACAGGACCAAGTGACGTCTCGTCTTACGTTTGTTCATCACTCCTGGTGGCAGGTATATACCTAACCTAACCTAACGTTGCTGAAATAGCACTCAATGCTAATGAGGAGGTTTCGTAACTGATATTGAAACTGTCAGAAGTAGGGTTTCTCATACCTAGGGTGACCAACCGGGAAATAGGAAATAGTGAAATTGGGAAGAGTAAAAAGAGTACAAAAGAGTATATTCAAAAATAACAATATATATTTTGTAAAATAAATTCACTTCAATTTCTAACAATACAAAACAGTAGTATTAACAGTTAACAAAATTAAATAAATTAAAAAAACCATAGTTCACTGGTCAGTTTTTTAAATAATAATAATAATAATAATAAAACATTAATACATCAGTTCAATAATTCAATTCAGACTTTTATATTTTTCTACCCTACGAACTTCTGAAAGCATTTCTTTATGATTAAGGATAAATTTATAAAACTCCTCACAGCGAAAATCTTTGAAATTATATATAGTTAATAAAATATTTTTTACCGAATTAATTGAAAGGCGATTTCTTTCATCTGTCCATTGAATATTTAGCATACTGAAAATTCTTTCTATATTCGCATTATGGGAAGGTATTGCGAAAAAATACTGAGCTATTTTTAGAAATTCTGAGTGTTGTTCAATATTTGTTGCTTTAAAGAAAAAAACCCACTTTTCATGGGATAATTTATCAGTGAACTCTTTTGTTAACATATTGTTCTCAAGAAAAGCATTTAAGGTCTTTAATTGATCAACACATTTCGAATCATCAATATGTATTCCTCTTTCAAAAAGTAATTCAATTGAACAATTTACGGAGGACCACCCTACAATTGTGTTTAAACTCATCCAGTTAAAAATTTTATAATCTGAAAACTGAGAACACCATTGTTCCAAATATTTAATTGCATTGGAATAAATTTTTATTAAATCTTTTTTGAATTCAAGCAACTCATTTTCATTATACGCCTTAGAGTTCTGATTTATAATAGATTTTACAGATATCGGTATGAATTCGTTATTTAATCGATTTTTCAAAGTATCATGAACCGTATTTAAAATCTTCATTACTTCAAGTAAAGAATTGCCTTCAGTTTCCATTTTTTTAATGTTTGAATGAAAAATGCTTACTAATGAGTGTAAGAAAAATAAATATGCTTCATTCAATTGATTTTGAAAAAACGTTTGTAAAATTATTGGTGGGTGAGGTAGCGAAAGAAAGTAAGATTTTAAAGCCTTGTAAAGTTTTAAAACACGTTCTATAACAGGGAATAGCGATAGCCAACGAGTTTTTGTGCGACGTAAAAGATTTTCGTACTCAACATCAAACGATTCACAAAGTTCTTTTAATGCCTCGGTACGTACAGTATAAATTGAGAAATAGTTATATATTTTTATCAAAATGCAATCTATGTCAATAGGCCAAAAGTCAGTTGCATATTGAATGCAATTATTTAAAATGTGTGCTGGACATCCAACTCCATTTAAATAATCACCCGCAGGTAGAGATACTTTTAAGCGACTAAAGACATTATTAGTTGAAAGTGTTTTACCTTGACGTTGAGTGTTTCGGTTTCCAAAATTTGTATTACAGTTATCACCTCCGAAAGCTATACATTTGTCTATAATTTTTAGACGTTGTAAGCAATCAAGCAGCAAACCACAAATAGTTTCCGATGTTTCGTTTGGTACAGATTGTAGTTCAACTAATGCGTGTTTCACACCACTAGTTTTATCAAAATATTGTAACAGAATCGGAAACATTTTTATATTTCCATGATTACTACCGTCGGTACTTACTCCAACAAATTCAATTTTCACTAGTTCGTGTTCGACGCGTTTAACTGAGTAGGGACCAAGAACTCCATTTATAATGGATTCACATTTTGTCCTACCCAACTGAATTTTTTGCACTATTTTTGAATCGTGGAAAATTTTTCCATGCAATTTGTTAGAACAGTCAGATGAACGAAAACTGTGATGGTGTTTTACTGTGTGGTAACTCAAAGTTGCTTCACAGGCAGATATTTCATCTTCATTAATTGTTTTTTTCAAAAAATGGTTCTCCATTAATTCCCGTGAAGACAATGTGAGCTGGGAGACATTCTTTTTATGCTTCTCCGAATTTAGATGTTGTATTAGGTCAAATTTTCCTTTATTAGCAATATTAATCAATTGATTGCAAGTGCAACAGGTTACTTCTCCATCTAACTTTGTTTTTTTAAACATTGGATAGTTTTTCTCCAACTCCTCTGAAAATTTACACTTTCTTCTAGACATGTGTACTTTCTGTAAACTAAAACAGCTTTAAGATAACTTTTTCAAGCCAATATTGTAACGAATTACCTTCAAAATATATATTAATTAATAACGCCAGTGAAACTTTCACAAACCGCCAAAAAGGAATGTCAACAAAACGTCAAACTCAAACATCAATGTCATTTTAATTTTTGTAATAGATTTAAATGTAGAATTGCATAAAATGGGTAAATTCGGTCATTAGTTATGAACATTTTTGCAAATGCAGCAGTAGTAAAATGTTGGATGCAGCAGTAGTAAAATGTTGGTTTAAAAAAAAATTAAAGAGTACAAAATTGGAAAAAGAAAGAGCAAAAAAGAGTAGACCTCAAAAAGAGTACATGTTCTCTTTAAAGAGTACGGTTGGTCACCCTACTCATACCGAATAACTCGGAATCAGATTCGCCGAATCTTTCCCCTGGGAGTCGGAATCGGGATCCGTTTCTGAAATTCTCCGAATCCCGATTCCCCGATTGCTCGATATTAAAATAAATATTCTTGATTATAACAAAAAATAAAATTAGCTGTTCCATCTGTTAGAAACTTTGGTAATTACAAGTAACAACTTGACTCAAAATTTCAAAATTTGAAAAAAAAATAAATCTTGGTAGGTTCTGGGTGTTTGGATTTTATGTCAAGGTGAAGAAAATTGTATGGACATTTTAGGATACTCGATTGTTTTAGTTTCAGTTTAATTTTTAAAATTCAAAAATTGGTTTAAAAAAATTTTTAAAAACCGACTTCAGCAAAACCAAAAATAATGCACAAAAAAGGATAAAATAATTGTTTGAAATTCTTTACAACATTAATCCAATCAGAATGGATTTAATAAGAAGAATCACTTTTGAAGACGGTGCCAACACCTGTTTTCGGGGTGATGTATTAAGGGCATAAGGCTAACAAAGAAATGAATACAATTTTCGCAGCAATAGTTAATGCAATGAAAGTCAACTACTACCTGGCACCGTCTTCAAAAGTGATTCTTCTTATTAAATCCATTCTGATTGGATTAATGTTGTAAAGAATTTCAAACAATTATTTTATCCTTTTTTGTGCATAATTTTTGGTTTTGCTGAAGTCGGTTTTTAAAAATTTATTTTATTTCGTACTTTTTAGTCCGTTAATTTTTTTTCGGGGGTAATAAAAAAAAATTATTTATTACGAGAAGTATGACACTCAGCCGCCCGCCGTCGAAAAGAATTGAGGCAGTAGCTAAATAGTTTTTGCAGTAATGAATTTGCGTATTTTCGGAGGAATTTAAAAAAAAACTTATTTAATATGAAACAAAATTCCCCAAAGGAAATTAAAAAGAAATATTTATTGTGTCGATTGAAAAAAAAATTGCTCCAGGTCAAAGAATCGAACTCGCAACCTCCAGGACGAGAGGCAAGCCTCTCAGTCGTTGTGCTACGGGAGATTGTTATAACAAGATGGCTAAATGCGTAAATAAAGCTTTTCAGAAACTGCTTTAAATAGAATTTCATTCCAAAGGAATACTCTCTTACATTCTGCATGAGTAGAGTATGCATGAAATTTCTCACCGAAGAGTTTGTAATTCTTTACAACATTAATCCAATCAGAATGGATTTTAGAAAGAGAAAAAAAGAAAAAAAGTCGAACTACCCTCCGGGGTTTGAACCCGCAATTTTTATTTGCAGGTCAACGCCTTTGCCGATTCATCCACCGGCCTCTTCTCGAGCACGCGACAATAAAGTAATTTGTTCGCTGCCTTTGAAAATACTTCTATCCGTTCAAGGTGTACTAATTTTACCAGTTTTTTACGCCTACCTTCGAACTCCTTTATCTGAATTTAAAAAAAATTGTACGGGACCACCGTGGGAAACTACCCTTTCAAACAAAAAAGAAAAAAAGGAAAAAAGTCATTGCGTTACAAAGTTATGCGTGAACAGGACCAAAAAATACCTACGCGTCGAATTGATAACCTCCTCCTTTTTTGAAGTCGGTTAAAAATGACATACAAGTACCTATAAATAATAATACCTTTTAAATTAAAGTACATATTCTAAAATTAATATGACCTTAGCTATGACAATTAAAAGATCTAAAGTTTGGAATTATTTTACCGTGGAACGAGCAACTAGCAATTCAAAACAAGCAAAAGTAATTAGTACATTTTTGATATGTTTTTTTTATATTTTTATTGGCAAAATTAGAACTATACAGGGTGTTTCAAATCACCTGTGCCACCCAATTGTCTCGGAAAGTTTCGATAGAAAAAAAAACACCCTTTTATCTCCAAAAAATACGTAGTTAACTAAAGTTTTTTCCCCAAAATTGGAAAGCTTGAACAATTTCCTATGAATAAGGTCTGGACAATTTTTATGCTACGGCCTTTACTTTGGAGTTATAAGCACAAACTCTTTTCCACAGCCCTCCCAGAACAAAAAAGAGGGGCAATGAAATTGCGCATGAAAAGCAATCAGTTTTGCAATAAAAAGTGTAATTAAAAAGATATTGGCAAAATACTACTTTTGAATTGACGTTTTTCGACACTTAAAGCGCTGTAACTCGTGAAATATTAGCCCTACGTAAAAAATGCTAATAACAAAAATTATAGTAATCGCGTGTTCTATAAGTATTACGAAGGATTTTTACATGTAGAATTAACTATTAACGAAATATAGTGCAAAGAGAGTGATATAGAAAGTTTGAAGCTCTATATCTTCGTACATATACACTTTAGAAAAAAAATTCTAAACAAGAAAGTTAAATCACTAATTTATCTACAAAAAGATTATATCAATTTTTGTCGTAAAATTCATAGTTTCTGAGATATAGAATTAAACGTGTTTCCCTTCACTATAAGTTTAGCATTTTGAATTTAAGCTCATAAATATACATATATAAAATTATATTTTTTTAAAAAAAATCGCGTGCGGTATTTTTTGCGAAGGCCTTTTTTTCGACCTATTTATGGGACTATTAATACAATATATATTTTTTGTAAATTAAAATTGTGAGTTTTTGCTTGGAATCGGAATCGGAATCGGCGCGCGATTCTCAGTTTTAAGGATTCGGATTCGGCAAATCCAAAAAAGACCGGGTTTTGAGAAACCCTAGCCAGAAGAATATGACGTGGTTATAAAGGAATATTTTTATTTATTAATTTACTTAATATTTATTTATTTATAAGCTTAACAAGACACGCACTAAAAACCTAATTTTTTCCTAATATATAGCAATTCCCAAGGAACGGATAGATTTCGCACAAAAGTGTAGCGACAATACATTAAAGAAATTTGCTTAAAGGTCATGGTTGTTACGAAAATCAAAATAAACATTTTATAGCAAACCTCTTCGATTGCCCAAAGTCAATATCCGCAATAATAAAGCGGAAAAACCTATTAGGCTGATGGTTTTTCACAAAAACCACGCTACAGTGTTAGCATCTTCTATTGCTTTTTTCTTCCTACTTCCTATCGACTAGCTGTTGTTATTAGATAATTATCACATGATCAAAATGGTACGTACATACTGTAAGGTGTAAATATTCACTTTTTAATCCAATTTAATTTCACATTAACTGTCCACCAAAAATCTAAATTCTTCATAAATTCTTCTACATAAATCCACAAAAATTAATCGTATTTCATTTTGCATCTTTTCACAAAAATTTTCCCCCGCAAAAAAAGTACAATTCCCTTCCGGAGAAAATACCACGGATAATTTATTTGCCATAAAAGATAAGAAAATGGTCAAAATGTGTAAATTTGCACCAAGTGCAAAAACCAAAGGCCAGTGTCCTTAGGGGGCTGGCTGCGATCCTTAACATAAAGGACATTCTATGTAAAGTGGTTTAGGATAGTGTCAAAATGTTAACCGCAGCATACACCACGGGATAAGAAATGACCTCAATTTATTTTAGAACAAATAATGCCTTTTAACACATGCATTTGATCCTTTTACAGGACCTACTATATATTAGTATACATACATATGTGAGAGTAGTACACTTTTGTAAAAGGACGACAATGAAAGAAAGAATTTCCCTCAAATTTATCTACCTGGTGGCGCAAAAAATATTATCGTGTATAGAAGACAGTATTTTCCTTGATACTTTTATTCTATGCATCTGCGCATGCATGTATTAGTGCTAATGTATAAGTATAGTTGGATAAACCTCTTACGTTGTTTATTTCGACCAAGTACATAAATAAAAGGGGGATAATCTATTCAATTTGTGGTTTCCAGGCAAGCTCCTTTCAGAAGTACCCTTCTATGCGAAAGACAGGGGAGTGTGAAAAGGGTTGAGATTAAAGTGTATTAGGGGAATAAGATTTATTAATGTGTATGTCCTTGAGGTAATTAAGACTGGATATACTGTCATATATATTATCCTACTACACATGAAAAACGTGATGAAAATTTTCTCTCAACATTTAAAAGAGGAAATTGTTTGGAATTTTGCTTGTATATATTTTAGATTGATAGGTTTTGAAATGTGAAATGTAAAAGTTAAAAATAATACAAGGTAATATTTGCTGTATTTATTTAATGGAGCTTATTTTTAATGTCACCAATAATTTAAAATCACCTAGGTATACTCCAGTTTAGCAGTTTAATGTGGACCAATCGATTGCGTAGATATCTCAATTAGCGAAAAAAACAAATTAATGCAAGGTAGATATCCTTGGAAAATGGTAAGTGAAAATTTAGTCTTGCAACGTAAGAAAGCATGAAATGATGTTGGATTTATCTTAATCTTTTTTGGCATTACAGACCTCTGTGGGCCTTGGCTTTCTCCAAGTTTCTCCTCCAGCTGACTCGGTTTTGAGCTTTAACTTCGCAGCTCCTTGACAATCGCAAGCTTTAATCTCACTCTTGTTCTACTTTTCTACATGTCATCTTCCTGTTTACGTTCGACCGGTGCGGATCCGTCTTCTGGCCTATCTTGATGAATCTAACCCTCGTTAACTCATGGACCAGGTATTTTACATAAGATTTTTCGTTCAAATATCTTTTGTCTTTTTGATCTTCTAATGCATGGTTTCTCAACCTGGGGGTCGAAACCCCGGAGGGGGTCGCCATTAGACATAAGGGAAGTCGCAATCTGCCTAAAAATATTATTTTAACAAATAATGTATTTTAAAACTATAATCAAGCTAACCGATTTTCGGGGTAAAGGTTCCACACATATCCGTGACGTGACGGCGACTTTAGTGCAGTACTGGAGGCATCAGTGAAAAAAATATATCGGCACGATGTAATTCCATGGAAACAAATTGAGAAAAGCGCGGCATGTTAACACACATCCGACGCAGTTAAGCACCGACGATCTTAGTACCCTTCAGAGGTCCCCAAAAACCGCAAAAAATACGTTGCTACCGATATTTTTCAATTTATCCCGGACGTGAAACAAATGTTTTTTAAATTCAATGGAAAATTTTATAAGAATTCAACAGAAATTTAGGTAAAGTTTATTAGAAATACCCTCAAACCTGTTCTATGCAATAATTTTTGTGCGATATTTTGTAGGATATCTTTTAATCGATAAAGTTGCGAACTCTCCTTCCACTTCCGGAAGAGTTCACATGGGGTGAACACACTCTCTTTTCAATTCTTTTCTCCTCGTCTAAGAGCAATGAAATTGCAGCAAAATATTCCACGCTAAATTCTATGATCTCTGTTCAAATTTCAAAACTAAAAAGTAAAGAATGTCAGTGAAAAATTCATCACAGAAGCCACTGACGCGGAAAGCATCGGTGCCGTGCCTTCACGGATATGTGTGGATCGACCTTAATAACTTAATTTTACGACAGATTTGACTGAAGAAGATGGAACCTGATAAAACACGTTTGTTTTTCCTGTCCTCTCCATTAGACTTAATTTTTGATTTCTTACCGAAAAAATCGCTCCAAATGCTTGGATTTTTATCTTTCAACCAATATTATAGTGAGGGGGTCGCAAGATTTTTTACATCATTTTTTGGCTTTTCAGGGGGTCGCAACACTAAAAAGGTTGAGAAACGATGTTCTAATGGAATCACCCATACTTCTGAGCCAAAGTTTCGCTGTTAGCTAGTCTCAATAGCTTTTAGTAGAGCTTGAATTTTTAATGTTTATATGAACCAGTCTTGATCTAAAGAGTATCGCTAAGCTAAAATACAGACTGTTTCCTGAGAATAATTTCTTTTAAATTTCTTCTTCTGTTCATGATTGCTTATAAGTAGTTAGAGCTTAACTTGCCAATCGACGAATTTTACGCAACTTCGCTCAAAGGAAACGTCGCCATTTTCGTGACGAAAAATACAATCTGTACATTAATTCTGATGTTGGCCGTCACCGTCCAGTTTCCCCCTTAACTTTCTAGTGGCTGAATATCACAACAGAGCAACTTCGAATGTTCCGTTGAACTTGCCAAAGTCCGATCGCTAAGGTTCAATAGCTGGTTCCGGACCGATGAATGCAAAGTCAAAGCCCTGTTTATCCAGCTAACCAAGTCTCCAGTGCTACGGTCGGGGAAGTGCACTGATGGGAAGGCAGGCCATTATCTAAATTTTGCTTAAATTAGTTATGAAACTTTTAATCGCCGTTCTGTACTAGCAAACTAAAGCCCCGTAAGTTACCGTGGGCCTAATGATGGTGGTGTACATCCAGAACATGGCTTTCGGTTGTAGAACCTAATGTGGATCTCCAATCTCTGCGGCAAGCCCACAAGCATTTGCGTGCCCTGCTCATCAGAGTATCCATGGTGACTGTTCCACTTGACATTAGGCCCCCATCCACGGTCAAACAAATCATCAAATTTGTGGCCAACATCGAAAAAATTCTAAGTGTGCGTGTATAAAATACAAGTTTTCGAAGTTGGCCGCTGTTTGAAGAAAATATTCGTCTGGTTTAATATTTCCTTCAAACAGCTTAAATGTGTGTGTGCATTTTTTATGTGTGCCATATAAAGCATATGCAAGTTCGTTTTGTTTACAGGAATTGTCGCTCGGGATGTTTGAAGAAAGGTTCCCTCGTTGATGGCCAACAAATGTCAAAGCATAAATGTGTGCGCTGTTTGTCGAAAATTGGTTTGATGATTTGTTTGACCGTGGATGGGGGCCTATTGGCATCTAGCGTCACTCCTAAGTATTTGGGTTGATGTGATAAAGCCTACAGTTCTGCCTGCAAGGGTGGCTTCTGCAAGTCAAGTGCTCTACTTCTGCTGTACGGAACAAGAATCGTTTTGTAAGGATTGATATATAATTCTACGTGGCGCACCAGATGGAGACTAAGTAGAGTGTTTGCTGTAGCGCCTTGACATGGTACATTTTCATCTTTTAACACGATGACAACGTCGTCTACGTAACTTTGGGCGAAAAAGTTTTGGGCATTGAGCAGCTCTACACTGATAAAAAAAATTTCTTGGCTTAAAGCACTTTTTCTTGAACCAAGCAACTCATATTTTGGATATAACGAAAACAAAATTGTCTCGGGATAAGCAATACTCATAGTCTTGGTTTTATTGTCTAGGATGGTCCAGTCCCAAACTGTAAAAATGGGGTATTACCTCTACTTTTTTTCGGCGGCCACTGATTTTCATGAAATTTTGGATTTAGGCTCTACTTACCACCCTTTTCAAAGTTTACCCTTTTTGAGACACACAAATTTCGTTATAAGTTCAGAAAGTATTTTAGTAAATTTTTTATAGTGTGTGTATGTGTGCGTGTGCGTGGATGTATATATACTGGCGGGGTACCGACTTCCGAACACACAATTCACTCCGAACACACAATTCACCTATGCTCTGAAAAAGATTGCAAACCCAATCAATTTTTTTCATTTTATTTAATTGCACATCTTTAGCAGCTGCGTACAAAAGTATTGCGCAATACCTTCCAGCTTCTAGAATATCTTCTATTTTGGAGGTACTGTTGTAAAATATATATTGAACCTGTATACCAAATGTAGCATGTATGTATACGTTAATTACCGTAATATGCTTACAAGAGCTCCGAAAATCATTTGCTCCGACAATTAAAAAAAAGTCGTTCAGTTTTTTTACTGTAGCGGGGTCAATTTTCAAGCTACAGTGTCCATTCAAAACCATTTTGTAGGTAATTTCACTGGCTATAAAACTATGGTAATTGTATTATATTAAAACCCTTAATTTTCAAAACGTGAAGGATCAAAGGGCTAAGCAACGGTGGTACTTACACTATAAAGCAAATTTCAATCCGCTATATCTCCGTCAGTTTTTAAGCTACAGCAATACATAAAAAACCAAAATTGTTGTTGAAGAAAAATCTAAATTTTGTTACTCAACAGATTTTTACGTATCTTCAATAGTTTTCGAGTTTTTTTGAAATAAACGCAGAAATCTGTAAAATTCGTAAAATCCCCTTTTCATTTTGATCGTACCCATTTCGAAAAATACCCCCTGAAAATCGCTCAAACTATATAGATCCGATAGATATCTTTAAAATAAAGTGATTCCTACGTGGAACATAATAAATTTGAATTTGGGTGGAAGTGGTATTAGTTTTATTGATCATTTTTTTAAAAAAAAATTTAACGGTACACCTTCTCTTTATCATACCTCATTCATTTTACATGCAAATGACTTTTATCTATGTTCATTTTAAAGGTCTTTTCAAGCACTTTAAAAAATGTACAATAAGTTATGCTCGAAAAATGCATCGATTTTCCGTTATTCGACGTTAAATACAACGTTTTGAGTATTTGGTTTGAAATAGGTCCCCTTCGATCAATCATTACTCGCTATATTTTATACCTAGAGCATTCATTCAAAAACCATTTTCTTCGTTTTTTATAAGCTTAATTTTTAGTCATAAAAAAAATTTTGATAAAACGCTTATTTTTGGACTTATTGTCCAAAAACTGTTCGAAATCGTAGGGTTTTTTTAATGAAAATTGCAACTTTTGAAATGCTTATAACCAAAAAAAATATCAATTTTACAAAAAATGTTTGTACTACATTTTTTGCTTAAAATTAGCCTTTCTATCGATTAACGGGGTTATTTTGACCAAAAATATTTCTACCCCCGAGTTGCGGTGGGAACCACCCCCAAAGAAAAAGCGCACATTGGCATATGGTAGACTTTGATTTTTGAGTCATTCCCTATCTACTATTAAAATTTCAAGTAAATCGGCCGCCTCCGAAAAAAAGTAGAGGTGATATCGGTTGGGGACTGGAATGATATTATAATTTAAAAAAATTCATGTTCTAAAATCGGTCTTAATGGTTGTGATACATTTTTAGAACTTGAAAGTCCGGTAACCGAAAAAAGTCCGATGAACTAAGAATTTAGTTTCTTGAGCAAAAAATTAAACAATCTTATTTCGAGAAAAATATATCTTGGTCGAAAAATATAATTATTGAGCGAAGAAATACGATTGCTTGGCTCAAGAAATTCCAGTGTCGTACTCTTAGACACCATTCTCACGTTAAAACTGAAAAATGTTTCTACTCAAGACAACGAAACGAAGACTATCGAATTGCTGGAATCAAGACAATTGTTTTATCAGTGTAGAAATGTTATGTTGATAACCATGTTCGAAGGAAGCCCTGAAGATTTTGGATAGTAAGGGAGTGACTAGGTCGCAGCCCTCCTGTACCGGATGCGATAGTTCTTGTATGGTTTGAGCGATCTAATCACCTCCCTAATAGCTTCATGATTAAACACGGTGTTTGCTTCTGTCCAGGCTCTAGAAAGTGAGCCAGAAGCAAAAGTTGCGCTCTTATTTAAAGAAATGGTTATGCCTGGGAAGTGTGCTTGACGAAATAATATTTCTTCTGAGGTTCGAACAACATGCGCGAGTCATCGTAGTCCGCCCAGTTTTATGTGTGCAACTATATGTTCTAATGCGCCATCGTTTTGTTTAACCCTTACAGGACCAAATTTATTCTTCTTTTCCTTTCGAAGATTTTGAGTTGCTGTGTGGGTAGTCAATGACCAGACCGTAGCAAAGACCAGACCGGATTAGTTTTATATGTTCTCAGTTTGCTTTGTCTCAAGGCATGAGTGGGTGGAGTACTAATACTTCTATAATCGAGGTTTTCAGAATTTATAGCTTATCATCACAATATTTGTGTCGATCAACTTTAGGAAATGAAGTTAAGGTGAATAAAATGTTTACATTTACATGATTTTGACGATTAGATGAAGCTTTCAAATATACGAGTATATGGTTTTTATATTACAGCTTTACTTACCACGAGAATTAACTGTAGTTTTTCGGTTTCTTTTGAATCCTTACGAGCAAAGATACCACAATTTTCCTTTTATAATTATTCATATTAAGGATTATGTTCATTTATTGTATATACGCATAAAACCATTTCAGCTACATACACACATACATATATAGTCGCAGCATATGCTTATAGAAGGTAGAACCATTCGCCATGCTGTCGTTAGTATAACTTTCCAACAGATTTCACAGTTATCCATCGATTTGACAGCAGATGGTGCACCATAGAAGTTAAAGTTTTTCCACGTAAAGTCCTTTCCACCATTTCTAGAGTCCTGACACTCATCCATTTCCAGCCGCTCTCCAGGGCGAACGTGTCGCCAATGTTTTATTCACGCGAAACTCTCATCATTTCGTCCATGGATTCATATTTGTCGAACTTTTCTTCTAACGTCTCCAGATGTACTTGTTTGATTCGAGCATGGCGGGGGTAGGAAAAGGTAGCAGAATGCCCAGGGTTGAGGGGAGGCGATATCTAAGATTATTTTTATGATATTTCTTGAACTTTGTTCAGTCGAGTGTTATTGCCTCCAGAAGGTGTAATACGGGGGTGTAGCGAAGTAGCAAAGGGTGCCCCGCATCCGCAGTTAAAGGATGTTTTCGATTCAAGACACTTGGCCCTCGAATGGCGAAATTATACACAAAAGTTAGGTGAATAAAACATGGTGAAACATTTGGCAACGATTTATATAATGTCTGCATGCATGTTTAAGTGATTTACATGATTTATGCTTCAGATTTGATTTTGGCACCCACTCCGCCAGCCGAATACACACCATGAGTTTGTCCTGAATCTCTCTTTCTGCTTCCTTAGGGACTTTGAAAAACGTTGTAGCTGTAGTAGGAACAGAACCCGGAAGGGGATAAGCACACCCATAGAAGGGATCACACAGACACCCTTTAATGCTTATTTACATGTAACACAAGGTAAAAGTTGCCAACTTGAGAGCACATGAACCATCCATTGGCAAATGGGAGGGTGGAAGCCTTGATTTTAAATTTTCCGACATTTTCCATCACCCTATTAGAAAAGTTTACTTGATTGACAGCTACATCCCCGATGGGTTTAGCCATATTTTTTTCCCTTTCTTGTTCTTATCCCCTCCGATAATTTTGAAACAAAGATGGCACTCCTCTTTTGGCTGCTCAGTTTGTGCGACAAAGTTTTAATTGAAGAAACTTTATCGATTGGCCATATTTCCAGCCATTGAGGAGCTGATGAGGAAAACATAGACTGCAGCTTACACTTTGTTTAGATAGATTAAATCTATACGAAATGGTAGGAGCTGTGGGGATGTATTGTTAAATAATAAGGATAATGAATTTTTCATGTCGTAGTCGTAATATAAACATTAAGAAATCTAAAGTTTTATGGCTTTTATTTCAGGTTATCATCTTAAAGAAATTTTCATATTTTTGACCACTAAAGACCGCTAAGATCTCCGAAAATCACCATAGCTAAATTTAAATGCCAGGAATTATATTTGTGTGCACATAAGGAGATAAAAAACTTATATACACATTAAAGTATGTTAAACAAATATTTCAGAAATTAATCCTGAACCAAAATGGACTAAATGTCGTTCGTTTTATTTTCACTTACCTTCGTTATAATAAATTTATTAAATATTTCGGAAAATTTCTTCTTTCTAAATTTCTTTATGTGATCATTAAGATTGATGCTTTGTCCTAAATGTATCCATCCAATGGCGCTACAGCCCAAATTGTGCATTGACCCCCTCTAGGGCATTTCCCCCATTTCTCCTCCCATGACGTTTGACGGTCCTTGCAGCATGTCTCCAGTTCCAGATGTTGAGCATTGTCTCTGCGTCAGCCGTCACCGAGTCTAACCATCTCCTCCTTGGTCTGCCTACTGGTCTATTTCTCGAAATTTCTGCTACCATGAGCCGTTTTGGGAAACGGTTGTCCTGCATCCTGATTACGGGGCCCGAGATGTGCCTTATTACCTATTCTAGGGAGAGGTTGAAAAGTGTTGGGACCAATCCAGTCCTTGTCGCACTAACTCTTCGGTTACTGCATTTTAGATCTTGAGTTTCGCCAATTGCCCATTTGATCAGCGGTACCAGCTTTGAGGGGACTCCTAATTCCAATAAGCTGTTGTACAGCCTCTCTCTTTTTATAGTCACATATCTTCTGAATAGAGAGTCACGTTTCCCGGATTATTTTGGTTCCCGGGAAACGGGAAAAATAAGTTCATTTCTCCCGGGAGTGAAATGGGAATTAGCAGGAACAATTACTGTTGAAAAATAAATGAAAAATTCATTTAAGAAAAGATACAAGTAAATTTAATTCAAAATATGATTGGTCCCGTCCGGTCCAGATGGATAAATTGTGCCAATATTGTCTTGCTTTAAAATTTCAAAAAGAAACAACTGTGATGTGCTGCTGTTCCAATGGCAATGATGCAAGTGACACTATCCATCATTTCGTATATTACCCCTATACACAAACCGGTTTTTTAGAAAAGGGGTCGCAGGGAAGTATGTGTCATACATCATATATCTCCTCACTTTTGAGCAAGAAAATTTGCCAGACTCACCCAACCATTACACTAACACAATTATAACATCGCACTCCGGGGTCTGCTAAAACTATGAGAAATTCCGCTTCTCATTCACCCCAGCGGGAAAAGTGGAAGCCGCTTCCTCTGGAATCAAATTAGAAGTACTTCCTGGTCTCCCTTCAGAAGCATTATGGAAGATTTTCCTGTGCATATGACTACAAATAAGTCATTCTCAACTTTGTTGGTAAATTTTTTGTTTTGAGACAAACTATGCTTGCAAAACTTAAAACTTCAAAATAGCTTCCCAGGAAGCTAATAAGAAGAAAATCGAACCAACTGCTTCCTGCTAATGACATGCAATGGTAAAAAAGATATGAATAGGGATACGGAAGGGAAGCACTTCTAAGATACACAAGGATAGCTTCTTCATGCACCAGTGAATGTTTCTATTTACCGCGTACGTTTATTGTTACAACTACAAAGGCATCACAATCGTTACACGAAAAAGAGGAAGCCAAATGAATGCTTAGTGTCCCTGCAAACATTTTCTCGACTAGTCGTTTAAACGACTCGTTTACGAGTCGAGAATTGCTGGCCAAAAACTTGTTTCTCGACTCGTCGCTTTAACGATACGTTTACGATTCGAGAATCACTCGCCAAAATCTTGGTTCTCGACTCGTTGCTTTAAAGTCGTCTTTACGATTCGAGAATCACTCGCCAAAATCTTGGTTCTCGACTCGTCCATTTAATCATAAACGGTAACCTTTACCGCAAAAATAGTTAGGATAAAAAATGTATCTGATCTTGAATAAACTTTTTTACATACGTTCAACGATCGGAATTTTCTTATATTTCATTTAATGACGTTTTTCAGGGCTGAACGAATTTTAAGGGATCAGGGATTTTCCGCGAGCTGCGTAGTTCGGTTTTATGGAGTTAAAAATAGAAAGGATTCTAGGAAAAGGAAAGGTTAGGATTCTAGAATGGGGGTGTTCTCACTCGCTTCCGTAACCAGTATCATGCCGAAAATAAGTGGACCGATTTTTTAGCGCTAATTGTCTCGCCTTTACTGATGCCTGAGAACAATTGATACAATTGATACTCTGCAAGTTAGTCGGGTAGAACCTTCGCTTTTACAGTTTTAGGTAGGTGAGAGTATTCTGCGTATACTGCTGCCTTATTCATGAAATTATGTCATAGGGTTACAAACATACAGGGTGATATGTAAACCTCTACAAAAAAATTTCAAAGCGCCCTAGCGGCTAAACCGTTACGATTTCCTCCCCCTCCCATACGATTTTTTGTTCGTCTATCCAAAACCTATCCACAGTCGGCCGCTTCGTAATTCTAGGTGGGACACCCTGCATAAAGAAAACAATATAAATTCGAGATAATTTTTCATAATTTTTTTCTTTACCCTCCATTTTCCGATCAATCGTGAGGTTTTCCGGAAAAAGCTTATAGGAACTTTTTTGTCGAGCATTTTCATGGCTTTATTTTTGTTCTCTTGACATTTTTGCAATTTCGACGTTTGTCCCGAGTTACGGCCGGGTAAGCGTCGGACAATCCGTTCAATTGAATTTTCTCTTGATTTTCACAAAGTATGGCCCGGAACTCAACGGTTACCTTTTCTCCTATTGCTAAACTCCCACCATTCCAAATTTCATTAACTTACAATTTTTTTTCAGAAGAAATCTCTAGGAGCTGTACTATATATTTTTTCTACAAATTCTTCCCGCCCATCAAAGAAAATGAATAAGGAGCTCTTCGATTTTAAGTCGCTACCTACGAGTCGTCAAAGCGATTTGCTATAGCATTCCGTTTTCGTCTTTTACAAATCGATATAGTTTCGATAACGACTCTCGTTTCGAAGTCTTCTCGAAGATTTCGCGACTCGTTTTCGAGTCGTTCTCGAGTCGTAATGTTTGCAGGGGTAATACCCCAAATACCCGCATCATACACAAACCTTTTTGATGTAAGTGATGGATAGTGTAATTTGCACGAATGGCTCCACCTGAGTCACGTGGTTAGGAAATCTTCGTTGCCAAATATTTTTTACAATTTCTTTTATTTCGCTATGATCACTAAGCATATAACACATAGAGAAGTCACGTAGAACAAAAATTTGTGCACGGCATTTATCTTCTTCTTCTCCGGGGACCCAGCGCGCCTGCTACTCTACACCAGAAGCTTCTTCCGAGTGCTAAGGTGGTAGCAGATTATTGTAAAGGAAGTTTACGAGCATTCCGGGGGGTAAGGGAATCTGGGGGGAGGCTTGTCCTGAGTCCCAGACGTCTGAGATGCAGTGTTGCCAGAACTACGGATTTCTCAGTAGAAACACGGATTTCTCGAATGAGAAAAAAAATAACGGATTTTTCAACGGATTTTAACCCAAATACGGAATTTTAACGGAATATTACAATCAATTTACGGAATTAACGGATTTTTGGAAATTGCTAAAAGATTTCCTTTAGCGGAGAAGAATGTAGAGATGCTTAAAGAATTCGAATTCATTGAAGCCATGAATTTGAAAATGTCTCACAATGTAGCAGTCGCTGCCGCCTTCTTTGGCTTCGACATCGTACACAAGAAATTCAAAACGCTGAAAAGAATCTTCAAAAACTATTTTCACTTGGACAAAAATTCTTTTTGAAACAAAGTGCGTAACTATGAAAACGCTGATGGCTCCACAGAGTTTCCATTGGTTTTAGACATGGTTGATCGCATCGCAGCCCTTCCACATTCATTAAATTAAATTACTTAAAATAAATACTAAAAAGTATGAAAAACTGGTCAGTTTAAGTATCTTTTATATCAAATAATTTATAAGTTTCATTGAAATAGGAAAAAAATTCATTCGGCGCAATGCCCCTTGAATAATTTCTCACATAAACCATACTGTATATGCATAATACAAATTAATCAATGATTCGGACTTTTTTAAATTGAAATTTTTTATGTTATAAATATTTACATTCATAAATTTTCATTTATATTCAAATTTCCCGGCTAAATTCATTGTAGAAAACGTAGTTTGCGAACTTTTCAGCCAGATGGAGTAATAATACGGAGCAACGGATTTTTACGGAATTTCCCCCACCTCAGAAAATCGCAATCTACGGAAATTCGAAAAAATCACCTGGCAACATTGCTGAGATGCGTGGATTGAGTGTTTTTCCTTTTATGCGCATTCGTAGAAAAAAATCAAGTCGTCTGCCCATGAATAAAATGAAATTTTGGTAGATAGCAGAAGAAATGTATTTTTTGTTTTAGCTTAGGAATATTCTTTGGGATATTGAATTTTTTTTTGGAATCATTTTAAAATTTAAAATATGAGATTACAGATTTTATTTAATTTTGTAAGTAATGATGATCTTAAGGCAAGCTGAGTACCCTAAATTTCACCCGATGAGGGTTTTTATGGGGGTTGAAAGGGGGAAAATTTAGTTTTTGATGATTATCCATAGATTTTTTGATTTAAATAGTTATTACAAAAATTATTCATTAGGTTTATAAATAGTTGTAAAAAGGTTCGTTAAATTTTCGGAAATCAATATATTTTGTCTTTTTTTGTACAATTAGTTGTTATAAAACGAGCGATAAAGTTTAAATGTCTCTTGAAAGTTAGTATTTTTGTATAAAATTAGTACTCCTTTCCACACCACAGTATAAGTTGCGATTTTTTATATGTGGTGTTCCCCAGTAGCCCTAATCCACATTTAGCGATATGTTTTACATGAAGTAACTCTTTACATGAAGTAACTCAACGGCTTTTCCAATTCTAAAAAGGCTGGTTAAACTATCATTTTACTAAGAATAAATGCGCTAGGAACAATAACGATACACTAGTGTAATACACCGTTAATCTGGGAGTTTGCCGGAAGATTGCCTAGTGATAACATGAGCGAATCAGGTGACACAGACAACATTTGCATGAAACTTGAAGAGGCGCTCAGCCAAACCGAACAATACTTACTTGAAAAATGCAAGGATCAGAAATATTAATTTCACACGCACCTCAATACCGGCCAACTTCCCCGAGAGCAAACTAACGGAAGAGAAACCCTGAGAAATGGCTGAGACAGGCGATTTTACGAAATAAAATAAAGGTTTGGGTCCAAAATGAAGCCAAAATACTGAGCTGATCGGAATAGGCTCAGTACATTCCCATATTTGTAGGTAGACTGAAACCATAGATTTTTTCCTATAGGTGAAAATAGCAGCGGCGAAAGGTTTCCTTCCTGGGGTGTGCTACTGCACGTCGTCTTTACCACTCTGTTGTTGCCTAAGCTGGTGCGGACGATTCTAGATTTTACCATGAAGAGGATTCACTGACCACAATTCGCTAGGGCCACCTGGTTAGCCTCGATGGTGACTTTGTTCAAAATGAAGATTGCCAAGGTAAATTGGTTGTATTCTAGGGAGTACTCTACGGTACGCACTACTTCATGCAGTGTGGTGTCATCCGAATTTCTCTTGCAATATGCATACTGAGAGAAAGACTTCAGCTAAAGAATTTCGGAGGTATAGGTCTAGCATGCTTTCTAGGGTGTTGACGACTCATATCATCCTTTACCGTTTGGTTTACTTTGACCCTTCTCCAGTAGTGCAGGCTATTCCTGTAGATTGACAAGAGCAATGAACCACCATTGATGTCATATGTCTTATCAGGTAATCCATTCCTTGTGATATATATCGGAGAAACTGTTCACTGACAAGAGCCCCTGATAGTCCGTTTGCGCCCTAAACCTTCATGAAAATTTTTAATTGCGCCCTTGCTTCGAAAAAAGTTAACCACCCCTGCACAATAAAATTAGTTCTTTTTTGTTCTTTAGTACAAATTTAAATATTTCCCATTATAGGAGTAGGAGTCGGATTTAAAATTTAAAAACCTTGGAATCGGAGTCCCAAATTTTTAGTGCCGACTCGCAGCCCTGCTTTCAACTTCATCCAGATTTTGTCTGTGTCACTTGGAAAAATCCGTCGAGTTACTTCATGTAACATATATATCTCTAAATGTGGATTAGGCCTACTGGGGAACACCACATACTTATAAAAAAAACGCACCTTATACTCTACCTCCGCGGTGGTGTGGAAAGGAGTACTCATTTTCCACAAATATACTAACTTTCAAGAGACATTTAAACTTTATCGCACGTTTTATAACTACTAATTGTACAAAAAAAGAAAAAATATATTGTTTTCCGAAAATTTAACGAACCTTTTTACAACTATTTATAAACCTAATGAATAATTTTTGTAATAACTATTTAAATCAAAAAATCTATGGATAATCATCAAAAACTAAATTTTCCCCCTTTCAACCCCCATAAAAACCCTCATCGGGTGAAATTTAGGGTACTCAGCTTGCCTTAAGATCATCATTACTTACAAAATTAAATAAAATCTGTAATCTCATATTTTAAATTTTAAAATGATTCCAAAAAAAAAATTCAATATCCCAAAGAATATTCCTAAGCTAAAACAAAAAATACATTTCTTCTGCTATCTACCAAAATTTCATTTTATTCATGGGCAGACGACTTGATTTTTTTCTACGAATGCGCATAAAAGGAAAAACACTCAATCCACGCATCTCAGCAATGTTGCCAGGTGATTTTTTCGAATTTCCGTAGATTGCGATTTTCTGAGGTGGGGGAAATTCCGTAAAAATCCGTTGCTCCGTATTATTACTCCATCTGGCTGAAAAGTTCGCAAACTACGTTTTCTACAATGAATTTAGCCGGGAAATTTGAATATAAATGAAAATTTATGAATGTAAATATTTATAAGATAAAAAATTTCAATTTAAAAAAGTCCGAATCATTGATTAATTTGTATTATGCATATACAGTATGGTTTATGTGAGAAATTATACAAGGGGCATTGCGCCGAATGAATTTTTTTCCTATTTCAATGAAACTTATAAATTATTTGATATAAAAGATACTTAAACTGACCAGTTTTTCATACTTTTTAGTATTTATTTTAAGTAATTTAATTTAATGAATGTGGAAGGGCTGCGATGCGATCAACCATGTCTAAAACCAATGGAAACTCTGTGGAGCCATCAGCGTTTTCATAGTTACGCACTTTGTTTCAAAAAGAATTTTTGTCCAAGTGAAAATAGTTTTTGAAGATTCTTTTCAGCGTTTTGAATTTCTTGTGTACGATGTCGAAGCCAAAGAAGGCGGCAGCGACTGCTACATTGTGAGACATTTTCAAATTCATGGCTTCAATGAATTCGAATTCTTTAAGCATCTCTACATTCTTCTCCGCTAAAGGAAATCTTTTAGCAATTTCCAAAAATCCGTTAATTCCGTAAATTGATTGTAATATTCCGTTAAAATTCCGTATTTGGGTTAAAATCCGTTGAAAAATCCGTTATTTTTTTTCTCATTCGAGAAATCCGTGTTTCTACTGAGAAATCCGTAGTTCTGGCAACACTGCATCTCAGACGTCTGGGACTCAGAACAAGCCTCCCCCCAGATTTCCTTACCCCCCGGAATGCTCGTAAACTTCCTTTACAATAATCTGCTACCACCTTAGCACTCGGAAGAAGCTTCTGGTGTAGAGTAGCATGGGCGCTGGGTCCCCGAGGGAAGAACTTAGCACTCTGGAGCAGATTCTGGTGTATAGTAGCAGGCGCGCTGGGTCCCCGGAGAAGAAGAAGATAAATGCCGTGCACAAATTTTTGTTCTACGTGACTCCTCTATGTGTTATATGCTTAGTGCTATGATGGGTGCAGCAAGGCGCAACGGGTTCCAGCTAGCTTCATATAGAAAACAAAGATTTTGATATAACAGTTACTTATTTTAAATTTAAAACCTTGAAATAGTTAGTGTTTTCAAGATTTTTCCAAGAAAATTTGTGATTTGAAACAATAAATATTTTCCCGGGAAATTTAGTTTTTTTCCCGGGAAACTGGAAATACATTTTCTTTCGATTTCCCGGGAAATCCCGGGCGGGAATTCCCGGGAAGGACTCTCTACTTCTGGAAGTCCACCAATATCTGGTATATACACTCCCCGACAACTGTTTAGCCTCACCCAAATTTTTTCCAGTTTTTCAAAATGGGTTAATTCCAGAAACCTGGGTTTATTATATGTGTTGACCTGAACAATTGGTAAAAAATTACCTATATTGATCTTAAAATATACTTGGCTGTTAGTCATGCAATAGTACTCTAACGACCATAGAAATTATTTCAGAGAAGAGTCTTGTTCTGTATAATGACCATGATCCAAAAAGGATCTCTTCAACCTAACCTAACCTAAAAAACAAGCGCGTGTACCCAGTGCACATGAAAGATGTGAAACATCTTTGGCGATCTTTATCTTTAAATTGAATAATTAGTAAGAATAAAGGCCATTTTACATCCCAAACGAAAAGTGGAAAAGCAGCTCTGGGGCTCTTTTATCCCACAGACATTTTGCGTTTGGGATGTAAAATGGCCGTAAGTTTTATAGTCGCCGATAACTTCACTGGAATTTTCTTACATCGCTAGCATACAATGTAAGAAAATTCCAGCGAAGTTCTTGCATTAGTTGCGTATTATTATTATACTACAAAATACTGACATTTGATAATACAACAAAAAGATTTCAGTTCAAAACTATCTTTTCAAAATTTTAATTTATTCATACAAATATATTACATTCGCCGCCTGATTGTAAGAACTAGGTAACTCCAAATTTTGTGATTTTGAGTTATCATAGTTTAATGTAGTCAATATCAAGCAGTATTTAATGCAAAGATCCGGCAACTTGTTAAAGCAAACCTACAACATCTATTAAAAACTGTAAAAACTGGACAAATGAAAATACCGCACTTATTATCATGTTACGGATAGGTAACTAGAGAAATTTATTTTTTACAGAATTCTGAGTTGCCTAGTTCTTGCACTCAGGCGGCGATATATAGTCTATCGCATACATGAGGCCTATAAATCCAGCCAGAAAACTACAATAATCGATTTCGTTACTTCCTCTACGTAAGCATTGGTAGCCGAATGGTTAAAATGTAGGATCGGCGCCAGGGGTCGAATCGTGTCGTGGGTTCGAAGTCTGACGGCTGCGCTTTTTATACGCTTTATTTTTGTTAAAATTTGAAAGATTCAGAAGAAGGGAAAAACATTCCACTAATAGTTAAGATACGAAGAAGAGAGAGAAGAAAAAGGCCCAAAACGGTGCGGAATTCGAAAAAACAGTGAAGACAAAATTTGTAGGAAATTTTATGCCCTTTTGATATTTTCTTCAAAATGCATAGTAGTTTCTTCTCAAAATAGAGAAAAAGGCGGAAAATGGCGAAAAAACGCCTATTAAAGAAAAATTTCGTTAGGCAACCCATCACCGTTACTTTTGTTAGCATATTATTTATCATGAAAAAAAATTTCATTCGGTTACTCGATCGGTGAAGGTCGTTGTTCTACGGATCCTGTACTATAACAATTTTAATTTTGGCTGACGCTTGTTTGGTATCCATTGGAATCGCCTTCGAAATTATAATACCCTTGTCCAAAAGTCAAAAATTCGTAATTATTTCAAAAATTTGAATTTAAGAAATACAAATACATTCCATACAAATTTCAAAGGATTTAAGAACATATTTTCAATTATTTAAGAAAACACCATCCATCCATTCTTCCATTTAGTTAATATGCCGTATTTTCCTAAAAAATTGAGTAATTTTTCAATTTTGACAAGAAATTTTTTTTTCTGTGTAGGGAATATTTGTGTTGAAATTGCAATATTTGCAGGGAATTTCAAGAAATTATTATGGCTTACAATTTAAATAGCATCGAATTTGTTTTAAATATTTGAAATGACAATTTCATATAAAATATTTCTATAGGACCAACATGAATATAGCACCATTTTTATAGCAACGATTGGAAATTAGTTGTGATAACTAAAATATTTTAATTTTTAGCTGCCGCTATATGCTTACAATCAAAACAATAGATTGACGTTTGTGCATTATTGTGCTACGAAATAGAGATATATGGCCCTTCGCAGACTTGTCCATAATTTCAAACCGGTTTTAATAGTCCAAGAGCTAGTGACAGAATTGCAAAGTGATTTTGTAGAGGATGGGCCTTTGATATAAGGTAGATTAGGTAAAGCACAACCGATTAAAAATATTCGCCAGTTCGAGTGTACTTAAGTTTTAATTTTATGAATTTTTGAACTTGTCGATTTTTTGACCTTGAAAAAAGTGATATTGCAGAGGATGGGACTTGGTATATAGGTTAATTGGGTTGCCCCCAACACATATTCCGATTCCCATCTCGTTTGGAGGTTAGGTTTGACTTTTGGGAATTTTTGAACATGTCGGTCTGATCAAGATGGACAAAGTGATATTGGAGAGGATGGGGTTTGGTATAATGGTGAGGTAGGCCACCAAGAACCCTAATTCAGCTGCCCATCTCATATGCAATCACGGTTGCGATTTTGGCGGCTTTTAATTTTGTGGCCATTTTCGGTATGACCCAAGTGATTTTGTAGAACCCAAGATTTGGACCATAGGCTCGTGGCATCTGCCAAATGTTACATTTTCAATCCCATCTCCGTTCCATCAATATTTTCCGTTTAATTGAGAAAAATTGGTTGATGGAAAAAAAAACATTTTGATGATTATACAGGGTGTATACCTTTAAGCTTACAAAGCGGCCGGCTGTAGATAGGTTTTGGATAGACGAAGAAAAAATCGTATGGGTGGGGGGGGGTGTAAATCTTAACGGTTTAGCAGCTAGGGCGTTTTGAATTTTTTTTGTAGAGGTTTACATATCACCCTGTATTTATGTAACCCTTTGAGCTATTTTCATGAATAGGATACCAGTGTACGTAGAATACTCCCACCTATCTAAAACTGTCAAAATCCAGCTAGCCAACTTCCAGAGCAATGAGTCGTCAAAGTCAAAATTTCGTTTTTTTTAACTAAAATTTCAACTAAAAACAACTTTTTCTCCAAAAAATACCTAGTTAACTGATATTTTTTTTGCAAAATTGGAAAGCTTGGACAATTCCTCTCAATATTGTCTGGACAATTTTTACGCTACGGCCTTTACTTTTGAAGTTATTAGCAAGTTTGATGTTAAAATTTGCCTTATTTGGTGCTTATTTGGTACTTTTTGGCAAAGCTTAGGTGAAAAGGCACAAAAAAAGAGCCAATTTTAGCGTTAAAATTGCTTATAACTCCAAAAATAAAAGCCGTAGGATACAAATTGTCCGGACATTATTGATAAGAAATTGTCCAAGCTTTCCAATTTTGTAAAAAAAATATTAGTTAACTAGGTATTTTTTGGAGAAAAAGGTGGTTTTAGTTGAAATTTTAGTTAAAAAAAACCCAAAATTTGACTTTGATGACTCATTGCTCTGGAAGTTGGTAAGGTGGAAAAAATGGTTTGTACAAAAGTTGTAGATCTTTTTATTACCTACAACTTTTATATTTAACTTTTTTCGATAGGAGGTCTACTTTCGCCGAAAATCGTCCAACGTTGGAAGCCAATATTCGAATGAAACGTTCACCGCGTCATGAAGAGCCTGCTTAAGCCCGGGACACACATTTGCGCACAGCGTGACGGCCGTGTGTTGGAAAACACACGAAGAACAAGTAAACAAGTAAAATCTTACCAGTCAGTCCCCACATTTCCGCGTCTCCATGTCCGCACCGCATCAAATTTTACTTGTTTATTTTCTCTCCGTGTGTTGTCCAACACACGGCTGTCATGCGGTGCAGACACGGTTCGGATATGTGTGTCCCGGGCTTTAAGAAGCAAACGGAGCCCGCAGCATGAGTGAAAAAGCTGCGCTTTTAAACAACCAGAGCGAATGGGAAACTCGTTTTCTTTTTATTTGGTTTTTCCTCTACATGGAACAACGGGGAATTCTCTTTAAAATTATCTTAAGGAAGATCGATTGAAGGAGCATATTCCAAATTAAATATCTGAAATTTGAATACGTTATTTATTGATATCTCATACATTCAATAAAATTTTTAAAAAACATTGGACGTCTTGCATTCGAGTAATTAGTATTCAATATTCAAGTAAAGGTCGAGTAAAAATGATATTAAACGTGGGAATTTATTGCACATAAAAATGGATAATTCTCCATAACTAGACGTCAAACTGCTTTAAAATTTTGTCAATAATTATAATCAGATTAGAATGTCAACTTTTATTTACAGAATAAATTTGACTTCTATCATGGGAATTTAATTTTACATTCTCTGTCCTTATATTATACTATTTTCAGAGATCGATCCTTCTTAGTGGTTTGAACGTTTTCGGTTTATCGGTTTATTTTTAAAGGAGATCAATACATGTAATTGTTATGGCATTCTAAAAAGAACCTAGGTGCAAATGATGAAAATGAGTTCGATCACGAGATTGTTGTGTTTGCCGCCCCCTGAAAGTGCCGCCCGCGTGCGGTGCACACTCTGCACGCCCGCACCCAGCGGGCCGGGTTATAATGTATGTTTGTATATACAATACACAACTACTCATAATATCTGAAATATATAACATAAATATGCCACTAGAGGGGTATATACATCCATTTTAACTCAATTTGCTATATAAAACTAGATTTTACGATTTTTCAACTTCAACTGGAGATGGCAAGGGTTTCTACAACTGGGAAAGAGATGGGCAAGTGGATATGTATTGTAGATGTTGTAACGAACCCTAATATTCAAATCCCATCTCCTACAAAATCACTTGGGTCATACCGAAAATGGCCACAAAATTAAAAGCCGCCAAAATCGCAACCGTGATTGCATATGAGATGGGCAGCTGAATTAGGGTTCTTGGTGGCCTACCTCACCATTATACCAAACCCCATCCTCTCCAATATCACTTTGTCCATCTTGATCAGACCGACATGTTCAAAAATTCCCAAAAGTCAAACCTAACCTCCAAACGAGATGGGAATCGGAATATGTGTTGGGGGCAACCCAATTAACCTATATACCAAGTCCCATCCTCTGCAATATCACTTTTTTCATGGTCAAAAAATCGACAAGTTCAAAAATTCATCAAATTAAAACTTAAGTAGACTCGAACTGGCGAATATTTTTAATCGGTTGTGCTTTACCTAATCTACCTTATATCAAAGGCCCATCCTCTACAAAATCACTTTGAAATTCTGTCACTAGCTCTTGGACTATAATATGAGTTCAATAGTACACTCGGAACTCAATTTTCTCCGCCATTTTCGTGTAACGATTGTAATGCCTATGGAGTAGTGTGTGGTGAAGCACGGCGAAGCAGCTTTGCCGAGAACGAAAACATGCTTGTGTTAGTGTAATGGACGGTGAAACCAAAAAATGTTTGGGTGAACAAATGATGGAAAATTATGGAAGAAAAACTGTCTTCCCTGCGACCCCTTGCCTATAAAACCGGTTTTTGTTTTGATGTTATGGACAAGTGTGCGGAAGGCCTATGAGTGGATAATTCCATAACTCAAATTTTTAGATGAAAAGTAATTTAAGTCCACCCATTAAAATTTTTTATAGGAAATCAAGTAAATTAAGCTAAATAATCATTTTCATTAATCGGTTGTAACTTCCTGGCATTCTGTCCTTCTACAGACAGAATTCCAAAAAATCCGAATGCTCCATCTAAATTTTTGTAAGTTATTCTAGTTAAGAAATTTACTGTAGTTGTGCAATTTACATTTAATAGTAAGAGTCCTTTTACGTACTTTTAAACTCTTATGCACTCCTTGCTTTATTATGCCTTTTTGGAAATAATTTTAAATAAAAACTTTGAAATATAAATTAAATAAAAATTCGAATGCCGAGATCGAGAATTGAACCTGCGACTTTTTCGGAATCAACGTCGAATATCATACACTCAACCAACTCGTCCATTCTAGGATTCTTGGTTTGTTATTGTTTTAGAATCGTTGCAAATCACAACAATAATTGCATTAAGTCAAGCGTTGCAACCTTGAAAAATTACTCTCAACATCAAAAATAATTGTAACAACTTCTTTTGCCCATTTACAACTAATTCTTTGGTGAGGAAAGAACAGATAAAGTGGAATATGGTAAAGGTAACACTAGACCGTATGACTCATAAGGACTACTACTCACATGGACCACTTCCAATAAAGACACCTCCCAAAAGGACCCCCCCCCCCATGTCATGTATTAGTCATGAAGCTGTTTTGACGTTTTTTTGATGTCTTGCCATGTATGTATTACTACTAGACATTGCACCATGACGTGAACAAAAAAATGTCTTGCTGAAATTTTACAAAAAAATGGCTGATCAAGGGGATAGATGAGCTACGCCTGCTTTTTGTTGCTTCAAGCTATAATTTTGTTGAATTTCTTGTAAGCTTGGTAATCCTAGCCGATATTTTAGGAATGTTAATCATTACAAGCCATTGAAATTGATATACTTTCTGCTTACCAATACGACCACAGCCAGTCTGCAGAGGCAACGTGAAAGTAGCTCAGACGCATTCAAAAAGCCGAGCGATCTTTCTCCACCTTAGACCGACTAAAAAGACATCTTCGCAGTAGGATGACAGAAGATCGTTTAAATGGTCTAGCTTTGATGCATATCAATCAAGACATTGCATTGTGTCAAAAATGAACCCTAATGATGTATTAGACATTTTCAGTAGGAAACAAAAAACTGCTTTAACAAATAGCTGATCCAACAGTCGTTGTTCGGTCGATGTAATCAAAACATAGATGTAGATAGAAGATAGGTAGATAGATTATTTCAATTAGGATTTAATGTTGACACTAGGCTGCAGAGCACCCATATTGGAAGATTACAAACATATACAAAAATTACGTTATGCGTTCATCGTGATGAACGATATTTTTTGTCTTTCCGTTCGGAGAGAAAAGGGATAGCGCCGATGCTTTACCTACTTTCGAGCATGCCACGTACAACTGCCCATGGGAAAAACATGGCAATTCAAGGTTTATTCCATATACTTCCAAAGATTGGCCTTGTGATGTATTAATTGTCATTGCAAATGCAAGGCGAACAGGAAACTAGACACGATTAAATTCAAACGGCAAATCGATTGGATTCAGTGGTATTTTTTGAATCAGAGCATCCTCGCCTTTGAATTTTCCTATGATTATCGTTGCTTCAATCACGTTGTTCATCAGCTTCTTAAGAGCGAGTCTTGTTCCATTGCATAGGTTCGGTTGGTTCAGATTTCGTAATATGATTATCACCGAATTGACCTTGAGCTGCAAATTATGCGGCGGCATTCCTGGCAAATCCAAGGAATTCAGAAATTGCAACTGGATAATTGACGACTTCATCTTAATTGGTAATTGAATCGATCGACTTAAATGCATGCAATTGGCCAGCGATTTGACTTTGAATTTTTATGTTCAAATCGTCTACGTCCTTATTTTTCGCTGCCAAATAGTTCGTTCGCTCAACCAAACATGGTTTTTGTAATTTGACTTTGTGAATTCACAAAAATTAGGTGGGAACGAAATGAGGCCAGTGGAAGCGTCAACGGGAATTTTTCCATTGCCAATGTCTAATAACTGTTTGGAAAACACTTCCGCCGATTCGTCATTTTGTAACGCGAGGTTACAAGTGTTAGAGGTTTCACATATCTCCACAAATTCGATAACTTTAAGCAAGCGTTTACTTCATCAGCAGCTGTTGTCCTTGGGATGACTGGCAGCGTTTTCCGAAAATCGCCGGCTAGCAGAATCATCGTACCTCCAAATAGGTCCATATTATTGCGCAAGTCTTTCAACGTGCGATCGAGTGCCTCCAATGCTCGTTTGTGCGCCATTACAACAATGCGGCTTCTTCCTTCTTCTAACAACGGTATTTGACTTTGTACGCGAATCAAATCTAAAATCAATGAAATGAAGAATGTTTTGTCGTTGACTGCTATTATCAATGTATCAGCGTTTTTTGCTGCTGACTCAAAAAAGGGATCTTTTTTCGAGCTGATTGTCCCAAAGCATTTCAATCGTATTGCCGTTCTCGTTAAAATTCTCGATTGAATGCATCGAGCATGGGGCGATTCGGTTCTGGAATTCTTGATTCGCGAAATATATTTGCGGACATTATCAGGCACAAATCCTCGATAGAAATCAACGCCTCGTTTTGGATTGGTCGATTTTCAAAACTGATTTCGAGTATGAAATTGAACTTTTAACTCAAGGTAGTAGAAAAAGGTTTTTTGTTTTCATATAAAAAAAACATCCAAATTTCCGCCCCTTGTGCCCCTCTCAGAAAGAAATCCTGGATCCGCCCATGTATACAGTCCTGATAAAACCAGTCAACTCTAGTCTTTCTGTGGGTCCAGCCTAATGTCTCTTCTGCTGCCCCTCTTTATGATGCTTTTAATTTATACTCATGCGTTCTTCTTCTCTCAAGTTGTGTACGGCAACATTCTGGTAGGCATCTCTTTTTTTTCAAATTTTAGCTTACCACGTCGTATTTCGGGATGTGAGAACAATGAGAGGTGCAGGCTGCGGATCAGATCACTACCTTGTAAAGTTAACAATCAGAATGAGAGTTTAAGGACGATACCCTTGGGGCCACAGGCAAGCAAAGTAGTAACACTAAAAAATTAAAAATAGACGAAATAAAAGCAATATTTCAAAACACCATGAACCCTGGAAAGTGAGGAACCATGCGGTATAAAGAATGTAGCAGAAGAAATCCTAGGGTGAGAACCCAGATGGACCAGAAGCTGTAAAAGTTGTAAAAAAGGTATAGAAAAAATAAACCAGTTCCATCGAGACTACCTTGCCAGACCCACGCAATTGGTCAGCGATGGAGAGGAAAGTATGAGCTTTTTAAGCTGAAAAGGCAAGACGCTGATAAAATTTGTAGAAAAATAAAAACATGAACAGGAAACTTCAGATAATTCTCAAGTAGGAAGAACCAGAAGTGAATATCAACGAATAAGAGAATGCAGCAGCAAATTTCAACTAAAGACTGACATTAAAGATGCCAGTGAAAATATCTTAACAGATCCTGAAAAAAATAAATCAAAATGGAGTGAATACTTCAAGGTACATATTAAAGTATTAAGGCGGAGCTACTCAAGGACGCAAGGCAAGAACTGTTAGAACTAGTGATGAGCTAACGCAAGAACAAGGCAAGACTGATATAGTCTTGGGCTTGGCCTTGTTCTTGCACAGTATAGGTGCGTTTAAGCTATAAGAGTTTTTTGCCAGTTATTACACTGGCTATTGCCAGTGATGCAGTCAGTGCAATGTAAACATCATGTCAGTGTACTGGTTGGGGCACTGGCATAAACACTGACACGATTTTTCTCGTGCAATCTAAACACGCAAAAACGTGCACTGACGTCTTTTTCGTGAGCACTGGTAACTTTACAAACTTGTTAGTAAAGTTGTACGAGTTTTTGAAGTTATACTTCTTTAGGCGCGTTTTGAAAATATTATGAGAGTGAATTTTTAGGAATCGAGTCGCAACGGAGAATATAGGCGAAGGGGTATGGAGGGAAGCATTTCAACTCCCATTCTTTAGCTGATGTCTGTTCACGATGTCGATGGGTGAGGGGGTTTTTATCCTGAGGCTATGGAGTGAAATAAATTTCTTGTACGATTCATCAGGGGTGGTAGCACGTAAGTTGTTTCAATCGACCTCTCCATACAAAAATTCAGAATTTTTGTATGAAGAGGTCGATTGAAACAACTTACGTGCTTCCACCCCAGCTAAAGGGGCCTATCCACTAGCGAGCATGCATGACATGCAAGAACGAGCTTTTAGATAAACGGGGAAGTGGAGATGATGAGGGGCCTCATCTGCACTACCCCGTTCATCTAAAAGCTCGTTCTTGCATGTCATGCATGCTCGCTAGTGGATAGGCCCCTTAAGCGAAGGTTTGGGTTTTTTTAGGCATGAAGATTCGTAGACGATTTTACTCTGCACGACGTTGCTGGGTGAGGGGTTCTGTCGCGAGGCTATGGAGGGAAATCCGATCCGTGTTCTATTCATCACCTAAGCACGAGTTTCTAAGGGCCAGTTTTACACCAGCCGACTTTTTCAGAAGATTTTTCTTGGTTGTTTGTCGGCCCGTGTGAAACTGGCCAAGATAATAATAAAGCTATATGGCAACTGTACAATAAGCGATAATTATTTACTGTTTTACTAATGATTTTGAATGGTTAAAACTTAATATAATTACTCAATCAGAAATTAGTTTGAATATATAATACAAAATATTTACTGTTATTATTTGGGAAAATAAAACAATGAACAAGATATTAATGCTTTTATTTAGCTTGACCTCGTATATTTGTTTGGGTCAAATCTTGCGACAGCTTTTTCAACTACTTCTACTAAACCGGGGGTTTTTAGGGCCACAAATGACGATTCTGTGGTCAAATTTTAAAAATTCAAAATGACGGCGCTAATATGGCGGATGAATTTTGGAAATGTGTTCTGAATCCATTAAAAATCGGTATCGGGGGGTTTTTAGGGCCACAAATGGCGATTCTGTGGTCAAATTTTGAAAATTCAAAATGGCGGCGCCATTATGGCGGATGAATTTTGCAAATGTGTTCTGAATCCATTGAAAATCGGTATCGGGAGGTTTTTAGGGCCATAAATGACGATCCTGTGGTCAAAATTTGAAAATTCTAAATGGCTGATGAATTTTGGAAATGTTTTCTGAATCCATTGAAAATCGGTATCGGGGTGTTTTTGGGGCCACAAATGACGATTCTGTGGTAAAAATTTGAAAATTAAAAATGGCGGATGAATTCTGCAAATGTGTTCTGAATCCATTGAAAATCGGTATCGGGAGATTTTTAGGGCCACAAATGACGATTCTGTAGTCAAATTTGAAAATACAAAATGGCCAAATGAAAATCGTCACAAATGACGAATCTGTGGGCAAAATTTAAAAAAAATCAAAATGGCGGCGCCAAAATGGCGGTACGATTTTGGCAATTACGATTCGATTTCACCGAAAATTGCTAGTTGGGGGTGTTTTAACGTCGGAAATAATAAATTTGTTGTCAAAATTAGAAAATTCAAAATGGCGCTGGAAATATGGTATGCATAACAAATCACTTCACCAAAATTTTGTAAAAAGTAAAATCCAAAAATGACAGAATTAAGACTAAAAAGAATATAATAAAAAAGGGTAAAAAAACTTTTAAGTTAAATGGTTTTATTTTAAATCTGCTGTACCAAAAACTAGAAAATAACTAGAACACGATCATGGACCTTCTGGAATAGTAGCAGTGCTGATTCTCATGTCGTTTGCCAAATAAGAACAACTTGTCTAGAAAAATGTGTTTCCAAGTCCACCAAAACAAAATATTTCAAAGGCACTTCGTATCATATTTCAGTTACCTAAAGCTGCTCAATTCAATTGGATAACTATTAGAAGAAGAATCTAGGGAATTGAACATAATTTAGAAGTGACGCTCATTTCAGTAGTGGGAAGAAGGTGGAGTAAATCTACTCAAGGTCGATGGACCCACAGGCTCATAAAAATGGTTAGGGAAGGGTCACGGGAGAGCATGGAGAGATGAGTTACGACCTCGCACAGTTCTTGAGTGGACATGTGTGTTCCAGAGCATACCTCCATCGGTTCGGACAAGATGTCTTCGCGGTCCCCGGCATTCCTAAATGTGATAGAAGACACAGAGCATGTCCTATTGGAATGCCCGATATTAGCCGAGCAAACTGCTGCTCTGCAAGCGACAGCTCAGGCACGACTCAGACTAGAGAACATCATAGACTACATGGTGACATCGGGTGTCGTAAAAACTAAAGTGGAGGAGACGCTAAATGAGGCTATCAGCGCAAAAGTGGTGTAACCCACAATTTAAACTGGTCGCGGTTTTTGTGTAATATGCAAATAAGGAATGTATATTACACCAAACCCGCAACCAGATTAAATTGTGGGTTACACCACTTTTGCGCTGATAGCCTCAAATATGCTCCATCAGAAGGTAAGGCGCAAAGAAACCAAAAGAAAGAGAGTAAGGCTTAGAAATATCGGTAGTATTAGCAGGTAGATAAAAGCTGATCCAACTGGCGAAGCATTGCTGAAAAGAACCGACAGGCTGGAGCTTGTCGGCATCATGAAGTTTCCACCTGCCAACGCACGCAAAAAATAAAAAAATCCAATAAATTATTTGCATGCAAATTAAACATTAGTCTTAAATCACGCCAAAGAAGTATAACTTCTAATGCACGTACATAAGTACACACACCCACTTTTTTATTCAGAAACGTTATTTTCCTTAAAGTTTTGTACATAAAAACGTTTTTAAATTGGAAAATGAGCGAACAAAGGGAAACAATTGGAAAAAGCGAAGTTCAGGCGGTTCTTGGACAAAATAATATAATACAATTTTAATATCTTTGTATGAGAATTGTCCAGAATGTGGATCCTTCAATAGGGACATACATACATATGTATATCGAAGTAGAGATTTGAAAACAAAATCTTTACAAGATATATGTACAAATATCTCTAAACAAAATTTAAGATCGCAATCGCCTTCTTTTTGGTTTCATTTCTTCTTCATCATGAAATAACAAGTATGCAACAATTGCTGCAGCAATTTTTATTTTTCGCCATTTAATCGAAAAACTCACTTTTAAATAGTCACTACATCACATAGTCACTACATCAAATTCACAAATGCTGTGGATTTCAGCACCTCGGAGAGTTATAATTTTTTTTATATTTGTTTTTCTGGTGAAAACTAAGAAAAATATAAATTTTCCGATTTTTTGGACTTCTAATTTTTTAGTTATTCATTTGAAAAAATCGAAAATCGCATAATTTTGTCAATGTTTGAAATCATTAAATGCTCTGGTTCAAAAACAATTTACAATGAATAAAAGATTTTCCAGTATATTTTCTAAAACAGATTTTTTAATTTTTTTAAAAAAAATTATATTTTGCGCTTACACTCTTAAGATACATATACGCCAAAATTTAAGATGAGACGTCATTGAAATCATATCGAAATAAAACATTTTGTACATTGTGATATTTTTCAGTTTGAAATTGCTGTTTTCTGCAATTCCGCACAGATATCTTTCCCAGTGAACTGGAGCCGCAATGTAAACACCATCAATTTCTATTACCAGTGCTTTGGAAAAAAATGTCAGTGAAGCACTGGCAATCCCTCTGTCAGAGAAATATTTGCCAGTATTCTCTGCTAATGTAAACAGTGTGCCAGTGCACTGGCTGCGACTGCCAGCGAAAACTCGTATAGTTTAAACGCACCTTTAGTCTTGCGAGCATAGCTAAGTCTTGGCCTTGTTCTTGCGAGATCGGTTGAAAGACTTTTCGTAACAGTTTAGAAAAATTAAAAAATATATATGTATTGTACTTTTTTTTAATTTATAAATATTAATTTAATTGTAATTTGATAGGGTTACGCTCGGGAAGACCAAACATCAGAATCTGATGATGATAGTGTTTGTGAGAATTTTACGAGCATTGGTAGCTTTCTTATGGCTCCTTGGAACTCCTTTTTTCCTATTTTGGAGTTCATATCTCCGAGCAGCATTTTTATATCGTTTGATGGGATTAATCTGATGGCATTTGTTAACTTTTGGTAGAATTCCTCTTTCTCCTTTGTTAGATAAATTCTTAAAAATTACTCCAAATCTTTCCTTTTTATCATGCTCAAAAGTTTCCTTTCCAACATTTGACAGAATAATCGCCAATGTTTTAAGCGTTCCTATAGAATGCCCGTAAACTACGTAAAACTAAACAAATTACTCAACTTTTAAATTTAAAATATGTTAAAAATCCTTTTAATTGTCCTTTTACGCTTTTAAATCAACTACCCAATTCCCTACGAAAAAATCTCGCGCTGCTTAAACGTGCTTCTGCCCCCCTTTGCGGCCCTCTTTAATAAACGCGTAATCTATATCTTGAGTGAGGGTGAGTTTTTTTTATACTTATTCTTTGGTGTGCTTAACATTTTATTTAGATTATCTTGAATGGGGTGGAATTTTTTAATTCGCAGACGACGGCATTGCTGCTGCCGTAACCGCAGTGGAAATCTCTTGCAGCGTTCCTTTGGGGGCGCTCTAGGTAGGATGACTTGTTTCCGATATAACGCTAGCGGTGAAATGAATAAGGAACGTAGATACCGCAAGAAAGGACTCTTGCTCTCTGGGTAAAGAAAAAGGCGAAGAGAAAAAACCAGAGGCAAAGGGAAAAAAATAAAGGAGAATCAAGAACATCTACACCCAACAACAGCAGCAGGCAAAAGCGACGAGTCATTCAGAAAAAGGAAAATAACATGAAAAACACAACTTCTGGGCGATTACACCCCCGGATCCTTAAACATCCTTTAAGGGTGGTCGCTATTTATGGACGATATTTATACACATAATAATCGCCCCGTTTGCTGGAATCATTTTTACTCCCGTGCATCTTTCAAGGGACGGCGTCTTCCACGCTTAAGCCCAGGCATAAACAGAAAAACTGAAAGTAATTTCCTGAAGTTACTTTTTCCAACCTAACGACCGCCGCTCTGATAAACTGCAATCAAAAATGGAGAATTTTTCCTGCAACATTTATGTGTCGGCAAAAGATTCATTCCACCAAGAACTGCAGGCGATTACAGGTGCTCCATAGTCCCCATTGAGAAAGGCAATATTCTGAGAGCTCCTTGGATCAACCAACGGCCATGATGTATCTGCATTGTGGGCATGTCTATTGAAATACGAGTATAAGCGAAAATTCCAGTTGGCAGTATTCAAGATGCACTTATAAAACATAACTTTTTGCATAAAATGTAATTCTAGAACTAAGTATGAATTTACGAGAAAATATCTTCCTTGGAAGACGTTTATTAATGACTCCGTTTTTTCCTAGTTTTTTGTATGAGAGCCACAAATGCATTACATTCAATCAAAAGTGGTTTAATATGGCAAAATGCTGGAAGAAGTGCTTCAGCTGCATTTTGTGTAACTAAGTTTGTTCCATTTCAGAATTATTGTTCGCATGCTGTCAACGCATTTCAGTGCGCTTTATAATTGCTTGTAATTACAGCTTACTGCACTCGTGCAATTGAAGTACTTTTGCAAACTTGGATGCAAGTTGAAATGAATAAATAATTAATCAAAATTCTTGATTTTAAGCGTTCATATAAAAGTGAATCATTTCTAGCAAACCAACCAATTCATAAGAACTGTTTTGCATTATTGCACGCACGTAAACTGCGGTAGAAACAAGAGAAACTATATTGAAAAACTATATTTAAGTTATGAAGGAGCCAACAACTGTCGGAAGACAAAATGTCGAAGTACGTGCAATCAATCACAGTAGCTGTACCTTGAATAATTTACCGGCCTTTCTCCGTTAGGAAGACTTCGACATATGCATTTCTTGTACATCAACCCAACAACACAACCCTTTTACAACAGAAAAGGCATTGGTAGGACTAGGTCCTGCACGAAGAGACATATTCGTTTTTTCTTATGTCCTACTATAGCTCAGGCATTGTGAAGGTAGAGGTTAGAAGCGGGGATGATCTCTTCTTCGCCTCAGTGAACCTTGTACACAAAAAGACAGTCACAGCAACACAAGTTAAGGAGCTAGTGAGAAGTGTAATAACCAGAGAAAAGAACCTCTTGCTAGGCTGCAACGCCAACACAGGGCATACGTTTTGGGGTAACAAAGAAAGCAGAAAAAAAGACGAGTCGCTTTTTAATTACATAGTTTACACTAGCTTAAAGATTTGTAATATAGTCAGCTCTGTATAGGTAGACGTTGAGAAGAAATTATCGACATTACCCCCCAATTCTAAATTTCTATTTCCTTATGGTAAGTAACTGCAGGATGGCAGTATCATGTCGAGTGCGGAATTCTATAAAATGATCAATACCCTACAATTTGAATTGAACACGTCATACACGTTGTCGTGTACAGTCAAATATAATAAGAAAGCTTTCTACCGTGGTAGATGGGAACCAAGGAGGTATTTGTTAAAATCAAAAAAAATGGAAAACCTGCCGCTTAAGTCTACAACTACCTTCGTCACTTTCTATAGCCAAATGAGGAAAACCTTTGCAACGTACAAATAGAATGGAAATATGATAATGTTTACCGCAGAAAATAAGATAAGGGACGACTTTCATAAGCACATCGCAGCTCTAAATAAAACCTATTTCGCAGTAGACCCGAACCCGATTCTAAAGAACCAGGAAATCTCAAGTCAATGCAAAGTAGGGATGTTACGAATGTTCGCATTCGCTTATGCGAATGATTCGCATCATTTTAAACATTCGCATCGACATTCGCATTCGCATCAAGTAATGCGAATGTTTTGCGAATGCGAATATGTGTCGTCGTGTCGTTTCTCGTGGAAAACAAAATTAAAATACGTCAAATTGACAGATCTGGCTCGCAAATATCTGAGCGCTCCACCGGGCGTTACCGCCCGATGAAGGCCATACATTACGCAGACGCAGTCTGACTGAGGGTTACGTCTGACAGGCCGTGGACTGCAGGTGATCTCATGATACCCTACATACACACAGGCGAAGACGACAGTATAGCGATAGCAGATTGTTAATTAAAGTGCAAAAATAGAAAGAATAGAAGTTCAGGGGCCAGTTCATGCAATTCGACGACGACTGAAAACGACACGAAGCGCGTTTAAAAACCTTGCTCTGGTTAACCACGGGAGTTGGTGAACGTCAAAAAGTTACGCTAGTGGTTATGTTGAAGGACACCACGGAGTTTTTGAACGACAAGAGTTTACCAGAGTTAAACATATACGACGTTTATAAGGGGAGTTTCACTCCCGTATCTCCAATCCGAAGTAAAACTCCCGACGCGTTTATGAGCAATGGGAGTGAAAATCCAAAATATTTTCTGGTTTGAGATGACAGCTCCGAGCTCAAATTTAAAATGGCAACAAACACAAATATAAACCCAATGTTTAATTTAATGTGTTTGAAAAAATCTATAAGTAAAGAAAAAAAAATTATGTAGCAAAATAAAAGACCCAGCTGCTTCTTCACTAAGTTTTTTTCCTTCTGAAAAAAATTAAAAAATTATGATCCGTTCATCTCACTCCCAGTCAGCGTTTATAAGCAACCATAAACCGGGAGCGAAGTTTCACTCCGGCTTTTTCTTGGGGAGCGAAAGTCCAAGTTCTGGATTTTCACTCCCCGTTTATAAGCGGTGTTACACTCCGGATCGAAACTTCCATCCGGAGGGAAACTCCGCTTATAAACATGGTAATAGTGTCGTTTTCAGTCGACGTCGAATTACGTGAACTGGCCCCAGATCTTCAGGCTCAGACTGACGATAAATACTAACACACATAAAGATTTTTGTCAGTTTTCTTGAACTATACAGACCTCATCCAGTGGACGGTGTGGGTGAGTGAGTGTGTGGTTATACTTAGCCTCAAGGCGAGAAACTTTCAGGCCATGGAATGCCGGCGTCCTGTATATGAATGGGGACCTTTAGAAATCGCCTCATGGAACTATAATATTCCTCTCTTAAACTTTAACTATTAAATACGAGAAGAAAGAATACCATTACTGTATATCAGACTGATCTATTGTTCTAATATTTTTTCATATCCTGTTGTAAGTAATAAAAAAATGAGGACTTCATTTAATTAAATTTTTTAATGCTATTCCTAAACATTTGCATTCGCATTCGCACATTCGCATTCCAAACATTCGCGTTCGCATTCGCATTCGCGAATGTGAAAAATATGACATTCGTAACATCCCTAATGCAAAGTTAGAATATACATATATGTATAAAACGTTAATTCGCCCTCTATGCTACTGGTCTGAGTTTTGGACATTGACCAAGCAATTAGAATGTCAGCACAAAATCCTCGAAAGGAAAGTCCTTAGAAGAATACTTGGTCCTGTGAAGGTGTACCAAAAAAATTTAGGAGCTGGAAGAAATGTATGACGAAATAAATATTGTTACACACATAAAACTGGACAAACTTCGACGGCTCAGACACATTGTACGAATCTCGGAAGAATGAATGCTATCTGAGATTTTCAATGGTAGACCAACAAGAAAAATAAGGTTAGGGCGACCAAGAAATAGGTAGAGGCATGACGTGCTAGAAGATATACGAAATCGTCGTATAACCAACTGGAGAGAACTAGCAAGACGTTGAGGTAAATTGATTATAAGGAGAGACTTCAAAAGGACCGTGTCTTATAAGGAGCGTCATTCAAGAAGATGAACTGCATGCTTTCCGCCTTCTCCATTAAAGGTGACCAACGATTCTTCGATGTCCCTAAAACTGAAACCTATTTAATTCCGTGTCATATCTATACATTCTGTACGTTAGTGATGAGCAAGACTCGTCTTGCAATGGTCTTGCATTATTCCCTGTTTTTGCACATGTAGCAAGACCAAAGCAAAACCAAGACAAGACAGGACAAGACAAGACTGCAAGATCAAGACAGCAAGACTTTTTGGTCATCACTAAGTGACAAAAGTGTTGCAGTGATGAGCAATAAGTCTGCAAGAAATCTTGCAGTCTTGTTCTTGCAAAATTTCTTGCAAGCTTAGGACATTTAGCAAAACCTGGACAAAACAAGACTTTTGGCTCCTCACTGCCAGACTTTTGGCGCTTAATGATGACCAAAACGTCATGCTCTCTGATCTTGCAGTCTTGTGTTGTCCTGTCTTTTCTTGGTTTGCTAAATGTGTAAGACCAGGCAAAACTGCAAGACTAGCTTTGCTCATCACTACTGTAAGTATCTATACGTATCCCTAACTTCAAAAAAGCGAACCTCTTTCTTCCAAGTCAGGGCTGGGAACAGGGGGCTACTAAGCAAAAGTTTTGCTGGTGCTCTATAAAAACCAGTTATTGACCGGCTCTGTTTTAAACCAACACAGTTCTTTCTTTTCTTCAGAATTCCTTTTCTTTGTTTTCTTAGGGCATTGTTTTCGCTTTTGCTTTCCGCTTGTATATTCTTTTTGATTTTTTATAAACCGTTCTTTTCATTTCACAAATTAATATCATAAAATGCCGTTTAATTATAACATAAGTCCCACCGCTGCCACCAATTTTTTATGGGATTTATGAGTTACAAATATGAATTTAATTTCCCTTTTCTTCCTAATTAACTGAAAAAATACCTTACAATCCGAATTTCTTTTAATTTTTGTCTAAAATAATACAAAGCCTACAGTGGTAATGATGAAGGTCAATTATCCCACATATTAGCTCTGGGAGAAACTTCGTGACGATAGATTGTGTTAATTGGAAATAAGTCACGATTCACTGATCGCAGCGAAACAACTAAATGTACGTTTGAAAGGTGACAGATCGATTGTGACACTGAAACATTGAAATTGGTGATTGGAAAGTTGCTTGCGTTAAAAATATAAAGAATACAATTCTGATGTAAAAAATGAATCATGTTCTTGTCGTCCAATCACTGATGAAATTCTTGATATTGGTATGGATCTTGGCACTAACCACAAAACTGTTTTGAACCATTTACACAAAGCTGCATACAAAAAAGTTCGATGTGTTGGTTCCTCATGAGAGAGCCCGAGCGTCTGCGATGCGCTGCTGAAATGCAATGAAATGAACCCATTTCTGCATCGTGATATAATCGGTGATGCGAAAAAAGGTCACGTATGGTAATCAGAAGGGTCAAAGATCGCAGAGAAATATTGGTCAGCCGTTACAAATGTTACCCAAAACTGGGTTGATGCTCAAAAAGGTGATGCAAAAAAAAGATCGTCCACTATGATGTACTTGCAGTTGGCCAGGCGATTGATTCTCAACTCTACTCTCTGAAAACGAACCAGTAACTATTCACTGGTTTCCAGTGAAAATTCACTGGTTGAACCATTGCTTAGTTGACCAATAGGAAACAGTGAAATTCACGTAAAAAAAAGAAAACCCCTTTTTTCTAGCGCTTTTCGTTTTCCCAAGCAGGTCCCCAAGCACTGAAATTTTCACTGGTTCATTTTTAGAGAGTACTGTGAACAACTAGACACGGCCGTCCTGAGATATTCGGCGCCCGTGGGCTACTAAAAATAATGCAAAAAAAAGTCAAAATGGAAGTGCACTTTAGAGCTTTTTTATAGCACAGAAATTTGTATGCTTTTCTCTTTGTTGCACGAAAGTTTCAGAAAGTTAAATTTGAAAAATAATTGAAATTTATAGAAAATATTTAGTACAATCTGCTATGGGTTCTATTCCGTTTTGAACGGCTGATCGGTTGAAAATGAAAACAAATAAAATTATGAATGAAAACAAACAAAATCAAAGCGCGCCTTGTTTCAGTATCTGACATAATACTATTTTCTTAATGCGTTGGGCATATTACTACTCAATGAAAACTAGTTTAACGCAAATGTCAATTCCCGTGTGTTATTTTCATAAAATAGGTTAAAATACCTCTAAAAATGTGCTGCTTAGATTATTTTATGTTATGAAGCGTAACAGGAAATATTTTATGTTATAAGCCTAGTACTAAGTTCGGTGCTAAACTAAATTTTATCACCTCTCCAAACTTGTACCCTTTTTTAGCAAGATAAAATTTGACAATGTAGAATTGTAGAGAAAGTTCATATTAACGTTTTTTTGGGGTTAAATTTAAAAGTCTTCTTCGAAATAAAACTCCTCAAAATCCACTGGAAATATAAAATTATTAAAACGTGTTTCAAAATATTCTAAACACACAGAATTATTTATTATTTTTACTATTTTTTCATGCACAAAATTTTATTTTAGTTTTATTTCCGCGCTTGAAACTACTACAACCCTAAATTAGCTTATTTTTCTGTTTGTTTTATATCACTGGTTTTTTTTCAACAAAATTTAGCCTGAAATAAGGTGCCTGCACGATAAAAAATGCAGCTAAAAATGTGGAGACCAACATTGCTGCCATCTGTTTTAAAGAAATAGAAACGTGGATTTATCGAGCATTTTAGCGGCATGCGCTAAAGATGTTGCTAAAATTTAGCTTGATTAATTTTCGCGCTAAATTTTGTATGGAAATTTCATTTAGCGGGGAACTTAGTACTAGGCTATAATCGAGAAAATAAACTAAAATTTGGCGGACAGAATAGGATTTTAGAGAATTCTTTTATATTATGGCATAACATAACCTAAAATGATAAAATTTTACTGACAGAATAGGCCCCAATATCTACCTATTCAACCCAATTTCAATCAAAAAGCAAAAAAAACTTACAAAATTGTTGCAAATTTTTATTTATTAAAAGTTGATTTTGAAAATTATAGGGGTAGTTTTAAACCCTTAACGGCTGAAAATAATGTATTTTTTCCTGACAATACGCATTCAATCGAATTTAAAGCATAAAGATGGAAAAACAATTTTTTCCAATTTTTTGTATTTTCAGTCGATTTAGGGGTAGGTTTAACCCTTTAGGACTATCCCTTATTATATAAATTAGATTGGTATGGTATAAATCAACCACCTTCGCAAATAAATATTGAAAAAAGTGTATTTCATTGGATTATTTTTGATTATTATTGAAATTATCGCGAAAAACCCTTAAAAATGTCTTTTTCTCATTTTTAAGGGTGGTACTCATATTTTAGGACTGCGGGACCCTGATTTTTGTAATCAGCCACCCAAAAAACGTATAGGGGAAGAGTTTTAAAACGGTGTCATGTTTCCACACCCAAACACGCGTTTTGAATGGACTAATGATAATGAGTAAATTTTTCCCCGAAACTTGTAACCTTGGATGTTTCTTCCCCGTTATTAGAATAGTACGAACTATCATTCCTGAAAATTTGAGCTGCATTAAAAGGAGTAAAGATATTCATTTTTACCCCGTTCTCAAAAATTTAAGGGTGCTCACCGCACCGCTACCATACTTGTCATTCCTTCCTTGGGACGACCTAAACTTACATTTTGCAAACTTCTAGCTGCATTAAAATGGGTATGTTGTCTAGCTCTTAAGGCCCCCATACACGGTCAAATTGGATGTACATCCGAATTTTCATCAAACCTATGCGTGCAATGAGTTTTGATCGATGTACATCCAATTGACCGTGTATGGGGGCATTTAGACTATGTATATGAAGAGTACAGAGTGCTGAATTCTAACGTACGTCTTGTCCTCTATTTCGTAGACTGTAATTTGCTATTGCCACATCGTTACCAACTACTACTACCCTTCTGTTCAGTAGAACTTTCGCAAGTGGCAATAAACTTTAATTTTTTATTATTCATAATGTAATTCAATATTTTGAAAAAATCTGTCATCAACCCATTTAAACATTCATCATGCATATACAAGGGGGACACTTGATGGACAGAAATTTAAATCAAAATAAAATAAATAAAAAAAGTCGCATTTCATACAAATCTACAAAACAAACAGAGAATAAGTGTGCACCAGCAGCGAGCCGAGTCAGCCTAAGCAGCGAAATGTCATTAATCATTCGAGCAAAGTCAGTTCGAGCAGCCTCAAGTTTTTTTATGTTTTTTTTCTTATTTATATATATTTTTTCCAAATCTCCGAATCTCCCTAGTCCTACCGCATAGCTTCACACAACCCAACAACAATAGAAAGAATCCTTTAAAGCGCGTGGATTTAGTCATCTTGAATAACAGGGAAGCCATAAGGAGTCAAAGGCAAGCGTTTTATAGTAAATAGCAACGAAGTCAGCCTGAATGAAAAACCCTTCAAAGAAAAGAAGGAAATTTTTCAAGGAAAAGTCAAATCTTAATGTTCCAGACTTAATACCTGGGGGTGAAAGGTCAGAGGAAGAAGAAAAAAAACACGAAGTATGGAATCCAACATTAATGACATGTCCAACAAATGTCCATGCATTGGACAAAGGCTGATTTTACGAGTCGACCCCGTGGAAAAATCTGATTAATGTTGTCCTGACATCCTTTTCAACCAACGCATATATTTTCCAGGCTTCCGTAAATATTTGGCGGAGCACGTAATGGCCAACGTTGGTAATAGCCCGGACTGGGGGTGTTTGTGCGAATGAAGGTGGAGCTGCTCCGCTGCTAGTGATGGCGGTTGTGGTGGTCGCAGAAATTTACACAACTTCCTTCCCCGCAGAGCGACAAATAATTACGATTCGGCTTGTAACGATAACAAATTGTTTTCCTACCCTGACCAATGTACAGCGAATATAACAATTTTGAATATTCGCGCTGCCATGCCGGCACAAGTGTGTAATTTCGAGGTAATTTCCTTCGTATGTCAAACTAAAATCACCAGAAACAAACTGTCGAGTTTTTGTTGCTTAAAAAATAAATTGCGAAATGTAAATTCTGCGATAAGAGCTGCGCCTGTCAAAGGACACACATTTATCGCTTCAGGTCTGTTTTGCATTTCAGATAAAATTTAATTGATTTTGATGTAATTAGATAAAAACGGTTGAGGTGAATTTGCAATTGCATGACTGGTGACTGTTTTGTTGGTTCAATTTTGTTTAAAGTTGTTAAGCTTCAACAGTTAAGATAAAAATGTTGATTAAAAAAAGAGAAAAACTATTTTCCTGTCAGTGCATGAAAAATGGTTTGATAAGAATTTGTGTCGTAATCATGGCTTTTGATGATGTTCAATGATAGAGAAACGTAGTATGTACTCTCTTTCAGGAGTAGTTTTGAAGTCATTTAAAGTCACTCTTAAAAATTGTTTAACCCAAAGGACCATTATTCTAGTGTTAGGTTATTTTGATGTCCGATCCTGCAAACAATTTCTCGGAGGCTCGCTTTCTCGGCCCATTCTCGATTCGGAAACTGCTTGCGAAAGGTAAGAGAAAAGTTCAAAACGCACCATAAAAGCTTTCCTAGTTGATTGGTTTCGATATTTTGCTTCGCTTTCATTGCCTTCGAATTCGTTTACGAGTCGTTTACGAGTCCGAGTTCGAAGCAAGCTTTCGCTTTTGGCAAGTCGTTCTCGAATCGTTTCCGAATCTAAATGTTTGCAGGGAGGTTTCACCCGAAATTTGAGCCCCATCCACTCAGTGTGTTTGCAGAAGCTATTTACGTTACTCTTCTTCTTCCTTTGCGAGTGATTGAGTCCACTAAAAGTAGCACGGCCACTCGCTTGGCCTGTTGTACTACAACCCTATACCTCATATTTGTAGACCAGACCGCTTGAACAGGTTACCGCCTTTAGTTTTGAAGTTATAAGTACGGTAACCATTCGTCCTTATTTTAAGAGGACAGTCCAGAGGACACAATGTCCTTTCAGATGTTGTCCAAGAACAAAAGAAGAAATTGTCCTTGTTTTTCAAAACTGTCCTTTTTTTGTCCTTTTTTACATCATTATAAATTTTTTCTCTAAACCCCAATTTCTACATCATTACAACTGAGGAGCTGGCGAACAAAACGATTTAATTACACAAATTTAAATTTTACAGGAGGAACCAAAAACTTAAAGACGTATTAACGATGGACTTTTCACGTGGGTTTTTGTTCCCCATAATAGTGTTTGTGATTCTTTGACTTAATATTAAATCCAGATTCCTACCTCTAATTAAACGTAAGATATTTAAATTTAAAAAATGCAATTATGCCGTTTTGTTTGCAGCTGATGCAATTGTTACGTTTGGATTGCCACTAGACTGTATTCAATCCAATTTTACTGTAATTATAACGTTTTGATCGAAATTCTGAACTTCTAAATCGATTGTAGCACACTTTTCGGTCATTTTGAACAGCTTCGGGTTAAAACTTTACTGTAATTATATCGTTTTGAAAAATTTCGTCGCAAATAGAACCACCGAGATTTTGGACACCATTCCCAGTGCAAAATGGAGGCACGAAATGGCTGTCCAGTGAGGAAAGGAAATAGCCACCGAATACAAGGTGAAACCAGAAGAAAGAAAGCAATTTTCTCTAGCTTATGTACAACAAAGTGCTGTTGACCCTTTTACTAATATGGCTAGCCGAATCTCAAATTTCATACACGTGCTTGCATATTTCTATCGGTTCTGTTCCAACTGCAAGTCTTTAACGGGGGGCAATAGAAATCTGGAGCATTTTTCAGCGAGTAAAATAACGGATGCAAATCTCAAGTGCCTTAAATGTGTACAAAGTTCAGCGTTCAAAGAAGAGCTTCAAGACTTGACATCCAAGGGAGTTGTTAAACTAAAAAGCAAGATCTCCAGACACCCCATTTTTAGACAACTAGGGCCTGATTCGTGTTGGGGGAGGAAAACAAAAGGCAGACGTCAGTTTCAACACCAGGCATCCAATAGGGTTGGCAAAACATCACCAAGTACGCACAGTGCTGGTGCGGGAGATGCATAGAATACGTCTACAGCCAGGAGCAAACTTTGCTGTCAGCCTCAGGACTCTTGCGACAGCGTTAGATTTTAGAAATGCGGAGCATTGTGTCAAAGGTGACTCACGAATGCATCACCTGTCTTCGCCATCGTGCACTCAAAGCCCCACAACTTATGGGTAATCTCCCGGCTCCAAGAGTGAACATGGCTCGTCCTTTTTCCAAAGTAGGCGTGGACTACGTGGGTCCCATCAGCTTGATTCATCGCACTGGCCGAAGAGTTCGACCTTTCAAAGGATACATTGCCCTTGACATTCATGGCAGTCAAGGCAATCCACATTGCACTGGTTACCCGTCTCAGTATTGAGGCATTTATAACAGCTTCACATTGCTTCATTTCACGACGTGGAATACCATCTCACATTTTTTCTGACAATGACATCAATTTTGTCGGTGCGAAGAAATATCTCAAAGAATTGCATGACCATATTTCTGCCTGTACAACTAATCCACTAACTTTATAATTCCTTTCCCAGAATCAGATCACCCGGCAGTTTATTCCACCAGCAGTTCCCCACTTCGGCGGCCTCTGGCATCTGCGACGTGTTCCTGGAGAAACTAATCTGAGCTTCGAGGATATGAACACACTATTATGTCAAGTTGAGACTATCGTAAATTCCCGTTCATAGAGCGCTTTGTCGTCCAGTCCATTTTCTTATTGCAGCCCCGCCTACCATCTTACCTGATGTAGATGTTCCCGAGACCAAGTTAGTTGGAAGCTGGCGATACACGTAAAGCATGCTTCAGAGTTTTTGACGCAGATGGAAGTCAGAATGCCTCACATCACCACAACAGAGAGTTTAGGGGAGAACACCGGAAGAAAATTAGGACCGTGTTACAATTGGGGCTTTGGCTTCGACTTCAACTCCGACTGCAAAGAAAGCCCCCAGAGACTTCGACTTTAAAATTAAATTGTAGCTTTGACTGCAATCAGCTGTTTCCTTTCATAGCAGAAGCAAAAAAGAAAATTAATATAACAAAATGCTTTGGAATAATTTTTAATGATGTTCGCAGTCTATAAAAAATACACAAAATTCAAAACCGTTCATTTTGCTTTAAAAAGGTGGTTTTCAGTTCTTTCACATGAAGTGAAGTTGGTTGCAGGCGGACGAAACTTTGAATTTTCTTAAAGCCGGACTGCAGTCGAAATACAGTCGCAGACAAAGTTCAGTCGAAGCTTTTATTTAATCAGCTTTAATGACATTACATGTAAACAAAGCCCGAAACTAAGTCAAAGTAAAGTCAAAGCCCCAATTGTAACATCGGCCTTATACCGAGGGTGACCTGGTCATCATCAGAGATGACAACTTACATTCTTCCAGGCGGTCACTGGAGCGCATACTATCCTGTCATCCTGGTTCAGATGGTTTGGTTCGAGTCGCGACGGTCAAAACCAATAGTGGAACCTTGACCCGAGGCATTACTGAATACTACATATAACTTTTATTACTTTTCTAAATATCCTTATTTTTTCGCTGAAAATAATGGTCACCGTAGTTATAAGCAATTTTGATGTTAAAATTGGCTTTGGTGGCTGGTTTAACCCCTTTAAAATAAATTTTCCAAATGTTTTAATAATATTTCATCAAAAATAAAATTTTAATGCAAAAAAAAAAATAACATTTGCAATTTTTTTTATTTAAAACTGTTTTTTAAAATTGTAGGGGTAGTTTTAACCGTTTAAGGGTTGAAAATAATTTATTTTTGCCTGACAATACGCATACAATCGAATTTGAAGCATAAAATTGAAAAAAAAATGTTTACAAAATTTTTTTAGTAGATTAAAAGGGCTGGTTTTACGCCTGCAGGTTATTCCTTATCATAAAGTTTGGCTTGATTTAGTATAAATTAACCACCTTGGCAATTTATTTATTTACGTATTAAAAAAAGTGTATTTCATTGGATTATTTTTCATTATTATTGAAATCATCGCGAAAAAAACCTTAAAAAGAACTGTTTTTTTGCATTTTTAAGGCTGAAGTCCATATTTTAGCATTTTCTTAACGGAACACCCAAACGCGCGTTTTTAATGGACTACTTCTCAGCATTAAAGAGAAGAAACAGACAAAATTGATTTTGAGCATCAGAAAAAGCAAAAAAAGTGCATTTTTGAATAAAGTCATGTGATATGTAGTATTTCATAATAAAATGTACATATTTCATAATATTATTCATAAAGTATATTATTTTATCGTTGGTAATTGAGTTAACAATTATTACTAGTAGGAAAGCCTGTTACCGAAATTCGGTCACCAAAAAAAATAAATAAATAAATGAAATTCAAGATTTGTTCGAATTTAGAATTCAATTTAATTTTTTATAAATAAAAATTAAAAAAAAAACTATTCGCAATGGCGATTTTTTAATTACTTTGAAACATTTCCATTGTCGTTCCAGAGCGTTTAAAATTGAGGTATGACATCGATGTATGAAGACCGATGCATCGATGTATCGTCATCGTTCTTCTTTTCGATGTTTTATATGAAATAATTAGGTAGAAATATATATAAGCGGTATATAACAAAATAAATTAGAATAGGTTAAATATAAAATTTATTTAAAAATCCCTGATTTTCTAATATACTTATTTTAAGTCTTATAGTCCAGGGAATCTATGAATGACTCAATGATAAAGTCCTAAAGCAGGCTATCGAGAAGCAAAAAATTTGATCGGGTAGAAGAAAAAATTGTAAGAAAGATAGCGTTTTTTGCATCTTTCCAGCTAGTGCAGAACATAACTTAGAAAAATCGGAAACAGTCGAAAAAAGGGTTTTTCGCATTTATAAAAAAACAAAGCAATATACAAAAAAAGTTAAATTAGAAAGTTGTAGAGAATAAAAATACCTATCGAATGACACTTGTTTGATACGATTTCGTTAGTTATTGCCCGAGGAAATCGCGAAACTTCATCGAAAATCGTGGTTTTTTGTTTTCGCTGTGAACGGTTCAATTTTTATTATAATTATTTGTAATTAACACATACTGTTACCTCTGCCAAGTGGAAAAAGAGCATTTTTGAAAAATTGAAAAAAAATTAAAATTGCGCCTTTTAGAGCGAATTTTCGGAAAAATGGCCTTTTTTTAAATCGGTCATTGCCCAGGATTGGGATGGCCTAGAGAAACAATCCGGGGCTTAAATTCTTCATAAAGGATTGTGATATCATGTGTCGTAAGAAAAATTTTATTTTATCTCTTTATAACCTCAAATAAAATGAAAATCTTTTCACATGTTTCCAATGATGTAACAATATTCGCACAAAACACAAATATTAGCACAACCCTTCCAGAACATTTTGAGCCCAAAAACGTTTCTGTAGGTGTTGATGGCTATGAGCTAATCGAATTCGACAACAAAGGTCTTTTTTTCGAAAAAACCGTATTTTGCAAAAACTATTTATTACTTTGAAAATTTTCAAAAACGTATTTATTGAAAAAAACGTGATTTTTAGAGGTTTTTTTGCAATTACTCCTTTATTTGTTTATGTATTGACATCAAACTGGTCTCATTTTATTATTATGCAAAAGCTCTACAAACTTTATACAAACCTTTTTTTTGAACAATATGTAGTTTTTTTTAAAACGCGAAAATCTGTTTTTGGCACTCTTTTGACGTCATTTTGGAAACTTTCCCAATGGCCTACGAGTGCCAAAAATAGTTCATCAAATTCTACGGAGTTTTTCCTATTTTACCCATATTTGACTTTTCGGATGGCTCGGTTGGCACGAAAAAAGCTAATTTGACTGGCCTAATAGGTGACTTGACTTTTTCCTGTTACCCAAGCTAAAATTTCCACTTCAAAGAAGGCGTTTCGAGAGCCATAAAAGAAAATTCGTTAAAGAAGACTAATGTCATACCTCACACATCCTACAAAACATGTGTAGGATTGAATCATATGCTGACATAGTTATGCACTCGACAATTAAATTTTGATGAGTAAATAATTTTTGTTTTGTTAAATGTAAAATAAACAATTGAGGATAATTTTTACACAGAACTGTCTTTTCAAGAATGTAATCCTTAACAATAGCCCTAAAGAATTGAGCTCCCGTTTATTTTTATCCTTATGATCTAATTGTGGTCGAAACTTTAGCTTTAACAAACAAACTAAAAAAAATGCAAATAAACTCACCCAAAATTGTTGCCCATCCTTGCATAGCAACATCGAAAAACAAATGGGGATGAAGAAAAAAAAACTTGAAATATCTTCTAATTAAATTAATTGAAATTCACTTAAAAAGAAAAGGCCATCACGGGGGTGGGTGCTCCTCGTGGATAAAAAAATTCACCCCCTTACACAGCTTCGAGTGTGTTTTTGTGACTAAACACCCTGGCGAATCGCGGCCGCACACACATTCACCACCCGAAAGAATACGAATGGTTGGTGGAGCAAAAATATGCAAATGTCCTAATCAAATCCTCGTTTTGAAGTAACTTGTTATCCAATCTCCAAAGACAGGAGCTGTGGGGGTGTTTCTTCTTGATTTCCCCGACAGTGTGTTGCTACAGTGCAAGGATATAGATCTGTGCTAACAGCAGAGAAGCAGCACGTCCTTCTCCAGAACTTGAACAGCGCAAAAAGACTAAATCGAACCCAAACCGCCATGAAATTTTTTAGTTAACCTCAACCCCCTCGGAAAAGTCCTATTTTGTACGTAAACTGGATGTACATACACTTATACCTATATAAATTTACCAAGGTTGGCATAAACTGTTCCCATCCTTTTGGTTCGGAGTGTCGTGGTTTAATCAGGATGGAATTAAAACTTAAATCTGCATGTCGAAAGCGATTAAGGGACGCTCTCCCGTTGTTGGTGATCTTATGTAGTTCCGTTGTCCTGTATCACAGCACTCACGTCCTGACATTTGTTTGGCTTGCGCTTAATCAAAAGTTTCTCGTCCTGTAGTTTGGGTGATTAATGGCTTTTTAAATGGTTTCAATTAACTTAATTAGAAATTGTGGCCTACAAAATGGTATTGGTGGTAAAACCTTTACTTTATGCTTAGGTTTAATAAAAAAATTCTTTGTGTTCTCTCTGGAAATACCGATCTTTTATCTGATATGTTAGTTTTAATGGAATCAACATAATAATAAGGACTTGAATTAATTTCCCTTTTTCTGGTATAACCATTGCTAGGGGAATATTATCTGGACACATTGGAATTAAAACAGAAATATATAATTGAAAGTACACAACTATTTTTATTAAATGAAACGTGGAGTTGGAAACCTGTCATTTTTGTATAGGATATTAATTTCAGAGGACTTTTGGTTCATGGTCGCCCTCCAATTTATTATTTGAAGCGTAGGTGTAAGCGTAAATTTTTAGACATAAAAATTCTCTGCATGGTCATAAAAATATATTATTGTGTAAGAACTGTGCCAACTGTCAAAAGAGGTTGATTTCTAACAATTAGCAAATCACAAATTAAATATAACAACAAATGCAAACCGAATATTTATTAGCTGCAGATCGTGGTAGTTTGTACCTATTACAGCAATTAAGTAGTCAAGGAGGATATTTGTTTAAATAATGCGTGTATCACTCATACTTATACATATATTACTCTTGAATATATCGCTCTGTTTTTAGTATATTTATTATTGTAAATTGATTACGAAACTCGAACGATCTATTAATGAAATCATTTTTCTGATGGTACACATCCTTGTTCTTTGTTCTTCTGATAGTCTGGAACTACCGGTGTCCCAGCAGCTGTCGAGGAGGCTAACACTCCGACGAAGTTGTCTCCGGTTAACCCGAGGACTCCATTTCTATTTCTGCCAGCTACTTGAAAAAAATTAACTCATACAATATACAAGAACTCAAACGCGACGTTCACCGCCTCCTCCTCATGCATCCCTAGACTGCCCTATTTTAACCTATCCTATCCTTTTTCTGTCTTTCGAGCTATAGTGCATGGAAATGGTACTTTAACATTGCAAAAATGTAGGACTAGATTTTTTTCTTGGGTTGTGTAGGGGGGGTCGGTGTTAGCTTAAATTTGAGTTTTCGAGTTCCCCACCCCCCATTTGGCCGCCATCTTGGAAAAGGTGTGCAAATGGTTTTTCCACTATATCTCCGTAACAGTACATCTTACAGAAAATTTATAAAGAGACTTTTTGTTTAGAATTAAATTATCTACAATTTATTCTTTAAGCGTTTTGTCGTAAATTGAAGAATTAAGAAGTTATAAGCCTTAGAACACAAAAATTAGTCACAATATTTTCTTTTAAAGGCTATAACTTTTTTTCCTTCAATTTGAACAAAAAAAAAATAACAAGTTTTTTGTAGAGGGTTTCATAACGAATAATTTCCATTCATTCTTTTTTTAATTTCATTCACTACGAAGGGTTCACAGCGCCCCGAAGGTATCAAAGTGACAGATTTTCTGAATATTTTTTTACGATTTTACCTCCTCCTCTCGTTAGAATTTCTCAAAAACAGGTAGCAAGTAATAATAATGTATGAATGACTTTCCGTTTGAAGAAATGCCGATGTTTGAGTAATGCAATAAAATTATTTATTACGGTTTTTTATTATTGTTATGGTATGTTTTACAAGGTACGAGATGGTTTAAAATGAAATTATTTGAATAATAACATGTATTAGTTTCTCCAATTTTTGAAAATAATTTGTGTGATGAATGAATTACTTTACGTTCTAAGAAAGTTTTGAATACCTTTTGATAGCATGAGCTAAAATAACGACTAATTACGTTATTTTGTAAACAATTAAACCAAATAATGAGATACTCACAGCTATCGCAGATACTCGCAGTGTAAAAATCACACACGTTCAGCGTATAATATTTTTTACACGCTAAAGAAATTGTAACGTTTTATCGTTTTACGTCTTAAACGTATGAAAATCACACATTATGTGTCATTTCACACACTTCACTAAATTAACACGCATGAGAGGATAACTTAAAGGAAAGTTAGACAGTTGTAATTCTTTATTTAAATACTCAATGACCAAAGAGCTCCACGACCTCTCTTTACAGTCAGTCGGTAACAGAAGGGCATCGAGACAAGTCGTTCCAGCTTACATCAAAAATTTTAAGTTTATACTGTGACGATTTTTCTAAGTTTACTTCCGATTTTTCTAAGTTTACTTCTTATATGGTTCTTTCTCTACTAAATGGAAAATCGCTGTCAATTATATTACTTTTGCCTTCCAACTCCTCGAAAAAACATTACCCTGGCGTGTCCCAACCCCAATAATTATAAAATAATATACAGCATTCTCAAAATATACCATTAACTTAATATTTCCTTTTTTTTAAGTGACTTTTTTTAAAAAAAACATGTGAGGACAGATTTGTTAGGACCAGTTTCCATTCAGTAGAGAAAGACCCATATACTAATTCTTATAAAGAATAAAAAAAACGGCGAGCAAAAAAAAAATGTTGCCCTTAAAGGGGGCGGCATCGGCGGATGTGCACTGGGCGGCAATGTGCCTAGCCGCGGCCCTGACTTTCACATAAAAAACTCATTGTTTTATGTGATAAACCAAGCTTAGGAATCATCCTTTATCCTAATAGTCTCTCATGTCCTTCAGGTAGTGGAATACATTATAGTTTCTATAGCTTAGTTCGAAGAATTCAAGATAATATAATTGACGATAATATAATATAATTGATTTAACACGTTTGATACACCGGCTTCGTCGAATGATTTGTTCATTTCACTACGAGTGATAGTACAGGCATTCCTAGGCCTAACATACCCACTTCCTTACGTACGCTAGTGTTCAATTCCGAAAATAGTCTCTCTCACACTGGTCCTGGTAGACGAGCCGTTACTAAGAAAAACTTCTCGCCATCCACCAATAAAGACTGCAATTAGTGGTTTCGTTCGTGCCTAGGTTGCCAAATGTCCAAAGTTTCGAGACATACGAAATCTTCATTTGAAACCTTGAAGCTACCAAATCACAAGGATCACATCCAGAAGCAACTCATCTACAAAACCTTTATAATCCTTGGGAAACAAAATCGAAATGCCTTATAGGAGAATACGAAGCTGGTTTTAGGACAAACATGTCAACATCGGACCAAATGCTGACCTTAAAGCAAATCCTGGAAAAACTTGGAAAGGAATATTGATATTTACCAGATATTTGCCGACCGTCGGTATATGACTCTATAAACAGAGAGAGGCTATACAAGATGTTTCCAGAACTAGGTGCCCCTCAAAGCTTATACGACTGACCAAATGCGCAACAAATACCTCACTGACTAAAGTAAGGACCCAAATTAGAAGAGTTCGAAGTGCAACAAGGCCTTAGACAATGGAATGGACTGGCTCCCATGCTTTTCAACCTGGCGCTAGAATGGGTGATTCGGAAAACGTCAGTCCAGAGAAGTGTTTCAATAGCAACAAAGCCTGTGCAATTATGCAGACGACGTGAACATCACGCGAAGGTCCTTTTTGGCAGCAAAATAAGTTTATGTCAAATTAAAAGAGGCCGCAAAGGACATAGGACATAGAGGAGAAAACAAAAGTGATGCAACAATCCAAAGCTGGAAGTTTTAGAATGGGAGGAAATATAACTATCGACGAATACAATCTATAAGTAGTAGATAAAACAGTCCACCTTGGGTCTACAATTACAAAAAGGAACGAAGAAAAGGAAGAGATAACTAGACGAATGCTACTGGCTAATAGAGCCTTTTAAGCCCAAAAACAAATACTGCACTCAAGATTTGTGCACAGAAAAATTTTTAAAAACCGGCTTCAAAAAAAAACCAATACCGTGATGCACAAAAAAGGATGAAATAATTGTTGGTAGTTCTTTACAATACTAATCCAATCAGAATGGATTTAGAAAGTAGAATCACTTTTGAAAAAATATTTTTGTAATTCTTTACAACATTAATCCAATCAGAATGGATCTAGAAGGAAGAATCACTTTTGAAGACGGTGCCAGGTGCTATCATTGCACTAACTCTTGCTTCGAAAATTGTTTTCATTTCTTTGTTAGCCTTATGCCCCGAAAACAGGTGTTAGCACCGTCTTCAAAAGTTATTCTTCTTTCTAGATCCATTCTGATTGGATTAGTATTGTAAAGAACCACCAACAATTATTTCATCCTTTTTTGTACATCACAGTATTGGTTTTTTTTGAAGCCGTTTTTAAAAATTTATTTTATTTCGTACTTTTTAGTCCGTTCATTTTTTTCGGGGGCAATTAAAAAAAATTATTTATTACGCTAAGTATAACGCCACCGTCGATAAGAATCGAGGCAGTAATTTAAATAAAAACTTATTTAATATGAAACAAAATTCCCCGAAGGAAATTAAAAAACAAAATTTAATCAAATTGATTGTGAGAATATAGAGTCGATTGAACAAGAAATGCAACAGCCCGAAGAATTGAACTCGGAACCCCCGGACGAGAGGCAGGTATTTAACTCGCTGTGCTGCGAGAGAGTGTTACTACGCGAAATATGTAAATAGGTCTTTTCAGAAATTCGGTTAAATAGTTCTCCAATTCAAAGGATAATACTCTTACAGTCTACATGAGTATGCATGAAATTTCTCACCGAAGGTTTGTAATAATTCTTTACAACATTAATCCAATCAGAATGAATTTAAAAGAAGAGAAAAAAGAAAAAATATGAGTGTGCGTAGGACCACACGTTGGAAGTGAAAACTTCTATGGCCGGCTAGTCTATATTTCCAAATCAATCTTAATATTACAGTAGGATAAGGATCAATAAATTTTGTATTTTTATTGTTAATGTTCCAATAAAATTAGAAGAACAACAAAGTAATAGATAATTCACAAAAAACAATACACAATACATAATATATAATTCATAATGCCTAATACATAGTACATAATGCATAGTACATAGTGAGTAGTGCGTAGTACATAATAAATAGTACATAGTACAAAATACATAGTGCATAGTACACAGTACATAGTGCATAATACATAGCACATAGTACACAGTGAATAGCACATAGTAATAGTACATAATACATAGTCCATATGTAGTACATAGTACATAGCGCCTAGTACATAGTATATAGCACATAATACACAGTACATAGTGCATAGTATTTAGTACATAATACATAGTGCATAATACATAGTACATAGTACATAATACATAATTCATAATTCATAATACATAATACACAGTACATAATACATAGTAAATAGTGGATAGTACATAGTACATAGTACATTGTAAATAGTACGTAGTAAATAGTACATAGTATATAATACATAATGCATTGTACATAGTACATAGAACATAGTACATAGGACATAGTACATAGTACATAGTACATAGTATATAGTACATAGTACATAGTACATACTACATAATACATAGTATATAGTACATAGTAAATAAGCATAATATACAGTACATAGTGCATAGTAAATAGTACATAGTATATAATACATAATGCATTGTACATAGTACATATAACATAGTACATAGTACATAGTACATAATACATAGTATATAGTACATAGTAAATAAGCATAATATACAGTATATAGTGCATAGTAAATATTACACAGTATATAATACATAATGCATTGTACATAGTACATAGAACATAGTACATAGTACATAGAACATAATACATAGTATATAGTACATAGTAAATAGTGCATAATATACAGTACATAGTGCATAGTAAATAGTACATAGTATATAATACATAATGCATTGTACATAGTACATAGAACATAGTACATAGTACATAGTACATAGTACATAGTACATAGTACATAGTATATAGTATATAGTACATAGTACATAGTACATAGTACATAGTACATAGTACATAGTACATAGTACATAGTACATAGTACATAGTACATAGTACATAGTACATAGTACATAGTACATAGTACATAGTACATAGTACATAGTACATAGTACATAGTACATAGTAGATAGTACATAGTACATAGTACATAGTACATAGTACATAGTACATAATACATAGGATATAGTACATAGTACATAGTACATAATACATAGTATATAGTACATAGTAAATAAGCATAATATACAGTACATAGTGCATAGTAAATATTACATAGTATATAATACATAATGCATTGTACATAGTACATAGAACATAGTACATAGTACATAGAACATAATAGATAGTATATAGTACATAGTAAATAGTGCATAATATACAGTACATAGTGCATAGTAAATAGTACACAGTATATAATACATAATGCATTGTACATAGTACATAGAACATAATACATAGTACATAGTATATAGTATATAGTATATAGTTAACTAGCAAAAACCCGCGTGCGTTGCAACGCCTTTTAATAAAAAAACTAATGTGTGCACAGTCCGGGATAGGAAATAGGTATAATGAAAAAAATAACAAATTTGCAAAACATAATTTAGGGCACACAACTCGACTATAGAATAATCTCTCACAGTCAGTATTTCCGACCTCCTACAATATCCAAGAGTTCAAACGCAGGGTTAATCCGCACCTTCTTCAACAACCCCCCCCCCCCGAACCACCATAACCCTTAACCTATTCCCCCCTTACTAAGCTCCCTGCTAGACATTGCGCCATGACGTGCAAACGACAACGGACTTGTAGTACAAAGGGTGATTCCTGAGCTTGGCACTGCCACATAAAACAAATAAAAAAATTTAAAGTTACTTATAAAAAATGTGTTAGAACTTTTTTAAAATGCGGTGTTGAGCGCCAGCTATCGGAAAAATTGTGTGCTCCATGCACAACAATCACATTCAGAACACGTGCCTCACCCTGTGCGGAACTTGCCCAATAGCGTCATCAACATTTTGTTCCCATTTGTTTATTGAGTTCGATATATTCTCTGTTTTAATTTTCATCAGACCTATCGATCATTTGCGGAGATGGCAAACCATAATCTTCACAGTATTTCCGCAAATTGAAAGAACAATATCTCGCCGTGACAGCATTTCATTCGCGTTCCTTCGATTATCGAGTCATGTTTTCGGTCTAACCCGACAGTCGGATAATAGTGAAAAGTATGGTAAACGCCTAAGAAGATTCTGAATCATCCCGTTAAAGTCCTAAAATCGGATTAACCGTTCCTAACTTTGAGGTTTACAATTGGAATGATAAAAAAAGTTTCCACTGGCTTTTCTGCGACTATCGCATCAAGTTTTCCGCCTGAATCAATAGTGGGAACCGAGTGAAGCCTAGAACATGCCCAAGAAAATACTGAATCTTCCCGTGAAAATCCCATCGCAATCGGATTAGCCGTTGTTGGTACGTAGGTAGCTAGGTTGTTATTATATACTGGCTGGAGCAATAAAAACTTTACATTCAAAATTATTTTTTACTTTTTAGTTTATTTTAAAATAAAAGCGTATTTTTTAGTTTTTTTAGACTATATTTTTTATTTTCTACTTTTTAGTCTATTATATGTCTTCCACCACTTTGTAGTGACCGTCATATTATATTTAAAATGACGGCACACCGCTTACTGCCCTATACTCGCTTTCATTTGATGCCCATACCGAAGAATAATCGGCGTTTTGTGCTGGCCACCATTTTGAATTTTGAATGACCCCACATAGCTTATTGTAATCTACTTGTCTTACCCTTTCATTTGATATCCATGTCGGGGGGTCCGGGAACACAATTGCAAAATTCGGCCGCCATCTTGGAACCGCCATGTTGATTTTTTTCCAAAAATGGTTAAATTGCATTGTCACGCGAACTATACATATGTGCAAAATTTGAAGTTGATCGGTTATATGGAAGTGGGTAAAAATCAAGTTGCAAGGTTCAAGTTTTCGGTCTAATCTGGTAGTCGAACACGGTAATCGGGCCCGATAATCGGATCCGATAGTCGGATCCTAGTAAAAAAATAGCCTAAAACATGCCCAAGAAAATACTGAATCTTCCAGTGAAAGTCCCTTCGCAATCGGATAAGCCGTTTCCGAGATTAGCCCGGACAAACAGACAGACAGACATACAGACATACAGACATACAGACATACAGAGATACAGACATACAGACATACAGACATACAGACAGACAAAAATTTTAAAAATACTTGATTTCGTGTTAATATCGTGTAAATAACCATATGAACTTAGAAAATGACAATTATTTTGAAATCACAGACAGACACTCCAATTATATTTATATAGATAGTGCATAATATACAGTACATAGTAAATACTGTGTAGTACATAGTACATAATACATAGTGCATAGTACATAGTGCATAGTACATAGTGCATAGTACATAGTACATACTACATAATTCATAATACATAGCACATAGAACATAATAATTAATAGATAATAATTAGTACATAGCTCATAGTACGTAGTACACTACATAGTCCATAATACACAATACTTAATATATAATATTAAATATTTAATATTCAATATATAATATTTAATATATAATATTTAATATATAATATTTAATATATAATATTTAATATATAATATATAATTCATACTACATAATTAAAACTAAAACCCCCAAAGGAAACATTTTTCTCACGTGATGGTACGTGCGCGTGATGGCACACAAAAAGTGCGCGTGACGCGAGTTTTTAGTTTTTTCCCCAGGCCAAAAAGTGCCCAACGTGCCTATAGAAGTTTTCACTTCAAAAAAGTCGCACTGTCCGATCCGGGGTTTGAACCCGCAATAATTAGTTCGGTAGACTTTTACGTAGACGCTATGCCAAGTCCCTGTTAAGTATTTGGTGACAAAAAAGAATTTTATGATACCTTTGAAAATAATTCTATCTGTTCAAGGTGTACTAATTTTACCAGTTTTTTAAGCCTACCTTCGAACTCCTTTATCAGAATTTGCATGGGACCACTGTGGGAAACTACACTTTCAAGCAAAAAAAGAAAAAAGCAAAAAACTTATTGCGTTACAAAGTTATGCGTGAACAGGACCAAAAAAAACATACCTACGCGCCGAATTGATAACCTCCTCTTTTTTGAAGTCGGTTAAAAAACGTAACTCTCAACAGTAATACGACCAGTACTGTGCGATGGCAGCGAGGCTTGGGCTCAATGTTGCCAGGTGATTTTTTCGAATTTCCGTAGATTGCGATTTTCTGAGGTGGGGGAAATTCCGTAAAAATCCGTTGCTCCGTATTATTACTCCATCTGGCTGAAAAGTTCGCAAACTACGTTTTCTACAATGAATTTAGCCGGGAAATTTGAATATAAATGAAAATTTATGAATGTAAATATTTATAACATAAAAAATTTCAATTTAAAAAAGTCCGAATCATTGATTAATTTGTATTATGCATATACAGTATGGTTTATGTGAGAAATTATACAAGGGGCATTGCGCCGAATGAATTTTTTTCCTATTTCAATGAAACTTATAAATTATTTGATATAAAAGATACTTAAACTGACCAGTTTTTCATACTTTTTAGTATTTATTTTAAGTAATTTAATTTAATGAATGTGGAAGGGCTGCGATGCGATCAACCATGTCTAAAACCAATGGAAACTCTGTGGAGCCATCAGCGTTTTCATAGTTACGCACTTTGTTTCAAAAAGAATTTTTGTCCAAGTGAAAATAGTTTTTGAAGATTCTTTTCAGCGTTTTGAATTTCTTGTGTACGATGTCGAAGCCAAAGAAGGCGGCAGCGACTGCTACATTGTGAGACATTTTCAAATTCATGGCTTCAATGAATTCGAATTCTTTAAGCATCTCTACATTCTTCTCCGCTAAAGGAAATCTTTTAGCAATTTCCAAAAATCCGTTAATTCCGTAAATTGATTGTAATATTCCGTTAAAATTCCGTATTTGGGTTAAAATCCGTTGAAAAATCCGTTATTTTTTTTCTCATTCGAGAAATCCGTGTTTCTACTGAGAAATCCGTAGTTCTGGCAACACTGCTTGGGCTATGACCCAGGCCATAGTCGAACGAGTCAAAAGGTTTGAGAGAAAAGTACTCAGGTGCATAATAGGTCCAACCAGGGATGATGGAATATGGCGAAGGAGATGATACAACAGCGAGTTGCATGAAATTTTTGACGACCCAGAACTCTCAACTTTATACATATAATAAGGATGGAGGACATATAATAAGGATGGAGGAATATCGTATCTCAAAACGGCTTATCGTTTCAGAAATTTCAGGAAGTAGACTAATAGGCAGACCTATGAGGAGATGGATAGACTGCGACGGCTGAAGAAGAGGCAACGCTCAAGATCCGGAACTCGAGACCAAAGTCTAGATATCTAGACTTTGCTCGAGACATGCTGCAAGGGACCGGTAAACTTGGAGAAAGGCCCTAGTGGTGGCTAAGGCTCGATTTGGGCGATTGGACACCTACCACCATCTCTTATATTTTACCGATAGTAGACAGATTCACGAGATGGCCTGAAGCATGCTCAATTCAAGACATCTCCGCCTCAACAGTGGCAAAAGGATTCGTCACGATTCGGCGTACGTCTTGAGACCACAACTGATCCAGGTATGCACTTCCAATCGAAAATGTTCAACCGGCCAGCATCCGCAAGGAAATGGGATGGTTGAACGGTTTCACCGGCAACTAAAAACAACCTTAATGCCAAGGGATAACACTACTCGTTGGAGTGAAGACTAGCCCTTTGTCATGTTAGGCATCACACGGCAATCAAGACCGTTGTACAATGCTCACCACCATAAGTCTATATAAAAGACAATTGATAGAATAAAATAAATCTTCTTTTAGTGTAATTTGATACCAGGTCTAAGATAAGGGTGGATATTTTTTAAACGGTGCGAATAAATTTGATCTTAAGGTTTTCAAAATAGAATTATACCTTGCCATTAACTCTATCATGCAGTTACATACATAGATACGATTAAACTTTAATACAGAAGCTATGTCCAAACGAAAAAAATTAATTTGCAAATGGTCAGTACTAAAAATTAAAACATAATTAATCACAAATTATAGCTACAAATAGAGATGTTGCTCATAAATCTTTTTCTACAAAAGAATCTTCCAATTCCACTTATTCTATACACAATTCATCACCTTAAATACCAGAAATTCATTCTATTCTTCACATTTCGTTATAACAATCACCAACAATATGCCTTGAGCTCGCCTTCAATTTAGAATTTAAGCATTTCCCTGTATTTGCTAAGATGAAATCAAACTGCAAAACTTCGGCCATTAGCATTTGGCCACATTTCTATTTAACTTTTATACACAGAACAATGTCGTTTCACACAAGGCAGCATTACTCACCTGAGCGCAAATAGTGTACATGTATATATACATATAATTTTTTTCACACTGTTGTTAAAAATACAAAGAAAAACCGCAGGTGAGTTGCATACCTTTAGCATCGAGACAATATCATTTCCCAATTAATCTCGTCCGCGATGCTAGCAGCAAAACCAATTCCAAGAAGAATGGTTTGACCTCGCTGTTCGGCAATAGCAAAAAACACGAGACTTCATCCTCTTACCGTGACCAGAGCGGTGCTCGACAATTGCAATTAAAGCCTTGGGTGTTAAAAAGGAGAACGCGAAGTAGTTCAATGGAATCCAATGCGTCCGTTGGCCATCAATAGGTGGCAGCCGGCTACATTATATAGCGGCCAGTTGCTATGAAAAATGATAGTTGTTCGCTCAACTCTTTTCAGACGATTTGAATAAATCCGCGCAACCGCCACACTAGCCCACAAAAGGCCACAAGCCATGGATGGTATCCATATTAGAGCGTTCCAAAGAGCATGAAGAATCGACCTCCTATTGTCGAACTCCAGTCGAAAGTGTACTCAGGACTTAAGTGAATTATTAATGATCCTTGAAGGTAGCCGCATAATAGGAGCATAATATGCGATTATCCTAATAAGATGAGCCCCCGTTAGGGTAGGACGCTCTTCTTTCGATTCGATTCTGGGATTCCCAATGCCTCTTGGCTCAACTGTAGTAGCCCCAGCAGTGGTACTAACCCAAAAAATTTTGTTAAGAAATTGAATTCCATTTGAGATTGAGTATGTGAAAGTTCTCACTTGAGAAGCTGTTGGTATTGTTGTTGTTGCTGGTGGTGCTGCTGTTGTATTACGATTCGTGTTCTTGTCTATCAGACGGGTTTCCTCTTCCTGTTCTCCCTTGCTCGTCAACAGAGGCATCATGTCTTTGGGATGACGGGGGAATGATTGATCTCTTCTTTCCCGTTTTCTGTTGCTGTCGTTGTCAACTTGATGGTCTAATTTTTTGCTCTTCAGCATTCAAGTGTCTGTTCCCGTATACAACTAAAACTAAAAAAACACGTCTTGATGAAAATTTTGAATTTTTGTGGTACGGTTTTGTAATAAAATCAATAATTTTACGCTTCTTTTTATGTTCAGCAGACATAAGATGTGTTATCAAAGTGTACGTGGTAAAAGTTTTCTTTTTTTTTACAAACTAATTACTATCTACGGAATTTAGCTTGTAAAACCAGAAACTTTAATCAATCAACTCGACACTAAAGGACATAAAGTGCTTATGAGACTTACATCTAAGGACACTAACAAAACCCGTGAAAACACTAGACAAATTTATCATGGCAAGAATAGAAGGAAGGAAATGACAACTCTTGAGGCTCTGGCTGTCGGCAAAATACCATGCAAACATTTCCGCCAAGAGCCAAGAAGGATTACAAATACTTTAAGAAGATAAAAACCAAAAAAAGTAGCGGCAAAATTCATTATAAGTGAATTTCCCGAACCATTTATGAGAAAGGATTTTTTAGTCAAGGATTGTCTAAAAAAGTATTAACATTATTGAAAAAGTTAATTCTCATTTTCTCAAAATGGTATAAGAATATGTCTACAAATTTTTATCCATGCTAATGAAATGTTGTTTTTTTTTTGTTTTAGAGGTGGCACATTGGTGCTGATTTTATTTTTATTTAAACCACGAAAGACTTTTCATCAGCACTTCCAGCCATTGTAAATGATCAGATCACTAGACTGGAATTATTTTATCCTGAGTAACTTTTTTGTCTTTTCACGGAGATATTTGTGAAATTTTACCCTACACTACCCTCTTGTCCTTTCTATACCTGTCTCGTAGCGAACTGATCCTGCTGCTGCTGAAGGAATACAAGTGTAGATTGGGGCAAAAGATGCAAAAGTATAATAAAGTGTCCTTGCCGACTGTCTTTTACGTTTTTTCAAACACCAGCTTTGTTTACCTCCTGTTCACATCCGGCATTATATCTTGTAACTAAATAAATAAACACATTACTGAATCTAGGCGGTATTGGCGGCACCCTCTTGGATCTGGCGGTCGCCCATGTTCGCCCCACCCTGAAAACGGTACTCGGATCCGTAGCTTACCCCCATTATTGTTATACCATATTCTGTCGGTAGTCCATAAACACAATTCTCGGCAGATGCAATCGCCTTCGTTTTTTCGTATCTGGTTGACCCTTTGCAGTATCCATAATAGCTATGAGTCAATACACACCGAAAGAAATGCTGTCGCAAGAATGACATGTCGAACCTAATTTTTGGGGCAATATTTTGATGATGGCCAAACTCATTTTAACGGCACCAGACTTTTTTTCTTTTGGGTTATTTAAAAAGTAAAGTTTATGCCAGCAAGCCGAAGACCATTGACGAACTCAAAGCTAACATACGAGCCGAAATAGCTGCTATAACGCCCGAAATGGTCGCCAGTGTTATGCAGGATGCCCGAAAAAGTGCTGCTTTTTGCATATCGAATGGAGGTGGACATTTTATCGACATCCCGAGTAAAACTAAAATATGGCCTTAAAACGGGCAAAAACCGACCGTGATTGAAACATAGTCCTCGGCCATGTGAAGGTTATCTGAAGGCTGGTTGCAGGACCAGTACGGCCGTACACCACACACACACAGACGGGTATAGGTTTCTATATAATGCGATTAAAAAAAATCTTTTTAATATACATTTATATATAGATATTTTCATACACCCTAATGCAATTGGGTTCACCTGTAATAAATCAGACGTATACACAAACGGACAATCGTAATCTGCTCATTCTCTTTATATTCAAGGCCGACACCGGGCAGAACTATAAGTTAAATTGGCGCAATTTAACTACTCAAAAAAGAAATCATTTTAGGGGGAAAGTGTGACTTTAGGTCAAAACAGGATTGCGACTGCGACGGTCGACTACAACTGCGATTTATGTAATAGTTGGACGGCGCAGCTAATGTATAATGAAATTGCAACCGAAACTTCTATTGAGACGTGACGCTTTGCATATCCAAAAATTGTGTTTAAAAAAAATTATGTTTTGTTGTAGTTTAGTTGTAATTTCGTTATACAACGTTGTTTTACATTTGCGCTAAACGACCGACTTCGCCGTCGCCGTCGCAGTCGCAATTCTGATTTGACCATTTCGCTCCCCAACAAAAATGCAATGGGGTCAATCCAATGATTGCCTCTATCGCAGCTGTGTGGCAGGTCCGCATAGCTCCGGTAATGGAGAGACAAGCAAGCCGCTGCAGTTTGCTGCACTTGGGGATCGCCGTAACCTGTTTAGTCTTAGGCCACCAGACTAGAGCGGCATAAGTGACCACAGGTTTAACGATCGTATTGTACATCCAGTACATCATTTGTGGTGTAAGACCCCATGTCTTACCCAAAAGCCGCTTACAGGCCCATATGGCCCTAGTGGCTTTACTGATGGCGTAGTCCAGTTGAGCGTTCCAGTTCAGCCTCTTGTCTAACTTTATTCCCAAATATTTGACTGAGTTTGAGTACTCAACTTTGGTACCCTGAATGCAATTAGGACCTAGGTCCACTTTGTAGCGTTTGGAGTAAGATACCAGGACAGCCTTATTTGGGTTGATTGACAAACCCTCTGTGGTACACCATCTTTGAACTTCTCGGAGTGCTGTTCTCATGACCTCTGTAATGGTCACGTCAAACTTCCCAGAGACGATGATGGCAAGATCATCTGCATAACCGACGACATCGAAAACAGATTCGGATAGTTTGCTCAAAGGTTCATCCAAAATTAGTGACCAGAGTAACGGGGATAAGACTCCACCGTGAGGGCAGCCCTTAATAGCTTTAACACTAATGGTGGAAACACCTAGGGTAGAAGAAATGTCACGATCTACAAGCAGGGCATTTATCCACTCAAGTGTGTGAGGATCCAGGTTTCTGAGAACCAGTGCTCTAGAACTGGGGGCTATGTAGAGGAAGGGAGAGCTCCAGCTTGCACCTAATATGAAGGTCTAGCAGCCTTTCCATCGTTTTCAAAAGAAAAGAGGTTAAGCTGATAGGTCTGTACGATTTAGGCAGCTCCAGGGGCCTGTTGTGCTGTTTGGGCATAAAAACCACCACAACTTTCCTCCAGATGGTTGGAATGTATCTCCAGTTGAAGCTGGCTCTAAAGAGACAGACCAGATTGTCGAGAATCAGATCGAGGCACTTCTGAAGGAGTGCCGGAAAAATACAAACCCCTCCCGGGGATTTATAGGGTTGAAAAGAGGCCACTGCCCATTTAACCTTGTGATCCTGGAAAGTACTCGCTGAGCAAGTACCTCAAAGTTTCTTCATGGTTAGAGGTGTGGGAGCCATCCTCCCTTTTGAGAAGGCCCACTCCGTAGGTATATTTCTCCGCGTAGGGATACTTCTTCTTAAATAGCCCTCGGGCCTCTTGAAGCCTTTTCTGTTTCAAGTTGTCTCTACAATATGTTAATTCGGTCCAGTTTATTATACGAAATTTTCCCGCCGCCGCCGCTGCGCCCTAAGTTTCTGCACTCACTAAAGAGCCAAGCCAAGGAGGGCCGGAGTGGAATTGGGAAGCCCCGGAGCATACCCGAGTCCGCTTTCGTGAACTCTTTCGAACAGATTGAAGGCTGGACTGCGGTCGGGAATCCAGTAAGTAACTTTTTCGTGACCCTTTGGGCTGCTGCGTTAGGGTGAAGACACAAAGAAAGCAGGTATCCGCTTTCAGATTTCCTGCAGGCGGATACCTGCATTGATCGGCGCCAATCTGCGCTGGTTCATGGCCACTACAAACCCATGTAAAAGCTGGTAAAACCACCAGCCACCTTGTCTAGCTCATCGATTGATGACTTATTTCTAAAAGAAATTTCGGCTTTAAATTTAAAAAGAAAAGTTACAAGTATTCATGCTATAAATCGTGATCATCATTTGCTTATACAGCTAAAGAATGGCAAAGATAAATTTTTCCAATATACCAGAATGTGTTAAATAAATTAGATCTTTTACTAGAAGAGAGACTTGTTGTGATTATTAGATAATTTAATTATTTTTTTATTACACATAAAAATAATGCAATCAAACGTAGCCTGCCTGTACCTGCGCGAAAAGAATTCTAGATTCAATCCGGTAAACTTTTTGGGCCGACAACCCGCGCTGATAAGCGCATTCCTGCGTTTACTATGCACATACTCATTTAATCGCATGGAAACATTCTTTGTGCCGATCGGCGCCGGGCAACCTGCTTTTTTTGTGTTTTTACCCTTAGGTTAGATTAGGTGTGGGGCTGCCTCCAGTACGACTGAAACCCCAATTAGCATATTGGCGCCGTTTTGATGCCGCAGCTTGTGTACCTACGGTTAGTTGGTTATTTAACCGACTATGTTGGATGTTGAATGTCATTCTATAGAGTTTAGGAAGTTTATTAGTGCACAGACCCTTAAGGCCCAAACAGATTGGCGAAATTAAATGTATGGGAAACTCTCTCGAAGGCGGCCGCCGCCACCGCCGCCGTGCCAATCTGCTTGGGCTTTAAATCTGAGGAAATTAATCTTTCAAATCTTTCGTAATGTAACTGCCTAGTATGTGCTGCCTGGCTTTCACCAGAGCCGCGCATTTATACAGGAAGTGAACGAGTGTTTCTCTCTCATTCGCCTTCTCGCAGTTACCACAGTTTTCTCCCCTGCCTATTGTGCTGCTAATCATCTTAATCTCCTAGCCCTGGAGATTGGTTCACTGCTTGGCTGGGTAGTCGGCTTACTCGTTTCAATTTACGTTCCTATGTCCGGGAACTGATGATAGCTATTTTTATACTTAGAGAACAGAATTATAGATTATCTGTGTCCTTACTGGCAAGTGACTTTTGTAGATTATAATACGTAAGGGAAAAAATATCTTGTTTAAAAAGTATAGTAAAAGATTCAGTGATAAATTTGCTAGTGAACTATTCCCTAAGAGTACTAGTTTATACTCTTTTCAAAGGTGATTAAGTTATTGGCTGAAATATTGAGCCATTTTCAAATTTCAGTAAACTTGTAAAACACGAATGTTATACATTACCAAATCCAAATTTTCTCCGCTTCATTAATGGTCAATTTTTATTTAAATATTTCCTGTAACATGGATATGAATTTGGCACTAAATATAATTCTATTAAAAAAATCAAAAGAAACATACAACAAAATCATAAAAAAAACTTCATCTTCAAAATAGATCATCAAAACAGCTAGAGTCACACTTGACAGTCAACCATAGAACAATATGCCAACAATACGTCAAAAACGAAAATCAACCCTGTCACCAGACGTTCCAATAAGTCTATCAATATCAGAGAACGAGATTCCCTTTAATGTATTAAGAGCATAGATCTCAACCGAGTGAGCAAAGTAATTAACGGATTCCAATCAATCAATCAAGCTGTTAGTGTGTCACTCAGAGGTGCAACAACAACAACAACAAAACAACCAAAATTCGGAACTCTATGGCAACCGAATTTTATGAAGCAAGTATAGAAATAGAGGGGAATCTAATTCTGGTGTGACTTTAACTTCGTGGTCACACTTTATTTTTTAAATAGAAGAAGAAGCCAGCTGAAGTGTTACACTCTTCTAGAGGAGTAGATTAAGCGAGAGTGGAAAAAGGATTAACGGCAGCTATTGAAGTGGATACCTACGATAACGGCAAACCGGTATTCTTCATCGTAACTATACATCATATATAGTAGTAGTTCATAAATACTCCCCCTTGAGATTCGTCCAACGATGTGCAATGCAGAATGAATTTATGGCGTGAAAGCGATATCCTCAGTACTGTACACAGACACCCTCAAAGCATAGCCATATAGCATCCTTCCAAAACTGCAGACACGATTAGCCTATATATGCAGTTCGAGATTTACGCTTTTCAGCAGCAGCCTCTGCCTAATGTAGCTGGAATATCGCACATATGCTAGCCCTTAAACTAAACATAGTCAAAAGTCCTGGAGTTCCAAAAGCAGAACATGAAATCCTCCGGAACACACAAAACTTATCTAAACGAAAGGCAACATCTGCCTATCACGGACGTCGGTTTTCCGTACCTGGCATAAATTTTGCATCTCTACCACTGATAGTAAATTCTCGGTTTGCCAGCTTCTGTAAGGTAAACATTTTACACCCCATCCTGCCCCTTTATCATGATAAGGATCCGTTGAGCCCGTTTCTGCTGAAAAAGCTTCCGATTGAAAGCTGTTTCTGTAGACATTTTGGGGGTTTGATATGCAGTTCTACAGCCAGGAGAATGTATCCTTGCTTCGTTGTTGCTGGTTATAAAATGTGTTTCGGCAACAAGGGTTGAATGTTTTGTTAAACGTACTCCCCTGAATCGGGTGTACCCTATTCTTGATGTGAAAGCTTGAGGAATTCGTTTCGCAGATCTAAAGAAGGTCGACGGGATGAGGAAGCGATTCTAGATTTTTTTCTTCCTTATCTCGTACTTTGTCGTATCATTTATTGTATGCGATGCAATACGGCGTTTTTCAATATGAGTTTAAAAAATTTAAGCTTAGTTGACAAAATTTTCGGCAGCTCTTCTTAGTTTTGTCGTTCAATTTGTGCTCACATTAGTTAAAAATAAGGAGTTTGGCAGAACTCGTAACTTTCTAGCGAAATTTTTTTATGTGGCAATTCTAAGTTCAGGAATCATTCTTTGTACTCCTAGTCCGTCATGTCGTTGGTCAGGTTATGGTACATTGTTTAATAGTAAGCTTAGTTTAAGAGATAGAACGGTTTGTGGTTAAGAGGAGCAGGAGAGTGTTGGAGGAAATAGCGATAAAGCCAGCGTTAAAAATTTAGAATGTCATAGAAGTTTGAAAACACTGACTGCCAAAGATTGACCCATAGTCGAGTTGTTCTATTTAGGAACGATCTGCTAGTCTGTATAACGTGCATCAAAAAAGGAGCCAGTAGTCACAGGGAATGAGCCGGCCGGGTAATCTGGTGCTGCGGTTATAAAATTGCAGCAGGAGAGCGTTAATTTCGATGGAACAAATCGCTTTAATAGTAGAGATAAAGTTTTACTTTCAGAGTAGCTCCATTGGCTCCAAGCATCGATAGTGGAGGAAATGGGGCCTTTTTGCTCTTTGTCTAGCCATGCTAGGGTACTTTTCGGAACACCCCCCCAAATTATGGAATTGTATTCGAGCTTGAATGTAGGATTTCTATATCACAGTCAGGGCCAGGGATAGCTGAAGTAGGTATTTGCATCTCTAAAGAAATCCCAGGCTCTGAGATGCTCTTTTGGCGATTTTGAATATATGGCCATTCCATCGCAAACCCTTGGTTAATGTCACGCCTAGTTTTACACTGTTCACTAACATGGTTGTCAGGTTTTGTTGGAAATAAGACGGTACTTTGATTGTCAACAATTGTGCAACTCTTGCGGCCCCAGTTAAGAATGAGTTCAATGTTAACATTGATTAAGTCTGACATAAGTCCGCGATCGCCACGGCATCAGGATCTGGCGCGTGCTTGTCTTGCATTATAGAAAGCGTTAGAGTAGCTGTGAAGAGGATTGCAAGGGATTGAGAGTAGGCCATTTGTAAAGATTAGAAATAGGCCGGGTGACTTAATTGACCCCTGAGGAACCCGTCAGAGATTGGGTGAAGTTTGGATTTGACTTTGAGTTTACGCAGAGGTTTGGCTGAAAGTAAGGCGCACTTCTTAAAGACGATGGGGGAGTATTGTCAGGTTCAGTGGATTTGTTGGCATCGACTTCCTTGAGGCCCGTCACGAGTTCTCAAAAAGGCCCTGTCCATGGAGTGTGTAAAACCATTGGTGGCATAGCAGTAGCGGTCAGAGAAGAATACGAGGCGAACAGAGATGCTAGTAAATCGGTTTTGAATTTACTGTACGTTAGCCTCCACGCGCATGGATAAATGAAGGGGTAGTGGATGTGGTGATGGAAGATTTTTTTCCTGCCAATGAGTTTTCTTCTCAACTTGTCATCAAATGGCGATTTCAGTTTCCTGATGATGGATTTTTAAGAATTTCTTATTTTTATGTACTCTCGATGGGGTGATTCACTCGGAGAAGTCGTGCACGCTCTGAAGATGGCTTCTTTAAATTTTATGGCGTTCATACGATTCACAGATTTGGTGGAAGAGGGAATGAACAAATGCGTTCCTGCCTGTATAAACCTGGTGACGCAGATAGCGACATAGTTGGCGCTTTTGTTACGGAAACGCAGGACCCAGTCTCTCGATCCTAAAAAGCGAATAAGCCCCAGCTACTTTATCTTCCCTTAATGCCAGACAGTTCTTTTAGCTGGTTTATATTCTCCCAATATTACCCTATACGTGTGTTCCAACCGCCTCTGAAAAAATACTTCTTGTCATCACAAATAACGATATTGAGATTTAGTAGGCGAAGATTTCAATTGACAGTTTTTGTTTTTCCTATGAAAATTAATAAACCAGATTGCTAGAACGTTCTCGATCCTTTTTTTTTATTACGCCCTGACAAAATCAGCAGTGGGATAATCGAGAGGATTACTGAAGAAACGATAAATAATAGAAAGTTCAGGAGATACCAGGAAGGTGGAAAAATTATTTCTAGGGATTCGGAGTAAAATCACTGCGGCGAAGGAACGGCCCCAGCCAATCCTCGTAAGTGCGAATAAATCTATCTAGACTAATTGCGTCCATTTTTAGTAAGCCCCAGTATGGTTACGGTAAATTTAGAAGAGTTGAAATTAGACACCGTCAAGGCAAAATTAGCGGAATTAGATCTGCCGACAACAGGCCAAAAATCAGAGATCATTAACAGGCTAAAAGAAGCGTTAGGTGCAGAGGTAGTGGAAGTTGAGATTTTACGAGAAGAAAATACGGAAGTCGAGCTACTGCGGGTTGAAATTGAAGGGTTAAAAAAATCCCTAGAACAGGCAGTTGAAACATTGTCAAGAAGCCAAACCGTCACCGAAATAACCCAAATGTCAGAGACAGAAGGAAATATATCTCAACCACACACTAAACAAATAGCACCAGAGCAAACACCGATTGCATCAGCAGATGTTGCACCAATTGAAAACCAACCAACCCTTGTGTATTCACCCAGAAATAATCCAATGCATAGCATTAAAAATATTATCGAGATTCTACCCGATTTCGACCCTTACGCGGAGGAGTCGTTAAACGCGAAACAATTTGTTGAAAGAGTAACAACACTCAAAACGGTATACGACTGGCACGACCACATTCTAATCTACGCTGTGTATTCCAAACTAAAAGGAGCCGCGAGCTCGTGGAAAAATGGGCTTCCTATTTTTCATTCATGGAGTGAATTTACAGCAAGATTACTAACTGATTTTCCAACTCTAGAGTCAGATGCGGATATACATATGAATTTAATGAAATCCAACAGGAAATCCAATGAATCAATGGAAGAATACTTTCACAAGATCTCAAGTAAAGGCCGTAAAGGAGGTCTGAAGGACGAAGACATTATTAAGTATATCATTCAAGGGATAAATGATAAGTATTTCACAGACTCAATTATATGTACTCACTTCAATACACTGACTGAACTACTCATCACAATAAGACGATTCGTGTTAAGATCCGGGACTCTGATTCAGAATATTCTTCGCCAATTGTACTAGTGCAGAAAGAAAATAAAGAGGACAGATTGTGCATAGACTACCGAGCACTGAACGCCGCAACAATCAAACAACCGTTCCCGATGCCGATAATAGAAGAACAACTTGCATTATTGCCTGGAAACAGATTCTTCACAACATTAGACCTGATATCTGGTTATCACCAGATTCCGATAGAAGAAACATCAAAAAATACACCATGGCCATTATGAATATAATTTTAAGCCATTTGGATTGGTAAATGCACCTGCTGTTCCAGAATTTAATGAATAAGTTGATATCTAAATTGAAGCGAGGTGATGCTCTAGCTTATCTGGATGACGTTATAATTCCCAGCCGCACACCATATGAAGGACTAGAGAAGCTACAAAAGTTTTTAATGGTATTAAGAGAAGCAGGACTTACATTAAGGCTTGATAAATGTGTGTTCCTTACAAACGAAATTAAATATCGCGGACATCGAGTGAGTGCTGATGGCATCAAACCTGGAGAAGGAAATACTGAAGCTATAAGAAACTTTCCAATTCCTCAGAATGTCACCCAGATTCGACGTTTCTTGGGACTGGCGGGATATTTCAGGAAATTTATATTCAATTTTGCGATAAAGTCTAAGCCGCTAACGATACTGGTAAGAAAAGAAGTACCTATGAATTGGGGACAAGAGCAACAAGCTGCATTCGAACTATTGAAACGAGAATTGTGTAGTGAACCAGTTCTTTGTTTATATGATCCTGAAAAGAAACATCAAGTACACACCGATGCCTGCAGTCTGGGTCTTGCAGGAATCCTGATGCAAGAAAATAATAAGGAAGTTTTTCAGCCCGTATGTTATTTCAGTCGGCATTGCACTGGAACGGAAAGTAATTATCCAAGTTATGAGCTTGAGGTGTTAGCTGTTGTTGAGAGCTTGGAAAGGTTCCGGATGTATCTCATTGGAAAACAATTCACTGTAGTGACCGATTGTTCCGCCATTCAACTTACAAAAGCTACTAAGCCCTTAAATCATCGTATAAACCGCTGGTGGTTAAAACTACTTGAGTTTGATTTTAATGTGATTCATCGTCCAGCCGAACGACTTAGACATGCCGACGCATTGAGTAGATGTCCCGTTGAAGTTGCATTGCAATCAAAACCAGTGAGTGATAGTATTTTTCGTATTGAACTATCACAAGACGATTGGTTAGCAGTAGTCCAGAAACAGGATCCAGAGATTTGCGAGATTGTTAAAGTGCTGGCAGGACGGAGTAGGAATCCTAAACGTAGTCAATACGAACAAAACTATGCTATACAGAATGGTAGACTTTACCGACGTCTAAAGAACAATAACTTGAAATGGGTAGTCCCGAGATCGGCCAGATGGAAGCTAATTCATACTTATCATGACGAGGCCGGACATTTTGGTGTAGATCGAGTGCTGCAGAAGTTACAAGAATATTTCTGGTTCCCTAGAATGCGAAGATATGTGAAGTCTTACATCTCTTAATGTCTTCAATGCGCATACAACAAGAGGCCTGGTGGGAAACCAGAAGCGGAACTTTACGCAGACGAAATTCTGCCCGTGCCATTTCAAGTACTGCACCTGGATCACTTGGGTCCTTTCCCAAAGAGTCGTCGTCAAAACACCCATGTTCTTGGAATAATAGATAAATTTTCACGATACATAGTGGTAAAGGGTGTCCGAAATACGAATACAGTGCCAGTGATTCGAATTTTACAATAATTAACTAGTTATTTTGGCTCACCACGGAAGTTAATCACAGATAGGGGTACCGCCTTTACCTCAAAGACGTTTAAGGACTATTGTAATCGGAATAAAATACAACATGTCTTGAACGCTACCAGAACACCGAGAGCCAATGGTGTTATAGAAAGAGCAAACCAATCAATTCTACATTACCTCCGAACTTCAGTCGAGAATAACTACGATTGGGACAAGAACTTAAATGATTTACAGTGGACGTTGAACTCGCAGAGAAATGCTACAACGAATTATAGTCCGAACGAGTTAGTATTTGATTTTCCGCTGAGGGATCCATTGACGAATCGAATTATCAATGTCCTACACGATGAACTGGGAATGGATAACTTACAAAATCAGGATGTTTCGGAAAGACGACAAGAAGCTTTAGCAAACATCGAGAAGGAGAGACTTTATTGGAAAGAACGTTTCGATCATCGACATCGCCGCCCAAAGATTTACAAGAAGGGTGATATAGTACTCATCGAAAATATCCCCCCGAGCACAGGCGAAAGCCGCAAATTGGAGCCAAGGTTTAAGGGACCATATGTCATCGCTGAAACCTTGGGTCATGACCGATATCTCATCACCGATTTGGAGGATGTTCCACATACACGAAAGCGATTCAAATCTGTGTTTACCCCGGAAAGGATGAAGCCATGGTGCCGTGAAGATCCGGAATTGCTGGGTATTTCAGAACCTACATCCAACGATTATGAAGACGAGGAAGAGGAAGAGTTCGGGACGAACTCAAAGCAGGATGGCCGAACTGTCATCACAAATAACGATATTGAGATTTAGTAGGCGAAGATTTCAATTGACAGTTTTTGTTTTTCCTATGAAAATTAATAAACCAGATTGCTAGAACCACAGACTTAACTATCTGTAATACAGATGTTCCGCTTCATACAAAATTTTGGCACCAGCAAATTGCTGGGTAGGATTTGTTTCGATTCCTAAGGCGAAGCTTTAGAATACACATTCCACAAAGCTCTCCGCGCATTTTCCCAAGTTCTCTGTTGATAGACAAAGGAAGAGAGGAAGGGCATGGTGGCTACGGAGCTTCATTCCACACGGACGAAATGTATTTTTTCGCCTGCTCCACCCCTCACTCACTTTGCCTTACCAGCCAGGCAGCAGACGACACAATTTTTTTTGAATAGCTAAGTGCTCACGCGCAGGCATTCAATGATATTTCTCCGATGAAATAGAATATTCTTTCATTCCGCTACATTTCGGATTTCCCGGCCTAAGATTTCAGGTGCGTGGGACATAATCTATTTGAATTGTATTTGATTAGCCAAGGCCTCAGGCGCAGGGCACCGCCGGATGGGTTTTTTAATTTCCAATTTTTTATATGGTTATTTGAAATGGTGAATTGTCGCAGGTCATGATTTTACTTGAGTTTTTAAATTTAACCAACTCTAACTTAATTCTATATTAATTATGCACCTAGCAGGTGAAGGCTAATTATGCTGATTTCTAGATTCCTATAGATTGTGAAAACTTTCATGGCTCAACGTCTAGACCAACGGTAGGCAACCTCCGGCCCGCGACAAGTTCGTATCCGGCTCGCCAGATGTTTAGAATAAATTATAAAAAAGTATTTTTCGATATTTGTCATCTAGTTTAAATTGAATATTACATCCATTGTGCTAAGTTACACTATGCATCATTTCTTTTATCATCCCCCCACAAACCGCTTTTATAGACAAGAGGTCGCAGGGAAGTTTATTTTATCCTCATTTTGCCTCAGAAAATTTATCAGACTCACCCATCCATCACCGTAACACAATTATAACATCGTTCTCGGGGGTCTGAGGAAACTATGAGTAACTCTGCATCTCATTCGCGTTTCGTTACACGAAAAAGAGACAGAAAAATGAATATTTAGAGGATTATACCTACATTATACACAAACCTGTTTGAGTTGAGGACCGAGTGTTGGATAGTGTGATTTACCCCATTAAAGCATCTTTCACTTCAAATGCAGACAAAAAATTTACTGTTGGGTAGGACACGATTATAAAATGGATTGGTAAGAGGTGCCTTCAAATTAGGCGAGGGGCGATTGAAATGCCAAAATGCCAAAAACCATATTTTACAATCTCACCTCACCTAATTTCAAGTTGGAACCTTTGCTGCCTCAAAAAAAGTAAGAAATGCCTCTCCAATTCGTATTTAAAATCTCACCTCGTCTCAGCTCAAAATTGGATATTTTACTACAGCAAAAAAAAATAACAAATGTCTCTCGTATTTACAACCTCACCTAACCTCGCCTCATTTTAAATTGAATTTTACTGCCCCTAAAGAAGTAAGAAAGAAGAAACTCTTGTCTCTTCACTACGTTATTTTAAAAACAAACTCTTGTCTCTCCACTACGTAATTACAATCACATCTCGGTGCACACTCATATACCAACAGTAGGACAAAAAATTGAGGGCTCAGTAAAATTTACCATCGTGTAAGGGACAAATGTACTGCCTAGTGCAAGTCCGGCTCAATTCTAAAAAAAATATAGGTCACAAGAAGGTGCCAAATGACTATTACGGCCCGCGGAAAAAAGGTAATATTTATGCTGGCCCATGTTATAAAAAGGTTGCCCACCCTTGGTCTAGACCACCGGATCTGGATCTGCATGCAATATGAGCTTCCTAATTGGGTCGGGCGTAGGACATGGGATTATCGTATTATCGTAACACGTTATCCTAATGCACGTGGGGCTTAGAGGCGGTATCGGTAATGCACGCGACATAATCGATTTTATTGGATGAAGTTAATTTGGGTTCCGGTCGGTGGAAGTTGATCGCAGGGTTTTCAGATCATACATATTCAGATTTTGCTCTGAAAACAAAGGTAAGGATTCAAGTTCAATATATTTTTTCGATGTGACAATAAGTCTGTATGTTTGAAAGTCAAGTAAAAATCCAGTAAAAATTCGTTAACTGCTGTTAAGTAAAAAATAGTAAAGAAGTGGGGAATTCAAACAGTTCTCGAGTAAAAGTCAAGTAAAAATTTAGTGTATCTTTCGAAATGTTCCGGGCGAAATGTTTACAGTAGTATTTTTCACAATTTCACAACAAAATGCAATGCCATGGCCATCTGAGTTTACTAGAATTTACTTCTGCTCAAGAGCTCGTGTAAAAAATAGTAAGAGGGGAAATATAAAGTTTTTACTCGACATCTAAAACAAACAGTTGTGAAGTAAAAACTTTTTACTAAAAGTAAAAATTTTTTCAAACATACAGACCTAAAGTCTACAACTTTTTTTTTCATAATTAAACACATAGGTAAAAAGCATTCACTAATTCTTATTAATAAGTTTCAATACATATTTTGGTATATATCTATAAGTGGGGCTCCAGACTTAATCGGCTCCAAAAAAAATTCCACCCGCCTAGATAATTTCATTGTGAAATAATTGGTAATTTGAGGTGGGGTAGGGGTTTTTAAGAAAAAAAATTTAATACGGAATATAACTGAAATTCTCAAGGCTACTTTCTAATTAGGGGCATTCATAAATTACGTGAGGTGATTTTGGCGATTTTTCGATTCCCCCCCCCCACCCCCCCCCCCCCCCCCGGTGAGATGTCGTGAGATTTGGCTCGACCCCCTCACACCCTCAATCTCACGTGAGATTTTTAAAATTTTAAAAAATTTGTAGGATTTACACTATTATGCGTATTTTTAGTGTAAATACCAATATCGCGTTGGATTTAGTTAAAAAAACATAATTTGTGTTGAAGAACAGTACCACAAAATCATAACAGCACCAACTCGGCATGCACCCAATATAAACTACAATACCTGTGGATTACCATTTAGCAGGTGATTCTGCCTATCCTTTGGAAACCAACCTCATGGTGCCTTAAGGGGCCTATCCACTATCAGTTTTGCGTGTCACGCAAGAATGTCATGCAAGATGGTTATTTTCCCATCCATTATCATGCATGCGGTCAATCCTCACTTTTAAGGAAGAAATGGTAGTGAAAAGTTGCTGAAGTATGACTGCTAAAAAATATGAGTGATTTCACCTACTCACTCAGAAATTCATAGTCGGAATGACGAAATGATTGACAGCAACAGCATCCACTGTCCTTCATGCTGTCATTCACTTAGCTCCGCCCACAGGATTTCAAACAGTTTTGATTTTCATCATGCATGCAGGAACTTCCATCCTGCAAGCCCATCCACTGTACGGCATGAATGTCAGTCAGCCGTGAATGTCATGCATGCTCGATAGTGGATAGGCCCCTTTACAGGAATACTGATTTCTTAACAAGAGAACAGAAAAATTTCAATTCTAGTTTGAGCTCAACTCGTGTATTTCTAGAGCAAGCATATGGAATATAAAAAAAATTTAGAATTTTACAATACATTGACATACGAAGGTTGACTTTGGCATCCACTGAATCGTTTTTAGAGAGTAACGACTTAACTGTTTGAATAGTAATGGTAGAGCCATTTATGACTCTGGAGATATACAAACTTCGGAGCATTCTTCTATAGATGTCATCTTTAGGTAAAAACCTGTGACTGAATGACCCAGGGGGTTATCCTGAAATGCGATTCGAAAGTCATGAAATACGGAAATAAGAAAATGGTATCCTCCACCAATGCGAATTCGAATTAAATTTGTCCGCCTGTTATCGGATTTCAGTCCGCGAGTAAAGCCATTGCCGCATGCGCTGCATTTATTTGTTTGTTTTAAAATATTCTAAAAACTCTTTAAATATTCTTGAAACAATTTATTGTTCGCATCAAAATGTCAAATTAAGTTAATAAATGAAGTTGGTTGGCTGAAAATAATTTCTTTTCGAAGATTTATCAGGCATCGCTACTAGCTTCCGTTTGCTTCCTACTTTCGTATGGCCTTAGAAAAGCGGAGTCTGAAGTCACAGCCAGCTTTTCAAATTGACGTTTGAGCCGCCTGTACATCAGGATACAGATTCAAGAAGTGTGGATCTGTTAGACTTCCATTCTTCACAACTCTCGATAATGATAACAAAAGGTTTTCAAAATCTATCTTGGCCTCTAGTAGGTATGTCAGAGCAGATGGTCGTCGATTCAAAATTCGAGTCCTGTAAGATGCTTAGATAACTAATTATGTCGCCTGGTGCAAATTTCTGCTTTTTGTAGTGACAATGCACCGCAGATAGCATGTGTTCTGACTGATGTGAAAAGAGCCGATTTTTAATATAATCTCTATGATTGCAGTAGATACTTAGGAGGGCATTAGGTTCCAGGTTTTTCAATTGGGCTTCTAGGCCTTTTTGTTTTGTTTAAGCCTAGACCCCCACACTAGTTCATCGTAGGGTCGCAATCTGTCCAAAAATGGTCGTATAAGTCAATGCATACATTACTTTCGCAGTTTTTCCCAGACCATTGTATAAAGTGATAAGAATTTTTCATCACGTCATACACTCTTCATTCCCAGATATTTAAATTATTTTCTTTACTTTTTTTTGGATGTTCCAGTTGGATGGTATTTAAAACAGTGAACAAATACAGTGTAAACGGCAGTGCAAAATTTTTACACCCAATTGCTATTGAGTCGAAATATAGTAATAGTATCACGTATACTTTTTATGTAATGGATTCATTATTCCTTCTATATTTGCAATATGTATTGATAAAACCTTTCACCATGTTCATCTGATACTGCACCAAGATTTTCGTGAATGAAATCTAAGTGCGGGTCCAAAAAGACGATTTTAAAGATTTTCTCATTTACAGATATTGTACTTAAAATTGAAAACAAAACGATATTAAGAAATATTGCAAAAAAAATTACAGAAAATACGTGGTACATCTCAGAAAATCACGTGAAATTTAGTGAACACAAGGTGATATTACCCCTTAACCAACGAATGTTGCGGTTTAATCAAGAGTCTCGAATTTTCCTTTCAACATCGCATTTTTTAAGGATTTTATTACATACAATAGATACATGGGCAGTTCTACAAAAACAGGAATTTTAGTGGGGTCGGCTCGTGGATTCATCATTTTACAAGTTATGTCCTTAAAGTTTAATTCAAATAATTGCTTCAATTACACTGATCATTGGTGCATAATATATTTATAGTATGATAAAATACAGCATTCTTATGGATTTGAGACAAAATCATTTAAATTATCACTTCCCTGTCTATCACTTCGCTGTCGACATAGACTGAATGCGAGCATTTCCGAATAGGTTTTATCATGGGCGCCGGGAGAGGGGTGCAAGGGGGTGCGCTTGCACCCCCTGGCTTTTAAACTAAATGTCTAAATAGACTAAAAACTTAAGATTATATAAGAGAGGACAAATCAGTAATAAATAAATCAAAGAATTAATGCAGAACGTAACTTTATAATGCAATTATTACATGGTAATACTTTAAATAAATATAATGACTATATTTTATTTTATTAAGTTTTTCTTTTTTATTTAACTAAAACAGATTAACTCAATCAATGCAGCACAGTGGTTTAAAACGCCAAAAACCAAACCAAAGGAACGGCCAAAACTAAGGAATTGAGATAATTCTTTGAAATTTGGTTCCCGCGCGTTTTCGAGCTCGGTGATTACGAATCCGTTATCATTTTTTCGAAAAACAAAATGGCGGATATCTAAGTTAAAAAATCATAATTTTTTAATGAAATGTTAAAGCCTCATTCGTCTTGGTTGTTGTCCAAATTCGTGGATAACACTGTTGATGAATTCAGTATCCTCTTGCACTCTCTTTCTGTGAACGCTGAGCAATATTTGCACAGTCCGGTAAGCCTTGCATTTCCCATCGTAGGCCGATTCCAAAGTTTTACCCGACGTAATGTGCTAAATGTTCGATACTGCATGTTGTTGCTGGAAGAGTAAGACCAATCTTGATTGCATCAGCTACAGCTGGATGAAATGGTGTTGCCTTAGAAATCAAATCTGCGTATTCCAAGGATTCGTTTGGGAATAGACCACATTTCGTATGTACTACGTAATAGATTCGGACATAAAATTTGTTAAAATATGTCCGTAAAGAATTATTATCTTTTCTGCGATGGCGATAAATATAGAAAATGGAATAAATATATAACATGTGAAGAATTCTTCTACACTTTCAGATGGATGATTTGATCGGTGCTTCTGCCTTGCAGTAACTGCGAAGATACCTGAGAACTCTGTTAAGGCGTCAATACTGTAAGATTGGAGCAATTCCGATAATTTGCCAATAGGATCGGGTACTGTGGTTATATTCATGTTTAATTCCTGAAGTTTATTACAAACGCATTCAAGCTTATCCGAATATCGGTGAGCTTAGGGTCTCAGAACTTAAATTTAGGATTTTTGAATCCAAGTTTGATAACATTAAATGCATTCTGTGAATAATTTCTGAGATGATACCAAAGCGCGAGTTCTATTTTTTTCTTCGTAACTAAAAATATGTACGAAAAACAAATTCTGTAAACCATGTCGGTAAAGTAGATCTGGCAAACCACTTTAAATTCTAACCTCTACCCGCGCCCCCGACCAAATTTTTTGCACCCCCTTGAAAAAAATTCTGCCGGCGCCTATGGGTTTTATAAAATATTGTGCAAAACAAGGAGCAAAAGTTGACGGTGTAATTTGGGGAATCAGACTAGGAAAGAAATAATGTTTAAAATTAATAAGACAACATTTGCTCGAGTACTTTTTCTATACTAACCTCACTTCCCTGGTAGGCATTCTTGTACATATTTAGCTTTCTATTCTCAGAAAATTTAATAGATGTATCACTTAAATGCAATACTTACTATAATGTTAACCGAAAAATCTTTTTTAAGTAAAATATTCGTCACTTTCCGCTGTCTATTCTCACTTCCCTGTCTAGAAATCAGCATAATTAGCCTTCACCAGCTAGGTGCATAATTAATATAGAATTAAGTTAGAGTTGGTCAATTTTATAACCTCAAGTAATAAAAACATAAATTCAATTTGTAAAACATTTTTTTTATTCGATTCCGAAGTATAAATTATATTTCGCGCACCTGAAATCTGCCGCCGGAAACAAAATGTAGCATAATGCCTTAAATACGAAAAGTAATCTAAAAAGAATATTCCATTTAATCGGAAAAATAACATGCCCGCATGCAAGAAAAAATCAAAATCATGACCTGCGACAATTCACCATTTCAAATAACCATATAAAAAATTGGAAATTAAAAAACCCATCCGGCGCCGGCGGTGCCCTGCGCCTGAGGCCTTGGCTAATCAAATACAATTCAAATAGATTATGTCCCACGCACCTGAAATCTTAGGCCGGGAAATCCGAAATGTAGCGGAATGAAAGAATATTCCATTTCATCGGAGAAATATCATTGTATGCCTGAAAACAACAAAAAAACAAAATCATGACCTGCCACAATGGCAATTAACAAAAAAATCCATCCTGCGCGTGAGCACTTGGCTATTCAAAAAAAATTGTGTCGTCTGCTGCCTGGCTGGTAAGGCAAAGTGAGTGAGGGGTGGAGCAGGCGAAAAAATACATTTCGTCCGTGTGGAATGAAGCTCCGTAGCCACCATGCCCTTCCTCTCTTCCTTTGTCTATCAACAGGCGAAATGCGCGGAGAGCTTTGTGGAATGTGTATTCTAAAGCTTCGCCTTAGGAATCGAAACAAATCCTACGCAGCAATTTGCTGTTGCCAAAATTTTGTATGAAGCGGAACATCTGTATTACAGATAGTTAAGTCTGTGCTAGAACGTTCTCGATCCTTTTTTTTATTACGACCTGACATTCTTTTCCAGGATATTTAATATGCTATCCCACTTTTTCTGATAAAACTCAATTTTTTCTTATTATATGTCTCAAATGAATTATTAATACAAAAAAAAATTGTGTTTTATCAAAAAAAAGTGGGATTTTTCGAAAAAAATTTACGAAATAATACAAAATTCACGGTTTTCGATTCGATTTTTTTCACTTTTTTTCAAGTTTAAAATTTTTTCTTGTTCACCATCATAAGCTGCATAAAAAACCTACATTAAAAATAAAAAGGAACCTCATTCGAAGTGATGCACAAAAGTTATAGGCAAATCAATTTTCAAGTTTGAGCTAAATTTTTGAGACTTGTATTACATATTTTGACTTGAAATGTTAACCAGGCATTCACGTTATAAAGTATAGGTTCTAAAAATTTCATAAAATTTCACTTAAAACATCCGAAGTAATAACTAAAAAACCAAAATTTGGCAGCTTTTTTAGTTTTTTTTGAGGTTATGTGTGCATATAACAATTTCATATTGTAACCGCTGAGAGCCAATATCATAACGAATAGCCTCATTTTTTTCGCTTTTTTGGGCGTACTCATACTGAGAGAAACTCATCCTTATTTAGAAATAACGACCAAAATGGTTGTTTTTTCACAAAATGGCCGATTACTTGCGTAGCGGCGGTTGCTAGAGGTAGAAAATGTCCATTTTGTATAGTATTCGATGTAACTATCATGTTACAAAAAAAATTGAGACTGGAAATAATTCCTTATGTTTTGCTTAACTGACTCCACTATTAGCCTAAAACAGGCACTCACAGCGTCAAAACGCCTGTATGACACCCAAAACAGGCCCAGTACGCCTGATAAAAATTCTACTTTACCAAATGCAGCCCGCTACAGGCACGTATCAATGAAAGACGCACCGAATAATCGAAAAGAAAGCCCGGTACACTCACACTTTTTCTATATTAAAGGGAGCAAAATTGGAACTACATATAAGAAATTGTATAGGACGACGAAAACAGGCAATTATTTTGGTGACCATAAAGGGTTGCATTAGCATACTTAAAAGGCCGATTCTCGTTCGACTGCGTAGGTGAAGCAGCATTGGTCGTGGTTGATACTAAGTTGGGAGACCGCTTGGTAAAACTACACTCACTTTTGGAATGGCTGATTGCGAATAAATTCATATCTGTAATAGGCACGTGCATACGGAAGCATTTTTAGATTTTCATGCCTGTAAGGGAAGCTTGCACACCCGTGTGGTAGGTGCAATTGTCCGCTTTGCGTGGTAATATTTTTTTGGAGCCATAAGTGAACAAAATTCATTGAGAATTGCAGAATTCATCTATCAGTAGCTTTGCAATCTGTGGAAGTGGGCTTTACAGCATAGATCTAGAATGTATTAAAAAAGTAATACTATGCATAAATCAAAAACATAAAAGTCATAAACTCGTTTCAATAGCGATACAATTTCAGCCATGTTCAGTGTGTTGTAGCATTCTTTTCCGCAAAAAGACCATTTATACAATTACCAGATATATCGTCTTTGCACCAACATCGTTAATTAACCCAAACATGAAAATCATCCTCATTCTCTAACATAATTAAAAATAAACTGAAGCAAAAATTTTCATTGCAGCTGAATTCGTTCCAGAAAATGGTCTTCCCAGACGTTTACGTACAGCATATACCAACACTCAATTGCTGGAGCTAGAGAAGGAATTCCATTTCAATAAATATTTATGTCGACCGCGAAGGATTGAAATTGCAGCCAGCTTAGACTTGACAGAACGACAGGTAAGTAATGGAATAAATTTTCCATTTTCCTTGTCTCTTCTTTAACATTTTTATTCATCTTAATTTTAAAGCGAATTTCCCCCTCTTTATTGATTTCTCAGAATTGAAATAGCATTCCTTTAAAATAATAAAAGAAATTCCTTTTAGGAAAAATCTTTGATTAAATTTACTATAAATTGTTTTTTTATGTTAGGTAAAAGTTTGGTTTCAAAATCGTCGGATGAAACATAAAAGACAAACTTTGTCGAAAACTGATGACGAGGACAACAAGGATAGCTTAAAAGGTGATGATGACAATCAGTCTGATAGTTGTAAGTTGGCAATGTTACAAAAAAATTTAATGCATGTATGCTGAAGCACAATTCAAAAATATTTATCACCTGCCTTTTTTGATAATAGTTGCTCAAAATTTAAAAAATCTGAAATAAATAATTGTTATATTTCAATTTCAACAGATTCAAATTCCAAAAAGTCATGTCAAGGATGCGAATTGCCATCAGATGATATTCCAGATTCAACTTCTAATTCCCGTGGACATAATAACAATACACCAAGTGCTACTAATAATAACCAAAGCACAGGAAATTGTAATTTTTATAATAACAAATTAAAAACTTTATTATGCTAATATACTAATTTCACTTTTAGCGACACCAAATTCAACGCTAGAATCTGGAGTATCAACAAATAATCCAGGAAGTAGCAGTGTTTCCGGTTCAAATGTGATCAGTGCTGATTCCAGCGTAGCCTCTAGTGTTAGTCTTGATGATGAAGATGAAAGTCCGGCTAAGGTTAAGAAAAAGGATGAAAATAACGTAAGTGTTGTTAGGCCAGAAAGATTGCAGCACCATTCAAAAGGAATTGCAAATTTTTCCGCACCATGCACAAGGCATCGTTTACAAAATTCTAAATTGCGAGAAAATTATCAAACACAAGCTTCCATCTGCTTTCAATTTCATTTATTTAATCTCAATCATTAGAAAACCACCAAATATTACAAGCTGCAACCAAATTTGTACAAAGAAAATTATTGTTATATCATTCGTTCAAGTGTGTGTATGTTCGAGGCATGGTGCAACAATTGCTATAGTAATAACGATACAAAGTTGACGAGCTGATTCATTCCTTCCTACCGCAGTGCCGCGGCCAGACCATTGGGGGCCCTGTGCAAAAATTCAGCGAGGGGCCCCAGAGAGTCCAAAAAATTTTTTCGCTCGCGAACCCAAATAAATGAGTTGTATATAAGACGGGGCCTAATATTAGGCTTATAGATTGTAGCCCAGGCCGCTGACTGAACGAAAAACTTTCATCTCCACCCCTAGAAACACTGACAGATAAATGCATCCAGGAATCACCAATGAAAATATTAGCCACGTAGTCCAACAAAGGATTTATTGAACGTCTGATGACCTATACAAGTTGCGAATGAGGGGATGACTATTTTAAATCTTTAAAACGGCGATATCTCATGAATGGCAATTCGTACGGGAAAATGTACAATATCTTTTTTTGTAGATAATCGCACAATCTACAAACTTTGTGAACACTATTTTATGATAAGACTTACCGTTTAAGAGATATTTGCAAAAAACTGATATTTTGACCCTTCGACCTTGAATAAAAAGTTTTCCCGGTGGCTAATCGCGTATCAGTCTCGACATTTTATTTATAATGATGTTTCTAAGGTATGTACCAATTTTCAGCAACTTCCGAATTGTCTTCAGTCTTTAGCTTTTTTTCGTCTATTTTGACAATCGTATGGGAGAGGGGGGGATCGTAACGGTTAAGCCGCTAGAGCGTTTTGAAGTTTTTTTAGTTTTGCATATCACCCTGTATTTTTGTAACCTTATAACCTATTTTCATGAATAAGGTATCAGTGTACGCAGAACACTCCTACCTATCTAAAACTGTAAAAGTGAAGGTTCCACCCTACCAACTTCCAGAGGAATGATCCATCAAAATCAAAATTTTGTTTTTTTTAACAAAAATATCAATTTCAACTACCTTTTTCTGCAAAATATACGTAGTTAACCAATACTTTTGTTTCCAAAATTGGAAAGTTTGGACAATTTTTATGCTACGGCCTTTACTTTTGATGTTATAAACAATTTTGATGTTAAAATTGGCCTTATTTGTAGAGTTGAGCCGGACTTACACGAGGCAGTACTTTTTTCCCTTACACGTTGGTAAATTGTACTGAGGCCTCAATTTTTTTAAATGTCCCGGTTCAAAAATAACGTCCTACTTGGTATATGAGCGTGTATCGAGATAAATGAGGCGAGGTGTGATTGTAAATTACGTAGTGGAGAGACATTTTTATGAGCCAGTTTACGGTGTGCTCCAGGGCTTACGCCTCACGAACGGTTGATGATGAAGGGAGTAGTGCGGATGATGATAGGTACCACCCCACTTCTCCATTAACCGGCAAGTTCGTGACGCACATGCGAGGGAGCGCACCGTCTAAACTGGCTCTATTATTACTTCTTTTGCGGCAGTAAAATATCCAATTTGATCTGTGGCGAGGTGAGATTGTAAACACGAACTGGAGAGACATTTCTTACATTTTTCGAAGGAGTTAAATTTTGTACTGAAGAGACATTTCTTACATTTTTCGAGGAACTGAAATTTCTTACTTTTTTTGAAGAAGTGAAATTTGATTAATGAGATGAGGCGAAATTGTAAATACGTACTGGAGAGACATTTCTTACATTTTTCGAAGGAGTTAAATTTTGTACTGAAGAGACATTTCTTACATTTTTCGAGGAACTGAAATTTCTTACTTTTTTTGAAGAAGTGAAATTTGATTAATGAGATGAGGCGAAATTGTAAATACGTACTGGAGAGACAGGGCATTTTCATAAACGCAGAACTGCGGTCATTCTGCAATATTCAGCTACAGACTTCCAATTGCTGAATTCTGCAGTACTGCGGCAGTTCTGCGTTTATGAAAATGCCCACATTTCTTACTTCTTTTGCGGCAGCAAAATCTCCAGTTTGAAATTAGGCGAGGTGGGATTGCAAAATATAAATATATGTACATTGTGGAGGCATAGATTTCTTACTTACTATAAGGCAGTTTAATGCATATAAGAATTAAACTAGTTAAAAAGCTCTTCATTGCTATTTATTTTCTTTCTTTTTTTAATTTTCTTGGTTTTGTCATTTTGACATTACAATAGCAGCTCGCCTCATTTGAAGTATGGCATTGCACTGGCTCAAAAGAAAAAAGAGGCACCTCTTACAAACTCATTTTATAATCGTGTCCTACCCAGCACTACTTATTTGGTGCTTTTTTAGTACTTTTTCACTTAAGCTTTGTCGAAAAGTACCAAATAAAGTAAATTTTAACATCAAAATTGGTGGGAATGTTCTGCGTACACTGATACCTTATTCATGAAAATAGGTTATAAAGTTACAAAAATACAGGCTGATATGCAAAACTCTAAGAACTTCAAAACGCTCTAGCGGATAAACCGTTACGATCCCCCCCCCCGCTCCCATACGATTATTTGTTCGTCTATTAAAACCTATCCACGGACAGCCGCTTTGTAAACTTACGGATACACCCTGTATACCACCTCAGAATTGAAACGGAAGGGTTAATTGACATCTATTCAAGGACCCTCCAGACCCCTAATCTATCCTTCAAATCAAGCTTACTATTAGACATTGCACCATGAATTGTACGCCATGACTAGTAGTATAAAGGGTGATTTCTAAGCCTGAGATTAGCATATAAAAAAGAGAAGTTTGTATTGCCAAATGTAACATTGAGAATCTTACTTCTCAACCTATCATCAAATGATGATTGAACTTTCGTTGTGGTAGACTTACAGTAATTTCTCAGCTTAATGTGCTCAGGATCAAGTTTCATCGCATATTAAAAGATTTCACCGTTTTGTATGACATTTACACACACTAAAACTGTTTTTACATTTGTTTACTCATACAATCATTTGTTCTGTCATTTTAGGTAATAAAGAAGGAAGCTGTTTCAACTTCAACAAAACCATCCACTTTTAATAACTATGAAATATACAGACGAGAAGCTGAGCCTGTTCATGGCCCAGTAACGAATCCGCTGCCAGCAGCACCAATTCCACATCAATTTCCAGCACAAATTCCACCGTCCGTTAAGGCAAGCCCTCATCTACCACAAAAGACACGTTTCCAACCAACTCCGAATAACGTCCAAGAAGGATACTTTGCTGGTTATTACCCGCAAAAACAGCAGGATTACTATGGAAAATATGATATTGAATTTGCTCCGCATCATCAAAAACTTATGGTGACACAGAATCATGGTGAATTTCATGGACATAAGCCAGATTTCCCAATACCTCAAAATCATATGAAAACAGCCGATATAAATCCGAAAGCGCACGACTTTCACATGAAACCACCACATGCAAATTATCACCAAAATTCGAACTTTTATAATCATGTACAGGAACCCGGCTGCAATACTGTTCAATATCCAAATCAGTATTATCACAATGAATACGAAGCAGCAGCTCACATGAATTCTGGTGGAGGATATTACGATCCTAAAACACAGACTAGTTACTATGAAAATGTTAATTATCACCATCATCATCAAGGTGAATACCCTAATGAACCTTATATACCGCCATCAAATAATATTCCTGTTGAAAATTGTGAAAACTATTTCCCTTCGTATTATGATGGACAAAACCCCCATCCAAATCATGTTCCAAATCACAATCAGCATCCTGTACACGTTCAGCATGCTGGTGGAAATCCAGCATTTATTAATGGCGTAAACCAGCCTCCATATCCTGCTGGAGTTAATCCGAATTCAAATATTACAGGTATGGAAAATTCCAACAGTTCATCCGATTTCAATTTCCTTAGCAATCTGGCAAATGATTTTGCCCCTGAATACTACCAGTTAAGTTAGTTAATTTAAAACAAAACATTGTACTACCAATCGAAGTTGGTGTAATTTTGAAAAGTCCCGTATGTATATTTGCAATTTATATTTTAAGTAAGTACTTCTATCTTAATCTAAAATATTAAAAGAGAAAGAGTCTATGTGCAAAAAATGTAGCCATTCTGGTACGATAAAATGTGTAAATATATCAAGTTAGGTAGCTTAATTTCTTATATGCATTTTTTTATTTTAATTTACCACTCAGTTATTAACTTCAAAATTAAAATTATATTTTTAAATACATTACAAAACCTGTTGACCACAAAAGCGCTACACTTAAGCTCTAATACTGAAAAATTCAAATTAATGATCTTTTAATCTCTTATAAACTAATACGAACTTGCTTCTAAAATAGCCAACGAGACGGAAAAAATTTCGATTCAAAATAACTCTTGAATCATGAAGACATAAATTAAGAATCAGAATTTTTTCTTAGAAAACTGAAACGCAATGGTATTTTTTAAATTTTAACTGAAACCAAAAAAAATAGACTCAAACTAGAACATCTTATATTTACCTACCTACGAACCTTTTATTTGAGTTTCTTGTTACTCCAAACCACTTAATTGTTAGTTATGAGATGTTAAATTGTAGACTTGAAAGCTAAACGATCAGTTCTTTGTATTTGTGTACCATTCTTACCTATCCATACCTACGTTTTTATTATGTACTAGTTGTATATATTTATTTTCAAATAATCCACTTACTTCCTGATTCGTCATTACAGAGCCTCTTGCAACTGCTCGTAATAATTACGACCCAGATTCCAGGCCGATGTAGTCCCTAAGCTCTCGTGATACGAGTCTACGCCATTCTTCCAGTGGAGATTTGGTCTAGCTCGCTGGCGCACCCGATAAATCCTACAGCTAATAAGCTTCCTAATAGGGCCCTCTTCACTCATTCGAGCTGGAAGCACCGCCTACCGTGAAAATGCACGTAGATTTCATCACTGTAGAGCCTCCGGAACCTCCCTCCCTTACATATGGGACCAACTATTCTTCAAAGAACTTTCCTCTCGAACACGGCTAAGAAGTCATGCATTTTGGTGATCCTCCATGATCCAATGCCGTTGTGGGTCACATTCAAATGCATTCTGCTCTAGCGTGATTGTTGGATCAATATAAGATCGTCTAGCAGACGGAGGCCATGATGTACTTTGCTGTGCCTTAAATAATGTGCATCTGCAGTTTTTGCCTCGCCCACTCAATCTAGATAAAAGCAACCTGTAGAGCTTTGGCGTTCTTCCAACGATTTCACCGTCATCTGCCTAAGTCGCAATTTGGTGGATTTGTGGAGAATTATGCCTGTCACAACGAAATCTCTGATTATTTTCTCCAACTCTAAGTTAAAAAAATTCAGGCCAAACGGTCTACTTGACGAAATCGATTTTAGATGCTAATTGATCTGGATGATGTTCCGGATATCTTTACTTGGCTTGCCGCATTAGTCATGGTCAACCTCATAGTCGATTCAGTCTATTAGGGATGTATAATTCTCCCGTGGCTCTATAGATTGTTACCCGGGATAGTTTTGAAACTCTCCACACATTTATCTCCTATCTCAGAATGAATATCTGACCAGTTATGAATTTGATTGGGAAAAAGCTAAACTGTTTTACGGTGGGATTATTTACAGAATATCGGAAAATTAGTGAAGTCTTTGCCATTTAACAATTCATAAAAATGCTCTTCAGATACATTTTTAATCGGCCATCAGATTATCCCTTTTGTCCAAACAGTATGTGTAACGTGATGTAAAATGTGTCCTATCATGGATTCTTCCATAAACCCCGGTGCGGTCTTCGCTCTCTGGACTGCTCTCCCAAACGTATTCCATACTCCAATTTGACTATAGATTTTGATTGCTGGGAAATTGAACAAATTTAATTAAGAAATTAGAATATAACAACAATGTTCAACTGTTTGCTAATATTTATAATAATTCATGAAAGCACGGACGGAGTCATTTTTCAAACATAAAATACAACCAATCTGCTTCTATACAGTCATTTATAAAAGTAGTTTGCTGAAAATTGAAAATCGATAATAAACAAACAATTTAAAAAATTAAAAACAAGTTTTTAGGACTATGTATAGACTAAAGCCGAAAGCAAAAATTTCATAAAAGTTTGGACATGTAACAGAAATATTATAATTTAAAAACTTTGTGCAATACAGTCACAGATGACAAAAACCTAAAAATTAGAATTTTCTTTTTCTGATCGCACTAAATAACATTATCCAGAATATAATATTTTATAACCATTATTCTAAAACTCAATCAACGTCACAATTAGTACTAATACTAAAAGTAACTCAAAGTTACAATGTTTTGTATCTACCCAAACATACTATATCAAAAAAAACATTAGTTCCATAAATTTCTTATCAATCTTCAATCGTCTTTTATCACATTTTTCAGATTTCGTTGTGCTTGGTCAGACCTATACCACAGGAGATCCTGCAGCCTATGGGATAATAAAATAGTAAGACCTTTCTGTAGTCTTAGCGGTTTATCATATTGTGATAAGCGAAAATCGACATAATTCTTTAATACTGTAATGTTTTAATATAACACCAATTCTCATTAATTTTGCAAGATATTTTTGACATTTTAAATAAGTAAAAACAACATGAAAAATTTATGTGGTGTTATTATGGATTTAAAAAACTCTTTTACAGCCTTGCATTAGCTATATGAGACACAATTCCATTATAAAAGCAAGTGAAATGGATACAAGTAATAAAATAAAAACATATTTATGAGATAAATTCTGAACCATTCGTCAATAGACGAAACGCACAAGAATATTTTTTTTGACAAGTAACTTGGTCTGATGTTAACAAAACAATTAAGGCTTCGTAACATTCTTTCATAGTCTTCTCGAAGTACTTGCCCCAATATTTTACTTACTGCTCAGTGACAGGGCTTAAATGCAATGCGATGCCACATCATCAGCTTATTTTAGGTATTTCCGGCCGTTTTTTACTATTGCTTTAAACGCCTTTAACAGCATAATATTCTCCTACAAGATTTGAGATATTTCATAACTGATATCACCCTCCTTGATAATGAAAAGCATGAAACTATTTTCTAATAGGATTCACTGTGCGCAATCTACACTGCCTCTGCGATTATTTTGCTGCCGGGAATTAGCGATGAATGCAAGTTTCATCCATTAGCATTAACATTTACTTTGCACGTCACCCATCTTATGGTAAGATGTTATAAGTGTAGTCTATTATTCAAATAAATTGATGCTGGTTATTTGGGATGCAATGTCCAATTGTAAGCCATGTTAATTCGGGCACTTTCGGATGTCTGCCAAATTATGGAATCGATGATTTCGTGTTCAGTTACCCAAAGTCAAAAAGTTTCATATGAAATGAGTATATAACTTATCAAACCATTATATTAGAATAGTTTTATTCAATTTTTAACATTATTTTTATTTAAAAAGATAAGTATTTACCAAAATATTTAATGTCGAGAAAAGAATTCATACCAAATAATTTATCACCTCTGTCTATGCTGAACATATTTGCATTAATCAACATGTTGAAGGCTAAGTATGTAGTACTTATTTAGTAGCCTTATAACTCGATATCTCATTCCTCTTTCCGTTTCTGCACTAAGTATAATAGTATAAGTCCTTGCAAAAAAGATACCTCTTCTTCAGTATTTTATAAGTTACAAATGTGGGGTTTGTTTTTGTGATTTTAACAAAGCATTTCTGTAATATATGCCTTTTTACCATAAAATGGAGTTTTGGTAATATTTTTTTGAAACGAATTTTTCAACGTATACATTATATGAAACCCTAAAATACACATATTTTTGCTTAAAACCCCAACCAATTTATTTGCGACATGATTTAATGAAACCGGTTTTTATTGTATAAAGTGATATAAAACGCAGTTTGCGGTCGTGCCCCGTTACAATACATATATAATGATTATAGCGAAAGGATTAAGATCAAAATAATGGAATTGTATGATCCCTATTATTTTCAGATTAGTAGAATATTCAGAATATGTGCCGTTTAATTTTTCCCATATAGCGGGGTTTCCATTAGTAGAATCAATCTCAAAGTGCAATTCCTGTCAGATAAAATTAAGTTCAATGACGATGCCCGACAGACGAGGCACGTGAAACTAATTAAGGAATATCCACATCGTACCGAGTACGCTAAGAACGAACCTGTTAACAGATGTTGTGTGGTCTTCAATACTCACAGCTCCTGCTTTTCCCCATCCGTGACGAAACAGTCCTTTAAAAAAAACTGATATCCCTGTTGACATCCACATCCGGTACTAACAATATAGCCTAAGTTATATTTATGTATTATGGATAAGGACAACTATGTAAGTTAGTTTAAGTATGCCTTGTTTGGCCTAATAAATAAATAAATAAATAAATACTTTTAAGCCGACGGCAAGTGGTAGAGTATTTTTCCCCGGTGTTATCCCACTCTACTCTACTATAACCAAGTATTCTACTCTACCACTTACGTCTTCATTATGCGAGCTCACAGGATAGTTAGTACTCGCCCAGTATATTCTACCACTAATTCCACTAATGAAAATCTGGCTATATGGGTAAAACAATTCATAACTAACCAATGCATAAACAATTCACAACTAAAGTAATAGTGAGATTATTCTCATCTTCTTCTTAAATGGCGCTACAATCCTTGTAGAACTCGGGCCTCTTGAAGTTTCTTGTTCCAGCCATCTCTACGTCTTGCAAACTCTCTCCAGTTTGTTATACGAAGTTTCCCTATATCTTCTATCACGTCATCCATCCACCTATTTCTTGGGCATCCTATGCTTCTTTTTCCTGATGGTAACACTCATCTAGCGAAAGTATTTATGACTGATCAAACTTTTAATAGAAACACGCTCTTTTACTTTGAGCGTTTACTAGTACACAAAAAGTTTGTTAGTTTCTTTTAAAAAACAGCTCAATAACTAAACAAAATTTTAATAGTTTCGGTTATTTGTGTTGAAACTACATTTTATAAATAAGATTTTTAACTAATACTCAATTTGGCGCCGCTTCAAGGCTTGTCAGATGTCACGCTTTATAATATTATCTTTCAAAAGTTATACTAATATTATAAACAAAACCGTAAACCGTAAAATTACATTTACTACATTGAAAGAAATGTATATCCCACTACTAAAACCAAATCAATAACTTCATGTATAAATTCGAAGATTGATTAGCGAAGTTTTAAATATCGATAAATATGATCTCAAAAATCTTTATATCCAAGTTTTAAGTACAGCTTATGTGGGGAATTTTAAAAGAACAATCCAGACAAAGTTAAGATATTTAAATCCAATTCCATTTAATTTTATACTGTGGCCGTGTTTCGTAACATAAACCGATATACTACCCAGTGAGAAAGGGTAAATTCAAGCGTTAAGGCTGTGATTACCAGCAGCATACATAAAAGTGGTTCAAATTTAAACTGATTCAGCTTCCGATCTCTAATATTTTTGTGATTACCAGTATGTCACACCGGTTCACACAAGTGGTTGAATGGCATCAATTAATGACGTCATTAGCACTGCCCTGGGTGTATACTGGGTTATATTTCGGAACACAGCCCGTATATTATTAATTTGGACAGTTTGATTTGTATTGTACGAGCTTAGCACTATTATTATTTAGCGCCTCATATTTTCATTGTAATAATCTGTGGTCACATTTTATGTTAATATACTTGCAATAATTTATTCTTAATGCTAATAATATATTAAAGTACTGTAATTTTACTGAAATCATGTAAAATAATTTAATCATCGCGCTTTAATAGGTTGTTTTTAATATTTACACTATCTGTTGTCAAACAATGGAAAAAAAACCGATATTGTTTGAATGTACAAAATGGTGAGGAAAACTAACGAATTGGTTTAGGACATAAGTACTATAGCATTTAGAGTATTTACGTAGTTGTAATGAACGATATTTGAAATATTGTAAATAATCAAATAAAAACGATTTTAAGTTAATTTAATTCTTTTTATTACAATAAAATCAATTTTTTGAAGAAAGCTAGAACTGTTTAAAAAATCAATTATTTATTTTAATTATTCAAAAAAATAGGAGAAAAGTTCTCACTTTCAGCGAATTCTAGCTATACGGTAAGATATATTAATTTTTTTTTAGTTTTAATTTTTATACACTATCGGCGAGAGGAATAAAGTGAAGGTATTAGTGCAACAATTTTTTATTTGGTTTATAAAATTTCCATATACTTTTCTACAGAATTCAACACACTTAAAATCCCAACAAAGCGGCGGATAGGATTGACTACATAACGAAAACCCGGATATTGTATCAAGTAACCATGATTTACGTGTCTTTTATTGGAAAGTAAGAACACTCTATCAACCTGGCAAACTACAAATTCTACTAAACGAATTACATAAAGGTGAGATGGGGTGAATTGAAAAGGAGATCAGAGAAAAGACGCATAATATATTCTACAGCTGTAACGAGAGAAATCATACTTTGTGGATGGCGTTCATTGTAAGAAAACAAATTAAACATCTAGTAATGGGGTTTGATGCTATAGACGAAAGAATATGTAAAAATACGTGTAAGAGGAAGATTCTTTAACTACTAAGAAATATGCATGTCCCGATTGAAGATGTAGAAGAAGTACTGCCAGTTCTACATGATGTAAAAATAGTCATAGGAGATGCAAATGCGAAAATCATACCGACCAACAATAGGTACATTCAGCCTACATGAGGAGCCAATGAAAACGGTATGAGACCGATCAGCTTTGCGATAATGAGACACGAGATTTCAGCGCAAAAGGTTACCGGGAGATCTCCGGATGGCAGAATTCAAAATTCAATTGATCACATACTCATAGATGCACGTTCAGAACTATTAGATATCAGATAATATCGTGATGTAAACTAGACTCTGACCATTATATGCTTAGGGCGAGAATTAGAAGCAGAATATCGACAGTCAAGGAAATAAGAAACCACAAGGAAAGCAAATTTAACGTGAAGTCGTTAAAAGAAGAAGAAAACCGTATTGTCAAAGGGTGCACATAAATTCGACCACGGCTACGGCCACGTCGCCGACCATGGTGACTCAATCAATTTAATTTCTATTTTGTAGCTATCGCATGGCTATTGATGGTATGTTTTCATAATTTTTGTGGGGTGAGTTCAGAACTCATCACTGCCGCAACACTGCAGTATTCAGCTACAGTCTTCCAATTGCTGAATGCTGCAGTGTAGCGGCAGTGATGAGTTTTTTAACTCACCCTATTGTTAGGTTTGATTGAACAAAGCCATTGTGATATAATTTTTTTAATAGAATTAAAAAAGGAGAGTTTCGATTGAAAACTAATTGAATTAGTAAAAAAATTAGGTCGCTGTTACTCCAATTATGTTCATACAACGAATTTCAGCCTGGAAATCGCTGTGGCCGTAGTCGCCGCCGTGGTCGTGGTTCCAATTGTGTTTACAGCATTATGCAGATTTATCTCACGCACAAATTTTATTTAGCCAAACTTAAATTAAAAGGATAATTTACGAGATATTTGAGAAAAAGTGATTTTCGGGACCTTTGACCCTCTGAAAATTCAGTAGCCGGCTACTTGGCTTTATGGACTTTTGAGAAATTATTTGTGACCCCAAAATAAAGAGAATCCCGCTGGAAAATCTCCAGTTGGCAGTGTATCTAGGGCCTTATTCTGAGAGTCATGTGACTTTGCAAGTGATGTGACACTCAAGGAATGGTATTCTCCGAGTCGATTTAGAGACATCGATCATTCAAAATTTCCACCCGGCAGTTGCATGGGGCATTCCCAGAGTGGAATGAAGTGAGTTAACTACGTTTCCACTCTGGGAGTACCTCTCCGAAATCGAGAAATGTCACGTAAGTGATTCGACTCTCAGAAGAAGCCCCGCTTCATGTATAAATAAAGTGACTGGGCTAATATAACAGGAAAACAAATTGATAAAATCATAGAATGATATGTATAAGAATTAGCATTTTGCAAATTGAAGTCGAATGTCTCAAAATCAAATTTTTGTCTTCAGTATGTATTAAATAACGGGACCCTATGACTCAACTGATCACTGGCACCCACTTGAGTAATTCATATGGTCAAATATTGGAAATTACTGACCATACGAAGAATTCATCAACTCTATGAGACCAGCAAACTATATAGAAAAGATAGTAGAGGCTAGAGGGAATAAAATGCCAACGCTGTTACTCGGTTTTACTCGGTAGAAAGGAAACTCTTTCCGGGTTCTACTTGTTAGGAATGACTGAAAGCAGAGGCAATGGAATTTCTGTGAACAGGGGGAATACTAGACCATCTCACTGAATTGGACTTGAAACCATGATTTTTAGGTTTATGTGGTAACAACCTCCACGAAATTATAACATTGTTAGTAAAAATTGCAATATTCTTCCAATTTTGCTGAGCATTTCTGAGATACGGACCGTTAGAGCCAACTCCAAACTAAGTTATACTCAAATAATCGATATCGTAGTATGGCAGATTAATAACTAATACGAGAAATGGTATGTAAATTGCCTGTGCCACTAAATTACTTGTTTGGCCACTAAATTATTTTATTGTATAAATATCTCTGTATTAAAAGTACATCAAACTAATGCTATTGTGGATTTTTACATTCATGTTCTGTCACCATCAATATGGGGTTTTAATAACTGAAGCAATAATAACAATAGTGTTAAAATCTGAAGTAATTCAATTCCTTATTCCTTTTTAAATTAATGTCTTCATCAAAAGCTTTGTTAATAGCAATTTTGAAGATAAGAATTAAGAGAAGACCACCGCAAGATTTGAAGATGAATACAGGATTGTATCAAGGAGATGATCTTTCAACCACACTCTTCAACCTAACAACATAATAGCGTAAATTTCTACCTCGTGATCGTGTTCTGCTTAGAGGCCGAGTTGTTGATTTCGAAATTTAGTAATGGATAAAATAAATATTAATAATAACTATTTATCAATATGTACATGGAGGCCCCCTCCACATCTTCGGATTTACCAAACAAGCTAAAATTGCTCTGCTTGAATACATTATGAATGGAAAAGTAAATTTTTAAGTAGGCTTTCAAATTTTTTTTTAATGCAATATCAATTTTTAAATTATAGTTTAAACAAAATTAAAAATAAGTTGCAATTAATATAATGAAATTAATTCAGTTGACTTGAACCGAAAGAAGAAATAAAAAATAAATGTTTTGTTACTTTGAACTTGGAATCGTACAATTGCACTGCTATGATAGCTGCTAATTCCTGAGTTCCTCGAGTTATAATTTAAGGGGCACCACTAGTGTGACCGCCTAAAAAAAGGTGATTTTTGGAAATGTTTTAAAAAAAAACTAATGCATGGAATGTTTTAACGTTTTAAGGATATATTTGTGGATATATAATAACTACATAATAAAATTTTTAGATCAAAAAATTTAAAATTCAGCGAGTCATTCGTAATTTCCTAAGGCTCCAAGAAAAAATATCCCCCCACTGCTGCAGTGATATCGACCTTCACAGTGCCGGAAATCAAAAAAACCAAAAATTTTGTGAATCTAGAAGGTATTGCCCGTACCATGACCCTCGATCAAGAAAAAAAATTTAAATTTAACAAAATGGAGGAGTCTTTAAAAAAAATTTCAATTTTCGTGCAAAAATTGGATGATTTTTGTCCTGCCAAAATTACATTTTTTATGCAATCGGAAAACTGGAGGTTGATGGTACGGAGAAACTTATATGAAAGAAGCTGGAAAAAGAATTAAACCGATCGGATGATTTGCTCTCGAGTTATAACTGCAGCAAATTTGAAAAATATAGTTACGAGAAAAACGCGTAGTTTAAGTTACATGGTTATAAATCAAGAAATATCGTACTTTCGGCTAATCTGCTATTCCAGCCCCATAAAATGTACCTTATTCTTCTTCGAAAGACACCTGTAGGGCTGCTAAAACCTTTCTTTCTTCGAGATGAGTCGTTTAAATGTGCCAGGGTCTAGCAACTCCAAAACATGACTACTCGAAATTTTCTTTTCCTAAACTAACGCAACTTTCGGACCGATGAGCAACTGCTCTTCAGATGGCTGTAACTCAAAAACGATTGGAGATATGCACTTGAAATTTTATTATGTTATTTTTAAAAGTATAGGCTATCGAAAAATGAAAAAAAATTTTTTTTCAATTTTTTCAAAATTTCACACTAGTGGTGCCCCTTAATGTCTCTAAACGTATTAAATAACAGTTCAGATTGAACAACTTATTACCACTTATAAAAAACACATGACTTCTATTAAAACATTGAGTTCTCACATATACATAAGCGGCTTTTTAACGAGAGTTGATTCAGAAACAATAGATATTTAAGTAAAACTAAAGTTTTATCTAAAGAAAGAAAGTTTTTTCATTTAGAGTTGAATATTCTGTTGGAGACATATTATAAGAAAAAGTGGTAATTATCGCGACTTTCCTTTCATAAAATAATTGAATGGAATTTGGATGCATAGGAGGGTTCACCAAAAGATGAAGTTAAGCGATCAAATTGTCGTATTTTAATAATTGATTCGTACATCCGATCCGCATATTTTTGAGAAGTCGTAGGGGAGAGCAGGTAGGATTCGTACACTTTTTACTCTGAGCTTTATAAAAAAATAACTATTAGCTATTGCAAATTGATTTTGATACCGCAATATTACCCATATATCTGGCTTTAAAACTGTGAAGTGTAGTTTTCATATAAAGTAGCATGGAGAAGGTACGAAGTTTTTTCTAAAAAATGAGAAACGTGCGAAAGCACCCCATGCACGGGGTAGCTTCGTACATGGCGTGGGGCACTTTCGTACATAGTGGGGAACCTCCGTACAGTCAATGAAAATGCCATTTATTCAATGTATAAAATTCATTTATTGAGGTCAATATAATACTTTTAATATTTTTCCTTATTCAAAAGGGAACTAATGAATATAAACAGCCTTCGTGTCATAATAACTAAAAATTTTTGTGCTTCAAGTATTTAAAATATAAAAATAAAACATTTTTCTCTTTTTTGGCGAAGTAACTAATGAATAGTTATTGACCTTCATGTAGGAATAATGAAAAAAACTGAAAGTAACAGGTCTTAAACTTATCAAAAAAGCAAATATTTAACTATCCAACGTTATACATAGATAGGTCTTTTTCAAAGCTATATATGTGGGTTGTTCTTGCTGTCGAAGCAGGTTTTGATGACGGCAATATACACACCACATCTGATATGTAAACGGTTCCTTCATCTTTGATTGTGGGAAAGACAAATTTCCAGGTATAAGGCTTCTTCCTCAAGAATGAAACTTTGTATTCAATAGGACTGTATTTTTGAAGCACCTGCCCAACATAATATAAAAGTTTTTTTTTTTCGAACTTTACTAGAATAAAGCTTTCTTCTTTAATATTTACTGACAAAACTGGAGTTTCATTCTCAATATCAGATTCTTCAGAGGACTCTTTAATCGGAGAACAAGAACTTTCTCTTAAACTCATATTAGTCTCATCCTCACAACCACTCTCATCCTCACTATCAGTAGAATCAGTCTTGACAGTTTTCTTTAGCTTCTTTGGTTTAATTGTCCCTAGAGTTTTCGTCTGTCTCTTTGTCTTAGTTATTGTATTTGTATCCGATAGTAAATTCAACGCTCGTTTCATCTCCCTAGCTTTTTGTTTTCTCTCTTGCTCCTCCTTTTTTAACTTCTTTGCCTTTTCTAGTTCTTCTAGTCTATTTTTTTTGGGGGTATTTGAATATATTCTCGATTTTCCAGGCAGTTTTCCTTTCTTCGACTTTTGTAACGTCTTGTCTATTTTGGGATAGGGTCGGACCATTTCTGGAGTTATTAATCCTACAGCTGGTGAAGAGCCAGATTGAGTTGTACTAGATAGCTGGGAAGGTAATACGATCGCCGTGCTTCGTGGAAGATCTTGTTGAGTAAGTTCTGTTTCTGCAGGAAGGGTTTCCGACACATTGTCACCTTGGTCCGTTGTAGAACTTGACTATCCACCTTGCGTAGATTCTAATAGGTCTTGTTGGCGTATTTCTTCAGGAATAATTTGTGCCATGTCAGTATTTGGGGCCGATGTAGAACAAGAATGGTAAACACTCACTGGTGCGAAGTCATCGTCACTAAAAGCTAACTTGTTGAATGGCCAAATCCCAGTCTTCTCAAAGGCACTTGTTATATTTTTCCCATTAAAAGATTCAAAATATGCTAATTTAGTTAGTTTCGGTATATTGTATATATTTAGGGTTTTACCTGGGTTATTGACATGCCAATCATTGAACGCAGTCTTTAGTTTGGCCTTAAAAGGTCCAAATACACCAACGTCCAAGGGTTGAAGACGGTGTGTTGTATGGGGTGGGAATGACATATAAACAATGCCATTATTACGAGCATAGTCCACAGATTCAATTGTGACGTGGCTTTCATGATTATCCACCAAGAGCAAAATGTGGTTATCTCTAGAGCATGATGTTTTTTTCTGGATGTGTTTGAGCACCTCCAAAAATATACTGGAATTTATCCAGCCAGTCTTTGTAGCAACTCCCAGACTGCCTTCCGGAGCACCATCCATAAAATGGTCCTTAAAATGAACCCTAGGAAAAATAAACAGTGGCGGAATTGTATTACCACTCGCCGAGATGATTCCACCAAACGTAACAAGTTCACCCCTCTCAGCCGAAACAAGTTGGCCTATTTGTTTTTGGTTTTTTTCAGCTAGAACCTTAGGCGTATTCATCACCGTTGATATACCCGACTCATCAAAATTGTATATTCGGTCAGCAGTTAATTTATATTTCTTGAATACATTTTCAAGGTTTTCGAAGAAATCATTTACGGCAGTCCTGTTAAAGGCGAAAGACCTTGCTGCACTGGTGTTTTCAGGTTTCCTGAGACTTAAATTTGCATTACGCCTGCGAAAACTGTCCAGCCACTCCTTTCCTGCCATATTGTTATGATCCCAACTGGGTGGATAATGTAGTTTATTAGCTTTTGCAAACTCGAATGCCAGTTTCCTTACTTGAACAATAGTCAAACCGTAGTGCATTTTTGAGCAGTCCCTTATGTACTTATTTAAAAGAGTCTCTTCTTCAATAGTAAACACTTGGTTTGACGTGAACTTTGAAGTAAAAACACGTGCTGGTACAATATTATCTCCTTTTTCGGCAGCTGCTTGCTTATGAAACTTTGTTAAGCGACTTGCAAGTGTGGTTGGTTTGACGCCATACTTTTGTGCGGATTTTCTTATGGATAAAGTTTTATCTAGAACTTCTTTCATCGCAGAATTCATGGCATCTTCATCTACCTCTCCCGTTCGTGTCACTTTTTTTACATATATTCGAGGCATGATTCTGTAACAATAATATTTTTGATTATAGAGTAAGTGTAAACAGAATTGTCTAGTAGTGTTATGAGTGGGGTAGATTCGTACAGTACGAATCTACCCCACTCATAACTGCACGAAAGTACCCCAACCCAAGAAAACAACAACAAAAATTTGAATAAAAATTACCGTTGTAGTTAGGTTACAATAACCATTTAAATATTAAACCAAGATTCTAAGGCACACAATATAATAAATTACTTGTATAATTTGAGAATTATTTATACCCGCCAAGCGTGCTCGAAGATGAATACAAATATTACTTACGCAGAGCGAAAACACGTATCGACTTGCTCCATCGAAACCGGCGGCCGCACTGTCTCCACGCTCCGCAGATACCCGGCGCGTATGAACGGGAATCACGCATACAAACATGAACACGGCGATGTATTGGATAGCCTAGTTATCTCCACTGTACGAATGCTCCTTGTGTACGAACCCTACCTGCTCTCCCCTAGAGTGCAGAATTTATTGGCCAATATAAACAAAACCTCTCTTTCGTATTTGGCCTGTAAACTAAATTATATAACTGGTTTTTCTCGAATAAGCCACAGAGAACTCTTATAAATATGAGAAAGAAATATACAAAGAACTGAATTTTGCGTTTTTTTCTCATATGTTAGTAATATTTTTTTAGTTACAGAATACAAATCAATAATTCCGGTAATTTTTATTGTTTTGTTTTTATTTTAAATCTAAAATATTTTTATTTTTTAATTAAAAAACAACAATTTTTACTAATAAAAATCTAATATATTGTTTTTGAACTTCACTGTCACTAGAAATTAATAAAACTTTACCTTTGGTTCTGATTTACATATTTTTCGGTGTAGTTTTTTCAGACTTCTAAATTTGTTAGGTCTATTCCAAATCTTTCTGCGCTTCTTTCTGAGGCAAGATTTATAATAACGCCACATTTGGTTCCATTCAGCACTACTCCCTCTTCTTCGTATTTCATGGAGTAAAATGCTTCTTTTGTGGAGACAATTTATCACCATGGGTTGCCTTCTTTTATGTTTTATAACATTGATCATTGATCATTCTTCACAAAAACTTATATTTCTCATTCTGAATATATTCCCAACAAAACAATCTGTTTTTAATTGTTACCATCGCTAAACTCGAAACCACATTTTAGTTATTACGACTTGAGCTTATTATTAAAATCTATCTTTTGTGCATTTGTACATTTTTTCCAAACGTGAATTTGCCATTGTTTTTTATCTCCAACCATTACTCCACAATAATCACAAGTGCGATGGATTGTCTTCTTATGCTTCATTAGAGTACTTGACTGGACAAATGAAATACCACAATGCTCACACTTAAAATTTCGCAAATTTTCGTGTGTTTTCAAATGTGCAGCAAGAGTATTTGATCTCAGAAATTTCTTTTCGCAGTACATGCACTTATAGTTTTTAACACCCTTATGCAAAGCCTTATGCTGCGAAAGGTTGCTACTATATTTAAATTGTTTATCACAGACATCACACTTAAAGGGTCGATTTTCTAAATGAGTATTTCGATGTTCTTCTAAGTTACGTAATTTTTTAAACTTTTTATTGCATACTTCGCACACAAAATTCGCATCCATATGACTTTTTTCGTGACTTTTAAGCATCACTTCAGTCTCGAATATTCTTCCGCAATGGCAAGTATATCTTGGTCCATCTTCGCTATGCTGAGCTATTTTATGCATGTAGAGCTTAAATTTCGAACTGAACTCCTCTTCACAACTGTCACATTTAACAGACGTTTTTATGATTTCATAACTTTCGAGATCTTCCTTGGAATGTGTTAATCTGTGATGTGATAAAATCAGATCGCTATTAAAACTCTTGCAGCAAATTTTACATGGATGATCAGCGGTATGCGAGTTTATATGCATTTGCAGATTAAATCTTCGGTTCATATTCCAGCCACAGATTGGACAGTCAAATGTTTGCGAGGGTTCAAAATGAAGCTTTTTATGACTTAGTAAATTTGTGTAGGTTTTAAACATTTTGTTACAGAGATAGCACATAATTGCTTTGTGCTGTGTTATATGCCTGCGAAGGTCCATTTTATTGTAGAATTTTTCTGTACAAATTTGGCATTCGTGCTCTGCTTCTATTTTAGAAAAGTTTTCATCACAGGCGGTACTATAGAACTCACATTTTACGTTTATCAATTCTGTATGGTAATCACGTATTTCCGGTATGCTTGTTATTTCCGTTCCGCACGGTTGGTAAATTACTTCTTGTGTGCAAATGCTGGAAAGAGATGAGCACAAATTATAACTATTTGCTTAATTTATTAAATAACAATATAACTGTTATAAAAATTAGGTTATCTGATTTACACAAAAATTTCTCAAGTTCAGTTTTTGTACAGAAAATATAACAGTAACAATTCTTTCTTTTTAATGATGTCTCGGATCGAAAAAGTGCCGTGGGTACAAAATAGCTCCTATACCTCGGATTTGTAGGCCAGACCGCTTGAACAGGCTCAGTAAAGTAAAGTGGTAAAGTCTCGCAGAATAGCCAGACCCTTCGCGGAACAGGGGCAGGGAACGGGAAGGGAAAACTCGCCCTCGATGAAAATAGTACCACCCCGTCTAGTCAAGGTGTCCGCCGTTCTTTGCCAGCTCATCAGTGACCAAACTGATTTTGCCTTGTTCTTACGGGACTTTCACCACGCTATTATTGCCATTTGACTATCGGATAGGATAAACATCCGCTTGTAGGGCATTCTAACTTTCTCGTAGATGCATAGAGTCCACCTCTGCTTGAAAGAAAATGGCGTGAAAACCCAAGCTCAGCGCTCTACTGAACAGGAGGATCTGCCGAACATGATGTGTTTGGGAATTATTCATATGCCATACTGTGATATCTTGGGAAAACCCAGCATAGCCTCTCACGTATGTTCACAAAAGAAGATTTAAACTATGAGATATTCGCGGGCATGCAATGTGATAGCATTTTCGCTCCTGAAAACTCTTCCATAATAGGTCTGTTCCAATAGAAAACCTGTCCTGTCGTACCCTGCGAAAAGTTACTTGATTAGTGGGGGAAAAATTAATCAAAATCCCGAAAAGTGAAGGAACGCTTTCTGGGATGTTTCGTGCAAATCAAGAAGACCATAACCTAAAAATCACTTGTGTCTTCAAAATAATGACATAAAACTATTGAAATTAATAAATTATTTATGAAATTATTCAAAATCTTGTAGTAAGGCACCAAATGAAAAAATTATTTTCAGTACAACCCAATCGTTTTGGTTTGACATGACAAGTAACAGCTGTTTTCGACATGTTGAAAATGTCGTAAGATTTCACTCCACCTAAAAATCTCCTGCGGTTTCTTGGTCGAGGGGAAGCAAAAATTTCCCCGCTTTTCCGAGCATGAGATTCTATTGGAACAGAAATTGGGCGATTTCTTGGTCCCGCGGGATCCCGCATTCTCTATTGGAACAGACCTAATGTGAAACTAAGGTTAGGCAAGTATATTCCGTTCATTTAAGACGTCGCAATAAATATTGTTACTTTAGTATGAAGAACGGGACAATGTAAATTTTTTACTTAAAAATACTAATCCCGTACACTATTACATTTAACTATCATAGAGCTATAACAACTTTTTGTTACCTTTTGGAGACGAAAAAGTGCTTTGATTTTTGATGAGGGCAAACTCGATTGCAACTCGTTCTATTACTACATAAACGGGATTACATATATGTCCAAGCTCTTCGACACTTTTAGTGGTGCAGGACAAAGTTAAGAATGGTAAAAGTAGTCATCTTCTTATTAAAAAAATGTCATGGATGTGGCGCATGAAAATTTGTAGGATGGAAGACTAGAAGCTACTTAATATAAATTCCAAGTCTCCGACAGCTAGGTTGGTGCAAAATGGGTGGCTGACAGGGGTCAAGTTTCCGAAAATGTTTGCATTTGATACCCATGTCGGGGGTCGAGACAAATGCAAAAATCGACCGCCATTTTATTTTTGTACAAAATGGTCACATTGCATTGTCAAGAAAACTACGCATATGTGCAAAATTTGAAGTTGTTCGGGTCTATGTCTATGTCTATCTCCTTCTCCAAGGTCTAATCTATCTTTGTACGAAATTTCAAAATCGGTGAAGCGGTTTGGGCGAGAAAGCGTAACAGACAGATTTACTTTCGCATTTATAATATTAGTAGGGATTGATATTGTATTAGTTGGAAACTACGGCGCCATGGCTCCATATCGAATACACTATATTCTAACAATAATGATCCCTAAGAGTCGCATAATATGAATTGTATGTATATTAATACAATCAAAAACCTGATTTTAAACTAAATAGAGTAAAATAACTTGGTTTTACTTTCGAATATATGGGAGAAGAATTGTTTGTAGCTACAAAATCATTAATGAAAGTAAAGTTTTCATTCTGATCATTTTGATCGTTTTAAATAGTTGGCTTCTCACGAATTATACCAATATAAACTTATTTTTCCTTTTTGCTTTACTGGAAATTAAAATATCATATTTGAACCATAATTTATCTATGTCTACCGGTTCTAAGATAAATGTGGAGACAATGTCCTACAAGGAAACAAATTAGAGAACTTAACGAGAAATAATACAATTATTTAATTAAAATACAATACCTATACAAAATGTGAAGTATTTAAAGTAGTCTGATGTACTCGTTTCATGTGCAATTGTAGATATCTTCTTTGTTTCATTTTAACTCCGCATATATGGCAGCCATAATCAAGAGTAGTAGAATGAGTTTTCATATGTTTACTTAAATTATTTTGTAATGAAAACTTTTTATGGCAAATACTGCAACTGAAATTCTTTTCACTGGAATGCTGTATTTGGTGACTCTTTAAATAGTGTTTAAATTTGAAAACTTTTCCACATACTTCACATTTAAATGGTGTTTCATCAGAATGTATTTTCTTATGAGCATAAAGTGTTGAATCCGTTTTGTAAGTTTTCCCACAAATAATGCATTTAAAATCTTTTGTTTTACAATGAATGCTCTTTTTATGATTACAAAGAATTCTTTTACAAACAAATGATTTTCCACATTCATCACATTTGAAATTTTTAATTTTTGCATGTACTGAATTCATGTGATATCTAATCCCACTTAAATTTGAAAAGGATTTATTACATTTTTGACACTTTAGAGTTTTGGAATTACAATCATTTTCATCTTTTAACTCAGTCTGAGATTTATTCATTGAATTAATTGCATGAGCTGTCATGTGCGCGATAAGTTCAGTTCGAGGTTTAAAATTATTACAAATCTCACAGTGAAATATTTCCTCGCAATGCTTGCTTATTATGTGCTCATTAAATGCTGGTAAAACTTTTATAATGATATTACAAAATGGACATTGAAATTGCTGACGGCTTTTAACTATCCGTTTCCTAAAACAAATTTGAATCACGATAAAGTTCTTTTTATGAGTGTTTTATATAGATTTAGTTACATTGCATAAAATATAATAATACATGTAAGGATTTAAAGTAAGAGAACTCTTTGCACGCAAAAGAAACATTTTTTAACAAAATGATTTACTACTATACTCAGGTATGCAACGTCGGGCTCTTAAATTAAGTGCTAATAAATGAATTTACTTTGTTTTTAATAACGATTTCTTCTTTTACCTTTATTCTACAGGTAACATAAAAAAAGTTTAGCATTCTGAATACCTACACTATATAGTTATTTTTGATAAATTTCAGAGTAAATTTGTTATGTAAAATGTTAAAACTTAAGAGATAACACCGTTCTGAGACCATTGAAGCTCAGGCTATAAAAGGAAAAATGTTCAACAGCACAAATGGAACACAAGCGATCATCTAAGAAACAATTGCAAATTTTGCATGATGTTAGCGATTGAGTAGCATGATATCTTAAAATTGTCCAAAGTTCAACTGTTAAAAGATTATTTGCAACAAGTTTACTATAAAATTTTGCCCAATAGTATTGGATAAAGAAAGTAATCAGCAAAAACGACTCAGGCATCACAAGAAGAATTCAGAACAGCATTGACAATGTTTGTTGTTATTCAAATCAGCGGTAGTGAATATAGTAACGAATTTAGAATGAATTTTATATATTTAAACCACCACAGTCATATCGAGCTAGACAGACATATGTAAGCAAGAATCGGTTATGATCAACTGATTTGGGGGAATAACATATTGTATATGAAAATATGCCGCTAACACTATCGGCAATAATTATGACGACCATAACGACAAAAATGGCTCTACAATTTAATAAATTTCCCATGGAACACCCACAAGCTGTACAGGTCTTGAGCTGTAAAACAGCTAGCATATATCCTGTATAATCATAGTGCTGATATATAAGCCATCTCAGAAATGCGGTGGACAAGGGTGTGCTGATAAAACCCTCATCCTCTGTCTCGTCTCGTTACATGAGTTTTCCAATATGCATGTAGCAGATAACGTGACTCTCATTTAGAGAAGGGACCTATAAGACGCGGAAAAGAAGCCCTCCCAAGCACGCCGAACAAATCGACCAACATGGAAGGCAAAAGCCAGAAAAAGGAAGGTAGTCTCAATAGTGTAGCATTGCAAAGGAGCGCTTACAAAAAGTTAAAAAGTGGAGCAATGGAGAAATCCAGATCAATAACGCCTCTGAGCAGTCAATAATACATACAAAACACAACATATGTAACTGAATCGTCGAATTCCACAGTGGCGGACAAAAATAAAGCGTGTAGATATTAATAATTCCAAATATAATGACAACGTTAATAATAACCTTGAGGGTTTTATCCTGGTAAATATAGGCGTGAAAATGCGTTCTCATAATAATTGATGATAATAGGTTTCAAAACCCTAGCTGAGGCATCAGACAAGAACGGCCGAGATTTGTCTAAATACCATGTCTCCATCGCACGTGAGATCCTCCGATTTCGGCAAAATGTGGGTTTCGAACGAAATTTCAAGTGAAATCTGATGTTTTTTTTTCATAAAAAGTAAAATCACCCTACGGGGGAGATGTCAATAAAATCTCGCTCGAAATCTAGCTACTGATTATTCAACCAATTAAGCATTAATACTCAGCATGGAAAATTTGTCGGCTGTCATAATTTTTTGACAGTGCGATACGTTTTTGAATTAATTTGCAATCGTTAGAAAGTCAGAAACGCCGGAAAATAATGCGATATCAAGAAAAAGAAAATATAAAGAGCGAAAAGTTTGTTTTCATTTTCACTTTAATTTTGTTATGATAAGCGAAAACTGTTTGATGCGATGTGAACAGATTTCGATTTCGTCAAATCGTTTTACTAAAAACTACGGATTTCAAGTGCGATGGAAACATGGTATTAAGCTCCACAAAAACCACTGCTCCCAGCTGAATCAGAGAGAATAAAATGATTTCCGCCAATATTCATGGCTGGGGTAAGACCAATAACGGTTGACACATGGAGAAATTTAAATTGAAAGTTCCAAATCTAAAATATTGGTAGACGACCCATGCGTGGACAATTTGATCATACATAGGGTAAGGCAATCAAAAGGAGGGAATTTTTAAAGGGGCAAAGGGTGAAACATATATTTTGAAAGGCCTCTCCAGCGGGTACTCGGCTGAGGAGACTGAACTGCAGGAGAGGAATTATGCCCTAAAAATCTCTTGGATAAGTTTAAGGATGAGTTTGGGTATCTTTATCATACAGCTAGAACCTGGAATAAATGGCAGAGAACTAACGAAGATCAAGAAGGAACACGTGCAGTGCTACGAGTGTTAGGCGTTTTGACCAGGACTGCGGAATTGATCAAAACTCCAAATTTGCGACTCCCACTCCAATTTTTTTAAATTTTAAATCCGACTGCGACTCCAACTTCTTTATATGTATAATGGAAATATTTAAATTTGTAACGAAGAACAAAGGACTAGTTTCATTGTGTAGCGTATTTTTTACCACGTTCATCTTTCTTTATTCTGGAAATTCCCGTAATTTTTAAATTTTTTAGTTGACCTGCATTAAGGCCTAACCACAATGAGTTACGCATATTGGGCCTTATTCTCGTTGTCGAATCCCCTAAGTGAGATTTGTCTTAGGCGGTGTCACGCCACTTTGAATGTGGTATTCTCGTTGGCGGGTGACGGGGCTAATAGGAACGTTGTGAAATGAAACACATTTTCATTTGAAAAATGAGTTTGACATATTTAAAAGTGCGATGTTTGTTGCGAAAAAAGCATAAAAATTTGTAAAAATAAATAAATAGAACGAGTTCATTTGCGTTTTGGTTTTCGGATTCCGAATTTTACAGCATAAACTCCACCATCACTTTGAATTTTTTTTTTGTTGTTATTTTTACACTAAAATATTAAAATTTATATATTTATTTTAATTGTCTATAATATTTTAAGGAATATACAATCAAAATAATTTTTGTTTACATTTTTTTCTGCTTCCATTTTGCTAAAAATAGAACTGTCGATACCTACAAAGGTATCGAGAAAAATGTCACTTGATACTTCCACCTAGTGACAATTAGAATTCGACGTTTGTCGATCTAGTCGCCAGGTGTCACTTAGATTGACAATGAGAATACCAATTGAAGGTCGAAGTGACATCTGCCACGGCACTCGACAACAAGAATAAGCCCCATTATGTGTAGTTCATTGTAAAATATGTACTTCATTCAATAATTAAAATTATTATAATTTGTATTTATATATTGTGGTATTTTACATAAATAAAAATTTGAAAATTGTTATATGAAAAAATTAATAGCTTTTTTCCTAGAAGAAAACAAAAGCATCATATAATTTGTAAAAATAGTCGGAGTCGACAAATTTTTTTTATTGTTTTTCCGACTCCGACTCTAGTAAGGGGCGATCCATAAATTACGTCACACGTTAAGGGGGAGGGAAGGGGTCGACGAAGTTTGACATAGTGTGACAAGGGTAGGAGGGGTCCTAATTTCGTGACGTCACATTTCAAAATCAAATATGTTAACAACCCAAACGAGAACGAAGTGACTGCTATACCAGTTATAAATAATTTAAAGGAGTGGGTTCAAAGCCCATGGACTCAAGATAATTACATTTGTATCTTTCATTAATATACTTAATTAATAGTGCAGTAAACAAAGCATTTTAATTTGCACAGTCTGGTAACAGCAAGATTACGATTTTATCCTGTTTGGGGTATCACCAGGAGTATATTCTTAAGTTTTGAACCTCGTGAGCCTTGTGCTACTTTTGTTATAAACAATTAAAGTTTTTTTACCGCGTTTTTCGAGCTTAAAATGTGAATTACTCCGGTTCTATAAGTCGGATCGGGGCAAACTAAATACCAGTCTCTTCGTAATAAAAATGCCAATAAATTCTGGTTGGTTTCAAGTCTCTGAAGTACGTACATAACCTACAAAATTGAAAAAACGAGAAAAAAACAGTATTTTTTTCATTTTAGTGCCCAAGACCGTCAACTAGACCAATTTGCATCAAACTTTCAGAAACTATACTTTTTGATATTATAAAAAGACTCTGAAAAGTTGGTGTCAAAATATTGAACCCATCCGCCAAAATTGCATTTGTTATCTAAAATTTGAAATGCCCGCCATTTCATGCCATTAAGTCCAAAATGAAAATTTTTGTTTTCAAAATGTAGATATCGACGCCAGCTTTCGAAAGCAATTAAAAAGAAAATTTTTTATTGTAATTTTCGTTACTTTTTTTTCATTTGTTTATAACTCAAATAACAACAATTGCATTTTTTCGGCCATTTTGAAAAATAAATTTAAAATGTTTTATCAGATCTGGTAGAGAGTTTTGGGACGTTTAATTTAAAAAAATAAATTGAATATTTGTTAACGTGAACTCGAGATATTTAACTTATTGCATTTTGTCCAATTGTTAATTAACAAATGCACATTGTGAGCTAAAATTTGGACTGCATCATTTCGAAACCTATTCATTTCATGTAATATATTCAAAAACAATTTAGGGTTTATAGAAACTTATTTACAAGCATTACAATGTAAGTATTGTTAATTAAATGAAGTGATTTTTTTTGGTTTTTTCATAAATATTAGTTGCAAAATGCAATAACTTCCTTGTTTTTTACAAGCTTTATATTAACTTCGTTCTCTGTGGGGAACAAATATTGCGATCGATTTTTCCACCACTTCCCGATATCCGGGGATACTCAAATTTGGCACACACCTTTGGTTCTGAACACAGTACACGGCCACCATAAAATGCCGGATATCCTTTTTCTTACAACCCACCGACATGGTTATCAAATGAAAGAACCCGATGGGGAGTGCAAAAGATTGCAATATAATCTACCCGATCTTCCTGTTAAAATTCATGATGAAGAAGAAAATGGTGATCAAATGTTATTTGAAACAGATTCAGAGAGTGAAACTGAATTGTACACGTTACCAAGCAAGAAATGTAAAATACATTAATTACGATTTTGTAAACTTATAAAAATGAAAATGTTTATTTTTAAATTATAAAATGTTTAGACCATATTGGCTTTAAAAAGACGTCATATAGCCTTACTGTATTTTACTCGTCATACTCTTTCATTTGATACCCATGATACTTGATTCTTAAATAAATATCTTTTAAATGTAATACAATAAAATGTAATATGTGACATTAAGAGATAATAAAAGTTGGTTTTTGGCATTGCTTTTTCCAACTATAAAAAATTTGTTTCATTTTTCAATTTTGTTTTATTGTTCTCGAAAAATTTTGTTATTAAAGACGTTTAAATTCAAAAAGGTATAGAAAATGGCCCTCGAATTTCGAGTGCTGGGTCCAACTTTGGATTTAAAATGACGTCCCATAGCTTACTGTATTCTACTCGTCATACTCTTTCATTTGATATCAATGTCGGACGGTTGTAAAGAGAAAAGTAATGTGCCATATGATGGTGGCCGCCATATTAGATTTAAAATGACATCACATAGCCTACTGTATTCTACTCGTCATACTCTTTCATTTGATAACCATGTCGGTGGGTTGTAAGAAAAAGGAAATCCGGCATTTCATGGTGGCCGCCATATTGGATGTAGCATAAAATTGAATATACTATATTGTACTGTGTTCAGAACCAAAGGTGTGTGCCAAATTTGAGTATCCCCGGATATCGGGAAGTGGTGGAAAAATCGATCGCAATATTTGTTCCCCACAGAGAACGAAGTTAATATAAAGCTTGTAAAAAACAAGGAAGTTATTGCATTTTGCAACTAATATTTATGAAAAAACCAAAAAAAATCACTTCATTTAATTAACAATACTTACATTGTAATGCTTGTAAATAAGTTTCTATAAACCCTAAATTGTTTTTGAATATATTACATGAAATGAATAGGTTTCGAAATGATGCAGTCCTAATTTTAGCTCACAATGTGCATTTGTTAATTAACAATTGGACAAAATGCAATAAGTTAAATATCTCGAGTTCACGTTAACAAATATTCAATTTATTTTTTTAAATTAAACGTCCCAAAACTCTCTACCAGATCTGATAAAACATTTTAAATTTATTTTTCAAAATGGCCGAAAAAATGCAATTGTTGTTATTTGAGTTATAAAGAAATGAAAAAAAAGTAACGAAAATTACAATAAAAAATTTTCTTTTTAATTGCTTTCGAAAGCTGGCGTCGATATCTACATTTTGAAAACAAAAATTTTCATTTTGGACTTAATGGCATGAAATGGCGGGCATTTCAAATTTTAGATAACAAATGCAATTTTGGCGGATGGGTTCAATATTTTGACACCAACTTTTCAGAGTCTTTTTATAATATCAAAAAGTATAGTTTCTGAAAGTTTGATGCAAATTGGTCTAGTTGACGGTCTTGGGCACTAAAATGAAAAAAATACTGTTTTTTTCTCGGTTTTTCAATTTTGTAGGTTATGTACGTACTTCAGAGACTTGAAACCAACCAGAATTTATTGGCATTTTTATTACGAAGAGACTGGTATTTAGTTTGCCCCGATCCGACTTATAGAACCGGAGTAATTCACATTTTAAGCTCGAAAAACGCGGTAAAAAAAATTTAATTGTTTATAACAAAAGTAGCACAAGGCTCACGAGGTTCAAAACTTAAGAATATACTCCTGGTGATACCCCAAACAGGATAAAATCGTAATCTTGCTGTTACCAGACTATACCTATCTTTTCATTTTTTTGGCCTTTTTTTACTGCACTATAATGGTTTTTTGTTTTGTTAATTTTTTCAAATGTTTGATTTGATGTTGATTTTATTAAAAAATAATTTAAATGGAAATAAAACTAATTTCGGAACTGCTGTTTTAATTTAATAATTGCTAGACAAGCACGCATGTTCAATCTTTTTGTGCAAGCGTGCTTGATCGTGTGTATGAGATTTTTTGCGCAAGCATGATGATTGAACGTCAGCTTAAAGATTGATCGAATTTTCATCTGCATGCTTGAACAAATCTTGCTTGAAAACAAAAGTGTGAATGCGAGGGAGCGCGTCGTCACTTTCCGAACGAAATTATTTAGGCGGCCATTACACGTTCATGCAAGCGGCAATCAATTCCATCAGTCATGATTAATGGAAATCAAAATATACGGAGGATTACGTCAGTCATCACCTTAGACGTTAGGTTTTCCGTCAGTCATAGACAAAACTGTGGCAAAACTGACAGCAAAACCTACCGTCTAATGGATGCCTTAAGGATAAAGTGCGGCTATTCAAGCATGATTGCGTCGTGTGGAGGCTACAGAGAAGTTGTGCGAGAATGCGCAAAAAGATTAAACATGCGTGCTTGTCAAGCATGCAGTTACGTGTGTAGCCGCCTTTAGGATTATAGGATTTATGTACAATGCTTCAAGCTGCAAGTTTCAATCGAAGCTGAACCTATGGTAAAAAAATTTGAAGCTTGAAGCTTGAGGCTTGCAGCGTTCATTGTGAATCGGGCCTCATTGTTAAGAGTCTCCAGTTTGAAATCTCGAGTCTCAATCTATCTACAAGAAGAAGAACTTCATTAAGGATCTCGTAACATATTGAATAGTGCCCTAAGATTACCTCGGAAATTTTTTAGGGTAGTTGAAAGGGGGTAAATTTTAGTTTTTTTTTGCGATTTGCTCTTAAATGATTGATTTTTGATACAAATACTTTTTTTTATGTGACAGCCCTAAGCTCAGGTGTACGTTACGTCGTTTGTCACGTCATGTGCAATGTCTAACAGTAAGCTTAGTACGGGAAGGGAATAAGTTAAGGGTTATGAATCCTGCGTTTGAACTCTTGGATGCTGTAGGAGGAGATAGGAAATAATTCTATTTAGAAACGATTTACTAGTTTGTACAGTGCGTGAAGGGGGGGAATCGCAGGTGGAGGGAATGAGACGGTGGGCTAATTTGGTGTTGCGGGCATAAGATTGCCGTGGAGGCAGGAGAGCGTATATTTCGATGGAACAGTCACTATGATAGCAGCGATATAATTTTGTCCGTGCTGCTGCATTCCTACGGTGGCTTAAAGGGTCGATGGTGGAGCAAACGGCGTCGTCACTGAAAAGTTTGAGGGCCCTTTTTCGTACTTTATCTAACAACGCTAAGGTGGTTTTCGAAGCGCCGCCTCAAATGAGAGTTCTATTCGAGAAGAGGCCGAATGTAGGATTTGTCTATTACAGCACGGGCCGATGGCTGGAGGAGGAACTTGCATATGTTAAGAAATCCCAAGCATTGGGATGTTTGTTTGGCGATTTGGAATATGTGTCATTTCATTGCAAGTCATTCCATCCCTTTTGATGTTAAGAGATCGGTCGGCTATTAGTTCAACATTATCCACTAACACGAATGGATAGATGTTGCACTTTTTATTGGAAATAAGACAGTGGTTGAATTCGACGCGATTCTTGCGTCCCCAATCTAGAATTAGTTTAATGTCTTTGTTTATTGAGTTGGACATTAGTTCGTGATCATCAAGGCAGGATCTGTCACGAGCTTGTCTTGCATTTTCGAATCCGTAAAAGTAACCCAGGGTACCGTCGCCAGCGCAGCTGAGAGCTGGGTTAGAGGGGATTGAAAGTAGGTCATTTATAAAGATAAGAGGTCGGGTGGGATTCGGGTTTAACACCATCCAATACTACAGCCGGAAAGAAACTCGCAATCCAGTTCTGTAGAAATGAGTCAACACCAATAGAAGTGAGTCAACATCAATATATATTTATAAGGTGTTCTGAATCATTTTGTAGTACAAATAAAAATAATAACCATATATAAATTTTGTACTTACTTTTGTGAATAATCAGACTCTTCGGTTTCAACTTGGTAATCACTGCCTTCAGTAAATACGTTCTCTATATCTTCGCCTTTTATATTTTCTTCTATTAGAATCTAGAAATTTCAAATACAACATTAATATTGACATTATTTAAGCAATTATAATTTTGCAATCTTGAAGAAACTAAAAATAAACTTATAATAGTTATTGTATTAATTTCTGCGTTAATATCAAGAGCTTCAAGATACCAGTTTTTTATAGGGTATTCTGAACTATTTTGTAGTACAGAAAGACAATAAAACGATTAATATAATTATAACATTAATTGGTTCTTCTAATTCTAGATTTTTTTCGTTTGTGTTTCTAGTATTTATTTGTACCATCTAGTTTTTATTATCTTCCTATTCCTATGTTTGCTTAGTAGTTATTATTATCCTATTCAATTTTGTAATCTGTAATTTTTATGTTATCCCGTGTTGAATCTTTTGCTATGTTTAAGAATTTTCTCTTTTGTTCATTAATTCCTACTTATTTAGTCTATTTTTATAATTTTGTAAAGAAATGTTTCAGATTCAGTATGATTCGTGCGAGTGTGCACCCATCACAAACAAAAAAATAATAATAAGCCAAATACCAAAATAAAAAAAACAATAAATAAACACATCTCAATAACTACTCGCCTATAGTAATAAACGACATCCTTGTCATCCACCCGTTCTTATAGTAATAAACGACATCCTTGTCAGCACTGTAGATAGTAGAACAGGCGGCATACAATGGGAATTGCTAGAACGCCTTAAGGATCTCGATTAAGCGGATGATATCTGCTTGCTTGCTTCCTAGCCACAGGCTTTAGGACTAGGGCTTCTCATTTCCCGTAAAATTCGATACAAATTATTCTCTTCCCGGAATCCCGGGATCTCCCGCAATCCATAAGAGCATACTAAGAGCAGACTAAAATGAACTTTATATTTCAATTTATGCAATGATTGTTATAATAGTTTTTTGGAAAGCACAGGCTTTCAATGGCGGCGCTATCACTTTAAGATGATCCGCAGTAATAAAATTGAGAAAATAAGGTTTTAGCTCTAGTTTTTAATACTAGTTTAGATGGCAGTAACAATATACTGCGTCCAATTCATATTTATAATTTGATGGGCTGTTTAGATATTTTAAAAGGCCAATTAAATTTATATTTCGTCGCTCTACAATAATTCGCTCATTTACAGGTTGCCACGCTGTAACTACGTCGCTCAATACTAAATATTCGCCTTCGGAAATGTCATCAGTATCAGTATCCACAAAAAAAATTATCCTTCTTGTCGATAACATAGGGATCGACCCCAAAAACGTTATACAAATACTGGTCTGCCAAAGGTCCGGCCACAGACAGGGCGCGGCACACAATGAGTTTTAGTTAATATACCGGCCCTTATTCTGGTTGTCACTTATGGTGACAAATGGCGAATTGAGACAAAAATGCTATTATGGTTCTCTAAAAAAGTAGCATTTCTGTGAGATAATGCGAATTACAGTTGTCACTGATATCGAGAAACGGCGAATTCAGTGACATATGTTCTCACTTGATGTTTGTAAGTGTGTTTTTGTCATTTGATATTTAAAGGTGACATTTCTCACTTGGTGAAGTGACAACCAGAATAAGGGCCAATGTCTAATCTTCGTTTTAAAAAAAAATTATCCTTTTTGTCGATAACATAGGATTGGACTAAAAAACCACCACTAATATTACCTAATTTCTCACCTTAGGCCACACTTTAGATCAGACACACCACGTTTAAAGTATTCTTGTATCTCTCATATTACTTACAATAGGTCTTGTTTTCTTCTTCCCGATAACATAGGTCAAACGGTCAAACAAACCATCAAATTTGTGGCCAACATCGAAAAAATTCTAAGTGTGCGTTTATGGGCCATTCCATGAAAATTCGACCAAAAAAAAGAAAATTTTGGACACGACCTTCTCCGAATTTCGTACATTTGGAGTACTAGTGACTAGTATTACGTAGGTGCAATATTTTGGCAAAATGTTGGGGAGTTTCATAAATAACGGTACTTAAATATTTCGAAATTTGCATAATACAAGTTCCTTTAAAAAATCCTACAAAGTGCAAATATTATCCTAGCGCTGTGATATATACATCATTTTGAAGAAAAACCTTCAAGCTATTAAATAAAAATGCCAAAGAGAACATTCGACGAAAAAAGGATTCAAAGGACATCTTAAGTATCCTTTATCCTTGGGGATCTCAAAAAGCCAACGAGGGATTTTCTCCAAATTTTTATATGTTTTGACTGGCAACACTAAAGATAAGTTACCTGAGTCTCATGCTGGGATCGAAGACTGCTTGGGAAGAAGAATTTTTTAATACATATCCTGTCAAACACACCACTAGTGTGAATCGGATGAACATATAAATATTTTGAGCCGGAACAAGAGTAGCTCCCCCACCCGTTTTCGAGGATGCTGAACAAGATGGCGTTATTAGAATTTCTCTTTGTACTTCTTTCCTAATTTTTTAAAATAACCTGGTCTTCCCTCTCTACTCCCTTTATAGCTTTGCTGAAGATGGTACTCTACGTTACTACTCTTGCTATCTGCCTCCTACCTTCCTGCAGTGCTGCTCTAAATATATCTTACTCCCCCTTGATCTTATTTCTAACAAACCATAATCCCATATTCCAATCGCTAAAGAAACATACTAACACCTGGGACGTTCAGAATTTTCAAATAATTGTTTTTTACACCATCATCACTGGGGCTACAGCTAGGGATACGGAATCGATGGAAAATACTCGAAAAAATACTCATGAATAGAATCGAAAGAAAATTGCTCAATGAGCACTTTTTACCTAGCGGTGAGTGATGCGTAAACACCACTAATCTACGCAAATAATCGAAAGTGTTCACCTAGGACCGCTATGAGCGTTACAGCTGAGCGGTGTTTTCACCGCTTAAACAATCTTGATTTGATGAACGATTATTAAAATTTTCTTTTATGTTATTTAGGGATATGACTTTAAAAAGTATGGTTTGAGAGGGTACGCCTCATCCCCTATCAAAACTTGTGGCGCTTCGATATTGGTTCTAGCTAACAGAGGGTTAGGCGGCAAATTAAACTGTTGCCTTTCAAGTAATTTAAACTTAACATTTAAAATTTACCTAATTCGAAAATCGCAGCAAACCAATGTGCACACATATCCGCTTACCGCTCATCGCTCACCGCTCTTCGCTGTTCAATGTGCACGCGACCTTAGGGTATGCATTACTCGATTTCCGGCTGGGACAAATAACAAATACTTATGTATCTTACATGCGATAAAAATTCAAACCTATAACGGCTGGTTACATCCCAAACGCAAAGTGGAGACGCAAATTGCGACTCTTTTATTACACAGAAATTTGCATGCTTTCTCTCTGTTGCACGAACGTGAGAGTGAAGTATATAAACTTTTATGCGATAAAATGTAAATGCAATGTAAATGGCCCTAAACTCTCCTTAAATTGAGGCAGAAAAATGCATATAATACATATGTGTAAAGCGTTTATATGGAAAATATTCACTGACTTAAATGCAAATTGTGCTCGGTACCATAGAAATAAAAACTAAACACGGAATGGCTGTAAGCGTACCACAATTCCTGATGTGTTTGAGTTCACTGGGCTAGTAGTTGTCAGGCAGTGCAGGCCAAAATATGTAGAAATAATAAGAGGAGCTTTTTAAAAGCGGGGCGTTTAAAGTTCCTGGCATAAAATCGATGCTCCCCGGATATTGACTTAGCACGCCACCATTCACTCAAGAAGCTACCCCTGACAGTTCGGCAATTTGTGTCCCGCTTACACACTATTGCTGTCCTTTTAAACAAGCTACCTTTAATGTGGTCGCTCACGTACAGGGTTTTTACACGACAAAGCCGTTCCGTGTTAGTTTATATTTCTATGCTCAGTACTCGATTCTACCGTATAAATAATCATATGAGTAAAAGTGCTCGGTCAAAAGTATCGGGTACTGATATGAGTAGAATCGAAAGCAAAATATTTATATGAATAAAAAACCGAGTACCGATTCCGTATCCCTAGCTACAGCCCTCTGTGAGCTTTGCCCTCCTCAAGAATCTTCTTTCAACGTTCTCGGTCTTGCGTCTTGCTTTCCAGTTGTAATCCCAATTGTGCATAAATCCATTTCTATGTCGTCTTTATATCTCTTTCTTTCTTGTGGCCTTCTTCCCCTAGTGTTTGGAGGAACAGGATTTTTGGGGGCGTTCTTCAGGCATTCCCATTACATGTCCTATACAGCGTAGGCTTGAGATCTTGAACCTTTAGGTTATGGCAGGTTCTTTGTATATTTGGTACAATTCGTGGAGAATTTTTCTATTCGTCAGGGCTAAATGGCCAGGGAGCGTACACGATGCAACAGTATTAAGAAATAGTAATTTGCACTTCAAGATGGAAGATGGGTGGAGACCATACCCCAATTCTGTAATCCTCGGAGACTCTGCATATCCATTGAAAACATGGTTCATTCCACCTGCAACAGCAAACCCCGAAGATGATGCTGTGGCTGAATTTAATAGGGCACATAAGCGCACGCGACGATTAATTGAATGCGCTTTTGGCGTGCTCAAAGAAAGGTTTCCATGTTTAAATCATTTGCGAGTAAATAAAGTTTTTTCCGCAAATATTTTCAAATGCAGCCTAACCCTATGACGATGATTCATTTCAAATAAGCGATAGCAACTCCAGTCTTTTTGAACCTCCAACAGCACACGCGCGAGGAAGGCAGGAAGAAATCATAAACACTTATCGAAAATAATTTTTTTTAATTCATTTAAATTTCACTTATTTACAGATACATGGTATATTTGCTATAGTTGCAAAGCGGCCGGCTGTGGATAGGTTTCGGTTAGACGAACAAAAAATCGTATGGGTGGGGGCAGGGGAAATCGTAACGGTTTAGCCGCTAGGGCGCTTTGAAGTTTTTTTTTAGAGTTTTGCATATCACCCTGTATTTTTGTAACCCTATAACCTATTTTCATGAATAAGATATCAATGTACGCAGAATACTCCCACCTATCAAAAAATGCAAAAGTAAGAGTTATGAGTATCAATTTTGTCCATAAAATATGCTTGCACAATATCCTATGAATAATGTTCAGCCAATTTTTATGCTACGGTCTTTACTTTTGAAGATATAGAAAATTTTGATATTAAAATTGGCTTTATTTGGTACTTTTCGACAAAGCTTAGGTGAAAAATTACTACAAAAGCAGCAAATAAGGCCACTTTTAACATCATTGCTTATATCTTCAAAAATAAAGGCCGTATCATAAAAATTGGCTCGACTTCGTTCCATTTTTCGTTTTTAGCACTTTTAGTAAGCTCGTTACTAAAAGCACCAAACAAAACTTTTTTATTCTCCCTTATTTTGGAAAGAACACTCGTTTCCTTAACTGCCAGAGATAATTTTAAAAAATGTAAAGTTTAAAAAAAAGTTAGTATCGCAAATAACAGCGAATTTTTTTTTGTGCTTCTACACTTGTAAAACTTATTCCACATATTTTGGGTAATTTCAATAATTCTACAAGTGTAGAAAAATTATTAGTGCAACCAAAATTTGATGGATTTGTATTACAAGTATTATTTTACAGGCACACATCTAGTTTCGTGCAACTTGCCCCTGGTCGGCATACCTAGTAAGCTAGCTATTCTACCGATCCGTACATGATTACTGGTTTTATTACAGTTTTGTGCAACCTAAACATTATATTTCTGATTACTATTTTTGACTTAAAATATTTCACATATTAAAGTATGTTTTGTTCACTAGCAGTACTCTTCTTTTAATTTCCACCGTTATGTTGTCTTTGTTAAGTTAAGTTCCTAAGTAGGTGAACTCGTTTACGGATTCTGTGTTGTCGATTGTTATATTTTGTCCTGTTCTTCCTCTACTATTTCGTCTTATTTTCATTGATAATAAGTCTAGCTTTCGATTCTGCCTTTTTTACGACCACAGAGGCTTCAAATGCGTTTTTCTCAAACCAACTTTTCTCTACACGGTTTGCATGATAACTCCGAAAGTTTTACATATTTTCGTTTCATTTTTTTCTTTTTGAAATATTTATGGTTTGTCTATTATGTGCCGAACCGATATTTTTTTATTTCAATTTTTAAAAATAATTAAACAGTAAAATTTCTCCATGAAAAACAGATTTTTTACTTAATAAACAGTTGTTTCGAGACTATAACTCTTACATTATACTACAAAGATCTTTGGCCTTTTCTAATCCATTCATTTTTAACTACGACCAGGAGGCGGCATTTTCATTTCAACATTGTAAACAACCGCGTTTTAGAGAACTTTCGGTTGGCGAAATTTGTTTTATAAATGTATTTTTGTTGCTCAAGAATCAATAAATATGTGATCGATACTTTTTAAATATACCGTTAAAAAAATCCTTCCCCAACGCTTATTTTTCTGGGCGCTGGATGTATGCAACCCCTGCAAGATATGCAAATTTCTCCTTCAATTAACCGCCCGTGCTCTTAATCTACGAGTCTTAAATTCAACGTCGCCTCGAAAATAATTTGTTTATTTAGGCTTGCGGCCCTAAATCGCCTTGTCCTAGTTACAGTATTGGCCAATACTAAAGCGCCCCCTCCAATATTTCATAAATTTTCATTATTTTGATAAAAACTTAATAAATACAGCTATCCAATATTGCAAAATTACAAAAAAAAATCTAAATATTTATTTATATATGTAGGTATCTAAAATATAAAAAAAATTCAAAAATTATATCAGAAATACTCCAGTCTTACAATTCAAACTATACAATGAAATGATAAATTATTGTTCCAGTGGACAAAACTAAAGCACCCTTTCAATTCAATGGAAAATTTGCCATAGCGACTGCCTAAACTTTAGGTTCTAAATGATTAAGGGTCAGTAATATCGTGAATGATAAAAAAGTACGAGGCAACGGGCCGGGTTTCACGTTTTCATTCTGGCGGAAGACCGAAAAAAACATATAATAGGGAGGACTCTTTGCTAAAAGGGACCATCTTTAAATCCTGATATATCCTCAGCACAACTTCCAACTTTGGAATAAGCCAGAGGACAATCCGACGAAGACCCGAAGAAGCTGGATAAAGTCGAAATCCCGCTAAAAAGCCACTAATATCGGGAAAATATATGAAATATTCCGGGGGTGCTTTAGTATTGGCCAATACTGTAGATATGGACATATTTGCTTATCGTTAGACACACTAAGTTATCGTAAGGATGTAGCGCCCCATTGCGATTTTTCACTGAAATTCACGCTGTCACAACACAAAGCTAGCCCGCTCGATACATACCTACAACTTTCAGCTCTCCTTTTCGCGCGCAGGAATATATACTTATAAAAAAAACTACTCGACTGTGACACAATCTTTTGCAATCAGTATTTCAACGATTCTCCCTTCAGCACCCTCTAGACTTTTATTAACCTATCCTATCCTCTATTCCTCCCATCCAACTAAGCTTACTACTTAAACTAAACTTACTACCAAAGTTTGATTTCTGAACTTAGTTTTTCACTTTGTTGAAGAATTTGCCTTTTGAAATGAATTTTAAATCCATATCTTCACGTTGCAATGCCTACGTACATACCTCATTTTCATTATCCGATTTTTCATCACATATGGGATCTGTATTTTCAGCATTGCTGAAGGATGTACATGATTCTTCCGCTTGATTAACTTCATTCATGGTATGGTAATTCGGATCATCTTCAAGATTCGAGTTTTCAATATATTCCGCAGATGGTTCGTCTCCATTATGCTGCACAACGATGTCCTCGGATGGTTTACTATCTAGGAATAAGGTCTGCATTTTTGCATTAGCTTCTGAACAATTTTCATAGAAATGATGCCATTCAAAAATGCTATGAACACAATCTACGCAAGCTTTCAACGGAAGATTATCCTTTTTATGGACCTACAGATTATTATTTTCAACTTTTAATTGCTATATTAATTCAAGAAAATATACTTCTATCGGCAAATACTTCATAATTTTTGTTGGTAAATCTGGAGTCGGAAAGTTATCAAATATTGACACTAAAGTCTCCCCAGAAGTGCTTCCGCATATTCGACAGAGATCATTTAGGTCAGTTTCTATTAGATCCTCAAGAAGAAACACAGCTCCATTTCTAGTTATTTCATCCATTACTATTTTAAAACTTTTCCTATGTTGTTATTTATTTTTGCAAGGTCAAATATCCACAAAATAACAAAAAACAATCTGCCCGTACACATGTAGAAACCAATGAACTGACAACTGACACTAAAAGATTGATATTTTGCCGCTAATGTTAACTGGCGCTGAGATAGGAAAGAAGTGTGCATTTTTACGAGCCGATGGATGCGTCGTTACACGTCGTGGAAAATATGGAACGTATTTGAAGCAAAAATGGTTTAGATCAAGGATGTAGAAGTACTCGTAGACCCCAGTAACTGTTTACTTTTGTAACAGATGTCCTCTAGTCGGTATATTGATAATTAATTTGGAGAATTTGATTGTAACAATTTAAGCCAGAGGGCATGAATTGTGAATATATATTTATTGAATCTTGAATATATTATATTTTTCATTTTAAGAGGATCTAATTTATAACCTAGGCACCAAATTAGCCCCCCTAAAAAGCCCCTAATTTTGGCATTTTCGAAATTCATTTTTGGGACTTTGTGGTGCCAACTTCACAGGTCTCTATAAATGTCTCAAAGCGGAAACAGCTTGACATCAATAAATCCACTTGCCCTGACAATATTCCCTCCATGGTACTGAAGAAATGTTCATCACCTTTGGCTAAACTTCTACGCAAACTTTTTGCCCTGTCGCTGTCATACGGAGTTCATCGTAACTCTTGGAAACTAGCTCACGTTCAGCCCATACCGAAAAAGGTGAAGCGGACGATCCTTTAAACTACCGCCCAATACCAATTACTTCTCTTCTCTCCAAAATCATGGAGACAATAATCAATAGAAAACTGATAATATCTAGAATCTAACCAAATTATACACGACAGGGAGTACGGCTTTAGACCATTAAGGTTGGAGAACTCCTTGCATGTTTCACCGAGCATCTCAACCAAAGCATCCATCCCTTACGTGAATCTGGTCTAGTTGCTCTAAATATATCCAAGGTTTTCGACAGAGTGCGGCCTCCCGCTCTGCTGTCTAAATTTCAAGCTATTGGCAGCGAGCAATAATAACAAGAGTGATTAGCTGGGCCTCAAGGACAAGTAAAAGAGTTAAACATATGAAAGAAGAGAATAGAAATAACATTAGGCAAAAAGTCAAAAAAAATATTAACAAATGCGCGACGGGTATACATTTTATGCAAAAAACACAAGAGTAGGTATGAAAGAAACAGAAAATGTTCCTAGATTCCGCTATTGGAATGTTTACATTTTGAATGTTTACAAATTTAAGAAACACTGGAACAGAGCACGTATAAATGGCTCTCCGACTTTAGTATGTATGCGTGAAAATTCGTGTAGGTGTACACATTGCGGACCGATGAATTCCCTTGTATTGCCTGTTAAAAAAGGCGCGAATCTTGCAAGGCGACGAAGTCACTGCCCCTTCATCTTTTATCTTTCTTTCACGAACATTGCGTGTAGTGTGAAAGTAATTCTGCCTCTGTTTATCATAGATATTACTTCTTTGATATTTTGACTTTTTCGCTCCCATTGAAATTTTTATCAGCTGATTTCAAGGTCCCTGAAACATTTTTAAAAATTTGTTCTAGCTCATCACTCTTATTATTATTGCTCACTGCTATTGGTATCGACTCAGTTCTAAGTAGTCCAGGCAAAATGGTTCAAAAAAATGATCATCTGACGATTTTTGGTTCACTCCATCTCGGGCGGCGTTCCCCAAGGGTCGATTCTCTCATCTGCGCTCTTTCTAATATTCATTAATGATCTGCTCTCAATCCCCTCCAACCCACTTCAGAGTTTCGCCGATGACGGTACTCTGCGTTACTCCTACGCCTTCGACAACATAAGACAAGCACGTGCCAGATCTACTCTCCAAAGGCGGCTCCACACTCCCGCCGAGAATTCAGACCGTATCCGCTCAGAACGGAAAACAAGGCTCGAAAACCATCCACAGTTGCGTTCACGGGTGCTCGCGGTTATTTACGGCGTGAGTCTGGAGCCGGCTTTAGACTGTCTGGGATTCCTCAAAGGTTGAAAGTTCCTCCTTCAGCTAGCTGCCCTGGCTTCAATCTACAAGTCCAACATTCGGCCCGCCTTGAATACAACTTGAAAATATGCGCTGGCGCCCTAAAAAACATTTTGGCTTAGCTGGACAAGGTGCAAAACCACGCCATCAAATTTATTGGCGATAGCACCCTTTGCTCTCGGTAGTCTCCTTAAGCCACCGTAGGAATGTGACGGACCTCACAAAATTTTACCGTTAATACTAAAGCGACTGCTCCACTGAAATTAGGAATCTCCTGCCTACACGACAACTTTTTTCCTGCAACCCAAGCCTAGTCGACTCGGTTCACCCCCACACAATACAGCCCTCCTCTTCACGTGGATTACGGTTTAGAAGTTCGTTTATAAATAGAAGAACTCGATTATGGAACTGTCTTCCACCGTCGGTATTATCGTACTCATATAACCCTAACTCATCCTTTTTCTTCTATCCTTCAAATCAAGCTTTTTACTCCTAAACATTGCACCATGACTTGAATGACAAACAATTGGTAGACAAATGAGGAATAAGCGTAGGACAACCAAAATGGTTCTCTAGAAGATATACGATTCATATAACTTACCGTCGAGACCACGGGTAGAAGAACTTCAAGTCTTACAAGTGCCAATTGAGTAATATTTAATGTCTTATCCAGATGGTAAAAGATTGTCAGGTTTTTTCCCACGGGCCGGTTCATGTAACTCGACAAAGAAAATTCTTTTTCGTTTCGCGTTCACATAGCTCGAAAAAATTGTAAATTTTCGTTTGAAAGCTCTCGCAAGGTCTTAGTTATCGAGTGCTTGGTACCCTTAGAAAAAAAATTTCGTTTTTCAAGTAACGTGGTTTCCTTACTGAAAACGAAAAATTTTCTTTCAAATTACGTGAACGCTCAATTTTTTCGAGACAATTTTTTTCGTATTCAAATTCGTTTCAAACGATTATCGACGTTCGAGATACATGTTTCTTGGCGAAACTAATTGAATGAATTTGAACGTCTACCATAAGGTATGAATAGAAAAAACGCTAAATAAGATTGTTAAAATTAATCATTTTTTTATTTATTTTTTTCTTTTTAACAAAAATTGTTTGCACGTTACACATCAATGTCACAAGCACGAGGAAATATAAATTGCCTACGAGTTTGTCTAAATCACGTTACCAACTATTAAATTAGGAGTCTCTCCACCACAAACAATACTCACACTTAACAATTTCGATAATGGGCTAAACTTGATAAAAACTCTATTTAAATCGAATGAATATGCTTGTAGAAATGTCGTGGTATTTAATTGGCTTTCATTACTGCAGCTTTCACAACAACGCCTCTTGAAAAAATTCTGCCAGTTTTTGAATGTGATAAAAACTTAAGTTCATTTTAATCTCACCTAGGATTCAAGAATCGGCTTCGGATCTTCGGAGAATCTCACAGAATTGTACAATTTTTTGCTTGATTGATGGATAACGAGGCATATTTTCCCTTTATATAAATGCTTACATAAATCGTGCGTAATATTTGATTATTTCTGTTAATGGAATCCAGTTTCTTGATAAAATTTTAAAGAAAAACGTCCAAAATATGGGTTTGCGCTTAAAAAAACTTGGATTACATAATATTTTTTATTAAAAGCCAAATGGAAGTCCACACAATAAATATATGAATATAAAAATTATTCCTCGCCACCACCTTCTTCCTCTTCATCGAATTCAACTTCCTCATCGGCAGCAGCTTCTTGATATTGTTGATATTCTGATACCAGATCATTCATATTGCTTTCTGCTTCAGTGAATTCCATTTCGTCCATCCCTTCACCAGTATACCAGTGGAGGAAAGCCTTCCTTCTAAACATAGCAGTAAATTGCTCAGAGATTCTCTTAAATAGTTCTTGGATAGCAGTTGAGTTTCCAATAAATGTTGCCGACATCTTCAACCCTCTTGGCGGAATGTCACAAACTGCAGTCTTACAATTGTTTGGAATCCACTCGACGAAGTAGCTACTATTTTTGTTCTGAATATTCAACATCTGCTCATCAACTTCTTTCATCGACATACGGCCGCGGAAAATGGCAGCCACAGTTAAATACTTCCCGTGACGAGGATCACAGGCTGCCATCATGTTCTTAGCATCAAACATTTGCTGTGTCAATTCAGGAACGGTAAGGGCACGATACTGTTGCGAACCTCTAGACGTTAATGGCGCAAACCCTGGCATGAAAAAGTGTAAGCGAGGGAATGGCACCATGTTAACAGCTAATTTTCTTAAGTCTGCGTTTAGTTGACCGGGAAATCTTAAACAGGTAGTTACTCCCGACATTGTCGCCGAAACTAAATGATTCAAATCCCCGTATGTTGGAGTAGTTAGCTTTAAGGTCCTGAAACAGATATCATAAAGAGCTTCATTGTCAATACAGTAAGTTTCGTCAGTGTTTTCTACCAGCTGATGTACACTTAGAGTGGCATTGTAGGGTTCAACGACGGTATCAGACACTTTAGGTGACGGACATACAGAGAATGTGTTCATTATCCTATCTGGATACTCTTCTCTTATCTTTGAAATAAGTAAAGTTCCCATACCTGAACCAGTTCCACCACCTAAAGAATGTGTTAATTGAAATCCTTGAAGACAATCACAGCCTTCGGCTTCTTTTCTGACAACATCTAAAACAGAGTCCACCAACTCGGCTCCTTCTGTGTAATGACCTTTAGCCCAATTATTTCCAGCTCCAGATTGTCCAAATACAAAGTTATCAGGACGAAAAATTTGTCCAAAACATCCAGCGCGAACAGAATCCATCGTTCCCGGTTCTAAGTCAACAAGAATCGCTCTGGGTACATATTTCCCCCCAGTGGCTTCATTATAATAAACGTTAATTCTTTCTAGCTGAAGGTCGCTGTCTCCATAGTATGTCCCAGAAGCGTCTATGCAATGTTCATCGGAAATAACTTCCCAAAATTTTGCACCTATTTGGTTTCCGCATTGGCCCGCTTGGATATGTACAATTTCACGCATCTTGGTTTTTTAGATTTTTTTTTTAAATTACCACTTTAACTAACAAAATAAGTTAATATTAGGATAAGAACTAACAGAAGCCCGTTTTCGAATGGCGGCGAATCACGAATATTTTTTTATTCTATTAATTTTTGTTTTGTGAGGCTACTGTGATTTTCAAAGTGGTATCTAGATTGATGAAATTTTTTTTTAAAGTAGATGAAGCCAGCAAAGTGTTATAGCAGTGACTCGGCGATCTTGCCGCATATTTCACTTTTAATACTGATGTTGATGCCAGATTTGGTGCAGTTCGACTCTCTAAATCAACTTGCCTAGTTATTTCAGAGGCTTGAGCCAAAAAAAATTAAATTTTCCAAATTCTAGCAATGAAAAATTATTTTTCTATCCAAAAAAACATTTATATTTTTGTCTGCTGGTTTCTGAACATACATATGTACATATGTATACACTGAGAAAAAAGCTTGTTGTACCAATTGTACCAAGTCCGCCAAGGAATTGGAGAAAGTTCAGTTTCACGAAATGAATAATTCTTTATACCAATCTTAAGTATGCTAAAGCAAAAGAATGCGTTTTTTTGAGTCAATTCCGCAGCGGAGTTCCTATTGAAAACTTTACGCAGTTGAATTTATTGCTGTTCGTTTGAGGAAAAAGCATTTATTTTTTCAATTAATAAAATGTATTATTTGTTTAAATTTGTCTGTAGCTGACATATTTACACAATTTATGCATACTGGTTATAAAAACTGGACCATTTTTTTATTATCGGGAATGTCCCTGTCGCCGCCTGTGATTATATTAGGGGTAGTTACAAATAGCAAACAACCGAAAAAACGTCTGCAGTGGCTGTATGCAACTTTTTTTTCAAAATGTTAGTTGATTCCGTGCAAAGATCCCGAAGACAGGTTCGAGAGGAATTTCCAATCAGTGAAGTGAAAAATTAAACAGTGAAACAGTGGATTATTGTTGTGAAGTTTGCTTGAGGATTGATGTGTCTGCTTGTGTGTAGAATTTGTGGAAACTTTCTTTTATTTGTGTAGTGTAGAAAAATTATGATGATCGCTGGTGAAAAAACTTGGGGTATTTAATGAAATGGAATTCGGAAGGATTGTCAATTCGTTTAAAGGTAGATATTTTTTTTCAATGCGATAAACTTTTAAAATACTATTTACAATTATATTTTAAATATAATCGCGAACTTATCGGTGACTAATTTGTTATATAGAAATATTTTGTTTTAGATCAACAAATTACTATAAATCCTATAAAGCTGCTAACGGCACTCACAATAGCAGCTCTTATTCCCGTAATCGGTTATAAGATTCATTTCATCGCAGAGTGGACAAGGTCAGCTTCGAAAAGTTAATCATATATCCAAATCGTAAGTTATTTTGTACAATATACACATTTTTTGATTTTATATGAATATTTTTTTTTGAATTTTTGATTTATTTTAAAGGACAATAAAAGCAGAAATGGTGAAGGTTTAGATGAAAATCTAACATCAAAGTTGATCTCCCTTCAATAAAATCATCACCAGGAAAGCTTGAACGTCAAAGCACCTTATTTTTAAAAATAAACTTTTGTATATAATATTTCTTTAAATAGTTTTTTCAAAGAAAGTTTAATATAAAATATAAAAATGAAATAGTAATTTATTGTCTTCTGTCATTTATTTGCATAACAAAATTATCATTCACATAAATCTATTAATAAAATACTTTTAGTGATTATACTAATTGAAAATTTCGATTTATCGAATCCCGTCCGAAATAGAACCTATCGAGAGATATCATTTGATGGACTGCAGATTTCATCGACTCAAACACTTTAAACATCCTTTCAAAAGTATTTTAATTTGAAAGAAATTTTTCCAATTTTAATCGAAATATAAAAATATTCAAATCAAATGCTCAGCGACGTTTCTTAATCATCTATAGTACTTCATGCAATTACGCATAACATAAATACCCCGTTTATGACTAGGTTCAACCTAGGTTCAACCCAGGTTGAACCCAGTCATAAACGGGGATCGAGTTGAAACTGGGTCCACTCAACCCAACTCAGCTCTCCTACCTGGGTCGAGTAGTTATTTCGCCTCATAAACGCGTGTTGAGTTGAAATTGGGTTGAAGTAACATTTGTTTTGTTTGTTTACCATCCGTGAAGTCTGCCTTCGCCGTTAGTTTTGTGTTCGGTGTTTTTGTAGCGCGTTAATTATTTTATATTAACTATATATGTAAAAACAGAGGAAATTTAATTTTGACAATGGCTAAAAGAAATGTTTGGGAGCATCAGGAAACAAAAGCTATGTTAGAAATAATGCGGGAACAAAATTACCTTCACCATTTTGATGGAAAACTGTATAGAAAGCCAGAAATATAGAAAAAGAATTAACAAAAAGAGGTTATGTTTTGATGGCAGTTCAACCCGATTTCAACCCAAAGTGAACTGAACTCGGAATCATATACGGTGGTCGAAATTTCAACTCAACCTCGACTCAACTTTTCAACCTAATCATAAACGGGGTAATTATCAATGGGGGTATGTTATTTAGCGAATTCCGGCGGATTTCTCCCAATTCCTCACGGAATTGACACCATTGCGTTGCCAACTACGCCAGGAAGTTGAGTTAACCCCTATGCTGATTTCGCCGTATCCAATTCCGTAGCGGAGTTGGGTTAAGCGAGAATGGTTTGAATGGACATCTCCTTTTTCTCAGTGTATAAATTGCTTGAACCTTCTTCCCAGCAAACAATTGGACGATAAGTCCCTTAGACGAAAAGAGAGCGATATCTTCCATATGAAAAAGTTATCGTAATTTTGTTATATTTGTGTATTTAGAAAGATATTGTAAGGACGATAAAAATTCGATAAGAATTAAATTCGTGATGGCGATAATAAGAAGAAATGGAAGATATGTATCCCCGTTTTTCCTTCCTTCTTATAACACAGCGATGTCGTTGTATTGCGAATATATCAGGAAGAAGAAGTATTGCTGCTTTGTCTTCCTTCTAATACAGCGGCAATATACGTATCTTCCTTTTCCCTTCAAGCAAGACCCTCGTAAGTACAGGCCTGGAAGCAGACTTTTTGGTTGTGTTTGTGCGAGGCCAAAATCGTCTGACAGTTGTGGAATTAACATGGCCGAAGCCGTACGAAGCAATTTTTTAACTTTGGTTTTGGAATAAAAAGTGGTAAAATATTGTATTTTATCACTTTTTAGTGCACACGGATTATCAGTGATAAGTTATTTAGTGATCTGAGTCCATAAATTAAAAAAAAATTAGTGGTTAAGTGTATTTTAAGAGTGTTAATTGATTAGGTGACCATTTTTGTTTACAATCGCGGTGGTTTTTTCGTGTTAATTTAGGAAAAAGGTGTTGAATTTGTGTAGTAATGGAATTAAAAGTGAATTTAAAGTAGTTAACAATTATTATAGAAGAGTTATTAAAAACATAAGTGCAAGTACTACCACACAACATGAATAACAATAACTTTTTCACTTTTCCTTCACATTTTTCTGCACTTATGTTTTTAATAACTATTCTATAATAATCTTTAATCACTTAAAAAGCACTTTTTATTATATTACTACACAAATTCAACATTTTTTCCCTAAATTAACACGAAAAAACCACCGCGAATGTAAACAAAAAAGGTCACCTAATCAATTAACACTCTAAAAATACACTTAACCACTCACTTCATTTTAATTTTTTTATAACATCACTAAAGCACTAATCACTGATAATCCATGTGCACCAAAAAGTGATAATATACAATATTTTACCACTTTTTAGTGCAAAAACAAACTCAAAAAATTGCTTCGTATGGCTTCGGCCATGTTAATTCGACAACTGTCAGAATATTTTTGGCCTGTTTTCAGCTATGTTAGTATTAGTTGGCCTGGCTCCCAGTCGGGAATATTGGAAGCCCTTGCTTATGTATTTAATTACTTCAGTCCTGATTTTACTACAAAAGGGTAATCGGTTGAAATGTAATTAATACAGCATCCAGAACATCAACAAGCCATAGGAACTATTTACTTTTTGCATTACCTGGTAATGCAGAGGGTAATGCCTCTATGCTTCGTGTCATTTATCTGTTGTTATTTTTCTTCGCAGTTTTCGGGAAATCCCCTTTCCCAGTTGTTTTATTATTTTGTAAGTAGAAGCGACGTTAACGCAGTTCAGTCTAGTTCTTTCTAGTGCATGGTTCTGAAGTTTTGTTTTAATTTATTAATTAACCTATTAGGAAAACAAACTGTAAGTACAACTTTTTAGCTTTATAGTACGCGGGGCATATTCGTAAAGAACTGAGTAAAAAGTGAGACCATTAAAATAAAAATTAACTGCAATTACTAGGGAAAATTTATTTTTTGGAGTTCCCTTTTTGTTAATTTGCGAAATATGTATTAAATAATCAAAGGTTGACCGATTTTTTTACTTCAACCAAATAATTGTTTTATCCCTGCGTTTCCGAACAGGGCACATCATGAAGAATGTACTGGTTTATTTCGATCCTTTAATTTAAAGCCTATAAAAGCGTGACATTTTGTGAAGTTCTACATTTACGAATAGGCCTTATTAACGACCTTTGTTTTGACAAATTTGCCAAAATTGGTCCCGCCCTGCCGTAATTAAATTTTATATAAATTAAATTACATTGAAGGAAGAAATACAACTGCAAATGCAATATTTTTTACAAAACCGTTTAGACCGGAAAAAAGTGAGCTTGCTCATAAATGATTCCATTCTATTCTTTGCAGAGTCTTTCGTTAAAAAAATTGGCACTTTTCGGTAGTTTCCAATTTTGTTATTACTCTATTTTATGAGTATCGCAAGAAAAAACATTCTCCTGAAATTAATTTATATAATAATAATTTAAGAATGAATAGGACAATTTACCGAAAAATAAAACTAGAAAAGGAAGAAATTGTAAATCGAATAAATGCAGGAAATGTAGAAACAAGAAGTAATAATGACATGAACCTTGGTGAAGAAGAAATTATCGATGACGTTTACGAAGGGTTGCGCCAGCAAGAAAGTGTTACCAATCATCAAGAAGATGCGGAATACGTAGAAAATGAAAATGTAGAAAACGTAGAAAAGAGTAGTAACACCTTAAAAGAAAAACTTAGAGAATGGTGTTTACGGTATAAACCAACTAGAGAATTGTGTGAAGCACTACTTGATATCTTAATATCTGAAGGACTAAAATTACCTAAAACTATGGAAACTTTGACATACAGAAATCGAGAAAAAGTTATTGTTAGAACGGTAAACCCGGGAGAGTACTGCCACTTTGGAATCGAAAAGCACCTGCTGAAAATTTCAAATATTATACAGGAATATGAAGAGGTTATTCTTGATGTTGGTATCGATGGGTTGCCACTTTTCAAAAGTAGTGGAAAGACATTGTGGCCCATATTAGGGAAGGTCGTTAATATAACAGGAATTAAAGTAATATTAATAGGTACTTATTTAGGTGAAAAAAAACCTCGAAGTGTTGATACCTACTTACATGATTTTGTAAATGAAGCGAACAAATTAACAACAGATGGAATTAATATACAAAACAAGACTATTAAATTTAGATTAAGAGCATTTACTTGTGATGGCCCAGCGCGTTCTTTTGTAACAGGCACAATGGGTCACAATTCATTAAATGGTTGTAGTAAATGCAGACAAATAGGAAAAAGCATAAATAGAGTGGTCACTTATAGTACAGAAATTGCAGAATTACGCACTGGTGAAAGTTTTTTAAGCCGAAGAGATTTCAATTATCATGCCATTAATTATAGGAATGAAAAAACTGCATTAGAAACTACTATAAACGTTAACATGGTGACCCAATTTCCTTTAGATCCGATGCACTTAATTGATTTGGGAGTAACTAAAAAGATGTTACTTTCAATTTTGAATGGGAAAACAACAAAAAATTTAAGTAATGTACAGAAGCAGTTCTTGTCAACAAAATTAGCATCTTTGGCGCCTTTCATACCGAGAGAATTTAGTAGAAAACCTAGATCCTTTGACGAAATTTTGAGATTCAAAGCGACTGAATTCAGACAAATCGTTCTGTATACAGGAATTTTAATTTTGAAGGAACTTCCTACAGATCTTTATTATCATTTCCTTCTTTTATCTTGTTCCTATCGCATTTTAAGCTGTCCTAAAAATTATGAAGGTAATATTGCTACTGCAAATGAGATGATACAAGAATTTGTAAAATGCTTTCCTTTACTATATGGTGAGAGCAGTGTCACATATAATGTGCATAATTTACTGCACATAGTCCAATGTGTAATAGAAACAGGATACATAAACTCCTTTGCGGCTTACCCATTTGAAAATTTTATGCAGGAGATAAAAAGAAATATCCGTAAACCCTCAAAAATATTACAACAAGTTTTTAAGAAGTACTTTTCACAAAACTTAATCATAGAAAAAGAAAAGTATTATTTCAGAAAAAAATGTATGAATTTTCAATTAGGATATTTGAGCACATCACAGCCAGATAACTTCTGTTGTGTTCAACCTTTCATCCCGATAAAAATTGTAGGATTTTCGACAGATGAATCTGACAATAAGTATATAATTGCAAAACATAGGAGACTATTTCAAAGAGCCAATTATTTCAACATCGTTAGGTATATTCCAGTGGGATGGAAGCCTATCTGACAGTGAAGAGAAATTCCGTGTCGAAGATATTTTATTAAAATTTATGTACTTACCCGATGATACAGGCTTTATATTTATTCCTATTCTGCATTACTACTTTTAACGTAATAAATATTATATTCATTTAATTCATAATGTATTAATTTTTAATTTTAGGTGAAGTAATGGCTAATGAAAATGTTCCTCCCAAAGGGGGTTTAAGGCGAATTAACGCTGCTATTGGTGCTGGGGCTTTTTTTGGGGGTATTACTTTTTAATTTAATACACCGTGGTCGTCTTATAATAATCGAGTTAATCTTCTAGCTCAGAAGTACACTTCTCAGCTGGGCTGAGAAACGGGCCACGCTTATGTGCAGGGGCCGAATCCGGCCGAAAGCACCAAAAAAGGTATAAGAAGAAAAGAACAACGCAAAACGAGCATGCAACCGAAAATGCGGGTTCCTTCTCAACCCTCCCCGGCACTCCTGTACCGAGCCGGTCCGGTCCCTGCACACAAGCGCGGTCACATTTACCACTGCACAGTGGCTCGGCTAAGACATGCAAACACAAAACAAAAAACAATGCAACAATTAAGAGCACAAAACATCAAACAGAGAAGCGTGCAAAGACAATGAAAACGTGGGACACACAAGGAGTCACGCCACATTAAAAAGAGTCCTTTTAAGGACATCTTCGCTAGTTTGCATGCTAAAAACACTCGCATTTTTGTTAACATTTATAAGCATGCGGTTAACTGGTTCGTACATCCCATAATTGGTGTTAGAGGAATTAATGTACAAGAGAGGTGGACCTCTCAGGTTGTAGTTGTTCACTCTAAATGACGTACGGGTTCGTAGGAAGCCTGAGTCAACTTTGTCATTCAACAAACGATGAACGAATATAACGTCAGCGACCTCGCGACGCTTATGGAGAGAGCTCAAGTTGAGCAATTTAAGTCTGTTCACATAAGGCGGAAGAATAAGTGGGTCATCCCACGGGAGGTGACTGAGTGCAAAACGGACGAACTTCCTTTGAACCGATTCGATTTTATCGACATGGGAGGAGTAGTAAGGAGACCATACCTGGGAGGCGTATTCAAGTAAAGGCCTAAGGTGGGTGGAGAAATCCAACTTACTTTCTAACCTAACCCCAAGATCGATAACAGAGTTAGTGCGGGAGATCTTGTTATCGAGAAAAGTATAGTCGTAAGTTATAACGCCACGTTTTCTACAAAAAGTCATGACCTCACATTTACTAATGTTAAGGACCAGGTTGTTGTTGGAACACCAAGAATAGAAGGTGTTTAGGTCTGCTTGCAGAAGTTTGCAATCCTCGATACTCCTTATGTGGCGGTACAGTTTGATGTCATCGGCATAAATAAGGATTTTACAGTGCCTCAGCAGGGTAACAATGTCATCGATTGATAAAATAAAAAGAAGAGGACCAAGATGACTTCCTTGCGGGACACCAGAGGACGCCTCGATGTTTTTAGATTTGGCTCCGCGGAATAGAACCTGGTAGGTTCTGTCGGCTAAGTACGACTGGAACCACATAACCAGGGCATGCGGAAAGCCTAATTTTTTTAGTTTTAGAACTATAATAGAGTGAGAGAGCATGTCGAAAGCTTTACTGAAGTCTGTATAAACACAGTCAGTTTGACAGCCAGTGACAAAGCCTCGAACAGTGTGAGAAGAGAACTCTAGTAAATTAGTAGTAGTGGAACGAGCTGCAAGAAAGCCATGTTGGTTAGTTGAGATAAGTCTCTTGCAGATAGGGGCAATAGCAGAATAAATAATGGATTCGAAAAGTTTTGGTATACATGATAACTTCGCAATCGGTCTATAATTAGATATTTCGTTCTTACAACCCTTTTTATGAACAGGGATTATAAAAGAGTTCTTCCATAAGGTTGGGAAGCGCCCTGTATTGAGGGATTTCTGAAATAAACATAGGATAGGAGACAGTAGGGCCCCTGCACAGGATTTTAGAACAGCAGGAGGGACACCATCAGGGCCGGACGAAAAATCTTGTGGAAGATCATTTATATGTTTCGAGATATCTTCCCTGGTTATAGACAGAGATAAATTTTGAGCCGTTTGTATTGCGTTGATATGTCGAAAATTGTCTTCATGAGGTTGGAAGACAGGAGACGAGAAAGATTTGAGGAAGAACGATGCGAACTTGTCGCAAATCTCGGATGAGTTAGAACTAACAGAGTTCTCGTATTGCATGGTGTTAGGATAATTATCAACTTTTTTCTTAGAGTTGATAAATTGAAAGAATGCTCTGGGATCCCCATACAGTTTACCTTCCATGTTGCTAAGGTACTCCTTATAGAGAGCCTCGGACAGAGCATGGAATTGGTCATAGCAATTGAGAAAAGCATGGAAGCTCGCAGTGTCTTTTCTCTTCAAGTAGGTTTTCCAGAGTTTATTCTTCTGGTTTTTGGTGTGTCTCAACTCATTATTGTACCAGGGCGGGGATGATCTGGTCAACTCAAGAGGCTCAATAGGTACACAGGATGCGAAGGTTTCATACAGGACGGAGTAAAATCTTGTTACGTCGTCATCCAACTCATTAGAGGAAAGCAAGCTATTGAAATCGATCGAAGTGAGCTTGGATGACAGTACTTCAAGATTAGCCTTTTTAAAGTTAAAAGTAAAGGTTGACTCCTCCGGGATTAGCTTATAGTTAAAGGCAAAACAATAGCTGAGTAGGAGAGGAGGGTGATAATTATCAACAGGCGACAAGACAATTGAGCTAGGCTCAACATACATGTTGTCTGAGTCGGAAAAGAATATAAGATCTAACCACCTACCTAAAATATTATTCACACCGCTCATTTGGTTCAAACCGCATGAGAATAAGGAATTCAGAAAGTCGGATTCCCTATCATTAAGGTTGTTTTCAGGTAGGTAGTTATCGTCCTCATCGGAAGATACCCATTGAACATTGGGTAAGTTAAAATCACCTAAAAGTAGGAGTTCGTCTTTGGAGTCCATCATATCCTGGATATGATTAATACAAGATATTAGAATATCATAGAGGTTTTGACCTCTATCGTCAATAGTGCTGAACATACCTGGTGGGATGTAACAGCAAATTAAAAATAGGTTCTTATGGACAAGGGAGACTTTAAGAGCGAGGAGCTCAATGTCCAAAGAATTGGAAAAACTAGGAGGCGTTATTAAGCAACAGTTGAGAAGGTTACTACAGGCAAGTAGTACACCACCTCCACGAGCCTCCGAGTCAGTATATCTGTCCTTCCGAAAAACTTGGAAGGAGGTATCGAAAAGTTCGGCATTAAGAACTCCGTCTTAGGGATCATATTTTCGTTCCTTTTTATTGGGCTTGATTTTGGTTGTCGCGTTACAGTCCAGTAGGGTAGTAGTGGTAGAAAGTAAATAGAAGTTGACCCTTTTAGCTGTTGTATATAACTTGAGACAATGCGTAGGTAGATTTTACGAACAAGTGCATGCGAGTGACTCAGCGTTTACAGGGAGGTAGCTTAGAAAAATAAGACGCAATTTATGTAATGCGCAATTAGTTACTAGACAACAAAGGCTACCCTTATGTATTTTATCTAGGTCAAATGCATGCTAGAAAAAAAGATAACGCGGGTGCAAGTCTTAAAAACTGTAGGAATACACTCATTCGCAAGTCGGGCGCAGCCACGGGTTGAGCAATTTCTGGTCAAGTAAAACAAAAGTTAGAAAGCGATAATAAATTCAGGTGTGAGGTTGAACTCTGATAGTGTGAACATTAGTGAATATACTGTTTGGAAAATTAGTAAAAATACTGTTTAAAAATTTAGTGAAAATACTGTTTAGGAATTTAGTGAAATTACTGTTATAAAATTGGTGAAAATACTGAAAATTAGTGTAGATACTGTCTGCAAGTGCTTGGAACAATAGTGTTGTGTTTGGAACAGTGGTGTTGTGGAAGTGCACCTGAGAGTGGTAAGAGGTTACAGGATGACTCATCAGGGAGGACCATCTGACGTTGGGACATGCGCATCTGACAATGGGCCAAAACCAGGTAATGAAGAAATTTTAGTAGAATTAGCGAATTTGCGGAAAGAAAATGAAAGGCTAAGGAGCGAATTGGAGAACAGGCAGTCGCAAGAGAGCACTACCAGCACATCGTTGGATTCGCTCGCATATTCCTTGCCGAGTACGGGACAATTCCGCTTGGGATTAGGGGAAGTAAAGGCAATAATTGAAGAATTCGATCCATCGAAAAATATCTCGGCCGAAAAATGGATTGAGGGGGTTGAAAGTTTACGGCATATTTATGATTGGGATGACCGGTTGACTTTGCTCTATGCAACTATGCGGCTGGGAGGTGCTGCAACCTTCTGGTATCAGTCACAGGGAAATGTGCTGAAAAGTTTTAAAGATTTTAAATCAAGTCTGATTGCGAGTTTCCCTAGTGTCCGGGACCCAAGCTCTATTTTGATGGAAATCATGGAAAAGAGAAGACAGCCTGGGGAATCGGCCGAAGAATATGTCTACCAAGTGGCTGCTTTAGGTAGTAGGTTGGGGTTGCCAGAGAAAGCGATCATCAGATATGTTATATCGGGACTGGGAGACCAAAACCTTAGGAACGTGTTGATGTCTTCAAATTGTTCAACGATGCCCGAAGCATTAGGGTGTATAAAGAGCTTTGAAGAAATTCAAAAACAAACACAAAAACGCCGTAATATTAGGGGCGAGCGACATGAAAATAGTGTTTCCAAGAGCAAGAACGGGATTCGATTTGCTCCATATAATCTAAATAGAGGAGATAATACTTATAAAGGTCGCGTGGGGGAAGACAAAGGGATCGTCGAAAGAAAGGAGGGTGAGAGTAGCAGGACGGTCAAATGTTTCAAGTGCAATGAAGTGGGACATTATGCTCGTAGCTGCGGAAAAGGGTTTGAGAAGTGTTTTATCTGCAATAAGGTTGGGCATAGGGCGCGTAATTGCCCAAATAAATCTAAAACCACGGTGAATCGTATCGAACAAGAAAGTTTAGACACACCTGATGAATACCACAAATGGGTAACAGTAGGCCGCGTCAGAATAGTAGCATTTTTGGATTTGGGAAGCGAATGTACTACTCTAAAGTATTCTGTGGTGGAAAAAAATAACTGGACCATGGACGAGGGTAGTTCCTCCTTATTTGGGTTTGGCCGAAAAGAAGTCGTTACACTCGGAAAAATTATGAAAGTTGTGAAGGTTGCCGATTTGGAAAAGCCGACTGAAATTATGGTGGTCGGTGATGCGGTGCAGAGCGCCGATATGATTATTGGTAGAAATTTTCTTGACCAGCCCGATGTGGAAATTCTGAAGAGGAAAGGGAAGTTCGAATTAAGAAATATTTCTGGAAAGAGTGGTAAGGTCGTTCGAGAAATTCCGCCAATTTTAGCGGATGAAATAGAAGTCGGAGGAAGGGTAGATAATGAAGGGAAAAGGAAATTGATTGAGCTGGTTAATGAGTACAGGGACTGTATGGCGAAAGAATTGGAGGAGGTCGGGAAAACTGATTTGATAGAGATGCACATTCGGCTGAAGGAAGAAAAGGTTATTCGGTACCAGCCCTACAAAGTGGCTTACGGACTCAAGTCACAGCTTCGAGAGCAAATAGACCGTCTGCTAAAACTGGACATTATTCAATATTCTGATTCAGAATACGCAAGTCCTGTTATTTTGGTACCGAAAAAGAGCGGTGAGTGGCGAATGTGCGTCGATTATCGTAAGCTAAACTCCATAACCCAGAGAGAGAATTTTCCTATGCCTAATATAGAAGAGACACTGAATCTTTTAGCAGGTCAACGGGTCTTTACCACCTTAGACTTGATGAGTGGATATCATCAGGTACCGATACACCCCGATAGTCGACATTATACCGCGTTCGTAACGCCTGATGGACATTATGAGTTCAAGAGAGTCCCTTTCGGGTTAACAAATTCACCCGCTATTTTTATGAAGCTGATGGCAAAAGTAACTAAATCGATACAACATGGAAAGGTCATACTCTATATGGACGATATTCTCATACCTACCAGAACCGTTGAGGAAAATCTCGATGTATTGAGAGAGCTCTTGAAGGAAGTTCGAAAGGCCGGATTAACCATCAACATAAAGAAATGCTCATTCCTACAATCAGAGCTAACTTTCTTGGGACATGAAGTTTCCGGCGAAGGGATTAAGCCCGGCTTTAACAAAATAAAGGCAGTAAGCGAGTATAAACGACCTGAAAATGTGAAACAAGTGAGGCAATTTTTGGGATTAACCGGATATTTTCGGAGGTTTGTGCAGGGATTTACGTTTATTGCACGACCACTAAACAAATTACTTAAGAAGGACTCCGAGTTTAAATGGGGAGAAGAGGAAGAAGGGGCATTTATTAGACTGAAGAACATGCTAAGTCAGCGGCCCATATTGGTATTGTATAATCCAAACGCTAAACATGAAGTACATACTGACGCGAGCTCTCATGGATTGGCTGGCATATTAATGCAAGACCAAAATGGTACATTAAGGCCTGTATCATATTTTAGCCGCGCAACTACAGAGGCTGAAAGCCGATATCACAGCTACGAACTTGAAGCCCTTGCTGTGGTGGAATCGCTGGAGAGATTCAAACATTATTTATTAAATAAAAAGTTTACAATCGTCACTGACTGCAACTCCTTACGAATGACGCAAGAAAAGAAGAACTTGGTACCAAGAATTGCGCGATGGTGGCTTAGGGTGAGTGCAGTACGCAGCGTAGATGGTAGAGTAGAGCATAGCCGCGCATACTCGCTTATAGAACTCTCAATGGGTTTTAAATGGGTGTGTGCATAACGCAGCTCGCTTTCCGCTCGCAGAAAAAGCGAGCTGCGTTATGCTCACACCCATTTAAAACCCATTGAGAGTTCTATAAGCGAGTACGCGCAGCTATGCTCTACTCTACCATCTACGCTGCGTACTGCACTCACCCTTAGAATTTCCGAATTCGACTTCGACATGGAATACCGACCGGCCCATAAGCTAGCACACGTTGATGCGTTGAGCCGAGCGCCGGTGGAAGAAGGGAAAGAAAGTGAAGATGTAACCGGTAAGATGTTCATCGTAGAAGTGGCCACCGAGGATTGGCTGGCCACGCTGCAACACCAGGATACCAGAATTAATGAAATCAAAAAAGTGTTAACGGGGAGTATCCATAATCATCCTGACCAACACGGGATTAAGGGGAATTTTGTACTGGAGCAAGGCAGGATTTTCAAGAAAACTCCGAATGGTCTTCGGTTTGTTATTCCCACAGGAGTGCGCTGGAGAATTATCAAATCCGCACATGACGACAGAGGCCATCCAGGACTAGAGCGGACAATGGAAACTTTGCGGAAACAGGTGTGGTTTCCTAACATGAAATTTGTAACGAAGAAGTACGTCAACTCTTGCATCGACTGTTTGTACAACAAGAGAGCAGCGGACGAAAGCAGGTTTAAGGTGCATACTCCTGAAAAGGTTCCAATTCCATTCAACACGGTACACATTGATCATTTGGGGCCATTCCCAAAGAGCCGCGGTGGAAACCTGTACATAATAGGAATAGTTGATGCGTTCAGTAAATTCATCCTACTGAAGGCCGTCCGAACTACGACAACAAAAGGAGTGATCAAGATGTTGGAAGAAGTCACCCAATATTTTGGTATACCTACCCGGATTGTGAGTGACCGGGGAACTGCATTTACCTCAGCAGAGTTCAGGAAATATTGCTGCGATAACATGATCCAACACGTATTGACAGCAGTGAAGACACCTCGGGCCAATGGCCAAATCGAACGATACTTCAGGACAGTAAAGTCAGCGATAACCACAATGACCCAAGAGGCTGATGGGCGTGACTGGGACAAGACAGTAAAACCAATTCAGTGGGCGTTAAATAATTTTAAAAACACTACGACTGGTGTCACACCTTACAAATTGGTCATGACTTATGAGCCCAAGGATATATTGAAGAATAAGTTAGCCCTGGCTCTGCATGAACTAATAGACAGAGAAGAGGAGGACAATATGCCTCTTAATGAGTTAAAAGAAAAGGTGATTCGTCGAATGAATGAAAAGCAGAAAAATCAAGCTGAGCGAGTCAACAAAGGGAGAGAAGAACCACGAAAATATCGAGCAGGGGAACTAGTGCTGGTAAAACAAGAACCCCCATCAACAGGACAAGTACGGAAATTGCAACCACGGTTCAGGGGACCGTATGTGGTAGAGGCTGTACTAGGACATGATCGATATGTCATCAAAGATGCGGAACAGATGCAGGTCACCCGCAAACCATATAAATCAGTGCATGCGGCAGATCGACTAAAGCCATGGTGCCAACTGGACGATATGGACTTGGACGAGGATGCGGACCAAGAGGACGAATTTGAGAATGACGAAGAAGCTAACATGGTGGAATAAACAAGAATGAAATCTTGATTTGTGTATGTAAAAAAAAAAAAACGATGAGAATCAATAATAAATCTTGGTATTACCTAAATCGAGTTGTTTCTAAGAGCTAGTTAGACAAGGAAGGGAAAGTAACGATTTCAGGTAATGGAAGCGAGTAGATGGCCTTAGGGTCGAATGATTGGAAGGCAGAAGCGACCAGAGTGGTTCGTCGCTTCTCTGTGGCGGTGAGTAGTGGGTCCACAGTCAGGACTGACTTGATTGTGAGGTGGTGAGTGTCAATAGAGAGTTCTGTAAAGCTGTTGGTGCAGTGGGAACTGGTAATTGGTCCATAAGGCTGCAGATGCAGCAGGAACTGGATGTTTATTCTGTAAAGCTGTTGGCCCAGTAAGAACTAGTAAGTGGTCCATAAGGCTGCAGATGCAGCAGGAACTGGATGTTTATTCTGTAAAGCTGTTGGTGCAGTAAGAACGGGTAAGTGGTCCATAAGGCTGCAGGTGCAGCAGGAACTGGAAGGTAATTCTGTAAGGCTGTAGGAGCAGCAGGAATGTAAAGTGCAAATATGGAAGTCTTCTACCTTCGTCACTGAGGACAGTGACGGGGTAGGTTGGCCGAACTATAACAAGTAGAATCGAACATCAGACGAAAGCCCGGTCTGGTAACACGAAATTAAAACTAAGACAAGGTCTTCCCGTGGCTGCGAGCGGTTACAGTGTATATTAGATGACGTAGTTGTAGAAATTAGGTAAATATCTTAAACTAATGCGTAGTTAGTGGGTTTTATGACCCAAGGGTAGTAGTGGTAGAAAGTAAATAGAAGTTGACCCTTTTAGCTGTTGTATATAACTTGAGACAATGCGTAGGTAGATTTTACGAACAAGTGCATGCGAGTGACTCAGCGTTTACAGGGAGGTAGCTTAGAAAAATAAGACGCAATTTATGTAATGCGCAATTAGTTACTAGACAACAAAGGCTACCCTTATGTATTTTATCTAGGTCAAATGCATGCTAGAAAAAAAGATAAAGCGGGTGCAAGTCTTAAAAACTGTAGGAATACACTCATTCGCAAGTCGGGCGCAGCCACGGGTTGAGCAATTTCTGGTCAAGTAAAACAAAAGTTAGAAAGCGATAATACAATGTTGTTAAGCACAACTCTAAGGCCGCCACTGCAAGCACATTTCACATAAAATATTGGTAAAATGCAATTTTTTTTCATAGTACAAAATTCTCCACAAAATAATAAACTGCTTGTCGAACTGAAATCAGAATTAAAGGAATTGAGATCAGAAATGGCGCAACTGAAATCTCAAAATCAGAATATGATGATGGTCTTCGCTGAAAACAACGTATTTTTAAAAGACTTAATTAAGAAAATGACTCCAAAAAAAGCTGATATTTCCAAATTTCCAATTAAGACAGAAAAAGAACTACAAATTATAGAAAATGAAATTGGGGAGAGGGAGGATGATATTGTAAGTTTTATTTACAGAGGTAGCTACATTATATTACTGTTGTACGTAAAATACATGAATTTACAGATAGCAGCTGTTCAGCAAATAGTTTTGCCATCTAATTTGAAAAATAGATTCTCCAGTCTTTTTGGGAACGATATAATTTTAGCTTACAATTACGATGGCGTGCAGCACAAAAAAGCCTTTAAAGGACTCAAGATTCATACAATTTTATTGAGTAAGTTCCCAATTCAAACACAATTACCTTTACTATTACATTTACTATTAATTTCAATTTTAAGAGGCTCTATCAGAGGCAAGCAACGAAGAAGAAATTATAACTGACATCAAACGATGTTTCAAGATTTATAAAAACCGCATACACAAAAACGAATGCTTGAAAAAAAAGAAAAAAGGGCAGACATCTATGACAAGCAGCAGCAATTAATATGATGTGGAATTGTTTTCATTTTTATAGAATTGTTTTTTTTCGTTTTATTATTGAATTTAATTATGTTTATTTAAATTAAACCGAAGTATTTCACTAAATAATTGACTTTTTTATGAACCTAAACATGGTTTTTGTCCAAAGTATTTTATCTTTACAAATTTTATTTTACCACTTCCTTACCGTTAACTTTCTTTAAGGTTGCTATTTCCCGTGCTCTTCATCGAGACCTTCAATTTGAGACATTACTATGTCTGTGGCTCTAGTGGTTTCGGAGATTGCGTGTCTTCGTGGTTTTGCGCCTTCTCACCGAGACCTACATATCGCACATTCTGTCACAGACGGACGGACAGAGCCTTTTTGTAAGATTTTTCTTTGAAAAAGCTAAAAAGTAATGCCACTGATAATGGGCAATATTTACCTAATAATATCTTCATCATTAATGTAGTAATCTTACTTGGTAATGCAAAAACTAATAGCTCTACATATTACCTTTTGATTCTTTTGCAATATTTACCTAATCATATCTTCAGAATTAATGTAGTAATCTTACATGGTAATGCAAAGAGTAATAGCTCTATTACATTTCTTTTGATTCTTTCTCCCTTTTACCGGTAATGACCTGTGTAAGGCCTTCCATGGCTATGACATTTCTATGTTAATTGTAATTAACAAAATAACCCATCTGGTAATGTATACTGTTTACAAAATCAGGCATTCAGCTTTAATGAAGAAGCTCTTCCTTTCCCGACTGGGGATACTGAAACACACACATATGCAAAACCCGGCTTAATCGGACTGGCTTCGTTGAGTTTACTTGGATTTAACGAGACTTTACTCAATCCCCGTTTCCATGGGCGCTTAATCTGAGTAAACTCAGGATAAACTCTGCATGGAAACACAGTAATGGAGGCTATACAAGGAGACAAAACTCCGTGTTGTCAATTTTCGTTTGATTATTGGTGGCGCTGCAGTCAAATGTACCCCAAAAAACATGGCCGATTGTATTTATCCGGTTCATGGCAAAGTTCGTTTATTACTAATATATTTTACGTTTACCAACTTACAGTTGTTTACCAGCTTCTAAATTCAATTTATATCAATGCGATTATTCGTAATTAATCAATTTTTGATGTTTCCAATGAATATTTATTAATTTCATGTGGGGTACATCGGACAAAGGTGACATCTGTGGCCAAAAATGAACTAGAAGTTTAGTTTCTTCTACCCATCCATTTCCTGTCATTTTCCCCATAAGAGTTTTGTCTCCTTGTATATTCTCCATGCGTAATACAGTGGCGACATACGTATCTTCCTTTTCACTTCAAGGCAATACATGCGCAACAACATAGCGTCTCTTTAAAATTCCGTTCACTTTCATCAAAGCGGTTGAAGTGCGCAAAGTGCAGCAAAGTTTTTTTTGAATATTTAAGCCTTTTAACTTTAAAATAATTGCAGTAATTTTTTATATGTTTTTTAAGTTGGTTCAAGTGCCGTTTTTAAAGTGACAGTAGTTTGAAGCGGCAGTAGTTTTCATATACTTTTTTGGATTTTTTTTACATGTCTTCTTTTTGTGCAAAGGTGAGTACATTTGCATTAAATTATTTATTGTGATTAGTTTGTTTGTGTGGTTTGAAAAGATTTTGAAAAGGTTTTTCGTTTTCTAAAATTTAGAATGTTGTCGTCTTCAAAAAATAAAAATAAGCGAAGACGAATTATGAGGAATGCGAAAAAACTTTTCGATTCAATTTATTGCGAAAGGAAAGAGAATTGTTGTAATGAACGTCCTGATACAGCTAATAAACAGTTAGTGCCTGAACCACATGAGCTGGAAATTCATTAAAATGAAATTGGAAGTGAAGCTTCCTGTACACTGATAAAAAAAAATTCTTGGCTTAAAGCATTTTTTCTTGAACCAAGCAACTCATGTTTTGGATATAACGAAAACAAAATTGTCTCGGGATAAGCAATACTCATAGTCTTGGTTTTATTGTCTTGGATGAAGACAAAAGTTGACTTGAAGTTAAAAAAATTACGAAACCGATGATATTATAATTGAAAAAAATTCAAGTTCTAAAATCGGTCCTAATAGTTTGTGATACATTTTTAGAGCGTGAAAGTGCGGTAAACGAAAAAAGTCCGATGAATTAAGAATTTAGTTTCTTGAGTAAAAAATTAAACAATCTTAGTTCGAGAAAGAAATATCTTGGTCGAAAAATATAAGTATTGAACGAAGAAATACTTTTGCTTGGCTCAAGAATTTCCAATGTCTTCCTCTGAGACAGCATTCTCATGTTAAGACTGAAAAATTTTTCTACTCAAGACAACGAAACGAAGACTATCGAATTGCTGGAATCAAGACAATTTTTTTATCAGTGTAGTTTTTCTACAATTGTAGAACCACAATTTCAAAATCGGTCTTCATCGGATTCTTGCGATTCTGAGCCCGATAACGAAACTTCATTATGTATAATAAGAAAACAATAAGGGCAGATTCACATCATTGTTCTGAGATAATTGATATAAGAAATAATTTATCCGTTTGGATAGTAAAGCACAATATTAGTAATGAAGCGGCACGTGAGTTATTAGAAATTTTTAGAAATTCAAATATAAATGTCCCTAAAGATGTGAGAACTTTAAAAGCAACACCGTCTGATTGCTGCACAACTACTATGTGTACAGGGAAATTTGTTTACTACAGCTTGAAAGACAGTTTAGCAGGCTTTTTCGTGAATAATTCCTATGTTAAAGATAAAATATATATAGATATTAATATAGATGGATTGCCAATCGCCAAATGTTCAAATTTACAATTATGGCCAATTTTATTCAACGTGGTAGGTTCAACCAAAGTACATTTAATTGCTATCTATGAAGGATATTCAAAACCGCACTCAGCAGATCTGTATTTGGAGTGCTTCATAAATGAATTTGAAGAGTTAAAGTTGAGCGGATTCACTTTCGAAAACAAAAAATATGACATTGCTATAAGATCCTTTATTTGTGACGCACCAGCTCGATCTTTTATATTAAGTGTGAAAGGTCATACTGGGTATTATTCGTGCATTAAATGCACTGCAAAAGGAGAAATGTTTAAGAACCGAATGGTCTTCCGCCCTCAAGAATTTTATTCAAAGAGGACAAATGAGTCTTTCAGAAGGCGAAGCCATCCAGAACATCACCATGCAGTAGCTTCCATTGCATTAGAAAAATTAAATATTGATATAGTGCAGCAAATAGCGTTAGATTACATGCACATAGTATGCTTGGGTGTAATGAGGAGTCTCATTCATGCTTGGACTAGAGTGAAAGGTGAAGATTATTCTCTTACTTGTTGGAAAATAAAGGAATTGGATGTGGCACTTTTAAATCTTGTCAATTGTATACCACCAGAATTTGTTAGAAAGCCTAGATCGACAAGAGATCTAGACAGATGGAGGGCTACGGAATTCCGCCAATTGCTTCTTTATACCGGCCCATTCATTTTAAAAAATATATTGAGTGTAGAACGATACAAGCACTTTCTGCAATTGTCACTGGCAATGCGTATATTGTGCGATGAAGTAAACTGTCTTGTATATAATAGTAGAGCAGAAGAATATTTGCCAGATTTTGTTAAAAAAATACCTGACCTATATGATTTGTCGATGCTCACATGCAATTTTCATTATCTTAATCATCTCGCAGATAACGTGAAATATTTTAGAAGCAATTTAGAAAGTACGAGTGCCTTCCGGTTTGAAAACCACTTAAGGAAAATTAAAAGAATGGTAAAAACCTAACTCTGCTGCAGTGCAAGTGTACAATCGACATGTTGAAAAAAGTTTACATTTGAAGAATAAAGATAGTAATGCGGAAATTTCGTTCGGAAAAATTAAAGGCAACGAATTTTGCAGCATCACGTTTAACGGATTATTATTCTCAAAGAAAAAACCAAATAATTACTGCATGAAGAATAGCGCAATAATAAAAATAAAGAAAATTTTGCAAAACAATGATATCCCTTACATTGAGGGCATTGTTGTTGAAAATATACAACCATTCTTTACTGATCCAATAGACTCTTCTTTCTTTAACATGTTCATTACTGGGAACGTCAATGAAGGACGCTCCGAGCAATTTATTTATAATGAAATTTCGCATAAAGTTATTTGCTTAGCTGATCAAGATGCCAATCAATATTTTCTAGTTCCTCTTATTCATCAAAATTGAATTCTGAAGCTGATGTACAACAGCAACAGCATCAACAGGTGGACTTATTTACTCAATTGACTCAACAAGAAGCGGACAACCTTTCAAACAAAAATGATGATTTCAAATATAACGAGTTTTTGCGAATTAATCCAGATTTGTATGAACCCTTATTTCTAAAAATACATTTTCATTACATTTTTTCCACTAACAAGAAATCAGCCAGTAACATCAACACAGAGATTCGAACAATGTGATGCCAGTGTCGGTTTGGACAATATTGTTGTTATTGTCGATCCATCTAATGAACAACAGCAATTCCCGACCAATAAAAATTACATGCAGGAGGTGTTGGATGAACTCCGTCATCTGCGGAAAAATATAGAAGACCAGCAAAAACAACATAAAACTATGGTGTTAAGATTAACACAGGAAGTTGCAGCTTTAACTGAGGAAGTGAGAGAATTGAAGAAAACTGCGATTTCCAGTAATTCCACACTTTTGGAGGAAGAAAGTTTTTTGCCGGAGCTTCCCATCAACACACCCAACTTGTTATCTGAATTCGACCAAGTGCTTTTGGACAATCCTAAAGCTCGATCTGAACTTGTAAGCAATGTTCCCTCTAATCTGCGCAGGTGCACGACCGCGCACTAATTTTTCGAGAGTTGCGCAGCCGTTTTTGAATTCTGCGCACCATTTTTTTAATTTCTTTTTATAGAAGATTTGCATCTAAAAATGACAAAAATCCTATTTTCACGAAGAAAAGTAAAATTTTCTTGGTTTGCTTTATGTTAAGAGAGGGTAGTTCGTTGTTGCGTTAGTTTTGTATACAGCATCGCGTCCGTGCTTGCAGTCCAGCGTTACCATCTTAGTGGTTTTTTCACTAGAACTGGTGGTTTAGACTTGGCTTTAATGGGAAAAAGTCGTATCTAGTGGGTAATTGGTTTTTTTTGTGGTAAGAGGAAAGTATACAAGAATACAAAATTAGTGTTGGCCATGCACTAAGCCATAACAAGACAACAATTCTTACTGACCTAATGATTCACTTAAATAAAAATCAAGAGTTTATTGCCAAAGTTGATGAACAATGGTGTCAAATCCATCTTCTGAAGTGGAATGAAACCAAAAATACCAACCAATTTTCAACTGATGCGCTGCAGTTTAAAGACGCATAAGGAGTATCTCGATTTGAATAATTGGCTAGCCACTTTTTCTATTTCATTACTAATTTTGCCACATTCACACACCGATGTTGAAAGAAAGCAACATGAACATTGTCAAGAATAAGTGAAAGTCTAAGCTCAGGTTCCACCCTTTATATTAACGTCGTTCACGTTATGGTGCAATGCCTAGTAGGCAGCTTAGTTAAAATAATAGAAAAAAGGGATGGGAGGGGAGTCTAGGGATGCATAAGGATGTGGCGGCAAGGGCGGCGGAGCATAATCATTGTGGGTGAACATATAACCATTAAAATGTAAAAAGTTAATCTGTCAATTTATTTACCAGTGGTCTCTTGAGGTTTATGGCTTTAAATTCTTTATTTAGCGGTAGTTGTGGGGGGGGGGGGTGGCGTAGATAGGGCTCCTATGTGTCTATACCATTCCCTGATTGGACTTGCCATAAAGGCCCACGAACGGCATCTAACGCCTTGCCTAATTCGCGCCTCGTCAAAAAGAATGACCAACCCATTCAGCCCACTTGAGGAAAATCATTGCTCCCCGCCGATCCCGAGAGGCCGAAAAATTCGAGAATTTGAGTAATAACTGCGCCGGTTTCGAAAGCTTTATATTTTTAAACGCGAGTTTCGTTTTACCAATGCGGTCCCCCAACTGAGTACTGGCCCCGTTCAATGCTGCTTGACCTCTGTAATTGAACCGCAACCACTCTATTGAGTATGCTAAATGACACAGTTCACTGTCACCAACATAATTGCCTGAAATATGAAGCAATGCAACAACAAAAAAAGTTTTCCGAATACGTAAAGCAGATGTTGGGATTCCCTATTTCATTTGTAATTAGGTTTGCCTCATAAGGCCCTTATGAAAAGCTGATAAGGCATACCTCACTTCAGTATCGCTGAAACGTATGGTGTTCATGGGGAAATTAAGTGGAAAGCTCTCTTTCAGCATGTCCCTTATTTACTACATGTTGTCCTCACGGGAAATCCCTCTTTCGGCATGACCCTGAGACAATCCCCTTTTAAATGCTGGTCGGGTGGGGTTTAAAAAGCTTAGGATATACAATTATAAGTTCTTAATAGCTCTGATTCAATTATTTAGTTTTCGTATGAAAAGCCTTGCTTGCATGCGGCCCTTTGACCGTGTTCCTTCGTTGCCAGCGACCGACGCGGCCTTCCAAGATTCTGGATTTTAGGTGTACATGTAATATTTTGGGTGTGGATTTCCCCACCCAAAGCGAAAGGGCGTGTGTACTTTTCCTTCCATCCCCATGCGCTCCGCCGCCCCTGGGTGGGGCGGTAGCCTGGCGCTTGAACCCTTGGATGTTGTATAAGTTCAAAGGCAAACGTTGGGGTTAGCGGGAGATAGCTTCGTTAGGGTCTTACGCCTCCTGAAAATGGTGAATCCCGCTAACCAGGCTACAAGGAGGTGTGCCGTCCGCTAGGTAAAGACCTTAGGAGAACTTTGGTACCCCGATTAACCAGCCAACAAAATGCCTTTTTGGAGCCGTGTACACCCTTAGAGTGCCGACTAATGATAATTGGTCAAAGCAATATGGTGATTCTATTATTAAAATATTGATATTTTATAGCATTTAGTGCAGTCATTATTTTTTTTATTTGAACTAGTTTGCTTATTTCCGCTTAAATAGACCTTTCAAACATTAAGTTTGAAGAACTTTACATTGGTGGAATATCTAGTTACTTTTGGTGAGCAGGAAGATATTTTAGTGGCTTTCTGGTGGTTCTAAAATTCGAATCTAGTGGTCTCAGGAGGAAAGCTGTTGTAGTAACGTAGTTGGTAAAGTCACCGAGCGTAACATATGACTAGACTAGCCCATGTTTTTATACTTCTCTTGTTTTATAGTTCGTCGTTCAATCATAGTAGATCTTGCTCTAATAAAGAAAGAATATAAACAAAGGTATGAACAGTAATATAAAAATCCAGTTTTTGTTTGTGTGTTATTAAAATGCTTTAAAATGTTATTTTCAAGAGTATTATTAAAATAAATTCACTTCAAACACATACACAGGACCTTCCCCAACTTGCACTCTTTTGATTATTGCTTGAATATTGTGCTTGCATAAATTTTGTACCGCGCAGTAAGTGAAAAAATTAGAGGGAACATTGCTTGTAAGTACCAAATATATAACATTTTAATTTTAAGCAATGAAATTATACAAATTTCACAATTACAGAAAACCTTATTTACGCGATCTGGAAGGGAAGCAGCAGCTGAGTTTTTGCGTTATAACTTGCGAAAATTTATAACAGACGAATTGTCCGAGCAATACACTTGGAACGGAACCAATGACGTATTGAAAGGTAAGAAACCAAATCAAGTTGTTCATTTTTAACAAATAACTCCGTATTTTCTGTAATAATTTTTCTTTAAGTACATTATTATTTGAGAATAAAGGACTACGTTAAGTTGTTGACAATGCAATGGTTTTGTAATCATTAATTTAATTATTTCAGATTTTATGCAGTATTTGAATAAGAGGAAATACTGAGAAAAATTATTTAAAAATGCAACAAAATTGTAAAAAAAGTACATAAATAATCGCAACTCTCACAACAAATGTCTAATTTTATTTTCAATTTCTACAGCAACGTGTCTCCAAATTTTCCCTGCATCCACCGAGAATACTATAAATCATATTCTGCAGCAACATTTCCTACATGCCGCGGACAGGATCAACAAGCGACAAATATCACGGCCATCTCCATCGCTCTCTGCAGGACCATCTACAACCGTAGCAACATAAAATTAATACATATTTAATTAAAACTTAAGATAAATGTAAGTCTTTATTTTTTCAAATGGATGTATTTCCTTTTTTATTAAATTCTAATGTAATCATAGATTTTTATTTTTATATTTCAATCCTTCTTTTTATATTTTTGACTTTTCATAAGACCACATTCAAGATGTTGGGTATTGCTTGTCTTAATTAAATTCAATTGTGATATATTCATAATTTCTTGCAGCTTAAAAATACGATAAGAAATTATAAATAGATCACAATTGAATTTAATTAAGACAAGCAATACCCAACATCCTGAATACGCCCCTGAATTCTTCTCTGGCAGAAGTACGAATTTGTTTCATGCGAGCAATAAGAATGCGAATCGCGAGGAGGATAATAATTCGTTACGCGTTCATAATACGAAACAGATACCCTTCAGCGATAGTTTTTCAATTCGCTATCTTAACCTTCCCGCGATTCGCATTCTTATTAGTTTGCTGTTACGCCAAAATCTCTTCTGGGAGTATCGCACACGCGGACCATTCTTTCCCGAAGGGAGTGACTTCCTCAGTAGGAAATACGATATCCTAGAACAGTGGTGGCGAACCTTTTTATGTGCGCGTGCCAGAAAATTACAAATATTACTTATCGTGTTGCTGGCGTGCCGGACAGTTTTTAATTTTAGGGTTTCAGAATTTTATTTACGCAATTTCAAAAATTAATTTACAAAAATAATATATTACCAGAATCAAAATTTTTAAAATTAAAGAAAAATTTAATAATACTGGCATTTTCCATCAACGCCTATTTTCATTAAAATAATACTTGTGCTCAACAAGACTTTGAAGCAACTCAATTGAAACAATATTCCGGGAGGCCGCGGTTTGATAATGAGCACGTACGACATATAGTCAGATTAGCTATTAACAAAAAGTATGAAACATTGGCACCAGTCCAGGGGCTGCACGCGGGTGCGTTTCTGCACAATATTTTTTATAAATATGTAGGAATTCCGGTTCAAATGCGAAATATGAGCAGATATGAAACCTTGACAGTATGGATAACTAATAACGAAAAACTGTTTCTTACACCTGGCGGGGGTGCAAAATGGTTCTTACACGGCTGACTATGTAAAATTTCCCAGAAAATTGCGAAATCTGAGCACCAATAAAATCGACAAAAATAATAAGCCATGTAACAGAGGATCTGAAGCAGCACAAAGTTGTACATAGTAACAGCCACAAAATATCCTTGTTATCAGCATTTAAGCAAACAGTCAATCCTTTCGCGAGCGATATTTATAAAATTATGCTATTTCATATTTCGACGGGAGCGATTAATCGTAGATTTTTTGCTCAATGCCGATCAAAAAGGGAAGAGATCAAGCCAACATTTATTGATGAGTGTGCTACCAATGAAAATCGTTTCGAGCGCTCTACACGTAAATTGAAAGTACGTACATTTGCTGAAATGATCGCCAAAGAAAAGTAAGGCAGTGGTCGGAAATGTCATCGTGTTGAAATTACAACGCGTTTTATTTGGGCAGCTGTTAAATATTTCGTTAAGAAAAAACTCTCGGCATAGATCAAGTATTGACATATCTTTCATAAAATTTAGTCGAGCCGTTTTTGTTTTGTTTAAACGACGTGATTTGTGTACCTGCACGATATCGTATGAACCAAAAACGATATCGAATTTTTTGAGATGCCGATCGAAGCATATTAACGAAAACATGCTCTGAAAAAATTTCATAACATTCGGCCGAGCCTTTTTTTGGTTAAATGAAAAGAGTTGGGCTAAGAATCACAAGCACTAGTTTAGCATTAGTTTTTCTAATATCTAATAAGCACGTTGGAATGAAACCCGTTCTAAATAAAATTACCTGTTCTGCATACCGCACAGCGAGTACTCTCGTGCAAAAATTACGTTACCCTTTACAAACATCAGGAATTTTTCAAACCTTAGATCAATACATTTTGGACCGGGAATTGTTTGTGCAAAGCAGGAGGGAAAGTGAGTCAGCGATACCATCTATGGGTGAAAACACAAAGAAAGCAGGTTGCCTGCTTTCCTATTGCCAGCGTCTGGCGGCGTCGATGGGCACAAAGAATATTCTTTGTGGCGAAGGGCGCCGCTGGCAATAGGAAAGCAGGCAACCTGCTTTCTTTGTGTTTTCACCCTATCGATTTGTTAGTGATTAATGTTTCCTTTCAGTACCTGGGGCCGGATTCCGCAAGGAAATTTTATTTTGTATCGTCGTGCACACTCACGCTTGTGGAATCCGGCCCCTGGACTATATGTAAGTACCCTTTTAATGAGTTGACGGGTTCATTTTAAAAAAAAGCACACGAAACTTCATTCAAAACATGGCTTAATTTTAAAATTAATCTATATTAAATCCAATTTAATAATAAATCGTTCACGTGCCAGCAAAATTTTCGTACGTGCCATCTCTGGCACGCGTGCCATCTCTGGCACGCGTGCCATAGGTTCGCCGCCACTGTCCTAGAAGATAGAGATATCTTCCAAAGCGAAACGCTTGCTGTATTCCAAGATGAAAATTGTTTGCTGGGTTATCTGCAATGTGAAACAGGTTAGAACTACAGTCAGCGAGCAATAATAATATGAGTGATGAGCTAGAACAAATTTTTAAAACTGTTTTAGTGTCCTTGAGATCAGCTGATAAAATTTCAATGGGAGTGAAAAAGGCAAAATATCAAAGAATTAATATCTATGATAAAAGGAGGCAGAATTACTTTCACACTACACGCAATGTTTGTGAAAGAAAGATAAAAAATGAAGGGGAAGTGCTTCCTCGCCTCGCATTTTTTAACGGACAATACAAGTGCAATAATGTAACCAAGTATCTGCACCAACACGAAATGTTTACGCAAACATACTAACATTCGATAACTATCTACACGTGCTCTGTCATAAGCTTCTATATTACAAGCCATGAACAAGGAAAATATTGACTCTTGTTATTATTGAGCCAAATTACACGGCCTATCACTTTCCCAGACTCACTTTCCAATATTTCCAATAAACCGGTTTTTTAGACAAGGGGGCGCAGGGAAGGGTTTGTGTTGAGCCTCACTTGTAAATCCAAAAATGTTTTCGGTCTCACAGCAAATTACACTAACACAAGCATAATTGTGTTCTCTGGGGCTGCGAAAAATATGAGAATTTTTGTTGCTTTGTACACAACCACATAGACAATAAAATCGTTACACGGAAGAGGCTGAAAATTAGGTGCATCGTGTAATACTCAAATTATACACAGACAGGTTTGACGTGAGTTCCAAGTGAATGGCCGTGTAATTTCACTCATTGCTCGCTGCTACAGATTTCCAGTCATTACGTTTACATAACGTCTTGAATTCTTGGCTTAAAATTTACTTTGGAACTGAAGTTGCGTTTTCGTTTCACCATAGACAAATAAAAGGAAAGATATTCCATTTCATACAAGAAAAGTGTGCAAGTTCTTGTTGAGAGAGCTTTCCTATTTCCTCCATTTAAGCTTCCTCCAAGCGAAAGCTGCCCCTGCTAAATCTTTATTTTCGGTGGCACTGTCCAGATATTTGAGTAAATCTTATCTGAAGAGAGTAAATGGAAAGAAAAACGTCGGCGATGCATGGGAGCAGGGTTCTTTCAGAGCTATTCGCGTTTGCGCTTCTTTTTTTATGCCGGATCCACACGTTTGTCAAGGCTTGGCAAGCGTTCGCAAATTGAAGAAGCTTTTTAGAACAAATGTGTGGACGCATCACAAACGCTTGCCGCAAACTTCCTTTGCAAGCGTTCGCACGTTTGCTTTGGTTTGCCGAGAATCCACACTCGACCGGATCGGCCACAAGCGTCGGCAAGCTTACACAAGCCAAGCCAAACGCCTTATCCACACGTTTGAATTTGCGAATGCTTGCCAAGCCTTGACAAACGTGTGGATCCGGCATTACAGGTTTTCTCATTTATGAATGGCATATTTACGAATGTGTATATTGTATTCTAGGTAAATTTCATTAAAAGGATTTGTTGGTGGAAATAAATGAAAATAAGAAGGAAGCTGTTTGTTTGATTTTTTGTTTAAATGACAAAAATCAATTACATATTTTTAGAAGTTACGATTTTATTTTTTCAGGTCCGACTTTTCGGTTTCTACTTTGCAAAAGTTAGTAAAACCGTGATTTTTGTGCGAATTTTGATTTCGTTTTGATTTATAACAATCATTTCCGCAATGTGTTTATTTTGCAGATTTGGAAAAGTTTTATTTTGGTCAAAGGTTCACAAGCAAATTATTGCGTTTTACAAGGATTTGAAAATGTAAAATATCAAATCATGAATAAATTTAGAAATATGAAAAGTGGAAATTATTTCTTTATGGCTATTTAAGGACATTCTCACTTAATAGTACAGCCAATATAAGAATTCTATCTAATGGCCCTATAAAAAAATATCCAAATAACTTGAATTTTTTTTATCTTTATTATGATGTTCTACTGACATCCTGGAAAGTTTTCTTCTATAGGGGTAAATTTTAACTTGGCGCAATTATATCGAAACCGTTTTATTCGTAAACGGGCGGGAAAGTTTCGGTGTCCCTCTAATACTAGTATTTTGTTAAAAAAATACTCTTTTCCACACCACCGCAGGGGTAGAGTAATTGGCGCGTTTTTTAAAGTGGTGTCCCCAGTAAGCCTAATCCACAAAACAATTTTCGGCGTTACATCCCTTACAGGCATTTATTTAGTCTTCATTGAGTAAGTCCGACATAAAATGTTGGCAGACGTAAAAACGGAGTAAGCTTCGATATAGTTTTGGCAGACAGTTTATTCTATACATTATTACAGAATAGAGTTCAATTATTTCAAGGAAAAAGGATTGTGTGTTTCTTTATATATAATATAAGATAAGGACACAACATAAAATTGCATTTGTTGTTGAATTTGCTATTCACGCTACTACTCCTAAGAATTTGATGAAATTAACAACTTCCCCTTTTAGGATTGTATAATTTTTTGCTTGGAATAGTTTTTTAATGAGCTCTTATCTTTAAATTGATGTGAATGCCACAAACAAAATTTTCGAAGAATAATAAGGATCAAATAATCTAAGATTTGTTTGTGGTGATCGTAACATTCATTTTCTTTAGCTAACCAGTTGGAAAATTCAGATTTTTTACTTATTGTATCCATACAATGTTCAATTATTTTGCTTTTTAAACCTTTTATTTCAGGAGTACTCTGAACAAATTTAGCGAAGATTTTAACAAAGATTTTACAAATATTAAAAAAATAATCTGTAGGATTTTTAAGTGCACCAAAATCGGTACTTTTTGAATAATTTTTAAAATAAATAAAACTTTCCGAAGGTTTTGAATACTTAACAGTTTCGTTTGGGTTTCTCACAACCTTATCGCATAACAAACACTTTTCTTTTTTTGAAAAGCGGTCAATTATGAAACCTCCAAAATACCTTAAAGAAGTTTCTTCGACAGAAATCGAATCTTCATTTGCCCCACATTCCAACAAATCAATTGACTCGATTATGTTGCTAACTTCGTAACCCTCATTAGTGACATCACCAATCGTCCGATCCTCAACAGTAAAAATACCATGGTCGTTATTATTATTTATGGTTTTGCCATCACTAAATGAGTCAATAGCTATAAATTGCTGACTATCTTCGTCACAATTCTTCCTATGGGAAGATATAGACAAAATTTTGTTCGAAATAATTTTGCAAATAAAACTATTGAAATTATATATGGATTATTACTGAAGCCCCCTCTTAATCTTTCTAAGGAAAAAAGGTTTTCAATTGGGTCTTGGTTAAATTTCGAAGTCAGAACGAACTCTTTATTGGGAAACTCGTTTAATATTTCATCAGTTAAAAGAATAATGGATTTTAGAGTCAAAATCAATTGCCCAATCCAAAATGTTTTGTTTTTGTTCTCAAATGAAATTGATTGAATGTAACGTAACATTTCAGAAAAATATTTCCTTGGAGTATTTGTTTGAGTTAATCCACACTTATACCAATTTCTACTAAAAGGTTCTTTACTATTGAGACAATCGAACAAGTTTTTGAGTTTTGAAAAGAAATCGGAAGTAGAAAGAGTAACTGATGAAACATTAGGGCTAAGCAAATTTAATTCTAAAGCAGTTTTAAGAGCAGCACAAACTGTGTTACTTAAAACTTGAAGAGCATAAGAAACCTTCATCTTTTCCCAAGTATTTGGCCATACATGTTTTGAAGTTAACTTCGGCACCATTTTAGTAGAACCATTTTTTTCTAAATTATAGAGTTCTTTAACACAGTTCCAACTTACTGTTCCATCTTCACAGTGAATATCTTTTACCAATAAAGTATTACGTATTGATTTGAACAAATGCGGAACATCGAACATTGCAAAAATCTTTTGATTATTATAATAAAAAAAAGGGTCCTTTTCCGTTACTCCGAGAGAACTAAAGCAACTGCGATTGTTAGAAGCCTGATCTGAGGCTATACTTCGGATTTTAAGACCAAGTTCACAACAGTAGTCTAAATTCAGCTTCATTTTTTCGGCTAATACTTTACTGTTAATTGGTTGATCGGTGGCAAAAAAACTAATAATAAATTTCCAATTAGAAAATAAGCCTCGAACCATAAAAACAGAAACATACTTTGCTGGTTCTTTATTTCTAAAATCACCTGTATCGACAAAACCAACTATTTCATCTGTTACCTGATCATTTATGTTAACTCTCTTCTAATATTAATTTCATCAAATATCAACACAGCTTGTCTCATTTCTAAATCCCAATGTGAAAAAATCTTCTTAAGGTTTTCTGTAACCGTGTTATTAAAACCAGGTTGAATATTTTTAATAAGTTGCCAACGATGCAGAGAGCTCAGAGATGGTAAATTTATGTTTAAATTATCTTTAAAATACCTGTAAGTTGTAGGAGATTTGTAATGGAAATTTAAAGCTAACGATCTTTCGTCATAACTCCATCTTTTTTTATTTTTCTTGTTAGAAAGTATCATAGTGCAAAAAGTTTTTGAATTTTTAGTCACATAGGGCGCGGAGGCAATTAAAGAAGTTAGCGGTGTTTTGACTATTCTACTGAGATAGTTGTTTCGACATATCCTTCTTTCTAGGTTCACTTTCTTAGTTCTATTTTCCTTGCTGCAGCTCTTTAACTGTTCTATAAGTTTTTTATATTTACTTAATAAATTTGTATATTTTGAGCGGTAGAAATTTACCGATTTCGCCGATTTTAGACAAAAGGAGCAGGACAATTCCATTTCGACAGAAGCAAATGAGGGATTTGGCTCTAGTTTAGCTAAATCTATGAGAGCTAGATCAGGGTTTGTTATTTTATTTGAGTTTTCATAACACTTACCAGAAAAAATAGCTACATAGAAAAAATAGAACATCGCAATACATAAATGATAAATGGGCCTATGAAACAGTTCCTTTCTTATTTCATAAATTAATTTATAAATCGTACCTAGAATTAATATGTTATAACAAAGCCTGTAAAAAAAGCGCATAGGCAAAAATCTCAACCATGCTCGATCCATCGCTATCATTTCTCTTTCCACAGCCTTCGTCTGGAGGAAACTTAAAGGTAGAAACAGAATGGCACGGCGACCGTGGCGGTGGCCGCCGCTCAGAGAGTTTCCCATACATTTAATTTGTCCGCGACGCCTGGGGAGAAATTAAATGTATGGGAAACTCTCTGAGCGGCGGCCACCGCCACGGTCGCCGTGCCATTCTGTTTCTACCTTAATGTAGGAAATAGGTAACCTCTCTGAAGGGAAAAGTGGACACTTTCCTGAAATGGAACATCTTTCCTTTTATTTGTCTATAGTAAAAGAAAAGAGAAACAAAAATAATAGCTTATTGGGGAAACCACTTTAAAAAAAACGCGCCAATTACTCTACCCCTGTGGTGGTGTGGAAAGGAGTATTTTTTTTAACAAAATACTAGTATTAGAGGGACACCGAAACTTTCCCGCCCGTTTACGAATAAAACGGTTTCGATATAATTGCGCCAAGTTAAAATTTACCCCAATAGAAGAAAACTTTCCAGGATGTCAGTAGAACATCATAATAAAGATAAAAAAAATTCAAGTTATTTGGATATTTTTTTATAGGGCCATTAGATAGAATTCTTATATTGGCTGTACTATTAAGTGAGAATGTCCTTAAATAGCCATAAAGAAATAATTTCCACTTTTCATATTTCTAAATTTATTCATGATTTGATATTTTACATTTTCAAATCCTTGTAAAACGCAATAATTTGCTTGTGAACCTTTGACCAAAATAAAACTTTTCCAAATCTGCAAAATAAACACATTGCGGAAATGATTGTTATAAATCAAAACGAAATCAAAATTCGCACAAAAATCACGGTTTTACTAACTTTTGCAAAGTAGAAACCGAAAAGTCGGACCTGAAAAAATAAAATCGTAACTTCTAAAAATATGTAATTGATTTTTGTCATTTAAACAAAAAATCAAACAAACAGCTTCCTTCTTATTTTCATTTATTTCCACCAACAAATCCTTTTAATGAAATTTACCTAGAATACAATATACACATTCGTAAATATGCCATTCATAAATGAGAAAACCTGTAAAAAAAGAAGCGCAAACGCGAATAGCTCTGAAAGAACCTTGCTCCCATGCATCGCCGACGTTTTTCTTTCCATTTACTCTCTTCAGATAAGATTTACTCAAATATCTGGACAGTGCCACCGAAAATAAAGATTTAGCAGGGGCAGCTTTCGCTTGGAGGAAGCTTAAATGGAGGAAATAGGAAAGCTCTCTCAACAAGAACTTGCACACTTTTCTTGTATGAAATGGAATATCTTTCCTTTTATTTGTCTATGGTTTCACTAAGGCGATAGCCCAATGCCGACGGCGCGTTATACGCGGCAGGCGCTTCATGCGCGTTAACGTCCGTTGAAGGTCCATTCATAGCGTCAGGACGTCAAAAATATTGTTTTAATTTAAATTCATGTATGGATTTTTGTGTATATACTTGTTAGAAATGTGATTTTTTTAAATTTCATAGCCTGCCAACGCCAAAAAGTTGAAAGTTGCTCGACTTTTGCCGTCGCTTGACGCCGCTGACGTCGCAAAGTCGTGAATGGCATAACTCGATTTGAATTACACACAACCAAATGTCGACGTCAACGCGCGTCAAAGCGTTGACGCGCGTAAACGCGAATAAAGTCGTGATTGGGCCATCGCCTTAACTTGAATTTAAAATGTCTTGAATTTTTGCTGAACGGACATTAGTAGATTCCTATAATAACATAAACTAGTTCCATATTATAATATATAAATTAATTTAAAAATACTGTTACCAAAAGTATACTCTCACTAAATATGCATTTTACAAAGGCAAATCGGTGAACACTGCTCTTCACGCACTTTTCAGTCAGTGCTTTGATGCTGACTTCAAAGTGCATGCAAACTCAGATCTTGTAAAGTCCTAATTTGTAAATCCGGATGTTTGTAGTCAGATATTTTGGAGATGTCAAGTCAACAGTCGTTATGGTGAATTGGATGTCCAAAAATTTAGTAGAAAGTGAATTAAGGAATTTTTTTCTTGAAAGTATTAACGAGTGCATCAAAAATAGAAAAAATTATGGAAGAGAAAGTAATTACCAGAAGAAAAAATGGCGTTATTGACCGTTACTGAAGATATTAGCAAATTTTTATGTCAAAATTGGCTTTATTTGGTACTTGGTGGAAAAGTACCAAAAAAGTACAAACTCGCCAATTTTGGCATTAAAACTGCTTATAACTTCGAAAGTAAAGGCCGTAGCATAAAAATTGTCCAGACGTTATTCATAGGAAATTGTCCAAGCTTTCCAATTGTGGAAAAAAAATATTGGTTAACTTTTAGTACAGTCATTTGGTTCTAAAAAAAAATAGGTTACCTGGAAAGTTTTTCGGGAGTTTTGAAAATGGATACTTTTATAGATTCCGATGTGCTCTTTCCGAATTTCAACTTTGCCACCTCGTATCTTTGCCGCTCGATTGCAAAAAAGGCGCCTAAAAGCAGTTTTTTGACAATATGCTTTCCGACTCATTTTACGATAAAAACATTTATATACAAAATGAAACTAGAGAAAATTTCCTACAATTTATGTAATAACCTTTTTTCGTAACATAAATAGTTTTGGCGAAAGTATACATCTACGCCAACCCGTCACATTTTAATTTTAATTGAAATCTACAGGGTGTACTACGAAAAGTTACAAAGTGGCCGGCTGTGGATAGTTTATGGATAGACGAACAAAAAATCGTATGGGTGGGAGGGGGAAATCGTAACGATTTAGTGGCTAAGGCGTTTTGAAGTTTTTTTTAGAGTTTTATATATCACCGTGTATTTTTGTAACTCTATGACCTATTTTCATGAGTAACATATCAGTGTACGCAGAATACTATCACCTATCTAAAACTGTAAAAGTCAATGCTCTACCCTATCAACTTCCAGAGAAATGAGTCATCAAAGCCGGTTTTTTTAACTAAAATTTCAACTAAAACCACCCTGTTCTCCAAAATATACGTAGTTAACCAATATATTTTTTCCAAAATTGGATAACTTTGACAATTTCATATCAATAATGTCTGGATAATTTTTATTCTATGGCCTTTACTTTTGAAGTTATAAGCAATTTTGATGTTAAAATTGGCCTTATTTGGTGCATTTTTAGTACTTTTTCACTTAAGCTTTGTCGAAAAGTACCAAATAAAGTGACTTAGGCCCTGTGCGAAACCGGCTAATTGCTTGCTAATTCTAGTACTTTTTCATTTAGTAAATTTTCGAGCTTGCTAATTCTTCTTCTTCTCTTGCTAAATATTTGAAATATTTATATTTATGCAGTGGTTGTTACTGGCAACGGTTTTAATAATAACATAAGATTTTGCCGTACATGAACAACAATTCTGCAAAAAATATTACTGCCATAATTTTATCATCGACTTCTATTTCATTGTCCATTTTCCTCTGTTAAAAAATCTTAAATAAATAATACTTCAAATATACTTTTACAATTAAACGTCAAGTACATGTCAATTCAATTCAATTCTTTTATTCGACTTGAAATAATCATTATTACATTTGGAATACACTAATAGCTACAATAAAGTTATTTATGGATTATAAATGTTTTATCCATTTGCCACTAACTAAAATATAACAATCAGCCAAGGTATTTTACAATATTTAATATAAAACTGTCACACTTGCGACCGGTGTGCATAACAAAGTGTTAGCCTCTATCAAGTACATGTCAAAATTTTAGCAAGCAATTCCAGTTTTGGTTTCGCACAGCACTGGAATTAGACTGGGAAGCTTCCAAAAAATCTGGAAGTTTAGCAAGCAATTAGCCGGTTTCGCACACGTCCTTAATTACTCTGTAAGTTGATAAGGTATAACCTGGACTTTTACGGTTTTAGATTGGTGGGAGTACCTATTCTGCGTACACTGAGTGAAATTACACGGCCATTCACTTGGGACTCACGTCAAACCTGTCTGTGTATGATTTGAGTATTACACGATGCACCTAATTTTCACCCTCTTTTCCGTGTAACGATTCCATTGTCTAAGTGGTTGTGTACAAAGCAACAAAAATTCTTATAATTTTCGCATCCCCAGAGAACAAAATGATGCTTGTGTTAGTGTAATTTGCGGTGAGACCGAAAATTTTTTTGTATTTACAAGTGAGGCTCAATACATACCCTTCCCTGCGCCTCTTTTCTAAAAAACCGGATTATTGGAAATATTGGAAAGTGAGTCTGGGAAAGTGATAGGCCGTGTAAATTTGGCTCGTTCATACTCATGAAAATACATCATAGCGTTACAAAAATACAGGGTGCCGCTTTGTAAACTTAGCAGGTACACCCTGTATTTCTTCCGTACCCGTCCAATAATTCACCAAAAGATAAATTCATTTTTGTTTTCATTTTATTTATATTTACTTTACTTTTATTTCTTCTCTTTTTATTTTATTACCACGTATACATGACCAAATGGAACGATCCAGAGATCGAAAGATTGAAAGTGAGAAATTGCGTAATTGAAGTTTAAATGGATTCAAAAGTAATCGAAAAGCAATGAACATAACCTACAATTTGTAGTTTTCGTATCGTTTTACTGTAGTTTCGCCTTTTCATCGAATCTTCAACTTGGTTTGTCACATTGGGCATGCTTTGTATACAGGGTGTACTACGGAGAATGACAAAGCGGCCGGCTGTGTATATGGATAGACGAACAAAATATCGTATGGGTGGGGGGGATCGTAACTACCGAGGTAACAGAATTTATCTACAGGACTGTCAATATGAACGCGCTAACTGCAAGCAGTAAAAGTTATGAACGAGCTGCTACTTAGATCTAAGTCAGTTCTGCAAACATGAACCCGGCCATATTCAGCGCTGTCCGTTCAAGGGTGTTTGCATTTATCCGCAGTCGGATTTAACCTTAAGCCTGCCGAACTCTTTCTGTTGCCAAATTGTTTAACATGTAAGCCCTTATTCACTGGCCTGCATAATAAATCGTGGATATTTCCATATTTACCGACCATGATTTTCGGTACACGGATCAAGTTAATACCACCCGTTCCGACCGGTATGGTAATAAGTTAATCCACCGATTTCTAACCTCGGAAGTTTAGAATTTTCAAAATTTAACAAAACTGTGAGTGAAAATTCAAAATATAAAATACGAAATATCCACGATATTTATTATCCAGGTCGGTGAATACGATCTAACATTTTATAAAGCGGTTTTGGATTTTCAAACTTTCCATTATCTACCTATAGGCGAAAATCCTGAACACATGATTCAAATGGAGTCACTGGTATTGACCTATGTTATTTTTAGCATATGGGATTTTCATTTTCCACCTATGACCTCTTTTTTCTTCTTTTCTGAGCTATTTGCATTCGGCTAACGTTCAGTTCCAGCTAGAAATTACCATCAAACATGTAAGTATATTAATAATAGTATTTCAAGACAAGGCGCCACTTTTCTATAAAGAGGGTTGAGTAACCCTGCAAGGAATGTATTGAAAATTATGGCGTTTACTTAGCACCCATCTATTGGGCATTAAATCAAAAAAAAAATACTTTTATTAAAAAAAAATTTACTGAACAAGTTACTTCAAATATGGAGAAAGATTAGAAACCTAAAATTTATAATAAATTAAAACTATTACTCTGGGCTTTCCTCATCATAATCAGCTTCAATGTCGTCACCAGCGGCTTCTTGATACTGTTGATATTCAGAAACTAAGTCGCACATATTGCTCTCTGCTTCAGTAAATTCCATCTCATCCATCCCCTCGCCGGTATACCAGTGAAGGAAAGCCTTTCTCCTAAACATTGCAGTGAACTGTTCAGATATTCTCTTAAATAGTTCCTGTATAGCCGTCGTGTTTCCAATGAATATTGCCGACATTTTAAGCCCTCTAGGAGGGATATCGCAAACTGCAGTCTTAACATTACTTGGAATCCACTCGACAAAATAACTACTGTTCTTACTCTGGATATTTACCATTTGTTCATCAACTTCTTTCATTGACATTCGCCCACGAAAGATAGTTGCGACAGTTAAATACTTTCCATGACGAGGATCGCAAGCTGCCATCATATTTTTAGCATCAAACATTTGCTTTGTTAGCTCAGCGACAGTAAGAGCGCGGTACTGCTGGGATGCCCTAGATGTTAGTGGTGCAAAACCGGGAACAAAGAAGTGTAGGCGTGGGAATGGTACCATATTAACAGCTAACTTACGAAGATCTGCGTTTAGCTGACCCGGAAATCTTAAGCAAGTAGTCACTCCAGACATGGTTGCCGATACCAAATGATTCAAATCTCCGTAAGTGGGATTTGACAACTTTAAAGTTCTGAAACAAATATCGTAGAGTGCTTCATTATCAATGCAAAATGTCTCATCGGTGTTCTCTACGAGCTGATGTACACTGAGAGTGGCATTGTATGGCTCGACTATTGTATCTGAAACTTTAGGTGAAGGAACTACAGAAAATGTATTCATTATTCTATCAGGGAATTCTTCTCGAATCTTCGATATAAGTAAAGTTCCCATTCCAGAACCAGTTCCACCGCCTAAAGAATGAGTAAGTTGAAATCCTTGAAGACAATCACAGCCTTCGGCTTCTTTTCTGACAACGTCTAAAACAGAATCTACAAGCTCTGCACCTTCTGTATAGTGTCCTTTAGCCCAATTATTTCCAGCTCCCGATTGTCCAAATACGAAACTATCAGGACGAAAGATTTTTCCAAAACATCCTGAACGAATTGCATCCATTGTTCCTGGTTCTAGATCAACCAGAAGAGCTCTTGGTACATACTTGGCACCACTGGCTTCATTATAATAAACATTGATTCGTTCTAGTTGTAAGTCGCTTTCTCCATAATAATTTCCACAAGCATCTATACAGTGTTCATCTGAGATAACTTCCCAAAATTTAGCTCCAATTTGATTACCACACTGACCGACTTGAATGTGAATAATTTCTCGCATGTTTAAAATTTTTCCTTTCCAAATTAAAAAATAAATATTAAAAGGTGCCTAAACGTGTTTCTAAAATGAGATATAAAAAAACATTAAATTTTTTTTAGCTATTTGTCATAAAACGAGGTTGCTACATAATATTTTGTGTTTAAATTTACTTAACTTTACTTGCTCTTTTGTACATTCATTTTAGGAATTTTGAAAGTGAGAGCCAAAGCTGTTTCCACACGTCCATCTCCCTCTCTCATCCTATTCTCCATAAACCACTTGTGCAGCCAACTCTTGGCGTGTGGTAGTGGTGTGTACGCACGTTAGGACTCAGGACTGATTGTCATCCAATCGATACCATCCTTGCGGCACATCTCTTGCACGAGCTGTGAGTGTTGTTCAGAGCGAAACAATGAGCTCAGCTCCTTTAGTTCTCGTCTGGCGCCAATGAAGTTCGTGGCGTTATCCGAATAAATTATTGAAATAAACGGACGCCTTGCAACAAATTTGGTGAAAGCAGATACGACGACACTTCCACCAATCGGCCAAAACATGGAACGAACAATAGCAAGAAGTGTCTGCCAACCTGCATGCAGATTTCTACAATGATAAAAACATATTAGTGTTAGTGACCTTGAAAACTTGGTTTTAGGCATGGTACAATAATACAATGTAGGCTCATAAGGAAAAGCTCTGTTTACTCAAAATCTAGAGATGATGCTATCTGAAATAGTATTCGGTGTACGGTAAAAATTGTAGTAAAAAACTTGATTCCCTAAGAATAAAATACCTCACAAAAAAATATTGTAAATCGCAATACGCTAAAAAACGAAGAATATTGGGATTTTCCTCGTGCTTAGAACCTACAATCCACATCTAACCAGATCTAAGCGGAACTTTGGTACCCTGGAGGCCTTATCAGGGCTACCTCTGAGGACATATGAGTATTTTAAATCTTCAAAACAATGGTAATTCGTACGGGAAAATGTATAATATCTTTTTTATAGATAATTGTATAACCTACAAACATTGGAAAAATATTTTATGATATGACTTAGCGTTTAAGAGATATTTGCAAAATACTAATTTTTTTTGCCTCGCATAAGTCCTGCTCAACTCTAATCGTAGGGAATGTATTAATCAAATAGCTCACAGAGCTATTCTAGCTAGATTAGCTTCTATAACATGCAACAACACAATCATGCAATAGAGTTAACCCTTCTAATTCAGAAGGTTCACTTCTTAGCTGGGCCAAGAAAAATTTACCAGCTCAGCACAAGTAGCACTGAGATAGGCTCAACTAAAGCATGCAACATATAAATTGAATATGCAATCCCGAAAGGGTCACACCTCACACATATGCGAGATATAACCCACCAAACAGAAAGAAATGCAATACACAAACAAGCGTGCAAGAAAAGAGAAGAAACAGAGAAGCTTGCACAGACAAAGAAAGAGTTGGACACGCAGGGAGTCACGCCACATTTAAAAGAGTCCTTTTAAGGACATCTCTAAAATCTAAAAAGAGTTGTCTATTAAGCCGCATTTTTCAAAATTCAATAATTTCAGATACAGACCTATTTTGATTAGAAAACATTTCAAACTACAGCTAGGTAGGTGAAGGGCTGCCTCCAGTGCCACCGGAGACCCAATTAGCGTTTGGCGTACCCTTTTGTTGCCACAATATCGTGCTCCTTATGTTGAGTGGCTATTTGGTCTGGTGTGACGGATGCCTAAAGCTATCCTGTGGAATTTAGGAAGCTTAACAGTGATCTGATCTCCAGTCTGGAAATCTCTTCCAAAGTCTTTCAAAACGTAACTGCCTAGTGTGCGCTGCCTGGCATTAGCTAAAGCCGGGCATTTACAGGAAGTGAATAAGTGTTTATCTCTCGTTCGTCTCCACGCAGCTACGGCAACAACAGACGTTGAACGGGATGCCTAACTTGGCAGGGTGGTCTCCTATGGGCCAATGTCCCGTGAAAATTGCCGTGATTCTGGCAATATTTCGTCGGGCTCTGTTTAAGAGGCCCATTGTTTTTTCTTTGTTATAAGTCGGCCAAGTCGCCTTAGAGATAGTGCAGGTCTCCAGTGCTCTCCACTTTTGGCTGGCTAGCAGCAGGTGGTAGCGCTTTTGACTCCACCTATTGGGCTGCCGACCATCTCGGTCTCCGAGCTCTGGAGAGAGACTCCCTGCTTGGCTAGGTAGTCGGCTTTCTCGTTCCAGTTGAGTTTAAGATCTAATAACCCAGAAATTTCACACTGGAGGATAAGGTGAGAGTATGCCCCTCTAGCCTGGGGAGGTTGTAGGTGGGAACTTTCGCTTTCTCTGTAAAAAGCATCAACTCAGTTTTTCCCGGATTGACTGCCAGACCGCAGCCTGCTGCCCAGCTGCCAAGTTTATTTAGGCATCCTTGTATGATTTCACTAATCACTGTAGGATACATTCCGGACACCATAATTACTAGGTCATCTGCGTATGTTACTACTTTAGCTCCCTACAATAGCGGTATTAAAGCACAATCTCAGCAGATCAGCATAATAAAAGTGCTGAGCTCTGCGGACATGCAATGTTAAATTACGGAGCGTAAGCGCTTTAACTGCTTTAAGCTTTTTCAAAAAGCTCTTTATAAGGCTTTTCGAAGCGATTTTTTTCCTACTGGGTATATAGAAGGTTATGGCCATGCTCATGCCATCCTCACACACACATGTAAGCAATTCGGTGGTCCGGGTGACATATTCGTTTGCTATCAAATTGTATGGAAAAGTGGATGTTAGAATTGTTTTTTTTTGTTTGTTTAGTGAAATAATTTTGTTAAAAGAAAGTTATTCACTCAATATGCCTGAAAACAATTTAATTAAAACGTTGGCATAGAAGTGATACCTAAAAAATATGAATTTTAGTGCGATTGTAGTGTTTTTTATTGTCTGACAGTGGGCCTACAGTGGTAATTGAATTACCAATTTTAAAGTGATTAGGATCTTCATTATGGTGTAATTATTAAAAATGTAAGTGCAGAAAGTACAGTGCAGAAGTGCTAAAGTTTTGTTTTGATTGCCATTTAAATTGGGGCTTATTTAGTGCATTTATGTATAAATATTTAATGTTGGTAATAAAAACATTCTAGACTGTGGATATATAAGTAATCGGAAAATCTGCAATGGCTTCCTATCCAAGATAAAACCTTTATAAATGCACTGAATATGCCTCGCCTCAATTTAAATGGCATTCAAAACAATAACTTTAGCACTTTCTTTCACATTTTTCTGCACTTATATTTTTAATAATTACCACCGCACAACATGAAAAACTCAACATTTTTTCCCTAATGAAACACGACAAAAGCACCGCGAATGTATACAAAGTGGCCACCTTTACAATTAACACACTTAATCACTCAATGTTTTTTAATCAAATCACGTGAGATTTACGTATTATAGAAGATTTTGGCCAATATCGAAAAATATTTATGCGTGAGGGAATGCGATTATTTTGGCGGCTTTTTTACTTACTTACACTCTTTAACGTTTGTGTGTTTCTGGGTGGTCATTCAAATTTCATGTGTTCAAAGAAGAAAAAAAATTTTTCATTTTGAAATGGTAAAAAATTATTTCTTTTTAACATACATAAGAATATATAAAAAAAGGTTTTCCAAAAAAGTAATTAACGTGATAAAATTTTATTTTAGTATTTTTGTTACCACCAAATAGAAATAGAGTCTATGGGGAAATATTCTGCAAGTTTGCTATGGAAGTGGATGAGATTGTTTGAATAGCGTTGAGAAAAGTTACTATAATCTAGACTATTTGGTGTAATATTTTTATTGAAAATATTTAATACGTTGCCTGAAAGAATGATTTTCATCAATACCCATAAATTTACACGAAAAATGCATTATTTCTTCTATTATTATTGCTTTTTCGTAAATATTGCAATTTTATATGCACGAAAACACGCATATTTGACCAAATTATGTGAAAACTAAAAATGATATCGCCATTTAAGTTATATTTATAATTTTCTACATGTCCTATTTAATTAATAAAAGTAAAATATACTGAAAATTCCCAATAATAAAAAGTGGGTGTGTGTACTTATGTACGAGCATCAGAAGTTATACTTCTTTGGCGTGATTTAAGACTAATGTTTAATTTGCATGCAAATAATTTATTGGATTTTTTTATTATTTGCGTGCGTTGGCAGGTGGAAGCATCATGATGCCGACACGCTCCAGCCTGTCGGTTCTTTTCAGCAATGCTTCGCTAGATGGATCAGCTTTTATCTACCTGCCAATACTACCGATATATCTAAGCCTTACTCTCTTCCTTTTGGTTTCTTTGCGCCTTACCTTCTGATGGAGCATATTTAGCGTCTCCTCCACTTTATTCTTTACAACACCCGATGTCACCATGTAGTCTATGATGTTTTCTACTCTGAGTCGTGCCTGAGCTGTCGCTTGCAGAGCAGCAGTTTGCTCGGCTAATATCGGGCGTTCCAATAGGACATGCTCTGTGTCTTCTATCACATTTAGGAATGCCGGGGACAGCGAAGACATCTTGTCCGAACCGATGGAGGTATGCTCTGGAACACCCATGTCCATTCAAGAACTGCGCGAGGTCGTAACTCATCTCTCCATGCTCTCCCGTGACCCTTCCCTCCACATTTGTTATGAGCCTGTGGGTCCATCTACCTTGGGTAGATTTACTCCACCTCCTTTCCACTACTGAAATAAACGTCACTTCTAAATTATGTCCAATTCCCTAGATTCTTCTTCTAATAGTTACTCAATTCAATTGAGCAGCTTTAGGTAACTGAAATATGATACAAAGTGCCTTTGAACTATTTGGTTTTGGTGGACTTGGAAACACATTTTTCTAGACAAGTTGTTCTTATTTGGCAAACGACATGCGAAGACAGCACTGCTACTATTCCAGAAGGTCCATGATCGTGTTCTAATTATTTTCTAGTTTTTGGTACAGCAGATTTAAAATAAAACCATTTAACTTAAAAGTGTTTTTACCCATTTTTATTATATTCTTTTTAGTCTTAATTCTGTCATTTTTGGATTATACTTTTTACTGAAGTGATTTGTTATGCATACAATATTTCCAGCGCCATTTTGAATTGTCTAATTTTGACAACAAATTTATTATTTCCGACGTTAAAACACCCCCAAATAGCAATTTTCAGTGAAATCGAATCGTAATTGCCAAAATCGTACTGCCTTTTTTGCGCCGCCATTTTGATTTTTTTTAAATTTTGCCCACAGATTCGTCATTTGTGACCTTAAAAACTCCCCGATACCGATTTTCAATAGATTCGGAACACATTTGCAAAATTCATCCGCCATTTTGAATTTTCAAATTTGAGTACAGAATCGTCATTTGTGGCCCTAAAAATCTCCCAATACCGATTTTCAATGGATTCAGAAGACATTTGCAGAATTCATCCACCATTTTTAATTTTCAAATTTTGACCACAGAATCGTCATTTGTGGCCCTCAAAACCCCCGATACCGATTTTCAATGGATTCAGAAAACCTTTCCAAAATTCATCCGCCATTTTGAATTTTCAAATTTTGACCACAAAATCGTCATTTGTGGCCCTAAAAACCCCCGATACCGATTTTCAATGGATTCAGAACACATTTGCAAAATTCATCCACCATATTGGCGCCGCCATTTTCAATTTTCAAAATTTGACCACAGAATCGTCATTTGTGGCCCTAAAAACCCCCCGATACCGATTTTTAATGGATTCAGAACACATTTCCAAAATTCATTCGCCATATTGGCGCCGCCATTTTTAATTTTCTAATTTTGACCACAGAATGGTCATTTGTGGCCCTAAAACCCCCCCGATACCGATTTTCAATGGAATCGGAACACAATTGAAAAATTCGTCCGCCATCTTGGAACCGCCATCTTGATTTTTTTACAAAATTGTCAGATTGCACTGACACGTTAATTCAATGTGTGTGCAAAGTTTCATAACCCAGCGGGAAATGTAATGGCTAGGTAAGCGAGGTGGTAATCAGCTGCACCCATTACATTTGTGATGAAATAATAGGTTACTTTTATATAGGGATGTCCTAGGGCGGTAAGTGCTTACAGTAGGCATTACAGACGAGGACTTATTTCAGAGGTGAAATGTATTAGGTGAATACATAGATTACCATGTAAAGCATGCAGAATAAATTACTGGCTACCCTTTTCATCATTAAAAACATTGCTTTCCGAAATTACCATTCCATTTCTGTTACATTTGGTTAGAGATTACTCGCAAGATATCTTTTTGATTTTATTGCTCATTGTTTGTGGTATAAATTAATCTTATAAAATTTAACGCCACTATAAACGAATTTTGAAGACGGAATAAACTCAAGAAGAGAGGCTTCGACAAGTCAAACACAAAGAATTATAAAAGCACATCACATTTCCAACGAAAGTATTTCACAAGTCATTACCTAGTCGCTTACCTAGTCCTTACAATGTAAAGACCTTCATTTTCCTAAATCGCCAGTAGAATTTGTCGATTACCATGTAGGTGGTTACACAAATCATTAAAGAATTCTTGGATTACCAGAGTAACCACTCGCTAGTTTTCCCGCTGGGAAGAATCGGTTTAGTAGAAGTAGTTGAAAAAGCTGTCGCAAGATTTGACCCAAACAAATATACGAGGTGAAGCTAAATAAAAGCAATAATATCTTGTTCATTGTTTTATTTTCCCAAATAATAACAGTAAATATTTTGTATTATATATTTAAACTAATTTCTGATTGAGTAATTATATTAAGTTTTAACCATTCAAAATCATTAGTAAAACAGTAAATAATTATCGCTTATTGTACAGTTGCCATATAGCTTTATTATGATCTTGGCCAGTTTCACACGGGCCGACAAACAACCAAAAAAAAAGAATTTGTACAAAAATACGAATTTCTTCAGTGAAATATGAAAAACAATTTGACGCTCTTCTACAAGATTCTCACAGTAGGTACTTGGGTAAAACTCATATTGAAGGAAAATTGAATTAAAAGTTCCTGATTAGTTGCGCATTAAAAGTGATTCTTGTGAAATAAATTGAAATAAAAAGTTTGTGAAAATGGCAGATTCAAGTGCTGAAGCTAAAGTTGCCACTCCTAGTAGTGAAACAAAGAAAGTCAAGAAAGCCGCTGACTCTAAGAAGCCAGCCGCTAAGCCTACCCACCCACCAACTTCAGAAATGGTTAATAAAGCGATTGAAAATTTAAAGGAACGTGGTGGCTCTTCATTAATTGCCATTAAGAAATATTTAGCGTCAACGTACAAGGTTGATGCAAATAAAGTTGCACCGTTTATTAAAAAATATGTGAAAAGTGCAGTTGCAAGTGGAAAATTAATTCAGACCAAAGGAAAAGGTGCATCCGGATCTTTTAAATTGCCTGTTGCCTCGAAGGCCAAGAGTGGCGAGTCTAAAAAGCCAACTGTAAAAAGTGTTGATAAGAAAGTGAAGTAGGACAAGGCAGTCAAATCTGACAAGAAAACGAAAAGTCCAAAGAAAGCGGCCGAGAGGAAAAAATCGACAGCGGCCCCCAAGCAGAAGCCTACAAAACCATCTAAACCTGGAGTTAACGCTGCTAAATCACCCAAAGCAAAGAAAATTCCAACTACAACGAAAAAAGTTGCTGCTAAGAAGCCAGCAAAGAAGTGAATTAATCACAGTTCATCAGAAAACAATAATAATTAAAAAGTCCTTTTCAGGGCTACTAAATTATTAAACAAAGTGTAAAATTAATTTGCATTAATTATAATATTTCATTACATTTATGGCCTTTGTTGATATGAATGCTTTTCTTTGGTTTCCCTGCAATAAAATCTGCCAATATTTGCTTCTATATAAACAAAAATTATGTGATTTTTTTTTAATAATTTCTCTAAAGATAATCATATAGCATAATTAACGTGATAAAATTTTATTTTAGTATTTTTGTTACCACCAAATAGAAATAGAGTATGGGGAAATATTCTGCAAGTCTGCTATGGAAGTGGATGAGATTGTTTGAATAGCGTTGAGAAAAGTCACTAAAAAAAGTCAATAAAAGTAAAATATACTGAAAATTCCCAATAATAAAAAAGTTATTTCAGTTTGAATGTCTACGAATTTGTACAAAAATACGAATTTCTTCAGTGAAATATGAAAAATAATTTCACGCTCTTCTACAAGATTCTCACAGTGGGTACTTGAGTAAACCTCGGATTGGAGAAAAATTGAATTAAAAGTTCGTAATTAGTGGCGCATTTAAAGTGATTCTTGTGAAATAAAGTGAAAGAAAAAGTTTGTGAAAATGGCAGATTCGAGTGCTGAAGCTAAAGTTGCCACTCCTAGTAGTGAAACAAAGAAAGTCAAGAAAGCCGCTGCCTCTAAGAAGCCAGCCGCTAAGCCTACCCACCCACCAACTTCAGAAATGGTTAATAAAGCGATTGAAAATTTAAAGGAACGTGGTGGCTCTTCATTAATTGCCATTAAGAAATATTTAGCGTCAACGTACAAGGTTGATGCAAATAAAGTTGCGCCGTTTATTAAAAAATATGTGAAAAGTGCAGTTGCAAGTGGAAAATTAATTCAGACCAAAGGAAAAGGTGCATCCGGATCGTTTAAATTGCCTGTTGCCTCGAAGGCCAAGAGTGGCGAGTCTAAAAAGCCAACTGTGAAAAGTGTTGATAAGAAAGTGAAGAAGGACAAGGCAGTCAAATCTGACAAGAAGCCGAAAAGTCCAAAGAAAGCGGCCGAGAAGAAAAAATCGACTGCTGCCGCGGCTAAAACCGCCAAAAAGGCTGGAACAGTGAAAGCGAAAGTGGCCCCCAAGCAGAAGCCTACAAAACCATCTAAAGCTGGAGTTAAAGCTGCTAAATCACCCAAAGCGAAGAAAATTCCAACTACAACGAAAAAAGTTGCTGCTAAGAAGCCAGCAAAGAAGTGAATTAATCACAATTCATCAGAAAACAATAATAATTAAAAAGTCCTTTTCAGGGCTACCAAATTATTAAACAAAGAGTAAACTTAATTCGCATTAATTATAATATTTCATTACATTTATGGCCTTTGTTGATATGAATGTTTTTTCTTTGGTTTCCCTGCAATATAGTCTGCCAATATTTGCTTCTATTTAAACGAAAATTATATGATTTTTTCATAATAATTTCTCTAAAGATAATCATAAAACATAATTAACGTGATAAAATTTTATTTTAGTATTTTTGTTACCACCAAATTGAAATAGAGTCTATGGAGAAATATTCTGCAAGTCTGCTATGGAAGTGGATGAGATTGTTTGAATAGCGTTGAGAAAAGTTACTATAATCTAGACTATTTGGTGTAATATTTTTATTGAAAATATTTAATACGTTGCCTGAAAGAATGATTTTCATCAATACTCATAAATTTACACGAAAAATGCATTATTTCTTCTATTATTATTGCTTTTTCGTAAATATTGCAATTTTATATGCACGAAAACACGCATATTTGACCAAATTACGTGAAAACTAAAAATGATATCGCCATTTAAGTTATATTTATAATTTTCTACATGTCCTATTTAATTAATAAAAGTAAAATATACTGAAAATTCCCAATAATAAAAAAGTTATTTCAGTTTGAATGTCTACGAATTTGTACAAAAATACGAATTTCTTCAGTGAAATATGAAAAATAATTTCACGCTCTTCTACAAGATTCTCACAGTGGGTACTTGAGTAAACCTCGGATTGGAGAAAAATTGAATTAAAAGTTCGTAATTAGTGGCGCATTTAATGCCGGATCCACACGTTTGTCAAGGCTTGGCAAGCATTCACAAATTCAAACGTGTGGATAAGGCGTTTGGCTTGGCTTGTGTAAGCTTGCCGACGCTTGTGGCCGATCCGGTGGAGTGTGGATTCTCGGCAAACCAAAGCAAACATGCTAACGCTTGCAAAGGAAGTTTGCGGCAAGCGTTTGTGATGCGTCCACACGTTTGTTTTAAAAAAGCTTTTCCAATTTGCGAACGCTTGCCAAGCCTTGACAAACGTATGGATCCGGCATAAAGTGATTCTTGTGAAATAAAGTGAAAGAAAAAGTTTGTGAAAATGGCAGATTCGAGTGCTGAAGCTAAAGTTGCCACTCCTAGTAGTGAAACAAAGAAACTCAAGAAAGCCGCTGCCTCTAAGAAGCCAGCCGCTAAGCCTACCCACCCACCAACTTCAGAAATGGTTAATAAAGCGATTGAAAATTTAAAGGAACGTGGTGGCTCTTCATTAATTGCCATTAAGAAATATTTAGCGTCAACGTACAAGGTTGATGCAAATAAAGTTGCGCCGTTTATTAAAAAATATGTGAAAAGTGCAGTTGCAAGTGGAAAATTAATTCAGACCAAAGGAAAAGGTGCATCCGGATCGTTTAAATTGCCTGTTGCCTCGAAGGCCAAGAGTGGCGAGTCTAAAAAGCCAACTGTGAAAAGTGTTGATAAGAAAGTGAAGAAGGACAAGGCAGTCAAATCTGACAAGAAGCCGAAAAGTCCAAAGAAAGCGGCCGAGAAGAAAAAATCGACTGCTGCCGCGGCTAAAACCGCCCAAAAGGCTGGAACAGTGAAAGCGAAAGTGGCCCCCAAGCAGAAGCCTACAAAACCATCTAAAGCTGGAGTTAAAGCTGCTAAATCACCCAAAGCGAAGAAAATTCCAACTACAACGAAAAAAGTTGCTGCTAAGAAGCCAGCAAAGAAGTGAATTAATCACAATTCATCAGAAAACAATAATAATTAAAAAGTCCTTTTCAGGGCTACCAAATTATTAAACAAAGAGTAAACTTAATTCGCATTAATTATAATATTTCATTACATTTATGGCCTTTGTTGATATGAATGTTTTTTCTTTGGTTTCCCTGCAATATAGTCGGCCAATATTTGCTTCTATTTAAACGAAAATTATGTGATTTTTTCATAATAATTTCTCTAAAGATAATCATAAAACATAATTAACGTGATAAAATTTTATTTTAGTATTTTTGTTACCACCAAATTGAAATAGAGTCTATGGAGAAATATTCTGCAAGTCTGCTATGGAAGTGGATGAGTTTGTTTGAATAGCGTTGAGAAAAGTTACTATAATCTAGACTATTTGGTGTAATATTTTTATTGAAAATATTTAATACGTTGCCTGAAAGAATGATTTTCATCAATACCCATAAATTTACACGAAAAATGCATTATTTCTTCTATTATTATTGCTTTTTCGTAAATATTGCAATTTTATATGCACGAAAACACGCATATTTGACCAAATTACGTGAAAACTAAAAATGATATCGCCATTTAAGTTATATTTATAATTTTCTACATGTCCTATTTAATTAATAAAAGTAAAATATACTGAAAATTCCCAATATAAAAAAGTTATTTCAGTTTGAATGTCTACGAATTTGTACAAAAATACGAATTTCTTCAGTGAAATATGAAAAATAATTTCACGCTCTTCTACAAGATTCTCACAGTGGGTACTTGAGTAAACCTCGGATTGGAGAAAAATTGAATTAAAAGTTCGTAATTAGTGGCGCATTTAAAGTGATTCTTGTGAAATAAACTGAAAGAAAAAGTTTGTGAAAATGGCAGATTCGAGTGCTGAAGCTAAAGTTGCCACTCCTAGTAGTGAAACAAAGAAACTCAAGAAAGCCGCTGCCTCTAAGAAGCCAGCCGCTAAGCCTACCCACCCACCAACTTCAGAAATGGTTAATAAAGCGATTGAAAATTTAAAGGAACGTGGTGGCTCTTCATTAATTGCCATTAAGAAATATTTAGCGTCAACGTACAAGGTTGATGCAAATAAAGTTGCGCCGTTTATTAAAAAATATGTGAAAAGTGCAGTTGCAAGTGGAAAATTAATTCAGACCAAAGGAAAAGGTGCATCCGGATCGTTTAAATTGCCTGTTGCCTCGAAGGCCAAGAGTGGCGAGTCTAAAAAGCCAACTGTGAAAAGTGTTGATAAGAAAGTGAAGAAGGACAAGGCAGTCAAATCTGACAAGAAGCCGAAAAGTCCAAAGAAAGCGGCCGAGAAGAAAAAATCGACTGCTGCCGCGGCTAAAACCGCCAAAAAGGCTGGAACAGTGAAAGCGAAAGTGGCCCCCAAGCAGAAGCCTACAAAACCATCTAAAGCTGGAGTTAAAGCTGCTAAATCACCCAAAGCGAAGAAAATTCCAACTACAACGAAAAAAGTTGCTGCTAAGAAGCCAGCAAAGAAGTGAATTAATCACAATTCATCAGAAAACAATAATAATTAAAAAGTCCTTTTCAGGGCTACCAAATTATTAAACAAAGAGTAAACTTAATTCGCATTAATTATAATATTTCATTACATTTATGGCCTTTGTTGATATGAATGTTTTTTCTTTGGTTTCCCTGCAATATAGTCTGCCAATATTTGCTTCTATTTAAACGAAAATTATGTGATTTTTTCATAATAATTTCTCTAAAGATAATCATAAAACATAATTAACGTGATAAAATTTTATTTTAGTATTTTTGTTACCACCAAATTGAAATAGAGTCTATGGAGAAATATTCTGCAAGTCTGCTATGGAAGTGGATGAGTTTGTTTGAATAGCGTTGAGAAAAGTTACTATAATCTAGACTATTTGGTGTAATATTTTTATTGAAAATATTTAATACGTTGCCTGAAAGAATGATTTTCATCAATACCCATAAATTTACACGAAAAATGCATTATTTCTTCTATTATTATTGCTTTTTCGTAAATATTGCAATTTTATATGCACGAAAACACGCATATTTGACCAAATTACGTGAAAACTAAAAATGATATCGCCATTTAAGTTATATTTATAATTTTCTACATGTCCTATTTAATTAATAAAAGTAAAATATACTGAAAATTCCCAATAATAAAAAAGTTATTTCAGTTTGAATGTCTACGAATTTGTACAAAAATACGAATTTCTTCAGTGAAATATGAAAAATAATTTCACGCTCTTCTACAAGATTCTCACAGTGGGTACTTGAGTAAACCTCGGATTGGAGAAAAATTGAATTAAAAGTTCATAATTAGTTGCGCGTTTAAAGTGATTCTTGTGAAATAAAGTGAAAGAAAAAGTTTGTGAAAATGGCCGATTCGAGTGCTGAAGCTAAAGTTGCCACTCCTAGTAGTGAAACAAAGAAAGTCAAGAAAGCCGCTGCCTCTAAGAAGCCAGCCGCTAAGCCTACCCACCCACCAACTTCAGAAATGGTTAATAAAGCGATTGAAAATTTAAAGGAACGTGGTGGCTCTTCATTAATTGCCATTAAGAAATATTTAGCGTCAACGTACAAGGTTGATGCAAATAAAGTTGCGCCGTTTATTAAAAAATATGTGAAAAGTGCAGTTGCAAGTGGAAAATTAATTCAGACCAAAGGAAAAGGTGCATCCGGATCGTTTAAATTGCCTGTTGCCTCGAAGGCCAAGAGTGGCGAGTCTAAAAAGCCAACTGTGAAAAGTGTTGATAAGAAAGTGAAGAAGGACAAGGCAGTCAAATCTGACAAGAAGCCGAAAAGTCCAAAGAAAGCGGCCGAGAAGAAAAAATCGACTGCTGCCGCGGCTAAAACCGCCAAAAAGGCTGGAACAGTGAAAGCGAAAGTGGCCCCCAAGCAGAAGCCTACAAAACCATCTAAAGCTGGAGTTAAAGCTGCTAAATCACCCAAAGCGAAGAAAATTCCAACTACAACGAAAAAAGTTGCTGCTAAGAAGCCAGCAAAGAAGTGAATTAATCACAATTCATCAGAAAACAATAATAATTAAAAAGTCCTTTTCAGGGCTACCAAATTATTAAACAAAGAGTAAACTTAATTCGCATTAATTATAATATTTCATTACATTTATGGCCTTTGTTGATATGAATGTTTTTTCTTTGGTTTCCCTGCAATATAGTCTGCCAATATTTGCTTCTATTTAAACGAAAATTATGTGATTTTTTCATAATAATTTCTCTAAAGATAATCATAAAACATAATTAACGTGATAAAATTTTATTTTAGTATTTTTGTTACCACCAAATTGAAATAGAGTCTATGGAGAAATATTCTGCAAGTCTGCTATGGAAGTGGATGAGTTTGTTTGAATAGCGTTGAGAAAAGTTACTATAATCTAGACTATTTGGTGTAATATTTTTATTGAAAATATTTAATACGTTGCCTGAAAGAATGATTTTCATCAATACCCATAAATTTACACGAAAAATGCATTATTTCTTCTATTATTATTGCTTTTTCGTAAATATTGCAATTTTATATGCACGAAAACACGCATATTTGACCAAATTACGTGAAAACTAAAAATGATATCGCCATTTAAGTTATATTTATAATTTTCTACATGTCCTATTTAATTAATAAAAGTAAAATATACTGAAAATTCCCAATATAAAAAAGTTATTTCAGTTTGAATGTCTACGAATTTGTACAAAAATACGAATTTCTTCAGTGAAATATGAAAAATAATTTCACGCTCTTCTACAAGATTCTCACAGTGGGTACTTGAGTAAACCTCGGATTGGAGAAAAATTGAATTAAAAGTTCATAATTAGTTGCGCGTTTAAAGTGATTCTTGTGAAATAAAGTGAAAGAAAAAGTTTGTGAAAATGGCAGATTCGAGTGCTGAAGCTAAAGTTGCCACTCCTAGTAGTGAAACAAAGAAAGTCAAGAAAGCCGCTGCCTCTAAGAAGCCAGCCGCTAAGCCTACCCACCCACCAACTTCAGAAATGGTTAATAAAGCGATTGAAAATTTAAAGGAACGTGGTGGCTCTTCATTAATTGCCATTAAGAAATATTTAGCGTCAACGTACAAGGTTGATGCAAATAAAGTTGCGCCGTTTATTAAAAAATATGTGAAAAGTGCAGTTGCAAGTGGAAAATTAATTCAGACCAAAGGAAAAGGTGCATCCGGATCGTTTAAATTGCCTGTTGCCTCGAAGGCCAAGAGTGGCGAGTCTAAAAAGCCAACTGTGAAAAGTGTTGATAAGAAAGTGAAGAAGGACAAGGCAGTCAAATCTGACAAGAAGCCGAAAAGTCCAAAGAAAGCGGCCGAGAAGAAAAAATCGACTGCTGCCGCGGCTAAAACCGCCAAAAAGGCTGGAACAGTGAAAGCGAAAGTGGCCCCCAAGCAGAAGCCTACAAAACCATCTAAAGCTGGAGTTAAAGCTGCTAAATCACCCAAAGCGAAGAAAATTCCAACTACAACGAAAAAAGTTGCTGCTAAGAAGCCAGCAAAGAAGTGAATTAATCACAATTCATCAGAAAACAATAATAATTAAAAAGTCCTTTTCAGGGCTACCAAATTATTAAACAAAGAGTAAACTTAATTCGCATTAATTATAATATTTCATTACATTTATGGCCTTTGTTGATATGAATGTTTTTTCTTTGGTTTCCCTGCAATATAGTCTGCCAATATTTGCTTCTATTTAAACGAAAATTATGTGATTTTTTCATAATAATTTCTCTAAAGATAATCATAAAACATAATTAACGTGATAAAATTTTATTTTAGTATTTTTGTTACCACCAAATTGAAATAGAGTCTATGGAGAAATATTCTGCAAGTCTGCTATGGAAGTGGATGAGTTTGTTTGAATAGCGTTGAGAAAAGTTACTATAATCTAGACTATTTGGTGTAATATTTTTATTGAAAATATTTAATACGTTGCCTGAAAGAATGATTTTCATCAATACCCATAAATTTACACGAAAAATGCATTATTTCTTCTATTATTATTGCTTTTTCGTAAATATTGCAATTTTATATGCACGAAAACACGCATATTTGACCAAATTACGTGAAAACTAAAAATGATATCGCCATTTAAGTTATATTTATAATTTTCTACATGTCCTATTTAATTAATAAAAGTAAAATATACTGAAAATTCCCAATATAAAAAAGTTATTTCAGTTTGAATGTCTACGAATTTGTACAAAAATACGAATTTCTTCAGTGAAATATGAAAAATAATTTCACGCTCTTCTACAAGATTCTCACAGTGGGTACTTGAGTAAACCTCGGATTGGAGAAAAATTGAATTAAAAGTTCATAATTAGTTGCGCGTTTAAAGTGATTCTTGTGAAATAAAGTGAAAGAAAAAGTTTGTGAAAATGGCAGATTCGAGTGCTGAAGCTAAAGTTGCCACTCCTAGTAGTGAAACAAAGAAAGTCAAGAAAGCCGCTGCCTCTAAGAAGCCAGCCGCTAAGCCTACCCACCCACCAACTTCAGAAATGGTTAATAAAGCGATTGAAAATTTAAAGGAACGTGGTGGCTCTTCATTAATTGCCATTAAGAAATATTTAGCGTCAACGTACAAGGTTGATGCAAATAAAGTTGCGCCGTTTATTAAAAAATATGTGAAAAGTGCAGTTGCAAGTGGAAAATTAATTCAGACCAAAGGAAAAGGTGCATCCGGATCGTTTAAATTGCCTGTTGCCTCGAAGGCCAAGAGTGGCGAGTCTAAAAAGCCAACTGTGAAAAGTGTTGATAAGAAAGTGAAGAAGGACAAGGCAGTCAAATCTGACAAGAAGCCGAAAAGTCCAAAGAAAGCGGCCGAGAAGAAAAAATCGACTGCTGCCGCGGCTAAAACCGCCAAAAAGGCTGGAACAGTGAAAGCGAAAGTGGCCCCCAAGCAGAAGCCTACAAAACCATCTAAAGCTGGAGTTAAAGCTGCTAAATCACCCAAAGCAAAGAAAATTCCAACTACAACGAAAAAAGTTGCTGTTAAGAAGCCAGCAAAGAAGTGAATTAATCACAATTCATCAGAAAACAATAATAATTAAAAAGTCCTTTTCAGGGCTACCAAATTATTAAACAAAGAGTAAACTTAATTCGCATTAATTATAATATTTCATTACATTTATGGCCTTTGTTGATATGAATGTTTTTTCTTTGGTTTCCCTGCAATATAGTCTGCCAATATTTGCTTCTATTTAAACGAAAATTATGTGATTTTTTCATAATAATTTCTCTAAAGATAATCATAAAACATAATTAACGTGATAAAATTTTATTTTAGTATTTTTGTTACCACCAAATTGAAATAGAGTCTATGGAGAAATATTCTGCAAGTCTGCTATGGAAGTGGATGAGTTTGTTTGAATAGCGTTGAGAAAAGTTACTATAATCTAGACTATTTGGTGTAATATTTTTATTGAAAATATTTAATACGTTGCCTGAAAGAATGATTTTCATCAATACCCATAAATTTACACGAAAAATGCATTATTTCTTCTATTATTATTGCTTTTTCGTAAATATTGCAATTTTATATGCACGAAAACACGCATATTTGACCAAATTACGTGAAAACTAAAAATGATATCGCCATTTAAGTTATATTTATAATTTTCTACATGTCCTATTTAATTAATAAAAGTAAAATATACTGAAAATTCCCAATAATAAAAAAGTTATTTCAGTTTGAATGTCTACGAATTTGTACAAAAATACGAATATCTTCAGTGAAATGTGAAAAATAATTTCACGCTCTTCTACAAGATTCTCACAGTGGGTACTTGAGTAAACCTCGGATTGGAGAAAAATTGAATTAAAAGTTCATAATTAGTTGCGCGTTTAAAGTGATTCTTGTGAAATAAAGTGAAAGAAAAAGTTTGTGAAAATGGCAGATTCGAGTGCTGAAGCTAAAGTTGCCACTCCTAGTAGTGAAACAAAGAAAGTCAAGAAAGCCGCTGCCTCTAAGAAGCCAGCCGCTAAGCCTACCCACCCACCAACTTCAGAAATGGTTAATAAAGCGATTGAAAATTTAAAGGAACGTGGTGGCTCTTCATTAATTGCCATTAAGAAATATTTAGCGTCAACGTACAAGGTTGATGCAAATAAAGTTGCGCCGTTTATTAAAAAATATGTGAAAAGTGCAGTTGCAAGTGGAAAATTAATTCAGACCAAAGGAAAAGGTGCATCCGGATCGTTTAAATTGCCTGTTGCCTCGAAGGCCAAGAGTGGCGAGTCTAAAAAGCCAACTGTGAAAAGTGTTGATAAGAAAGTGAAGAAGGACAAGGCAGTCAAATCTGACAAGAAGCCGAAAAGTCCAAAGAAAGCGGCCGAGAAGAAAAAATCGACTGCTGCCGCGGCTAAAACCGCCAAAAAGGCTGGAACAGTGAAAGCGAAAGTGGCCCCCAAGCAGAAGCCTACAAAACCATCTAAAGCTGGAGTTAAAGCTGCTAAATCACCCAAAGCAAAGAAAATTCCAACTACAACGAAAAAAGTTGCTGCTAAGAAGCCAGCAAAGAAGTGAATTAATCACAATTCATCAGAAAACAATAATAATTAAAAAGTCCTTTTCAGGGCTACCAAATTATTAAACAAAGAGTAAACTTAATTCGCATTAATTATAATATTTCATTACATTTATGGCCTTTGTTGATATGAATGTTTTTTCTTTGGTTTCCCTGCAATATAGTCTGCCAATATTTGCTTCTATTTAAACGAAAATTATGTGATTTTTTCATAATAATTTCTCTAAAGATAATCATAAAACATAATTAACGTGATAAAATTTTATTTTAGTATTTTTGTTACCACCAAATTGAAATAGAGTCTATGGAGAAATATTCTGCAAGTCTGCTATGGAAGTGGATGAGTTTGTTTGAATAGCGTTGAGAAAAGTTACTATAATCTAGACTATTTGGTGTAATATTTTTATTGAAAATATTTAATACGTTGCCTGAAAGAATGATTTTCATCAATACCCATAAATTTACACGAAAAATGCATTATTTCTTCTATTATTATTGCTTTTTCGTAAATATTGCAATTTTATATGCACGAAAACACGCATATTTGACCAAATTACGTGAAAACTAAAAATGATATCGCCATTTAAGTTATATTTATAATTTTCTACATGTCCTATTTAATTAATAAAAGTAAAATATACTGAAAATACCCAATAATAAAAAAGTTATTTCAGTTTGAATGTCTACGAATTTGTACAAAACTACGAATTTCTTCAGTGAAATATGAAAAATAATTTCACGCTCTTCTACAAGATTCTCACAGTGGGTACTTGAGTAAACCTCGGATTGGAGAAAAATTGAATTAAAAGTTCATGATTAGTTGCGCGTTTAAAGTGATTCTTGTGAAATAAAGTGAAAGAAAAAGTTTGTGAAAATGGCAGATTCGAGTGCTGAAGCTAAAGTTGCCACTCCTAGTAGTGAAACAAAGAAAGTCAAGAAAGCCGCTGCCTCTAAGAAGCCAGCCGCTAAGCCTACCCACCCACCAACTTCAGAAATGGTTAATAAAGCGATTGAAAATTTAAAGGAACGTGGTGGCTCTTCATTAATTGCCATTAAGAAATATTTAGCGTCAACGTACAAGGTTGATGCAAATAAAGTTGCGCCGTTTATTAAAAAATATGTGAAAAGTGCAGTTGCAAGTGGAAAATTAATTCAGACCAAAGGAAAAGGTGCATCCGGATCGTTTAAATTGCCTGTTGCCTCGAAGGCCAAGAGTGGCGAGTCTAAAAAGCCAACTGTGAAAAGTGTTGATAAGAAAGTGAAGAAGGACAAGGCAGTCAAATCTGACAAGAAGCCGAAAAGTCCAAAGAAAGCGGCCGAGAAGAAAAAATCGACTGCTGCCGCGGCTAAAACCGCCAAAAAGGCTGGAACAGTGAAAGCGAAAGTGGCCCCCAAGCAGAAGCCTACAAAACCATCTAAAGCTGGAGTTAAAGCTGCTAAATCACCCAAAGCAAAGAAAATTCCAACTACAACGAAAAAAGTTGCTGCTAAGAAGCCAGCAAAGAAGTGAATTAATCACAATTCATCAGAAAACAATAATAATTAAAAAGTCCTTTTCAGGGCTACCAAATTATTAAACAAAGAGTAAACTTAATTCGCATTAATTATAATATTTCATTACATTTATGGCCTTTGTTGATATGAATGTTTTTTCTTTGGTTTCCCTGCAATATAGTCTGCCAATATTTGCTTCTATTTAAACGAAAATTATGTGATTTTTTCATAATAATTTCTCTAAAGATAATCATAAAACATAATTAACGTGATAAAATTTTATTTTAGTATTTTTGTTACCACCAAATTGAAATAGAGTCTATGGAGAAATATTCTGCAAGTCTGCTATGGAAGTGGATGAGTTTGTTTGAATAGCGTTGAGAAAAGTTACTATAATCTAGACTATTTGGTGTAATATTTTTATTGAAAATATTTAATACGTTGCCTGAAAGAATGATTTTCATCAATACCCATAAATTTACACGAAAAATGCATTATTTCTTCTATTATTATTGCTTTTTCGTAAATATTGCAATTTTATATGCACGAAAACACGCATATTTGACCAAATTACGTGAAAACTAAAAATGATATCGCCATTTAAGTTATATTTATAATTTTCTACATGTCCTATTTAATTAATAAAAGTAAAATATACTGAAAATTCCCAATAATAAAAAAGTTATTTCAGTTTGAATGTCTACGAATTTGTACAAAAATACGAATTTCTTCAGTGAAATATGAAAAATAATTTCACGCTCTTCTACAAGATTCTCACAGTGGGTACTTGAGTAAACCTCGGATTGGAGAAAAATTGAATTAAAAGTTCATAATTAGTTGCGCGTTTAAAGTGATTCTTGTGAAATAAAGTGAAAGAAAAAGTTTGTGAAAATGGCAGATTCGAGTGCTGAAGCTAAAGTTGCCACTCCTAGTAGTGAAACAAAGAAAGTCAAGAAAGCCGCTGCCTCTAAGAAGCCAGCCGCTAAGCCTACCCACCCACCAACTTCAGAAATGGTTAATAAAGCGATTGAAAATTTAAAGGAACGTGGTGGCTCTTCATTAATTGCCATTAAGAAATATTTAGCGTCAACGTACAAGGTTGATGCAAATAAAGTTGCGCCGTTTATTAAAAAATATGTGAAAAGTGCAGTTGCAAGTGGAAAATTAATTCAGACCAAAGGAAAAGGTGCATCCGGATCGTTTAAATTGCCTGTTGCCTCGAAGGCCAAGAGTGGCGAGTCTAAAAAGCCAACTGTGAAAAGTGTTGATAAGAAAGTGAAGAAGGACAAGGCAGTCAAATCTGACAAGAAGCCGAAAAGTCCAAAGAAAGCGGCCGAGAAGAAAAAATCGACTGCTGCCGCGGCTAAAACCGCCAAAAAGGCTGGAACAGTGAAAGCGAAAGTGGCCCCCAAGCAGAAGCCTACAAAACCATCTAAAGCTGGAGTTAAAGCTGCTAAATCACCCAAAGCAAAGAAAATTCCAACTACAACGAAAAAAGTTGCTGCTAAGAAGCCAGCAAAGAAGTGAATTAATCACAATTCATCAGAAAACAATAATAATTAAAAAGTCCTTTTCAGGGCTACCAAATTATTAAACAAAGAGTAAACTTAATTCGCATTAATTATAATATTTCATTACATTTATGGCCTTTGTTGATATGAATGTTTTTTCTTTGGTTTCCCTGCAATATAGTCTGCCAATATTTGCTTCTATTTAAACGAAAATTATGTGATTTTTTCATAATAATTTCTCTAAAGATAATCATAAAACATAATTAACGTGATAAAATTTTATTTTAGTATTTTTGTTACCACCAAATTGAAATAGAGTCTATGGAGAAATATTCTGCAAGTCTGCTATGGAAGTGGATGAGTTTGTTTGAATAGCGTTGAGAAAAGTTACTATAATCTAGACTATTTGGTGTAATATTTTTATTGAAAATATTTAATACGTTGCCTGAAAGAATGATTTTCATCAATACCCATAAATTTACACGAAAAATGCATTATTTCTTCTATTATTATTGCTTTTTCGTAAATATTGCAATTTTATATGCACGAAAACACGCATATTTGACCAAATTACGTGAAAACTAAAAATGATATCGCCATTTAAGTTATATTTATAATTTTCTACATGTCCTATTTAATTAATAAAAGTAAAATATACTGAAAATTCCCAATAATAAAAAAGTTATTTCAGTTTGAATGTCTACGAATTTGTACAAAAATACGAATTTCTTCAGTGAAATATGAAAAATAATTTCACGCTCTTCTACAAGATTCTCACAGTGGGTACTTGAGTAAACCTCGGATTGGAGAAAAATTGAATTAAAAGTTCATAATTAGTTGCGCGTTTAAAGTGATTCTTGTGAAATAAAGTGAAAGAAAAAGTTTGTGAAAATGGCAGATTCGAGTGCTGAAGCTAAAGTTGCCACTCCTAGTAGTGAAACAAAGAAAGTCAAGAAAGCCGCTGCCTCTAAGAAGCCAGCCGCTAAGCCTACCCACCCACCAACTTCAGAAATGGTTAATAAAGCGATTGAAAATTTAAAGGAACGTGGTGGCTCTTCATTAATTGCCATTAAGAAATATTTAGCGTCAACGTACAAGGTTGATGCAAATAAAGTTGCGCCGTTTATTAAAAAATATGTGAAAAGTGCAGTTGCAAGTGGAAAATTAATTCAGACCAAAGGAAAAGGTGCATCCGGATCGTTTAAATTGCCTGTTGCCTCGAAGGCCAAGAGTGGCGAGTCTAAAAAGCCAACTGTGAAAAGTGTTGATAAGAAAGTGAAGAAGGACAAGGCAGTCAAATCTGACAAGAAGCCGAAAAGTCCAAAGAAAGCGGCCGAGAAGAAAAAATCGACTGCTGCCGCGGCTAAAACCGCCAAAAAGGCTGGAACAGTGAAAGCGAAAGTGGCCCCCAAGCAGAAGCCTACAAAACCATCTAAAGCTGGAGTTAAAGCTGCTAAATCACCCAAAGCAAAGAAAATTCCAACTACAACGAAAAAAGTTGCTGCTAAGAAGCCAGCAAAGAAGTGAATTAATCACAATTCATCAGAAAACAATAATAATTAAAAAGTCCTTTTCAGGGCTACCAAATTATTAAACAAAGAGTAAACTTAATTCGCATTAATTATAATATTTCATTACATTTATGGCCTTTGTTGATATGAATGTTTTTTCTTTGGTTTCCCTGCAATATAGTCTGCCAATATTTGCTTCTATTTAAACGAAAATTATGTGATTTTTTCATAATAATTTCTCTAAAGATAATCATAAAACATAATTAACGTGATAAAATTTTATTTTAGTATTTTTGTTACCACCAAATTGAAATAGAGTCTATGGAGAAATATTCTGCAAGTCTGCTATGGAAGTGGATGAGTTTGTTTGAATAGCGTTGAGAAAAGTTACTATAATCTAGACTATTTGGTGTAATATTTTTATTGAAAATATTTAATACGTTGCCTGAAAGAATGATTTTCATCAATACCCATAAATTTACACGAAAAATGCATTATTTCTTCTATTATTATTGCTTTTTCGTAAATATTGCAATTTTATATGCACGAAAACACGCATATTTGACCAAATTACGTGAAAACTAAAAATGATATCGCCATTTAAGTTATATTTATAATTTTCTACATGTCCTATTTAATTAATAAAAGTAAAATATACTGAAAATTCCCAATAATAAAAAAGTTATTTCAGTTTGAATGTCTACGAATTTGTACAAAAATACGAATTTCTTCAGTGAAATATGAAAAATAATTTCACGCTCTTCTACAAGATTCTCACAGTGGGTACTTGAGTAAACCTCGGATTGGAGAAAAATTGAATTAAAAGTTCATAATTAGTTGCGCGTTTAAAGTGATTCTTGTGAAATAAAGTGAAAGAAAAAGTTTGTGAAAATGGCAGATTCGAGTGCTGAAGCTAAAGTTGCCACTCCTAGTAGTGAAACAAAGAAAGTCAAGAAAGCCGCTGCCTCTAAGAAGCCAGCCGCTAAGCCTACCCACCCACCAACTTCAGAAATGGTTAATAAAGCGATTGAAAATTTAAAGGAACGTGGTGGCTCTTCATTAATTGCCATTAAGAAATATTTAGCGTCAACGTACAAGGTTGATGCAAATAAAGTTGCGCCGTTTATTAAAAAATATGTGAAAAGTGCAGTTGCAAGTGGAAAATTAATTCAGACCAAAGGAAAAGGTGCATCCGGATCGTTTAAATTGCCTGTTGCCTCGAAGGCCAAGAGTGGCGAGTCTAAAAAGCCAACTGTGAAAAGTGTTGATAAGAAAGTGAAGAAGGACAAGGCAGTCAAATCTGACAAGAAGCCGAAAAGTCCAAAGAAAGCGGCCGAGAAGAAAAAATCGACTGCTGCCGCGGCTAAAACCGCCAAAAAGGCTGGAACAGTGAAAGCGAAAGTGGCCCCCAAGCAGAAGCCTACAAAACCATCTAAAGCTGGAGTTAAAGCTGCTAAATCACCCAAAGCAAAGAAAATTCCAACTACAACGAAAAAAGTTGCTGCTAAGAAGCCAGCAAAGAAGTGAATTAATCACAATTCATCAGAAAACAATAATAATTAAAAAGTCCTTTTCAGGGCTACCAAATTATTAAACAAAGAGTAAACTTAATTCGCATTAATTATAATATTTCATTACATTTATGGCCTTTGTTGATATGAATGTTTTTTCTTTGGTTTCCCTGCAATATAGTCTGCCAATATTTGCTTCTATTTAAACGAAAATTATGTGATTTTTTCATAATAATTTCTCTAAAGATAATCATAAAACATAATTAACGTGATAAAATTTTATTTTAGTATTTTTGTTACCACCAAATTGAAATAGAGTCTATGGAGAAATATTCTGCAAGTCTGCTATGGAAGTGGATGAGTTTGTTTGAATAGCGTTGAGAAAAGTTACTATAATCTAGACTATTTGGTGTAATATTTTTATTGAAAATATTTAATACGTTGCCTGAAAGAATGATTTTCATCAATACCCATAAATTTACACGAAAAATGCATTATTTCTTCTATTATTATTGCTTTTTCGTAAATATTGCAATTTTATATGCACGAAAACACGCATATTTGACCAAATTACGTGAAAACTAAAAATGATATCGCCATTTAAGTTATATTTATAATTTTCTACATGTCCTATTTAATTAATAAAAGTAAAATATACTGAAAATTCCCAATAATAAAAAAGTTATTTCAGTTTGAATGTCTACGAATTTGTACAAAAATACGAATTTCTTCAGTGAAATATGAAAAATAATTTCACGCTCTTCTACAAGATTCTCACAGTGGGTACTTGAGTAAACCTCGGATTGGAGAAAAATTGAATTAAAAGTTCATAATTAGTTGCGCGTTTAAAGTGATTCTTGTGAAATAAAGTGAAAGAAAAAGTTTGTGAAAATGGCAGATTCGAGTGCTGAAGCTAAAGTTGCCACTCCTAGTAGTGAAACAAAGAAAGTCAAGAAAGCCGCTGCCTCTAAGAAGCCAGCCGCTAAGCCTACCCACCCACCAACTTCAGAAATGGTTAATAAAGCGATTGAAAATTTAAAGGAACGTGGTGGCTCTTCATTAATTGCCATTAAGAAATATTTAGCGTCAACGTACAAGGTTGATGCAAATAAAGTTGCGCCGTTTATTAAAAAATATGTGAAAAGTGCAGTTGCAAGTGGAAAATTAATTCAGACCAAAGGAAAAGGTGCATCCGGATCGTTTAAATTGCCTGTTGCCTCGAAGGCCAAGAGTGGCGAGTCTAAAAAGCCAACTGTGAAAAGTGTTGATAAGAAAGTGAAGAAGGACAAGGCAGTCAAATCTGACAAGAAGCCGAAAAGTCCAAAGAAAGCGGCCGAGAAGAAAAAATCGACTGCTGCCGCGGCTAAAACCGCCAAAAAGGCTGGAACAGTGAAAGCGAAAGTGGCCCCCAAGCAGAAGCCTACAAAACCATCTAAAGCTGGAGTTAAAGCTGCTAAATCACCCAAAGCAAAGAAAATTCCAACTACAACGAAAAAAGTTGCTGCTAAGAAGCCAGCAAAGAAGTGAATTAATCACAATTCATCAGAAAACAATAATAATTAAAAAGTCCTTTTCAGGGCTACCAAATTATTAAACAAAGAGTAAACTTAATTCGCATTAATTATAATATTTCATTACATTTATGGCCTTTGTTGATATGAATGTTTTTTCTTTGGTTTCCCTGCAATATAGTCTGCCAATATTTGCTTCTATTTAAACGAAAATTATGTGATTTTTTCATAATAATTTCTCTAAAGATAATCATAAAACATAATTAACGTGATAAAATTTTATTTTAGTATTTTTGTTACCACCAAATTGAAATAGAGTCTATGGAGAAATATTCTGCAAGTCTGCTATGGAAGTGGATGAGTTTGTTTGAATAGCGTTGAGAAAAGTTACTATAATCTAGACTATTTGGTGTAATATTTTTATTGAAAATATTTAATACGTTGCCTGAAAGAATGATTTTCATCAATACCCATAAATTTACACGAAAAATGCATTATTTCTTCTATTATTATTGCTTTTTCGTAAATATTGCAATTTTATATGCACGAAAACACGCATATTTGACCAAATTACGTGAAAACTAAAAATGATATCGCCATTTAAGTTATATTTATAATTTTCTACATGTCCTATTTAATTAATAAAAGTAAAATATACTGAAAATTCCCAATAATAAAAAAGTTATTTCAGTTTGAATGTCTACGAATTTGTACAAAACTACGAATTTCTTCAGTGAAATATGAAAAATAATTTCACGCTCTTCTACAAGATTCTCACAGTGGGTACTTGAGTAAACCTCGGATTGGAGAAAAATTGAATTAAAAGTTCATAATTAGTTGCGCGTTTAAAGTGATTCTTGTGAAATAAAGTGAAAGAAAAAGTTTGTGAAAATGGCAGATTCGAGTGCTGAAGCTAAAGTTGCCACTCCTAGTAGTGAAACAAAGAAAGTCAAGAAAGCCGCTGCCTCTAAGAAGCCAGCCGCTAAGCCTACCCACCCACCAACTTCAGAAATGGTTAATAAAGCGATTGAAAATTTAAAGGAACGTGGTGGCTCTTCATTAATTGCCATTAAGAAATATTTAGCGTCAACGTACAAGGTTGATGCAAATAAAGTTGCGCCGTTTATTAAAAAATATGTGAAAAGTGCAGTTGCAAGTGGAAAATTAATTCAGACCAAAGGAAAAGGTGCATCCGGATCGTTTAAATTTCCTGTTGCCTCGAAGGCCAAGAGTGGCGAGTCTAAAAAGCCAACTGTGAAAAGTGTTGATAAGAAAGTGAAGAAGGACAAGGCAGTCAAATCTGACAAGAAGCCGAAAAGTCCAAAGAAAGCGGCCGAGAAGAAAAAATCGACTGCTGCCGCGGCTAAAACCGCCAAAAAGGCTGGAACAGTGAAAGCGAAAGTGGCCCCCAAGCAGAAGCCTACAAAACCATCTAAAGCTGGAGTTAAAGCTGCTAAATCACCCAAAGCAAAGAAAATTCCAACTACAACGAAAAAAGTTGCTGCTAAGAAGCCAGCAAAGAAGTGAATTAATCACAATTCATCAGAAAACAATAATAATTAAAAAGTCCTTTTCAGGGCTACCAAATTATTAAACAAAGAGTAAACTTAATTCGCATTAATTATAATATTTCATTACATTTATGGCCTTTGTTGATATGAATGTTTTTTCTTTGGTTTCCCTGCAATATAGTCTGCCAATATTTGCTTCTATTTAAACGAAAATTATGTGATTTTTTCATAATAATTTCTCTAAAGATAATCATAAAACATAATTAACGTGATAAAATTTTATTTTAGTATTTTTGTTACCACCAAATTGAAATAGAGTCTATGGAGAAATATTCTGCAAGTCTGCTATGGAAGTGGATGAGTTTGTTTGAATAGCGTTGAGAAAAGTTACTATAATCTAGACTATTTGGTGTAATATTTTTATTGAAAATATTTAATACGTTGCCTGAAAGAATGATTTTCATCAATACCCATAAATTTACACGAAAAATGCATTATTTCTTCTATTATTATTGCTTTTTCGTAAATATTGCAATTTTATATGCACGAAAACACGCATATTTGACCAAATTACGTGAAAACTAAAAATGATATCGCCATTTAAGTTATATTTATAATTTTCTACATGTCCTATTTAATTAATAAAAGTAAAATATACTGAAAATTCCCAATAATAAAAAAGTTATTTCAGTTTGAATGTCTACGAATTTGTACAAAAATACGAATTTCTTCAGTGAAATATGAAAAATAATTTCACGCTCTTCTACAAGATTCTCACAGTGGGTACTTGAGTAAACCTCGGATTGGAGAAAAATTGAATTAAAAGTTCATAATTAGTTGCGCGTTTAAAGTGATTCTTGTGAAATAAAGTGAAAGAAAAAGTTTGTGAAAATGGCAGATTCGAGTGCTGAAGCTAAAGTTGCCACTCCTAGTAGTGAAACAAAGAAAGTCAAGAAAGCCGCTGCCTCTAAGAAGCCAGCCGCTAAGCCTACCCACCCACCAACTTCAGAAATGGTTAATAAAGCGATTGAAAATTTAAAGGAACGTGGTGGCTCTTCATTAATTGCCATTAAGAAATATTTAGCGTCAACGTACAAGGTTGATGCAAATAAAGTTGCGCCGTTTATTAAAAAATATGTGAAAAGTGCAGTTGCAAGTGGAAAATTAATTCAGACCAAAGGAAAAGGTGCATCCGGATCGTTTAAATTGCCTGTTGCCTCGAAGGCCAAGAGTGGCGAGTCTAAAAAGCCAACTGTGAAAAGTGTTGATAAGAAAGTGAAGAAGGACAAGGCAGTCAAATCTGACAAGAAGCCGAAAAGTCCAAAGAAAGCGGCCGAGAAGAAAAAATCGACTGCTGCCGCGGCTAAAACCGCCAAAAAGGCTGGAACAGTGAAAGCGAAAGTGGCCCCCAAGCAGAAGCCTACAAAACCATCTAAAGCTGGAGTTAAAGCTGCTAAATCACCCAAAGCAAAGAAAATTCCAACTACAACGAAAAAAGTTGCTGCTAAGAAGCCAGCAAAGAAGTGAATTAATCACAATTCATCAGAAAACAATAATAATTAAAAAGTCCTTTTCAGGGCTACCAAATTATTAAACAAAGAGTAAACTTAATTCGCATTAATTATAATATTTCATTACATTTATGGCCTTTGTTGATATGAATGTTTTTTCTTTGGTTTCCCTGCAATATAGTCTGCCAATATTTGCTTCTATTTAAACGAAAATTATGTGATTTTTTCATAATAATTTCTCTAAAGATAATCATAAAACATAATTAACGTGATAAAATTTTATTTTAGTATTTTTGTTACCACCAAATTGAAATAGAGTCTATGGAGAAATATTCTGCAAGTCTGCTATGGAAGTGGATGAGTTTGTTTGAATAGCGTTGAGAAAAGTTACTATAATCTAGACTATTTGGTGTAATATTTTTATTGAAAATATTTAATACGTTGCCTGAAAGAATGATTTTCATCAATACCCATAAATTTACACGAAAAATGCATTATTTCTTCTATTATTATTGCTTTTTCGTAAATATTGCAATTTTATATGCACGAAAACACGCATATTTGACCAAATTACGTGAAAACTAAAAATGATATCGCCATTTAAGTTATATTTATAATTTTCTACATGTCCTATTTAATTAATAAAAGTAAAATATACTGAAAATTCCCAATAATAAAAAAGTTATTTCAGTTTGAATGTCTACGAATTTGTACAAAACTACGAATTTCTTCAGTGAAATATGAAAAATAATTTCACGCTCTTCTACAAGATTCTCACAGTGGGTACTTGAGTAAACCTCGGATTGGAGAAAAATTGAATTAAAAGTTCATAATTAGTTGCGCGTTTAAAGTGATTCTTGTGAAATAAAGTGAAAGAAAAAGTTTGTGAAAATGGCAGATTCGAGTGCTGAAGCTAAAGTTGCCACTCCTAGTAGTGAAACAAAGAAAGTCAAGAAAGCCGCTGCCTCTAAGAAGCCAGCCGCTAAGCCTACCCACCCACCAACTTCAGAAATGGTTAATAAAGCGATTGAAAATTTAAAGGAACGTGGTGGCTCTTCATTAATTGCCATTAAGAAATATTTAGCGTCAACGTACAAGGTTGATGCAAATAAAGTTGCGCCGTTTATTAAAAAATATGTGAAAAGTGCAGTTGCAAGTGGAAAATTAATTCAGACCAAAGGAAAAGGTGCATCCGGATCGTTTAAATTGCCTGTTGCCTCGAAGGCCAAGAGTGGCGAGTCTAAAAAGCCAACTGTGAAAAGTGTTGATAAGAAAGTGAAGAAGGACAAGGCAGTCAAATCTGACAAGAAGCCGAAAAGTCCAAAGAAAGCGGCCGAGAAGAAAAAATCGACTGCTGCCGCGGCTAAAACCGCCAAAAAGGCTGGAACAGTGAAAGCGAAAGTGGCCCCCAAGCAGAAGCCTACAAAACCATCTAAAGCTGGAGTTAAAGCTGCTAAATCACCCAAAGCAAAGAAAATTCCAACTACAACGAAAAAAGTTGCTGCTAAGAAGCCAGCAAAGAAGTGAATTAATCACAATTCATCAGAAAACAATAATAATTAAAAAGTCCTTTTCAGGGCTACCAAATTATTAAACAAAGAGTAAACTTAATTCGCATTAATTATAATATTTCATTACATTTATGGCCTTTGTTGATATGAATGTTTTTTCTTTGGTTTCCCTGCAATATAGTCTGCCAATATTTGCTTCTATTTAAACGAAAATTATGTGATTTTTTCATAATAATTTCTCTAAAGATAATCATAAAACATAATTAACGTGATAAAATTTTATTTTAGTATTTTTGTTACCACCAAATTGAAATAGAGTCTATGGAGAAATATTCTGCAAGTCTGCTATGGAAGTGGATGAGTTTGTTTGAATAGCGTTGAGAAAAGTTACTATAATCTAGACTATTTGGTGTAATATTTTTATTGAAAATATTTAATACGTTGCCTGAAAGAATGATTTTCATCAATACCCATAAATTTACACGAAAAATGCATTATTTCTTCTATTATTATTGCTTTTTCGTAAATATTGCAATTTTATATGCACGAAAACACGCATATTTGACCAAATTACGTGAAAACTAAAAATGATATCGCCATTTAAGTTATATTTATAATTTTCTACATGTCCTATTTAATTAATAAAAGTAAAATATACTGAAAATTCCCAATAATAAAAAAGTTATTTCAGTTTGAATGTCTACGAATTTGTACAAAAATACGAATTTCTTCAGTGAAATATGAAAAATAATTTCACGCTCTTCTACAAGATTCTCACAGTGGGTACTTGAGTAAACCTCGGATTGGAGAAAAATTGAATTAAAAGTTCATAATTAGTTGCGCGTTTAAAGTGATTCTTGTGAAATAAAGTGAAAGAAAAAGTTTGTGAAAATGGCAGATTCGAGTGCTGAAGCTAAAGTTGCCACTCCTAGTAGTGAAACAAAGAAAGTCAAGAAAGCCGCTGCCTCTAAGAAGCCAGCCGCTAAGCCTACCCACCCACCAACTTCAGAAATGGTTAATAAAGCGATTGAAAATTTAAAGGAACGTGGTGGCTCTTCATTAATTGCCATTAAGAAATATTTAGCGTCAACGTACAAGGTTGATGCAAATAAAGTTGCGCCGTTTATTAAAAAATATGTGAAAAGTGCAGTTGCAAGTGGAAAATTAATTCAGACCAAAGGAAAAGGTGCATCCGGATCGTTTAAATTGCCTGTTGCCTCGAAGGCCAAGAGTGGCGAGTCTAAAAAGCCAACTGTGAAAAGTGTTGATAAGAAAGTGAAGAAGGACAAGGCAGTCAAATCTGACAAGAAGCCGAAAAGTCCAAAGAAAGCGGCCGAGAAGAAAAAATCGACTGCTGCCGCGGCTAAAACCGCCAAAAAGGCTGGAACAGTGAAAGCGAAAGTGGCCCCCAAGCAGAAGCCTACAAAACCATCTAAAGCTGGAGTTCAAGCTGCTAAATCACCCAAAGCAAAGAAAATTCCAACTACAACGAAAAAAGTTGCTGCTAAGAAGCCAGCAAAGAAGTGAATTAATCACAATTCATCAGAAAACAATAATAATTAAAAAGTCCTTTTCAGGGCTACCAAATTATTAAACAAAGAGTAAACTTAATTCGCATTAATTATAATATTTCATTACATTTATGGCCTTTGTTGATATGAATGTTTTTTCTTTGGTTTCCCTGCAATATAGTCTGCCAATATTTGCTTCTATTTAAACGAAAATTATGTGATTTTTTCATAATAATTTCTCTAAAGATAATCATAAAACATAATTAACGTGATAAAATTTTATTTTAGTATTTTTGTTACCACCAAATTGAAATAGAGTCTATGGAGAAATATTCTGCAAGTCTGCTATGGAAGTGGATGAGTTTGTTTGAATAGCGTTGAGAAAAGTTACTATAATCTAGACTATTTGGTGTAATATTTTTATTGAAAATATTTAATACGTTGCCTGAAAGAATGATTTTCATCAATACCCATAAATTTACACGAAAAATGCATTATTTCTTCTATTATTATTGCTTTTTCGTAAATATTGCAATTTTATATGCACGAAAACACGCATATTTGACCAAATTACGTGAAAACTAAAAATGATATCGCCATTTAAGTTATATTTATAATTTTCTACATGTCCTATTTAATTAATAAAAGTAAAATATACTGAAAATTCCCAATAATAAAAAAGTTATTTCAGTTTGAATGTCTACGAATTTGTACAAAAATACGAATTTCTTCAGTGAAATATGAAAAATAATTTCACGCTCTTCTACAAGATTCTCACAGTGGGTACTTGAGTAAACCTCGGATTGGAGAAAAATTGAATTAAAAGTTCATAATTAGTTGCGCGTTTAAAGTGATTCTTGTGAAATAAAGTGAAAGAAAAAGTTTGTGAAAATGGCAGATTCGAGTGCTGAAGCTAAAGTTGCCACTCCTAGTAGTGAAACAAAGAAAGTCAAGAAAGCCGCTGCCTCTAAGAAGCCAGCCGCTAAGCCTACCCACCCACCAACTTCAGAAATGGTTAATAAAGCGATTGAAAATTTAAAGGAACGTGGTGGCTCTTCATTAATTGCCATTAAGAAATATTTAGCGTCAACGTACAAGGTTGATGCAAATAAAGTTGCGCCGTTTATTAAAAAATATGTGAAAAGTGCAGTTGCAAGTGGAAAATTAATTCAGACCAAAGGAAAAGGTGCATCCGGATCGTTTAAATTGCCTGTTGCCTCGAAGGCCAAGAGTGGCGAGTCTAAAAAGCCAACTGTGAAAAGTGTTGATAAGAAAGTGAAGAAGGACAAGGCAGTCAAATCTGACAAGAAGCCGAAAAGTCCAAAGAAAGCGGCCGAGAAGAAAAAATCGACTGCTGCCGCGGCTAAAACCGCCAAAAAGGCTGGAACAGTGAAAGCGAAAGTGGCCCCCAAGCAGAAGCCTACAAAACCATCTAAAGCTGGAGTTAAAGCTGCTAAATCACCCAAAGCAAAGAAAATTCCAACTACAACGAAAAAAGTTGCTGCTAAGAAGCCAGCAAAGAAGTGAATTAATCACAATTCATCAGAAAACAATAATAATTAAAAAGTCCTTTTCAGGGCTACCAAATTATTAAACAAAGAGTAAACTTAATTCGCATTAATTATAATATTTCATTACATTTATGGCCTTTGTTGATATGAATGTTTTTTCTTTGGTTTCCCTGCAATATAGTCTGCCAATATTTGCTTCTATTTAAACGAAAATTATGTGATTTTTTCATAATAATTTCTCTAAAGATAATCATAAAACATAATTAACGTGATAAAATTTTATTTTAGTATTTTTGTTACCACCAAATTGAAATAGAGTCTATGGAGAAATATTCTGCAAGTCTGCTATGGAAGTGGATGAGTTTGTTTGAATAGCGTTGAGAAAAGTTACTATAATCTAGACTATTTGGTGTAATATTTTTATTGAAAATATTTAATACGTTGCCTGAAAGAATGATTTTCATCAATACCCATAAATTTACACGAAAAATGCATTATTTCTTCTATTATTATTGCTTTTTCGTAAATATTGCAATTTTATATGCACGAAAACACGCATATTTGACCAAATTACGTGAAAACTAAAAATGATATCGCCATTTAAGTTATATTTATAATTTTCTACATGTCCTATTTAATTAATAAAAGTAAAATATACTGAAAATTCCCAATAATAAAAAAGTTATTTCAGTTTGAATGTCTACGAATTTGTACAAAAATACGAATTTCTTCAGTGAAATATGAAAAATAATTTCACGCTCTTCTACAAGATTCTCACAGTGGGTACTTGAGTAAACCTCGGATTGGAGAAAAATTGAATTAAAAGTTCATAATTAGTTGCGCGTTTAAAGTGATTCTTGTGAAATAAAGTGAAAGAAAAAGTTTGTGAAAATGGCAGATTCGAGTGCTGAAGCTAAAGTTGCCACTCCTAGTAGTGAAACAAAGAAAGTCAAGAAAGCCGCTGCCTCTAAGAAGCCAGCCGCTAAGCCTACCCACCCACCAACTTCAGAAATGGTTAATAAAGCGATTGAAAATTTAAAGGAACGTGGTGGCTCTTCATTAATTGCCATTAAGAAATATTTAGCGTCAACGTACAAGGTTGATGCAAATAAAGTTGCGCCGTTTATTAAAAAATATGTGAAAAGTGCAGTTGCAAGTGGAAAATTAATTCAGACCAAAGGAAAAGGTGCATCCGGATCGTTTAAATTGCCTGTTGCCTCGAAGGCCAAGAGTGGCGAGTCTAAAAAGCCAACTGTGAAAAGTGTTGATAAGAAAGTGAAGAAGGACAAGGCAGTCAAATCTGACAAGAAGCCGAAAAGTCCAAAGAAAGCGGCCGAGAAGAAAAAATCGACTGCTGCCGCGGCTAAAACCGCCAAAAAGGCTGGAACAGTGAAAGCGAAAGTGGCCCCCAAGCAGAAGCCTACAAAACCATCTAAAGCTGGAGTTAAAGCTGCTAAATCACCCAAAGCAAAGAAAATTCCAACTACAACGAAAAAAGTTGCTGCTAAGAAGCCAGCAAAGAAGTGAATTAATCACAATTCATCAGAAAACAATAATAATTAAAAAGTCCTTTTCAGGGCTACCAAATTATTAAACAAAGAGTAAACTTAATTCGCATTAATTATAATATTTCATTACATTTATGGCCTTTGTTGATATGAATGTTTTTTCTTTGGTTTCCCTGCAATATAGTCTGCCAATATTTGCTTCTATTTAAACGAAAATTATGTGATTTTTTCATAATAATTTCTCTAAAGATAATCATAAAACATAATTAACGTGATAAAATTTTATTTTAGTATTTTTGTTACCACCAAATTGAAATAGAGTCTATGGAGAAATATTCTGCAAGTCTGCTATGGAAGTGGATGAGTTTGTTTGAATAGCGTTGAGAAAAGTTACTATAATCTAGACTATTTGGTGTAATATTTTTATTGAAAATATTTAATACGTTGCCTGAAAGAATGATTTTCATCAATACCCATAAATTTACACGAAAAATGCATTATTTCTTCTATTATTATTGCTTTTTCGTAAATATTGCAATTTTATATGCACGAAAACACGCATATTTGACCAAATTACGTGAAAACTAAAAATGATATCGCCATTTAAGTTATATTTATAATTTTCTACATGTCCTATTTAATTAATAAAAGTAAAATATACTGAAAATTCCCAATAATAAAAAAGTTATTTCAGTTTGAATGTCTACGAATTTGTACAAAAATACGAATTTCTTCAGTGAAATATGAAAAATAATTTCACGCTCTTCTACAAGATTCTCACAGTGGGTACTTGAGTAAACCTCGGATTGGAGAAAAATTGAATTAAAAGTTCATAATTAGTTGCGCGTTTAAAGTGATTCTTGTGAAATAAAGTGAAAGAAAAAGTTTGTGAAAATGGCAGATTCGAGTGCTGAAGCTAAAGTTGCCACTCCTAGTAGTGAAACAAAGAAAGTCAAGAAAGCCGCTGCCTCTAAGAAGCCAGCCGCTAAGCCTACCCACCCACCAACTTCAGAAATGGTTAATAAAGCGATTGAAAATTTAAAGGAACGTGGTGGCTCTTCATTAATTGCCATTAAGAAATATTTAGCGTCAACGTACAAGGTTGATGCAAATAAAGTTGCGCCGTTTATTAAAAAATATGTGAAAAGTGCAGTTGCAAGTGGAAAATTAATTCAGACCAAAGGAAAAGGTGCATCCGGATCGTTTAAATTGCCTGTTGCCTCGAAGGCCAAGAGTGGCGAGTCTAAAAAGCCAACTGTGAAAAGTGTTGATAAGAAAGTGAAGAAGGACAAGGCAGTCAAATCTGACAAGAAGCCGAAAAGTCCAAAGAAAGCGGCCGAGAAGAAAAAATCGACTGCTGCCGCGGCTAAAACCGCCAAAAAGGCTGGAACAGTGAAAGCGAAAGTGGCCCCCAAGCAGAAGCCTACAAAACCATCTAAAGCTGGAGTTAAAGCTGCTAAATCACCCAAAGCAAAGAAAATTCCAACTACAACGAAAAAAGTTGCTGCTAAGAAGCCAGCAAAGAAGTGAATTAATCACAATTCATCAGAAAACAATAATAATTAAAAAGTCCTTTTCAGGGCTACCAAATTATTAAACAAAGAGTAAACTTAATTCGCATTAATTATAATATTTCATTACATTTATGGCCTTTGTTGATATGAATGTTTTTTCTTTGGTTTCCCTGCAATATAGTCTGCCAATATTTGCTTCTATTTAAACGAAAATTATGTGATTTTTTCATAATAATTTCTCTAAAGATAATCATAAAACATAATTAACGTGATAAAATTTTATTTTAGTATTTTTGTTACCACCAAATTGAAATAGAGTCTATGGAGAAATATTCTGCAAGTCTGCTATGGAAGTGGATGAGTTTGTTTGAATAGCGTTGAGAAAAGTTACTATAATCTAGACTATTTGGTGTAATATTTTTATTGAAAATATTTAATACGTTGCCTGAAAGAATGATTTTCATCAATACCCATAAATTTACACGAAAAATGCATTATTTCTTCTATTATTATTGCTTTTTCGTAAATATTGCAATTTTATATGCACGAAAACACGCATATTTGACCAAATTACGTGAAAACTAAAAATGATATCGCCATTTAAGTTATATTTATAATTTTCTACATGTCCTATTTAATTAATAAAAGTAAAATATACTGAAAATTCCCAATAATAAAAAAGTTATTTCAGTTTGAATGTCTACGAATTTGTACAAAAATACGAATTTCTTCAGTGAAATATGAAAAATAATTTCACGCTCTTCTACAAGATTTTCACAGTGGGTACTTGAGTAAACCTCGGATTGGAGAAAAATTGAATTAAAAGTTCATAATTAGTTGCGCGTTTAAAGTGATTCTTGTGAAATAAAGTGAAAGAAAAAGTTTGTGAAAATGGCAGATTCGAGTGCTGAAGCTAAAGTTGCCACTCCTAGTAGTGAAACAAAGAAAGTCAAGAAAGCCGCTGCCTCTAAGAAGCCAGCCGCTAAGCCTACCCACCCACCAACTTCAGAAATGGTTAATAAAGCGATTGAAAATTTAAAGGAACGTGGTGGCTCTTCATTAATTGCCATTAAGAAATATTTAGCGTCAACGTACAAGGTTGATGCAAATAAAGTTGCGCCGTTTATTAAAAAATATGTGAAAAGTGCAGTTGCAAGTGGAAAATTAATTCAGACCAAAGGAAAAGGTGCATCCGGATCGTTTAAATTGCCTGTTGCCTCGAAGGCCAAGAGTGGCGAGTCTAAAAAGCCAACTGTGAAAAGTGTTGATAAGAAAGTGAAGAAGGACAAGGCAGTCAAATCTGACAAGAAGCCGAAAAGTCCAAAGAAAGCGGCCGAGAAGAAAAAATCGACTGCTGCCGCGGCTAAAACCGCCAAAAAGGCTGGAACAGTGAAAGCGAAAGTGGCCCCCAAGCAGAAGCCTACAAAACCATCTAAAGCTGGAGTTAAAGCTGCTAAATCACCCAAAGCAAAGAAAATTCCAACTACAACGAAAAAAGTTGCTGCTAAGAAGCCAGCAAAGAAGTGAATTAATCACAATTCATCAGAAAACAATAATAATTAAAAAGTCCTTTTCAGGGCTACCAAATTATTAAACAAAGAGTAAACTTAATTCGCATTAATTATAATATTTCATTACATTTATGGCCTTTGTTGATATGAATGTTTTTTCTTTGGTTTCCCTGCAATATAGTCTGCCAATATTTGCTTCTATTTAAACGAAAATTATGTGATTTTTTCATAATAATTTCTCTAAAGATAATCATAAAACATAATTAACGTGATAAAATTTTATTTTAGTATTTTTGTTACCACCAAATTGAAATAGAGTCTATGGAGAAATATTCTGCAAGTCTGCTATGGAAGTGGATGAGTTTGTTTGAATAGCGTTGAGAAAAGTTACTATAATCTAGACTATTTGGTGTAATATTTTTATTGAAAATATTTAATACGTTGCCTGAAAGAATGATTTTCATCAATACCCATAAATTTACACGAAAAATGCATTATTTCTTCTATTATTATTGCTTTTTCGTAAATATTGCAATTTTATATGCACGAAAACACGCATATTTGACCAAATTACGTGAAAACTAAAAATGATATCGCCATTTAAGTTATATTTATAATTTTCTACATGTCCTATTTAATTAATAAAAGTAAAATATACTGAAAATTCCCAATAATAAAAAAGTTATTTCAGTTTGAATGTCTACGAATTTGTACAAAAATACGAATTTCTTCAGTGAAATATGAAAAATAATTTCACGCTCTTCTACAAGATTCTCACAGTGGGTACTTGAGTAAACCTCGGATTGGAGAAAAATTGAATTAAAAGTTCATAATTAGTTGCGCGTTTAAAGTGATTCTTGTGAAATAAAGTGAAAGAAAAAGTTTGTGAAAATGGCAGATTCGAGTGCTGAAGCTAAAGTTGCCACTCCTAGTAGTGAAACAAAGAAAGTCAAGAAAGCCGCTGCCTCTAAGAAGCCAGCCGCTAAGCCTACCCACCCACCAACTTCAGAAATGGTTAATAAAGCGATTGAAAATTTAAAGGAACGTGGTGGCTCTTCATTAATTGCCATTAAGAAATATTTAGCGTCAACGTACAAGGTTGATGCAAATAAAGTTGCGCCGTTTATTAAAAAATATGTGAAAAGTGCAGTTGCAAGTGGAAAATTAATTCAGACCAAAGGAAAAGGTGCATCCGGATCGTTTAAATTGCCTGTTGCCTCGAAGGCCAAGAGTGGCGAGTCTAAAAAGCCAACTGTGAAAAGTGTTGATAAGAAAGTGAAGAAGGACAAGGCAGTCAAATCTGACAAGAAGCCGAAAAGTCCAAAGAAAGCGACCGAGAAGAAAAAATCGACTGCTGCCGCGGCTAAAACCGCCAAAAAGGCTGGAACAGTGAAAGCGAAAGTGGCCCCCAAGCAGAAGCCTACAAAACCATCTAAAGCTGGAGTTAAAGCTGCTAAATCACCCAAAGCAAAGAAAATTCCAACTACAACGAAAAAAGTTGCTGCTAAGAAGCCAGCAAAGAAGTGAATTAATCACAATTCATCAGAAAACAATAATAATTAAAAAGTCCTTTTCAGGGCTACCAAATTATTAAACAAAGAGTAAACTTAATTCGCATTAATTATAATATTTCATTACATTTATGGCCTTTGTTGATATGAATGTTTTTTCTTTGGTTTCCCTGCAATATAGTCTGCCAATATTTGCTTCTATTTAAACGAAAATTATGTGATTTTTTCATAATAATTTCTCTAAAGATAATCATAAAACATAATTAACGTGATAAAATTTTATTTTAGTATTTTTGTTACCACCAAATTGAAATAGAGTCTATGGAGAAATATTCTGCAAGTCTGCTATGGAAGTGGATGAGTTTGTTTGAATAGCGTTGAGAAAAGTTACTATAATCTAGACTATTTGGTGTAATATTTTTATTGAAAATATTTAATACGTTGCCTGAAAGAATGATTTTCATCAATACCCATAAATTTACACGAAAAATGCATTATTTCTTCTATTATTATTGCTTTTTCGTAAATATTGCAATTTTATATGCACGAAAACACGCATATTTGACCAAATTACGTGAAAACTAAAAATGATATCGCCATTTAAGTTATATTTATAATTTTCTACATGTCCTATTTAATTAATAAAAGTAAAATATACTGAAAATTCCCAATAATAAAAAAGTTATTTCAGTTTGAATGTCTACGAATTTGTACAAAAATACGAATTTCTTCAGTGAAATATGAAAAATAATTTCACGCTCTTCTACAAGATTCTCACAGTGGGTACTTGAGTAAACCTCGGATTGGAGAAAAATTGAATTAAAAGTTCATAATTAGTTGCGCGTTTAAAGTGATTCTTGTGAAATAAAGTGAAAGAAAAAGTTTGTGAAAATGGCAGATTCGAGTGCTGAAGCTAAAGTTGCCACTCCTAGTAGTGAAACAAAGAAAGTCAAGAAAGCCGCTGCCTCTAAGAAGCCAGCCGCTAAGCCTACCCACCCACCAACTTCAGAAATGGTTAATAAAGCGATTGAAAATTTAAAGGAACGTGGTGGCTCTTCATTAATTGCCATTAAGAAATATTTAGCGTCAACGTACAAGGTTGATGCAAATAAAGTTGCGCCGTTTATTAAAAAATATGTGAAAAGTGCAGTTGCAAGTGGAAAATTAATTCAGACCAAAGGAAAAGGTGCATCCGGATCGTTTAAATTGCCTGTTGCCTCGAAGGCCAAGAGTGGCGAGTCTAAAAAGCCAACTGTGAAAAGTGTTGATAAGAAAGTGAAGAAGGACAAGGCAGTCAAATCTGACAAGAAGCCGAAAAGTCCAAAGAAAGCGACCGAGAAGAAAAAATCGACTGCTGCCGCGGCTAAAACCGCCAAAAAGGCTGGAACAGTGAAAGCGAAAGTGGCCCCCAAGCAGAAGCCTACAAAACCATCTAAAGCTGGAGTTAAAGCTGCTAAATCACCCAAAGCAAAGAAAATTCCAACTACAACGAAAAAAGTTGCTGCTAAGAAGCCAGCAAAGAAGTGAATTAATCACAATTCATCAGAAAACAATAATAATTAAAAAGTCCTTTTCAGGGCTACCAAATTATTAAACAAAGAGTAAACTTAATTCGCATTAATTATAATATTTCATTACATTTATGGCCTTTGTTGATATGAATGTTTTTTCTTTGGTTTCCCTGCAATATAGTCTGCCAATATTTGCTTCTATTTAAACGAAAATTATGTGATTTTTTCATAATAATTTCTCTAAAGATAATCATAAAACATAATTAACGTGATAAAATTTTATTTTAGTATTTTTGTTACCACCAAATTGAAATAGAGTCTATGGAGAAATATTCTGCAAGTCTGCTATGGAAGTGGATGAGTTTGTTTGAATAGCGTTGAGAAAAGTTACTATAATCTAGACTATTTGGTGTAATATTTTTATTGAAAATATTTAATACGTTGCCTGAAAGAATGATTTTCATCAATACCCATAAATTTACACGAAAAATGCATTATTTCTTCTATTATTATTGCTTTTTCGTAAATATTGCAATTTTATATGCACGAAAACACGCATATTTGACCAAATTACGTGAAAACTAAAAATGATATCGCCATTTAAGTTATATTTATAATTTTCTACATGTCCTATTTAATTAATAAAAGTAAAATATACTGAAAATTCCCAATAATAAAAAAGTTATTTCAGTTTGAATGTCTACGAATTTGTACAAAAATACGAATTTCTTCAGTGAAATATGAAAAATAATTTCACGCTCTTCTACAAGATTCTCACAGTGGGTACTTGAGTAAACCTCGGATTGGAGAAAAATTGAATTAAAAGTTCATAATTAGTTGCGCGTTTAAAGTGATTCTTGTGAAATAAAGTGAAAGAAAAAGTTTGTGAAAATGGCAGATTCGAGTGCTGAAGCTAAAGTTGCCACTCCTAGTAGTGAAACAAAGAAAGTCAAGAAAGCCGCTGCCTCTAAGAAGCCAGCCGCTAAGCCTACCCACCCACCAACTTCAGAAATGGTTAATAAAGCGATTGAAAATTTAAAGGAACGTGGTGGCTCTTCATTAATTGCCATTAAGAAATATTTAGCGTCAACGTACAAGGTTGATGCAAATAAAGTTGCGCCGTTTATTAAAAAATATGTGAAAAGTGCAGTTGCAAGTGGAAAATTAATTCAGACCAAAGGAAAAGGTGCATCCGGATCGTTTAAATTGCCTGTTGCCTCGAAGGCCAAGAGTGGCGAGTCTAAAAAGCCAACTGTGAAAAGTGTTGATAAGAAAGTGAAGAAGGACAAGGCAGTCAAATCTGACAAGAAGCCGAAAAGTCCAAAGAAAGCGGCCGAGAAGAAAAAATCGACTGCTGCCGCGGCTAAAACCGCCAAAAAGGCTGGAACAGTGAAAGCGAAAGTGGCCCCCAAGCAGAAGCCTACAAAACCATCTAAAGCTGGAGTTAAAGCTGCTAAATCACCCAAAGCAAAGAAAATTCCAACTACAACGAAAAAAGTTGCTGCTAAGAAGCCAGCAAAGAAGTGAATTAATCACAATTCATCAGAAAACAATAATAATTAAAAAGTCCTTTTCAGGGCTACCAAATTATTAAACAAAGAGTAAACTTAATTCGCATTAATTATAATATTTCATTACATTTATGGCCTTTGTTGATATGAATGTTTTTTCTTTGGTTTCCCTGCAATATAGTCTGCCAATATTTGCTTCTATTTAAACGAAAATTATGTGATTTTTTCATAATAATTTCTCTAAAGATAATCATAAAACATAATTAACGTGATAAAATTTTATTTTAGTATTTTTGTTACCACCAAATTGAAATAGAGTCTATGGAGAAATATTCTGCAAGTCTGCTATGGAAGTGGATGAGTTTGTTTGAATAGCGTTGAGAAAAGTTACTATAATCTAGACTATTTGGTGTAATATTTTTATTGAAAATATTTAATACGTTGCCTGAAAGAATGATTTTCATCAATACCCATAAATTTACACGAAAAATGCATTATTTCTTCTATTATTATTGCTTTTTCGTAAATATTGCAATTTTATATGCACGAAAACACGCATATTTGACCAAATTACGTGAAAACTAAAAATGATATCGCCATTTAAGTTATATTTATAATTTTCTACATGTCCTATTTAATTAATAAAAGTAAAATATACTGAAAATTCCCAATAATAAAAAAGTTATTTCAGTTTGAATGTCTACGAATTTGTACAAAAATACGAATTTCTTCAGTGAAATATGAAAAATAATTTCACGCTCTTCTACAAGATTTTCACAGTGGGTACTTGAGTAAACCTCGGATTGGAGAAAAATTGAATTAAAAGTTCATAATTAGTTGCGCGTTTAAAGTGATTCTTGTGAAATAAAGTGAAAGAAAAAGTTTGTGAAAATGGCAGATTCGAGTGCTGAAGCTAAAGTTGCCACTCCTAGTAGTGAAACAAAGAAAGTCAAGAAAGCCGCTGCCTCTAAGAAGCCAGCCGCTAAGCCTACCCACCCACCAACTTCAGAAATGGTTAATAAAGCGATTGAAAATTTAAAGGAACGTGGTGGCTCTTCATTAATTGCCATTAAGAAATATTTAGCGTCAACGTACAAGGTTGATGCAAATAAAGTTGCGCCGTTTATTAAAAAATATGTGAAAAGTGCAGTTGCAAGTGGAAAATTAATTCAGACCAAAGGAAAAGGTGCATCCGGATCGTTTAAATTGCCTGTTGCCTCGAAGGCCAAGAGTGGCGAGTCTAAAAAGCCAACTGTGAAAAGTGTTGATAAGAAAGTGAAGAAGGACAAGGCAGTCAAATCTGACAAGAAGCCGAAAAGTCCAAAGAAAGCGGCCGAGAAGAAAAAATCGACTGCTGCCGCGGCTAAAACCGCCAAAAAGGCTGGAACAGTGAAAGCGAAAGTGGCCCCCAAGCAGAAGCCTACAAAACCATCTAAAGCTGGAGTTAAAGCTGCTAAATCACCCAAAGCAAAGAAAATTCCAACTACAACGAAAAAAGTTGCTGCTAAGAAGCCAGCAAAGAAGTGAATTAATCACAATTCATCAGAAAACAATAATAATTAAAAAGTCCTTTTCAGGGCTACCAAATTATTAAACAAAGAGTAAACTTAATTCGCATTAATTATAATATTTCATTACATTTATGGCCTTTGTTGATATGAATGTTTTTTCTTTGGTTTCCCTGCAATATAGTCTGCCAATATTTGCTTCTATTTAAACGAAAATTATGTGATTTTTTCATAATAATTTCTCTAAAGATAATCATAAAACATAATTAACGTGATAAAATTTTATTTTAGTATTTTTGTTACCACCAAATTGAAATAGAGTCTATGGAGAAATATTCTGCAAGTCTGCTATGGAAGTGGATGAGTTTGTTTGAATAGCGTTGAGAAAAGTTACTATAATCTAGACTATTTGGTGTAATATTTTTATTGAAAATATTTAATACGTTGCCTGAAAGAATGATTTTCATCAATACCCATAAATTTACACGAAAAATGCATTATTTCTTCTATTATTATTGCTTTTTCGTAAATATTGCAATTTTATATGCACGAAAACACGCATATTTGACCAAATTACGTGAAAACTAAAAATGATATCGCCATTTAAGTTATATTTATAATTTTCTACATGTCCTATTTAATTAATAAAAGTAAAATATACTGAAAATTCCCAATAATAAAAAAGTTATTTCAGTTTGAATGTCTACGAATTTGTACAAAAATACGAATTTCTTCAGTGAAATATGAAAAATAATTTCACGCTCTTCTACAAGATTCTCACAGTGGGTACTTGAGTAAACCTCGGATTGGAGAAAAATTGAATTAAAAGTTCATAATTAGTTGCGCGTTTAAAGTGATTCTTGTGAAATAAAGTGAAACAAAAAGTTTGTGAAAATGGCAGATTCGAGTGCTGAAGCTAAAGTTGCCACTCCTAGTAGTGAAACAAAGAAACTCAAGAAAGCCGCTGCCTCTAAGAAGCCAGCCGCTAAGCCTACCCACCCACCAACTTCAGAAATGGTTAATAAAGCGATTGAAAATTTAAAGGAACGTGGTGGCTCTTCATTAATTGCCATTAAGAAATATTTAGCGTCAACGTACAAGGTTGATGCAAATAAAGTTGCGCCGTTTATTAAAAAATATGTGAAAAGTGCAGTTGCAAGTGGAAAATTAATTCAGACCAAAGGAAAAGGTGCATCCGGATCGTTTAAATTGCCTGTTGCCTCGAAGGCCAAGAGTGGCGAGTCTAAAAAGCCAACTGTGAAAAGTGTTGATAAGAAAGTGAAGAAGGACAAGGCAGTCAAATCTGACAAGAAGCCGAAAAGTCCAAAGAAAGCGGCCGAGAAGAAAAAATCGACTGCTGCCGCGGCTAAAACCGCCAAAAAGGCTGGAACAGTGAAAGCGAAAGTGGCCCCCAAGCAGAAGCCTACAAAACCATCTAAAGCTGGAGTTAAAGCTGCTAAATCACCCAAAGCAAAGAAAATTCCAACTACAACGAAAAAAGTTGCTGCTAAGAAGCCAGCAAAGAAGTGAATTAATCACAATTCATCAGAAAACAATAATAATTAAAAAGTCCTTTTCAGGGCTACCAAATTATTAAACAAAGAGTAAACTTAATTCGCATTAATTATAATATTTCATTACATTTATGGCCTTTGTTGATATGAATGTTTTTTCTTTGGTTTCCCTGCAATATAGTCTGCCAATATTTGCTTCTATTTAAACGAAAATTATGTGATTTTTTCATAATAATTTCTCTAAAGATAATCATAAAACATAATTAACGTGATAAAATTTTATTTTAGTATTTTTGTTACCACCAAATTGAAATAGAGTCTATGGAGAAATATTCTGCAAGTCTGCTATGGAAGTGGATGAGTTTGTTTGAATAGCGTTGAGAAAAGTTACTATAATCTAGACTATTTGGTGTAATATTTTTATTGAAAATATTTAATACGTTGCCTGAAAGAATGATTTTCATCAATACCCATAAATTTACACGAAAAATGCATTATTTCTTCTATTATTATTGCTTTTTCGTAAATATTGCAATTTTATATGCACGAAAACACGCATATTTGACCAAATTACGTGAAAACTAAAAATGATATCGCCATTTAAGTTATATTTATAATTTTCTACATGTCCTATTTAATTAATAAAAGTAAAATATACTGAAAATTCCCAATAATAAAAAAGTTATTTCAGTTTGAATGTCTACGAATTTGTACAAAAATACGAATTTCTTCAGTGAAATATGAAAAATAATTTCACGCTCTTCTACAAGATTCTCACAGTGGGTACTTGAGTAAACCTCGGATTGGAGAAAAATTGAATTAAAAGTTCATAATTAGTTGCGCGTTTAAAGTGATTCTTGTGAAATAAAGTGAAAGAAAAAGTTTGTGAAAATGGCAGATTCGAGTGCTGAAGCTAAAGTTGCCACTCCTAGTAGTGAAACAAAGAAAGTCAAGAAAGCCGCTGCCTCTAAGAAGCCAGCCGCTAAGCCTACCCACCCACCAACTTCAGAAATGGTTAATAAAGCGATTGAAAATTTAAAGGAACGTGGTGGCTCTTCATTAATTGCCATTAAGAAATATTTAGCGTCAACGTACAAGGTTGATGCAAATAAAGTTGCGCCGTTTATTAAAAAATATGTGAAAAGTGCAGTTGCAAGTGGAAAATTAATTCAGACCAAAGGAAAAGGTGCATCCGGATCGTTTAAATTGCCTGTTGCCTCGAAGGCCAAGAGTGGCGAGTCTAAAAAGCCAACTGTGAAAAGTGTTGATAAGAAAGTGAAGAAGGACAAGGCAGTCAAATCTGACAAGAAGCCGAAAAGTCCAAAGAAAGCGGCCGAGAAGAAAAAATCGACTGCTGCCGCGGCTAAAACCGCCAAAAAGGCTGGAACAGTGAAAGCGAAAGTGGCCCCCAAGCAGAAGCCTACAAAACCATCTAAAGCTGGAGTTAAAGCTGCTAAATCACCCAAAGCAAAGAAAATTCCAACTACAACGAAAAAAGTTGCTGCTAAGAAGCCAGCAAAGAAGTGAATTAATCACAATTCATCAGAAAACAATAATAATTAAAAAGTCCTTTTCAGGGCTACCAAATTATTAAACAAAGAGTAAACTTAATTCGCATTAATTATAATATTTCATTACATTTATGGCCTTTGTTGATATGAATGTTTTTTCTTTGGTTTCCCTGCAATATAGTCTGCCAATATTTGCTTCTATTTAAACGAAAATTATGTGATTTTTTCATAATAATTTCTCTAAAGATAATCATAAAACATAATTAACGTGATAAAATTTTATTTTAGTATTTTTGTTACCACCAAATTGAAATAGAGTCTATGGAGAAATATTCTGCAAGTCTGCTATGGAAGTGGATGAGTTTGTTTGAATAGCGTTGAGAAAAGTTACTATAATCTAGACTATTTGGTGTAATATTTTTATTGAAAATATTTAATACGTTGCCTGAAAGAATGATTTTCATCAATACCCATAAATTTACACGAAAAATGCATTATTTCTTCTATTATTATTGCTTTTTCGTAAATATTGCAATTTTATATGCACGAAAACACGCATATTTGACCAAATTACGTGAAAACTAAAAATGATATCGCCATTTAAGTTATATTTATAATTTTCTACATGTCCTATTTAATTAATAAAAGTAAAATATACTGAAAATTCCCAATAATAAAAAAGTTATTTCAGTTTGAATGTCTACGAATTTGTACAAAAATACGAATTTCTTCAGTGAAATATGAAAAATAATTTCACGCTCTTCTACAAGATTTTCACAGTGGGTACTTGAGTAAACCTCGGATTGGAGAAAAATTGAATTAAAAGTTCATAATTAGTTGCGCGTTTAAAGTGATTCTTGTGAAATAAAGTGAAAGAAAAAGTTTGTGAAAATGGCAGATTCGAGTGCTGAAGCTAAAGTTGCCACTCCTAGTAGTGAAACAAAGAAACTCAAGAAAGCCGCTGCCTCTAAGAAGCCAGCCGCTAAGCCTACCCACCCACCAACTTCAGAAATGGTTAATAAAGCGATTGAAAATTTAAAGGAACGTGGTGGCTCTTCATTAATTGCCATTAAGAAATATTTAGCGTCAACGTACAAGGTTGATGCAAATAAAGTTGCGCCGTTTATTAAAAAATATGTGAAAAGTGCAGTTGCAAGTGGAAAATTAATTCAGACCAAAGGAAAAGGTGCATCCGGATCGTTTAAATTGCCTGTTGCCTCGAAGGCCAAGAGTGGCGAGTCTAAAAAGCCAACTGTGAAAAGTGTTGATAAGAAAGTGAAGAAGGACAAGGCAGTCAAATCTGACAAGAAGCCGAAAAGTCCAAAGAAAGCGGCCGAGAAGAAAAAATCGACTGCTGCCGCGGCTAAAACCGCCAAAAAGGCTGGAACAGTGAAAGCGAAAGTGGCCCCCAAGCAGAAGCCTACAAAACCATCTAAAGCTGGAGTTAAAGCTGCTAAATCACCCAAAGCAAAGAAAATTCCAACTACAACGAAAAAAGTTGCTGCTAAGAAGCCAGCAAAGAAGTGAATTAATCACAATTCATCAGAAAACAATAATAATTAAAAAGTCCTTTTCAGGGCTACCAAATTATTAAACAAAGAGTAAACTTAATTCGCATTAATTATAATATTTCATTACATTTATGGCCTTTGTTGATATGAATGTTTTTTCTTTGGTTTCCCTGCAATATAGTCTGCCAATATTTGCTTCTATTTAAACGAAAATTATGTGATTTTTTCATAATAATTTCTCTAAAGATAATCATAAAACATAATTAACGTGATAAAATTTTATTTTAGTATTTTTGTTACCACCAAATTGAAATAGAGTCTATGGAGAAATATTCTGCAAGTCTGCTATGGAAGTGGATGAGTTTGTTTGAATAGCGTTGAGAAAAGTTACTATAATCTAGACTATTTGGTGTAATATTTTTATTGAAAATATTTAATACGTTGCCTGAAAGAATGATTTTCATCAATACCCATAAATTTACACGAAAAATGCATTATTTCTTCTATTATTATTGCTTTTTCGTAAATATTGCAATTTTATATGCACGAAAACACGCATATTTGACCAAATTACGTGAAAACTAAAAATGATATCGCCATTTAAGTTATATTTATAATTTTCTACATGTCCTATTTAATTAATAAAAGTAAAATATACTGAAAATTCCCAATAATAAAAAAGTTATTTCAGTTTGAATGTCTACGAATTTGTACAAAAATACGAATTTCTTCAGTGAAATATGAAAAATAATTTCACGCTCTTCTACAAGATTTTCACAGTGGGTACTTGAGTAAACCTCGGATTGGAGAAAAATTGAATTAAAAGTTCATAATTAGTTGCGCGTTTAAAGTGATTCTTGTGAAATAAAGTGAAAGAAAAAGTTTGTGAAAATGGCAGATTCGAGTGCTGAAGCTAAAGTTGCCACTCCTAGTAGTGAAACAAAGAAACTCAAGAAAGCCGCTGCCTCTAAGAAGCCAGCCGCTAAGCCTACCCACCCACCAACTTCAGAAATGGTTAATAAAGCGATTGAAAATTTAAAGGAACGTGGTGGCTCTTCATTAATTGCCATTAAGAAATATTTAGCGTCAACGTACAAGGTTGATGCAAATAAAGTTGCGCCGTTTATTAAAAAATATGTGAAAAGTGCAGTTGCAAGTGGAAAATTAATTCAGACCAAAGGAAAAGGTGCATCCGGATCGTTTAAATTGCCTGTTGCCTCGAAGGCCAAGAGTGGCGAGTCTAAAAAGCCAACTGTGAAAAGTGTTGATAAGAAAGTGAAGAAGGACAAGGCAGTCAAATCTGACAAGAAGCCGAAAAGTCCAAAGAAAGCGGCCGAGAAGAAAAAATCGACTGCTGCCGCGGCTAAAACCGCCAAAAAGGCTGGAACAGTGAAAGCGAAAGTGGCCCCCAAGCAGAAGCCTACAAAACCATCTAAAGCTGGAGTTAAAGCTGCTAAATCACCCAAAGCAAAGAAAATTCCAACTACAACGAAAAAAGTTGCTGCTAAGAAGCCAGCAAAGAAGTGAATTAATCACAATTCATCAGAAAACAATAATAATTAAAAAGTCCTTTTCAGGGCTACCAAATTATTAAACAAAGAGTAAACTTAATTCGCATTAATTATAATATTTCATTACATTTATGGCCTTTGTTGATATGAATGTTTTTTCTTTGGTTTCCCTGCAATATAGTCTGCCAATATTTGCTTCTATTTAAACGAAAATTATGTGATTTTTTCATAATAATTTCTCTAAAGATAATCATAAAACATAATTAACGTGATAAAATTTTATTTTAGTATTTTTGTTACCACCAAATTGAAATAGAGTCTATGGAGAAATATTCTGCAAGTCTGCTATGGAAGTGGATGAGTTTGTTTGAATAGCGTTGAGAAAAGTTACTATAATCTAGACTATTTGGTGTAATATTTTTATTGAAAATATTTAATACGTTGCCTGAAAGAATGATTTTCATCAATACCCATAAATTTACACGAAAAATGCATTATTTCTTCTATTATTATTGCTTTTTCGTAAATATTGCAATTTTATATGCACGAAAACACGCATATTTGACCAAATTACGTGAAAACTAAAAATGATATCGCCATTTAAGTTATATTTATAATTTTCTACATGTCCTATTTAATTAATAAAAGTAAAATATACTGAAAATTCCCAATAATAAAAAAGTTATTTCAGTTTGAATGTCTACGAATTTGTACAAAAATACGAATTTCTTCAGTGAAATATGAAAAATAATTTCACGCTCTTCTACAAGATTCTCACAGTGGGTACTTGAGTAAACCTCGGATTGGAGAAAAATTGAATTAAAAGTTCATAATTAGTTGCGCGTTTAAAGTGATTCTTGTGAAATAAAGTGAAAGAAAAAGTTTGTGAAAATGGCAGATTCGAGTGCTGAAGCTAAAGTTGCCACTCCTAGTAGTGAAACAAAGAAACTCAAGAAAGCCGCTGCCTCTAAGAAGCCAGCCGCTAAGCCTACCCACCCACCAACTTCAGAAATGGTTAATAAAGCGATTGAAAATTTAAAGGAACGTGGTGGCTCTTCATTAATTGCCATTAAGAAATATTTAGCGTCAACGTACAAGGTTGATGCAAATAAAGTTGCGCCGTTTATTAAAAAATATGTGAAAAGTGCAGTTGCAAGTGGAAAATTAATTCAGACCAAAGGAAAAGGTGCATCCGGATCGTTTAAATTGCCTGTTGCCTCGAAGGCCAAGAGTGGCGAGTCTAAAAAGCCAACTGTGAAAAGTGTTGATAAGAAAGTGAAGAAGGACAAGGCAGTCAAATCTGACAAGAAGCCGAAAAGTCCAAAGAAAGCGGCCGAGAAGAAAAAATCGACTGCTGCCGCGGCTAAAACCGCCAAAAAGGCTGGAACAGTGAAAGCGAAAGTGGCCCCCAAGCAGAAGCCTACAAAACCATCTAAAGCTGGAGTTAAAGCTGCTAAATCACCCAAAGCAAAGAAAATTCCAACTACAACGAAAAAAGTTGCTGCTAAGAAGCCAGCAAAGAAGTGAATTAATCACAATTCATCAGAAAACAATAATAATTAAAAAGTCCTTTTCAGGGCTACCAAATTATTAAACAAAGAGTAAACTTAATTCGCATTAATTATAATATTTCATTACATTTATGGCCTTTGTTGATATGAATGTTTTTTCTTTGGTTTCCCTGCAATATAGTCTGCCAATATTTGCTTCTATTTAAACGAAAATTATGTGATTTTTTCATAATAATTTCTCTAAAGATAATCATAAAACATAATTAACGTGATAAAATTTTATTTTAGTATTTTTGTTACCACCAAATTGAAATAGAGTCTATGGAGAAATATTCTGCAAGTCTGCTATGGAAGTGGATGAGTTTGTTTGAATAGCGTTGAGAAAAGTTACTATAATCTAGACTATTTGGTGTAATATTTTTATTGAAAATATTTAATACGTTGCCTGAAAGAATGATTTTCATCAATACCCATAAATTTACACGAAAAATGCATTATTTCTTCTATTATTATTGCTTTTTCGTAAATATTGCAATTTTATATGCACGAAAACACGCATATTTGACCAAATTACGTGAAAACTAAAAATGATATCGCCATTTAAGTTATATTTATAATTTTCTACATGTCCTATTTAATTAATAAAAGTAAAATATACTGAAAATTCCCAATAATAAAAAAGTTATTTCAGTTTGAATGTCTACGAATTTGTACAAAAATACGAATTTCTTCAGTGAAATATGAAAAATAATTTCACGCTCTTCTACAAGATTCTCACAGTGGGTACTTGAGTAAACCTCGGATTGGAGAAAAATTGAATTAAAAGTTCATAATTAGTTGCGCGTTTAAAGTGATTCTTGTGAAATAAAGTGAAACAAAAAGTTTGTGAAAATGGCAGATTCGAGTGCTGAAGCTAAAGTTGCCACTCCTAGTAGTGAAACAAAGAAACTCAAGAAAGCCGCTGCCTCTAAGAAGCCAGCCGCTAAGCCTACCCACCCACCAACTTCAGAAATGGTTAATAAAGCGATTGAAAATTTAAAGGAACGTGGTGGCTCTTCATTAATTGCCATTAAGAAATATTTAGCGTCAACGTACAAGGTTGATGCAAATAAAGTTGCGCCGTTTATTAAAAAATATGTGAAAAGTGCAGTTGCAAGTGGAAAATTAATTCAGACCAAAGGAAAAGGTGCATCCGGATCGTTTAAATTGCCTGTTGCCTCGAAGGCCAAGAGTGGCGAGTCTAAAAAGCCAACTGTGAAAAGTGTTGATAAGAAAGTGAAGAAGGACAAGGCAGTCAAATCTGACAAGAAGCCGAAAAGTCCAAAGAAAGCGGCCGAGAAGAAAAAATCGACTGCTGCCGCGGCTAAAACCGCCAAAAAGGCTGGAACAGTGAAAGCGAAAGTGGCCCCCAAGCAGAAGCCTACAAAACCATCTAAAGCTGGAGTTAAAGCTGCTAAATCACCCAAAGCAAAGAAAATTCCAACTACAACGAAAAAAGTTGCTGCTAAGAAGCCAGCAAAGAAGTGAATTAATCACAATTCATCAGAAAACAATAATAATTAAAAAGTCCTTTTCAGGGCTACCAAATTATTAAACAAAGAGTAAACTTAATTCGCATTAATTATAATATTTCATTACATTTATGGCCTTTGTTGATATGAATGTTTTTTCTTTGGTTTCCCTGCAATATAGTCTGCCAATATTTGCTTCTATTTAAACGAAAATTATGTGATTTTTTCATAATAATTTCTCTAAAGATAATCATAAAACATAATTAACGTGATAAAATTTTATTTTAGTATTTTTGTTACCACCAAATTGAAATAGAGTCTATGGAGAAATATTCTGCAAGTCTGCTATGGAAGTGGATGAGTTTGTTTGAATAGCGTTGAGAAAAGTTACTATAATCTAGACTATTTGGTGTAATATTTTTATTGAAAATATTTAATACGTTGCCTGAAAGAATGATTTTCATCAATACCCATAAATTTACACGAAAAATGCATTATTTCTTCTATTATTATTGCTTTTTCGTAAATATTGCAATTTTATATGCACGAAAACACGCATATTTGACCAAATTACGTGAAAACTAAAAATGATATCGCCATTTAAGTTATATTTATAATTTTCTACATGTCCTATTTAATTAATAAAAGTAAAATATACTGAAAATTCCCAATAATAAAAAAGTTATTTCAGTTTGAATGTCTACGAATTTGTACAAAAATACGAATTTCTTCAGTGAAATATGAAAAATAATTTCACGCTCTTCTACAAGATTTTCACAGTGGGTACTTGAGTAAACCTCGGATTGGAGAAAAATTGAATTAAAAGTTCATAATTAGTTGCGCGTTTAAAGTGATTCTTGTGAAATAAAGTGAAAGAAAAAGTTTGTGAAAATGGCAGATTCGAGTGCTGAAGCTAAAGTTGCCACTCCTAGTAGTGAAACAAAGAAACTCAAGAAAGCCGCTGCCTCTAAGAAGCCAGCCGCTAAGCCTACCCACCCACCAACTTCAGAAATGGTTAATAAAGCGATTGAAAATTTAAAGGAACGTGGTGGCTCTTCATTAATTGCCATTAAGAAATATTTAGCGTCAACGTACAAGGTTGATGCAAATAAAGTTGCGCCGTTTATTAAAAAATATGTGAAAAGTGCAGTTGCAAGTGGAAAATTAATTCAGACCAAAGGAAAAGGTGCATCCGGATCGTTTAAATTGCCTGTTGCCTCGAAGGCCAAGAGTGGCGAGTCTAAAAAGCCAACTGTGAAAAGTGTTGATAAGAAAGTGAAGAAGGACAAGGCAGTCAAATCTGACAAGAAGCCGAAAAGTCCAAAGAAAGCGGCCGAGAAGAAAAAATCGACTGCTGCCGCGGCTAAAACCGCCAAAAAGGCTGGAACAGTGAAAGCGAAAGTGGCCCCCAAGCAGAAGCCTACAAAACCATCTAAAGCTGGAGTTAAAGCTGCTAAATCACCCAAAGCAAAGAAAATTCCAACTACAACGAAAAAAGTTGCTGCTAAGAAGCCAGCAAAGAAGTGAATTAATCACAATTCATCAGAAAACAATAATAATTAAAAAGTCCTTTTCAGGGCTACCAAATTATTAAACAAAGAGTAAACTTAATTCGCATTAATTATAATATTTCATTACATTTATGGCCTTTGTTGATATGAATGTTTTTTCTTTGGTTTCCCTGCAATATAGTCTGCCAATATTTGCTTCTATTTAAACGAAAATTATGTGATTTTTTCATAATAATTTCTCTAAAGATAATCATAAAACATAATTAACGTGATAAAATTTTATTTTAGTATTTTTGTTACCACCAAATTGAAATAGAGTCTATGGAGAAATATTCTGCAAGTCTGCTATGGAAGTGGATGAGTTTGTTTGAATAGCGTTGAGAAAAGTTACTATAATCTAGACTATTTGGTGTAATATTTTTATTGAAAATATTTAATACGTTGCCTGAAAGAATGATTTTCATCAATACCCATAAATTTACACGAAAAATGCATTATTTCTTCTATTATTATTGCTTTTTCGTAAATATTGCAATTTTATATGCACGAAAACACGCATATTTGACCAAATTACGTGAAAACTAAAAATGATATCGCCATTTAAGTTATATTTATAATTTTCTACATGTCCTATTTAATTAATAAAAGTAAAATATACTGAAAATTCCCAATAATAAAAAAGTTATTTCAGTTTGAATGTCTACGAATTTGTACAAAAATACGAATTTCTTCAGTGAAATATGAAAAATAATTTCACGCTCTTCTACAAGATTCTCACAGTGGGTACTTGAGTAAACCTCGGATTGGAGAAAAATTGAATTAAAAGTTCATAATTAGTTGCGCGTTTAAAGTGATTCTTGTGAAATAAAGTGAAAGAAAAAGTTTGTGAAAATGGCAGATTCGAGTGCTGAAGCTAAAGTTGCCACTCCTAGTAGTGAAACAAAGAAACTCAAGAAAGCCGCTGCCTCTAAGAAGCCAGCCGCTAAGCCTACCCACCCACCAACTTCAGAAATGGTTAATAAAGCGATTGAAAATTTAAAGGAACGTGGTGGCTCTTCATTAATTGCCATTAAGAAATATTTAGCGTCAACGTACAAGGTTGATGCAAATAAAGTTGCGCCGTTTATTAAAAAATATGTGAAAAGTGCAGTTGCAAGTGGAAAATTAATTCAGACCAAAGGAAAAGGTGCATCCGGATCGTTTAAATTGCCTGTTGCCTCGAAGGCCAAGAGTGGCGAGTCTAAAAAGCCAACTGTGAAAAGTGTTGATAAGAAAGTGAAGAAGGACAAGGCAGTCAAATCTGACAAGAAGCCGAAAAGTCCAAAGAAAGCGGCCGAGAAGAAAAAATCGACTGCTGCCGCGGCTAAAACCGCCAAAAAGGCTGGAACAGTGAAAGCGAAAGTGGCCCCCAAGCAGAAGCCTACAAAACCATCTAAAGCTGGAGTTAAAGCTGCTAAATCACCCAAAGCAAAGAAAATTCCAACTACAACGAAAAAAGTTGCTGCTAAGAAGCCAGCAAAGAAGTGAATTAATCACAATTCATCAGAAAACAATAATAATTAAAAAGTCCTTTTCAGGGCTACCAAATTATTAAACAAAGAGTAAACTTAATTCGCATTAATTATAATATTTCATTACATTTATGGCCTTTGTTGATATGAATGTTTTTTCTTTGGTTTCCCTGCAATATAGTCTGCCAATATTTGCTTCTATTTAAACGAAAATTATGTGATTTTTTCATAATAATTTCTCTAAAGATAATCATAAAACATAATTAACGTGATAAAATTTTATTTTAGTATTTTTGTTACCACCAAATTGAAATAGAGTCTATGGAGAAATATTCTGCAAGTCTGCTATGGAAGTGGATGAGTTTGTTTGAATAGCGTTGAGAAAAGTTACTATAATCTAGACTATTTGGTGTAATATTTTTATTGAAAATATTTAATACGTTGCCTGAAAGAATGATTTTCATCAATACCCATAAATTTACACGAAAAATGCATTATTTCTTCTATTATTATTGCTTTTTCGTAAATATTGCAATTTTATATGCACGAAAACACGCATATTTGACCAAATTACGTGAAAACTAAAAATGATATCGCCATTTAAGTTATATTTATAATTTTCTACATGTCCTATTTAATTAATAAAAGTAAAATATACTGAAAATTCCCAATAATAAAAAAGTTATTTCAGTTTGAATGTCTACGAATTTGTACAAAAATACGAATTTCTTCAGTGAAATATGAAAAATAATTTCACGCTCTTCTACAAGATTCTCACAGTGGGTACTTGAGTAAACCTCGGATTGGAGAAAAATTGAATTAAAAGTTCATAATTAGTTGCGCGTTTAAAGTGATTCTTGTGAAATAAAGTGAAACAAAAAGTTTGTGAAAATGGCAGATTCGAGTGCTGAAGCTAAAGTTGCCACTCCTAGTAGTGAAACAAAGAAACTCAAGAAAGCCGCTGCCTCTAAGAAGCCAGCCGCTAAGCCTACCCACCCACCAACTTCAGAAATGGTTAATAAAGCGATTGAAAATTTAAAGGAACGTGGTGGCTCTTCATTAATTGCCATTAAGAAATATTTAGCGTCAACGTACAAGGTTGATGCAAATAAAGTTGCGCCGTTTATTAAAAAATATGTGAAAAGTGCAGTTGCAAGTGGAAAATTAATTCAGACCAAAGGAAAAGGTGCATCCGGATCGTTTAAATTGCCTGTTGCCTCGAAGGCCAAGAGTGGCGAGTCTAAAAAGCCAACTGTGAAAAGTGTTGATAAGAAAGTGAAGAAGGACAAGGCAGTCAAATCTGACAAGAAGCCGAAAAGTCCAAAGAAAGCGGCCGAGAAGAAAAAATCGACTGCTGCCGCGGCTAAAACCGCCAAAAAGGCTGGAACAGTGAAAGCGAAAGTGGCCCCCAAGCAGAAGCCTACAAAACCATCTAAAGCTGGAGTTAAAGCTGCTAAATCACCCAAAGCAAAGAAAATTCCAACTACAACGAAAAAAGTTGCTGCTAAGAAGCCAGCAAAGAAGTGAATTAATCACAATTCATCAGAAAACAATAATAATTAAAAAGTCCTTTTCAGGGCTACCAAATTATTAAACAAAGAGTAAACTTAATTCGCATTAATTATAATATTTCATTACATTTATGGCCTTTGTTGATATGAATGTTTTTTCTTTGGTTTCCCTGCAATATAGTCTGCCAATATTTGCTTCTATTTAAACGAAAATTATGTGATTTTTTCATAATAATTTCTCTAAAGATAATCATAAAACATAATTAACGTGATAAAATTTTATTTTAGTATTTTTGTTACCACCAAATTGAAATAGAGTCTATGGAGAAATATTCTGCAAGTCTGCTATGGAAGTGGATGAGTTTGTTTGAATAGCGTTGAGAAAAGTTACTATAATCTAGACTATTTGGTGTAATATTTTTATTGAAAATATTTAATACGTTGCCTGAAAGAATGATTTTCATCAATACCCATAAATTTACACGAAAAATGCATTATTTCTTCTATTATTATTGCTTTTTCGTAAATATTGCAATTTTATATGCACGAAAACACGCATATTTGACCAAATTACGTGAAAACTAAAAATGATATCGCCATTTAAGTTATATTTATAATTTTCTACATGTCCTATTTAATTAATAAAAGTAAAATATACTGAAAATTCCCAATAATAAAAAAGTTATTTCAGTTTGAATGTCTACGAATTTGTACAAAAATACGAATTTCTTCAGTGAAATATGAAAAATAATTTCACGCTCTTCTACAAGATTCTCACAGTGGGTACTTGAGTAAACCTCGGATTGGAGAAAAATTGAATTAAAAGTTCATAATTAGTTGCGCGTTTAAAGTGATTCTTGTGAAATAAAGTGAAAGAAAAAGTTTGTGAAAATGGCAGATTCGAGTGCTGAAGCTAAAGTTGCCACTCCTAGTAGTGAAACAAAGAAACTCAAGAAAGCCGCTGCCTCTAAGAAGCCAGCCGCTAAGCCTACCCACCCACCAACTTCAGAAATGGTTAATAAAGCGATTGAAAATTTAAAGGAACGTGGTGGCTCTTCATTAATTGCCATTAAGAAATATTTAGCGTCAACGTACAAGGTTGATGCAAATAAAGTTGCGCCGTTTATTAAAAAATATGTGAAAAGTGCAGTTGCAAGTGGAAAATTAATTCAGACCAAAGGAAAAGGTGCATCCGGATCGTTTAAATTGCCTGTTGCCTCGAAGGCCAAGAGTGGCGAGTCTAAAAAGCCAACTGTGAAAAGTGTTGATAAGAAAGTGAAGAAGGACAAGGCAGTCAAATCTGACAAGAAGCCGAAAAGTCCAAAGAAAGCGGCCGAGAAGAAAAAATCGACTGCTGCCGCGGCTAAAACCGCCAAAAAGGCTGGAACAGTGAAAGCGAAAGTGGCCCCCAAGCAGAAGCCTACAAAACCATCTAAAGCTGGAGTTAAAGCTGCTAAATCACCCAAAGCAAAGAAAATTCCAACTACAACGAAAAAAGTTGCTGCTAAGAAGCCAGCAAAGAAGTGAATTAATCACAATTCATCAGAAAACAATAATAATTAAAAAGTCCTTTTCAGGGCTACCAAATTATTAAACAAAGAGTAAACTTAATTCGCATTAATTATAATATTTCATTACATTTATGGCCTTTGTTGATATGAATGTTTTTTCTTTGGTTTCCCTGCAATATAGTCTGCCAATATTTGCTTCTATTTAAACGAAAATTATGTGATTTTTTCATAATAATTTCTCTAAAGATAATCATAAAACATAATTAACGTGATAAAATTTTATTTTAGTATTTTTGTTACCACCAAATTGAAATAGAGTCTATGGAGAAATATTCTGCAAGTCTGCTATGGAAGTGGATGAGTTTGTTTGAATAGCGTTGAGAAAAGTTACTATAATCTAGACTATTTGGTGTAATATTTTTATTGAAAATATTTAATACGTTGCCTGAAAGAATGATTTTCATCAATACCCATAAATTTACACGAAAAATGCATTATTTCTTCTATTATTATTGCTTTTTCGTAAATATTGCAATTTTATATGCACGAAAACACGCATATTTGACCAAATTACGTGAAAACTAAAAATGATATCGCCATTTAAGTTATATTTATAATTTTCTACATGTCCTATTTAATTAATAAAAGTAAAATATACTGAAAATTCCCAATAATAAAAAAGTTATTTCAGTTTGAATGTCTACGAATTTGTACAAAAATACGAATTTCTTCAGTGAAATATGAAAAATAATTTCACGCTCTTCTACAAGATTCTCACAGTGGGTACTTGAGTAAACCTCGGATTGGAGAAAAATTGAATTAAAAGTTCATAATTAGTTGCGCGTTTAAAGTGATTCTTGTGAAATAAAGTGAAAGAAAAAGTTTGTGAAAATGGCAGATTCGAGTGCTGAAGCTAAAGTTGCCACTCCTAGTAGTGAAACAAAGAAACTCAAGAAAGCCGCTGCCTCTAAGAAGCCAGCCGCTAAGCCTACCCACCCACCAACTTCAGAAATGGTTAATAAAGCGATTGAAAATTTAAAGGAACGTGGTGGCTCTTCATTAATTGCCATTAAGAAATATTTAGCGTCAACGTACAAGGTTGATGCAAATAAAGTTGCGCCGTTTATTAAAAAATATGTGAAAAGTGCAGTTGCAAGTGGAAAATTAATTCAGACCAAAGGAAAAGGTGCATCCGGATCGTTTAAATTGCCTGTTGCCTCGAAGGCCAAGAGTGGCGAGTCTAAAAAGCCAACTGTGAAAAGTGTTGATAAGAAAGTGAAGAAGGACAAGGCAGTCAAATCTGACAAGAAGCCGAAAAGTCCAAAGAAAGCGGCCGAGAAGAAAAAATCGACTGCTGCCGCGGCTAAAACCGCCAAAAAGGCTGGAACAGTGAAAGCGAAAGTGGCCCCCAAGCAGAAGCCTACAAAACCATCTAAAGCTGGAGTTAAAGCTGCTAAATCACCCAAAGCAAAGAAAATTCCAACTACAACGAAAAAAGTTGCTGCTAAGAAGCCAGCAAAGAAGTGAATTAATCACAATTCATCAGAAAACAATAATAATTAAAAAGTCCTTTTCAGGGCTACCAAATTATTAAACAAAGAGTAAACTTAATTCGCATTAATTATAATATTTCATTACATTTATGGCCTTTGTTGATATGAATGTTTTTTCTTTGGTTTCCCTGCAATATAGTCTGCCAATATTTGCTTCTATTTAAACGAAAATTATGTGATTTTTTCATAATAATTTCTCTAAAGATAATCATAAAACATAATTAACGTGATAAAATTTTATTTTAGTATTTTTGTTACCACCAAATTGAAATAGAGTCTATGGAGAAATATTCTGCAAGTCTGCTATGGAAGTGGATGAGTTTGTTTGAATAGCGTTGAGAAAAGTTACTATAATCTAGACTATTTGGTGTAATATTTTTATTGAAAATATTTAATACGTTGCCTGAAAGAATGATTTTCATCAATACCCATAAATTTACACGAAAAATGCATTATTTCTTCTATTATTATTGCTTTTTCGTAAATATTGCAATTTTATATGCACGAAAACACGCATATTTGACCAAATTACGTGAAAACTAAAAATGATATCGCCATTTAAGTTATATTTATAATTTTCTACATGTCCTATTTAATTAATAAAAGTAAAATATACTGAAAATTCCCAATAATAAAAAAGTTATTTCAGTTTGAATGTCTACGAATTTGTACAAAAATACGAATTTCTTCAGTGAAATATGAAAAATAATTTCACGCTCTTCTACAAGATTCTCACAGTGGGTACTTGAGTAAACCTCGGATTGGAGAAAAATTGAATTAAAAGTTCATAATTAGTTGCGCGTTTAAAGTGATTCTTGTGAAATAAAGTGAAAGAAAAAGTTTGTGAAAATGGCAGATTCGAGTGCTGAAGCTAAAGTTGCCACTCCTAGTAGTGAAACAAAGAAAGTCAAGAAAGCCGCTGCCTCTAAGAAGCCAGCCGCTAAGCCTACCCACCCACCAACTTCAGAAATGGTTAATAAAGCGATTGAAAATTTAAAGGAACGTGGTGGCTCTTCATTAATTGCCATTAAGAAATATTTAGCGTCAACGTACAAGGTTGATGCAAATAAAGTTGCGCCGTTTATTAAAAAATATGTGAAAAGTGCAGTTGCAAGTGGAAAATTAATTCAGACCAAAGGAAAAGGTGCATCCGGATCGTTTAAATTGCCTGTTGCCTCGAAGGCCAAGAGTGGCGAGTCTAAAAAGCCAACTGTGAAAAGTGTTGATAAGAAAGTGAAGAAGGACAAGGCAGTCAAATCTGACAAGAAGCCGAAAAGTCCAAAGAAAGCGGCCGAGAAGAAAAAATCGACTGCTGCCGCGGCTAAAACCGCCAAAAAGGCTGGAACAGTGAAAGCGAAAGTGGCCCCCAAGCAGAAGCCTACAAAACCATCTAAAGCTGGAGTTAAAGCTGCTAAATCACCCAAAGCAAAGAAAATTCCAACTACAACGAAAAAAGTTGCTGCTAAGAAGCCAGCAAAGAAGTGAATTAATCACAATTCATCAGAAAACAATAATAATTAAAAAGTCCTTTTCAGGGCTACCAAATTATTAAACAAAGAGTAAACTTAATTCGCATTAATTATAATATTTCATTACATTTATGGCCTTTGTTGATATGAATGTTTTTTCTTTGGTTTCCCTGCAATATAGTCTGCCAATATTTGCTTCTATTTAAACGAAAATTATGTGATTTTTTCATAATAATTTCTCTAAAGATAATCATAAAACATAATTAACGTGATAAAATTTTATTTTAGTATTTTTGTTACCACCAAATTGAAATAGAGTCTATGGAGAAATATTCTGCAAGTCTGCTATGGAAGTGGATGAGTTTGTTTGAATAGCGTTGAGAAAAGTTACTATAATCTAGACTATTTGGTGTAATATTTTTATTGAAAATATTTAATACGTTGCCTGAAAGAATGATTTTCATCAATACCCATAAATTTACACGAAAAATGCATTATTTCTTCTATTATTATTGCTTTTTCGTAAATATTGCAATTTTATATGCACGAAAACACGCATATTTGACCAAATTACGTGAAAACTAAAAATGATATCGCCATTTAAGTTATATTTATAATTTTCTACATGTCCTATTTAATTAATAAAAGTAAAATATACTGAAAATTCCCAATAATAAAAAAGTTATTTCAGTTTGAATGTCTACGAATTTGTACAAAAATACGAATTTCTTCAGTGAAATATGAAAAATAATTTCACGCTCTTCTACAAGATTCTCACAGTGGGTACTTGAGTAAACCTCGGATTGGAGAAAAATTGAATTAAAAGTTCATAATTAGTTGCGCGTTTAAAGTGATTCTTGTGAAATAAAGTGAAAGAAAAAGTTTGTGAAAATGGCAGATTCGAGTGCTGAAGCTAAAGTTGCCACTCCTAGTAGTGAAACAAAGAAAGTCAAGAAAGCCGCTGCCTCTAAGAAGCCAGCCGCTAAGCCTACCCACCCACCAACTTCAGAAATGGTTAATAAAGCGATTGAAAATTTAAAGGAACGTGGTGGCTCTTCATTAATTGCCATTAAGAAATATTTAGCGTCAACGTACAAGGTTGATGCAAATAAAGTTGCGCCGTTTATTAAAAAATATGTGAAAAGTGCAGTTGCAAGTGGAAAATTAATTCAGACCAAAGGAAAAGGTGCATCCGGATCGTTTAAATTGCCTGTTGCCTCGAAGGCCAAGAGTGGCGAGTCTAAAAAGCCAACTGTGAAAAGTGTTGATAAGAAAGTGAAGAAGGACAAGGCAGTCAAATCTGACAAGAAGCCGAAAAGTCCAAAGAAAGCGGCCGAGAAGAAAAAATCGACTGCTGCCGCGGCTAAAACCGCCAAAAAGGCTGGAACAGTGAAAGCGAAAGTGGCCCCCAAGCAGAAGCCTACAAAACCATCTAAAGCTGGAGTTAAAGCTGCTAAATCACCCAAAGCAAAGAAAATTCCAACTACAACGAAAAAAGTTGCTGCTAAGAAGCCAGCAAAGAAGTGAATTAATCACAATTCATCAGAAAACAATAATAATTAAAAAGTCCTTTTCAGGGCTACCAAATTATTAAACAAAGAGTAAACTTAATTCGCATTAATTATAATATTTCATTACATTTATGGCCTTTGTTGATATGAATGTTTTTTCTTTGGTTTCCCTGCAATATAGTCTGCCAATATTTGCTTCTATTTAAACGAAAATTATGTGATTTTTTCATAATAATTTCTCTAAAGATAATCATAAAACATAATTAACGTGATAAAATTTTATTTTAGTATTTTTGTTACCACCAAATTGAAATAGAGTCTATGGAGAAATATTCTGCAAGTCTGCTATGGAAGTGGATGAGTTTGTTTGAATAGCGTTGAGAAAAGTTACTATAATCTAGACTATTTGGTGTAATATTTTTATTGAAAATATTTAATACGTTGCCTGAAAGAATGATTTTCATCAATACCCATAAATTTACACGAAAAATGCATTATTTCTTCTATTATTATTGCTTTTTCGTAAATATTGCAATTTTATATGCACGAAAACACGCATATTTGACCAAATTACGTGAAAACTAAAAATGATATCGCCATTTAAGTTATATTTATAATTTTCTACATGTCCTATTTAATTAATAAAAGTAAAATATACTGAAAATTCCCAATAATAAAAAAGTTATTTCAGTTTGAATGTCTACGAATTTGTACAAAAATACGAATTTCTTCAGTGAAATATGAAAAATAATTTCACGCTCTTCTACAAGATTCTCACAGTGGGTACTTGAGTAAACCTCGGATTGGAGAAAAATTGAATTAAAAGTTCATAATTAGTTGCGCGTTTAAAGTGATTCTTGTGAAATAAAGTGAAAGAAAAAGTTTGTGAAAATGGCAGATTCGAGTGCTGAAGCTAAAGTTGCCACTCCTAGTAGTGAAACAAAGAAAGTCAAGAAAGCCGCTGCCTCTAAGAAGCCAGCCGCTAAGCCTACCCACCCACCAACTTCAGAAATGGTTAATAAAGCGATTGAAAATTTAAAGGAACGTGGTGGCTCTTCATTAATTGCCATTAAGAAATATTTAGCGTCAACGTACAAGGTTGATGCAAATAAAGTTGCGCCGTTTATTAAAAAATATGTGAAAAGTGCAGTTGCAAGTGGAAAATTAATTCAGACCAAAGGAAAAGGTGCATCCGGATCGTTTAAATTGCCTGTTGCCTCGAAGGCCAAGAGTGGCGAGTCTAAAAAGCCAACTGTGAAAAGTGTTGATAAGAAAGTGAAGAAGGACAAGGCAGTCAAATCTGACAAGAAGCCGAAAAGTCCAAAGAAAGCGGCCGAGAAGAAAAAATCGACTGCTGCCGCGGCTAAAACCGCCAAAAAGGCTGGAACAGTGAAAGCGAAAGTGGCCCCCAAGCAGAAGCCTACAAAACCATCTAAAGCTGGAGTTAAAGCTGCTAAATCACCCAAAGCAAAGAAAATTCCAACTACAACGAAAAAAGTTGCTGCTAAGAAGCCAGCAAAGAAGTGAATTAATCACAATTCATCAGAAAACAATAATAATTAAAAAGTCCTTTTCAGGGCTACCAAATTATTAAACAAAGAGTAAACTTAATTCGCATTAATTATAATATTTCATTACATTTATGGCCTTTGTTGATATGAATGTTTTTTCTTTGGTTTCCCTGCAATATAGTCTGCCAATATTTGCTTCTATTTAAACGAAAATTATGTGATTTTTTCATAATAATTTCTCTAAAGATAATCATAAAACATAATTAACGTGATAAAATTTTATTTTAGTATTTTTGTTACCACCAAATTGAAATAGAGTCTATGGAGAAATATTCTGCAAGTCTGCTATGGAAGTGGATGAGTTTGTTTGAATAGCGTTGAGAAAAGTTACTATAATCTAGACTATTTGGTGTAATATTTTTATTGAAAATATTTAATACGTTGCCTGAAAGAATGATTTTCATCAATACCCATAAATTTACACGAAAAATGCATTATTTCTTCTATTATTATTGCTTTTTCGTAAATATTGCAATTTTATATGCACGAAAACACGCATATTTGACCAAATTACGTGAAAACTAAAAATGATATCGCCATTTAAGTTATATTTATAATTTTCTACATGTCCTATTTAATTAATAAAAGTAAAATATACTGAAAATTCCCAATAATAAAAAAGTTATTTCAGTTTGAATGTCTACGAATTTGTACAAAAATACGAATTTCTTCAGTGAAATATGAAAAATAATTTCACGCTCTTCTACAAGATTCTCACAGTGGGTACTTGAGTAAACCTCGGATTGGAGAAAAATTGAATTAAAAGTTCATAATTAGTTGCGCGTTTAAAGTGATTCTTGTGAAATAAAGTGAAAGAAAAAGTTTGTGAAAATGGCAGATTCGAGTGCTGAAGCTAAAGTTGCCACTCCTAGTAGTGAAACAAAGAAAGTCAAGAAAGCCGCTGCCTCTAAGAAGCCAGCCGCTAAGCCTACCCACCCACCAACTTCAGAAATGGTTAATAAAGCGATTGAAAATTTAAAGGAACGTGGTGGCTCTTCATTAATTGCCATTAAGAAATATTTAGCGTCAACGTACAAGGTTGATGCAAATAAAGTTGCGCCGTTTATTAAAAAATATGTGAAAAGTGCAGTTGCAAGTGGAAAATTAATTCAGACCAAAGGAAAAGGTGCATCCGGATCGTTTAAATTGCCTGTTGCCTCGAAGGCCAAGAGTGGCGAGTCTAAAAAGCCAACTGTGAAAAGTGTTGATAAGAAAGTGAAGAAGGACAAGGCAGTCAAATCTGACAAGAAGCCGAAAAGTCCAAAGAAAGCGGCCGAGAAGAAAAAATCGACTGCTGCCGCGGCTAAAACCGCCAAAAAGGCTGGAACAGTGAAAGCGAAAGTGGCCCCCAAGCAGAAGCCTACAAAACCATCTAAAGCTGGAGTTAAAGCTGCTAAATCACCCAAAGCAAAGAAAATTCCAACTACAACGAAAAAAGTTGCTGCTAAGAAGCCAGCAAAGAAGTGAATTAATCACAATTCATCAGAAAACAATAATAATTAAAAAGTCCTTTTCAGGGCTACCAAATTATTAAACAAAGAGTAAACTTAATTCGCATTAATTATAATATTTCATTACATTTATGGCCTTTGTTGATATGAATGTTTTTTCTTTGGTTTCCCTGCAATATAGTCTGCCAATATTTGCTTCTATTTAAACGAAAATTATGTGATTTTTTCATAATAATTTCTCTAAAGATAATCATAAAACATAATTAACGTGATAAAATTTTATTTTAGTATTTTTGTTACCACCAAATTGAAATAGAGTCTATGGAGAAATATTCTGCAAGTCTGCTATGGAAGTGGATGAGTTTGTTTGAATAGCGTTGAGAAAAGTTACTATAATCTAGACTATTTGGTGTAATATTTTTATTGAAAATATTTAATACGTTGCCTGAAAGAATGATTTTCATCAATACCCATAAATTTACACGAAAAATGCATTATTTCTTCTATTATTATTGCTTTTTCGTAAATATTGCAATTTTATATGCACGAAAACACGCATATTTGACCAAATTACGTGAAAACTAAAAATGATATCGCCATTTAAGTTATATTTATAATTTTCTACATGTCCTATTTAATTAATAAAAGTAAAATATACTGAAAATTCCCAATAATAAAAAAGTTATTTCAGTTTGAATGTCTACGAATTTGTACAAAAATACGAATTTCTTCAGTGAAATATGAAAAATAATTTCACGCTCTTCTACAAGATTCTCACAGTGGGTACTTGAGTAAACCTCGGATTGGAGAAAAATTGAATTAAAAGTTCATAATTAGTTGCGCGTTTAAAGTGATTCTTGTGAAATAAAGTGAAAGAAAAAGTTTGTGAAAATGGCAGATTCGAGTGCTGAAGCTAAAGTTGCCACTCCTAGTAGTGAAACAAAGAAAGTCAAGAAAGCCGCTGCCTCTAAGAAGCCAGCCGCTAAGCCTACCCACCCACCAACTTCAGAAATGGTTAATAAAGCGATTGAAAATTTAAAGGAACGTGGTGGCTCTTCATTAATTGCCATTAAGAAATATTTAGCGTCAACGTACAAGGTTGATGCAAATAAAGTTGCGCCGTTTATTAAAAAATATGTGAAAAGTGCAGTTGCAAGTGGAAAATTAATTCAGACCAAAGGAAAAGGTGCATCCGGATCGTTTAAATTGCCTGTTGCCTCGAAGGCCAAGAGTGGCGAGTCTAAAAAGCCAACTGTGAAAAGTGTTGATAAGAAAGTGAAGAAGGACAAGGCAGTCAAATCTGACAAGAAGCCGAAAAGTCCAAAGAAAGCGGCCGAGAAGAAAAAATCGACTGCTGCCGCGGCTAAAACCGCCAAAAAGGCTGGAACAGTGAAAGCGAAAGTGGCCCCCAAGCAGAAGCCTACAAAACCATCTAAAGCTGGAGTTAAAGCTGCTAAATCACCCAAAGCAAAGAAAATTCCAACTACAACGAAAAAAGTTGCTGCTAAGAAGCCAGCAAAGAAGTGAATTAATCACAATTCATCAGAAAACAATAATAATTAAAAAGTCCTTTTCAGGGCTACCAAATTATTAAACAAAGAGTAAACTTAATTCGCATTAATTATAATATTTCATTACATTTATGGCCTTTGTTGATATGAATGTTTTTTCTTTGGTTTCCCTGCAATATAGTCTGCCAATATTTGCTTCTATTTAAACGAAAATTATGTGATTTTTTCATAATAATTTCTCTAAAGATAATCATAAAACATAATTAACGTGATAAAATTTTATTTTAGTATTTTTGTTACCACCAAATTGAAATAGAGTCTATGGAGAAATATTCTGCAAGTCTGCTATGGAAGTGGATGAGTTTGTTTGAATAGCGTTGAGAAAAGTTACTATAATCTAGACTATTTGGTGTAATATTTTTATTGAAAATATTTAATACGTTGCCTGAAAGAATGATTTTCATCAATACCCATAAATTTACACGAAAAATGCATTATTTCTTCTATTATTATTGCTTTTTCGTAAATATTGCAATTTTATATGCACGAAAACACGCATATTTGACCAAATTACGTGAAAACTAAAAATGATATCGCCATTTAAGTTATATTTATAATTTTCTACATGTCCTATTTAATTAATAAAAGTAAAATATACTGAAAATTCCCAATAATAAAAAAGTTATTTCAGTTTGAATGTCTACGAATTTGTACAAAAATACGAATTTCTTCAGTGAAATATGAAAAATAATTTCACGCTCTTCTACAAGATTCTCACAGTGGGTACTTGAGTAAACCTCGGATTGGAGAAAAATTGAATTAAAAGTTCATAATTAGTTGCGCGTTTAAAGTGATTCTTGTGAAATAAAGTGAAAGAAAAAGTTTGTGAAAATGGCAGATTCGAGTGCTGAAGCTAAAGTTGCCACTCCTAGTAGTGAAACAAAGAAAGTCAAGAAAGCCGCTGCCTCTAAGAAGCCAGCCGCTAAGCCTACCCACCCACCAACTTCAGAAATGGTTAATAAAGCGATTGAAAATTTAAAGGAACGTGGTGGCTCTTCATTAATTGCCATTAAGAAATATTTAGCGTCAACGTACAAGGTTGATGCAAATAAAGTTGCGCCGTTTATTAAAAAATATGTGAAAAGTGCAGTTGCAAGTGGAAAATTAATTCAGACCAAAGGAAAAGGTGCATCCGGATCGTTTAAATTGCCTGTTGCCTCGAAGGCCAAGAGTGGCGAGTCTAAAAAGCCAACTGTGAAAAGTGTTGATAAGAAAGTGAAGAAGGACAAGGCAGTCAAATCTGACAAGAAGCCGAAAAGTCCAAAGAAAGCGGCCGAGAAGAAAAAATCGACTGCTGCCGCGGCTAAAACCGCCAAAAAGGCTGGAACAGTGAAAGCGAAAGTGGCCCCCAAGCAGAAGCCTACAAAACCATCTAAAGCTGGAGTTAAAGCTGCTAAATCACCCAAAGCAAAGAAAATTCCAACTACAACGAAAAAAGTTGCTGCTAAGAAGCCAGCAAAGAAGTGAATTAATCACAATTCATCAGAAAACAATAATAATTAAAAAGTCCTTTTCAGGGCTACCAAATTATTAAACAAAGAGTAAACTTAATTCGCATTAATTATAATATTTCATTACATTTATGGCCTTTGTTGATATGAATGTTTTTTCTTTGGTTTCCCTGCAATATAGTCTGCCAATATTTGCTTCTATTTAAACGAAAATTATGTGATTTTTTCATAATAATTTCTCTAAAGATAATCATAAAACATAATTAACATGATAAAATTTTATTTTAGTATTTTTGTTACCACCAAATTGAAATAGAGTCTATGGAGAAATATTCTGCAAGTCTGCTATGGAAGTGGATGAGTTTGTTTGAATAGCGTTGAGAAAAGTTACTATAATCTAGACTATTTGGTGTAATATTTTTATTGAAAATATTTAATACGTTGCCTGAAAGAATGATTTTCATCAATACCCATAAATTTACACGAAAAATGCATTATTTCTTCTATTATTATTGCTTTTTCGTAAATATTGCAATTTTATATGCACGAAAACACGCATATTTGACCAAATTACGTGAAAACTAAAAATGATATCGCCATTTAAGTTATATTTATAATTTTCTACATGTCCTATTTAATTAATAAAAGTAAAATATACTGAAAATTCCCAATAATAAAAAAGTTATTTCAGTTTGAATGTCTACGAATTTGTACAAAAATACGAATTTCTTCAGTGAAATATGAAAAATAATTTCACGCTCTTCTACAAGATTCTCACAGTGGGTACTTGAGTAAACCTCGGATTGGAGAAAAATTGAATTAAAAGTTCATAATTAGTTGCGCGTTTAAAGTGATTCTTGTGAAATAAAGTGAAAGAAAAAGTTTGTTAAAATGGCAGATTCGAGTTCTGAAGCTAAAGTTGCCACTCCTAGTAGTGAAACAAAGAAAGTCAAGAAAGCCGCTGCCTCTAAGAAGCCAGCCGCTAAGCCTACCCACCCACCAACTTCAGAAATGGTTAATAAAGCGATTGAAAATTTAAAGGAACGTGGTGGCTCTTCATTAATTGCCATTAAGAAATATTTAGCGTCAACGTACAAGGTTGATGCAAATAAAGTTGCGCCGTTTATTAAAAAATATGTGAAAAGTGCAGTTGCAAGTGGAAAATTAATTCAGACCAAAGGAAAAGGTGCATCCGGATCGTTTAAATTGCCTGTTGCCTCGAAGGCCAAGAGTGGCGAGTCTAAAAAGCCAACTGTGAAAAGTGTTGATAAGAAAGTGAAGAAGGACAAGGCAGTCAAATCTGACAAGAAGCCGAAAAGTCCAAAGAAAGCGGCCGAGAAGAAAAAATCGACTGCTGCCGCGGCTAAAACCGCCAAAAAGGCTGGAACAGTGAAAGCGAAAGTGGCCCCCAAGCAGAAGCCTACAAAACCATCTAAAGCTGGAGTTAAAGCTGCTAAATCACCCAAAGCAAAGAAAATTCCAACTACAACGAAAAAAGTTGCTGCTAAGAAGCCAGCAAAGAAGTGAATTAATCACAATTCATCAGAAAACAATAATAATTAAAAAGTCCTTTTCAGGGCTACCAAATTATTAAACAAAGAGTAAACTTAATTCGCATTAATTATAATATTTCATTACATTTATGGCCTTTGTTGATATGAATGTTTTTTCTTTGGTTTCCCTGCAATATAGTCTGCCAATATTTGCTTCTATTTAAACGAAAATTATGTGATTTTTTCATAATAATTTCTCTAAAGATAATCATAAAACATAATTAACGTGATAAAATTTTATTTTAGTATTTTTGTTACCACCAAATTGAAATAGAGTCTATGGAGAAATATTCTGCAAGTCTGCTATGGAAGTGGATGAGTTTGTTTGAATAGCGTTGAGAAAAGTTACTATAATCTAGACTATTTGGTGTAATATTTTTATTGAAAATATTTAATACGTTGCCTGAAAGAATGATTTTCATCAATACCCATAAATTTACACGAAAAATGCATTATTTCTTCTATTATTATTGCTTTTTCGTAAATATTGCAATTTTATATGCACGAAAACACGCATATTTGACCAAATTACGTGAAAACTAAAAATGATATCGCCATTTAAGTTATATTTATAATTTTCTACATGTCCTATTTAATTAATAAAAGTAAAATATACTGAAAATTCCCAATAATAAAAAAGTTATTTCAGTTTGAATGTCTACGAATTTGTACAAAAATACGAATTTCTTCAGTGAAATATGAAAAATAATTTCACGCTCTTCTACAAGATTCTCACAGTGGGTACTTGAGTAAACCTCGGATTGGAGAAAAATTGAATTAAAAGTTCATAATTAGTTGCGCGTTTAAAGTGATTCTTGTGAAATAAAGTGAAAGAAAAAGTTTGTGAAAATGGCAGATTCGAGTGCTGAAGCTAAAGTTGCCACTCCTAGTAGTGAAACAAAGAAAGTCAAGAAAGCCGCTGCCTCTAAGAAGCCAGCCGCTAAGCCTACCCACCCACCAACTTCAGAAATGGTTAATAAAGCGATTGAAAATTTAAAGGAACGTGGTGGCTCTTCATTAATTGCCATTAAGAAATATTTAGCGTCAACGTACAAGGTTGATGCAAATAAAGTTGCGCCGTTTATTAAAAAATATGTGAAAAGTGCAGTTGCAAGTGGAAAATTAATTCAGACCAAAGGAAAAGGTGCATCCGGATCGTTTAAATTGCCTGTTGCCTCGAAGGCCAAGAGTGGCGAGTCTAAAAAGCCAACTGTGAAAAGTGTTGATAAGAAAGTGAAGAAGGACAAGGCAGTCAAATCTGACAAGAAGCCGAAAAGTCCAAAGAAAGCGGCCGAGAAGAAAAAATCGACTGCTGCCGCGGCTAAAACCGCCAAAAAGGCTGGAACAGTGAAAGCGAAAGTGGCCCCCAAGCAGAAGCCTACAAAACCATCTAAAGCTGGAGTTAAAGCTGCTAAATCACCCAAAGCAAAGAAAATTCCAACTACAACGAAAAAAGTTGCTGCTAAGAAGCCAGCAAAGAAGTGAATTAATCACAATTCATCAGAAAACAATAATAATTAAAAAGTCCTTTTCAGGGCTACCAAATTATTAAACAAAGAGTAAACTTAATTCGCATTAATTATAATATTTCATTACATTTATGGCCTTTGTTGATATGAATGTTTTTTCTTTGGTTTCCCTGCAATATAGTCTGCCAATATTTGCTTCTATTTAAACGAAAATTATGTGATTTTTTCATAATAATTTCTCTAAAGATAATCATAAAACATAATTAACGTGATAAAATTTTATTTTAGTATTTTTGTTACCACCAAATTGAAATAGAGTCTATGGAGAAATATTCTGCAAGTCTGCTATGGAAGTGGATGAGTTTGTTTGAATAGCGTTGAGAAAAGTTACTATAATCTAGACTATTTGGTGTAATATTTTTATTGAAAATATTTAATACGTTGCCTGAAAGAATGATTTTCATCAATACCCATAAATTTACACGAAAAATGCATTATTTCTTCTATTATTATTGCTTTTTCGTAAATATTGCAATTTTATATGCACGAAAACACGCATATTTGACCAAATTACGTGAAAACTAAAAATGATATCGCCATTTAAGTTATATTTATAATTTTCTACATGTCCTATTTAATTAATAAAAGTAAAATATACTGAAAATTCCCAATAATAAAAAAGTTATTTCAGTTTGAATGTCTACGAATTTGTACAAAAATACGAATTTCTTCAGTGAAATATGAAAAATAATTTCACGCTCTTCTACAAGATTCTCACAGTGGGTACTTGAGTAAACCTCGGATTGGAGAAAAATTGAATTAAAAGTTCATAATTAGTTGCGCGTTTAAAGTGATTCTTGTGAAATAAAGTGAAAGAAAAAGTTTGTGAAAATGGCAGATTCGAGTGCTGAAGCTAAAGTTGCCACTCCTAGTAGTGAAACAAAGAAAGTCAAGAAAGCCGCTGCCTCTAAGAAGCCAGCCGCTAAGCCTACCCACCCACCAACTTCAGAAATGGTTAATAAAGCGATTGAAAATTTAAAGGAACGTGGTGGCTCTTCATTAATTGCCATTAAGAAATATTTAGCGTCAACGTACAAGGTTGATGCAAATAAAGTTGCGCCGTTTATTAAAAAATATGTGAAAAGTGCAGTTGCAAGTGGAAAATTAATTCAGACCAAAGGAAAAGGTGCATCCGGATCGTTTAAATTGCCTGTTGCCTCGAAGGCCAAGAGTGGCGAGTCTAAAAAGCCAACTGTGAAAAGTGTTGATAAGAAAGTGAAGAAGGACAAGGCAGTCAAATCTGACAAGAAGCCGAAAAGTCCAAAGAAAGCGGCCGAGAAGAAAAAATCGACTGCTGCCGCGGCTAAAACCGCCAAAAAGGCTGGAACAGTGAAAGCGAAAGTGGCCCCCAAGCAGAAGCCTACAAAACCATCTAAAGCTGGAGTTAAAGCTGCTAAATCACCCAAAGCAAAGAAAATTCCAACTACAACGAAAAAAGTTGCTGCTAAGAAGCCAGCAAAGAAGTGAATTAATCACAATTCATCAGAAAACAATAATAATTAAAAAGTCCTTTTCAGGGCTACCAAATTATTAAACAAAGAGTAAACTTAATTCGCATTAATTATAATATTTCATTACATTTATGGCCTTTGTTGATATGAATGTTTTTTCTTTGGTTTCCCTGCAATATAGTCTGCCAATATTTGCTTCTATTTAAACGAAAATTATGTGATTTTTTCATAATAATTTCTCTAAAGATAATCATAAAACATAATTAACGTGATAAAATTTTATTTTAGTATTTTTGTTACCACCAAATTGAAATAGAGTCTATGGAGAAATATTCTGCAAGTCTGCTATGGAAGTGGATGAGTTTGTTTGAATAGCGTTGAGAAAAGTTACTATAATCTAGACTATTTGGTGTAATATTTTTATTGAAAATATTTAATACGTTGCCTGAAAGAATGATTTTCATCAATACCCATAAATTTACACGAAAAATGCATTATTTCTTCTATTATTATTGCTTTTTCGTAAATATTGCAATTTTATATGCACGAAAACACGCATATTTGACCAAATTACGTGAAAACTAAAAATGATATCGCCATTTAAGTTATATTTATAATTTTCTACATGTCCTATTTAATTAATAAAAGTAAAATATACTGAAAATTCCCAATAATAAAAAAGTTATTTCAGTTTGAATGTCTACGAATTTGTACAAAAATACGAATTTCTTCAGTGAAATATGAAAAATAATTTCACGCTCTTCTACAAGATTCTCACAGTGGGTACTTGAGTAAACCTCGGATTGGAGAAAAATTGAATTAAAAGTTCATAATTAGTTGCGCGTTTAAAGTGATTCTTGTGAAATAAAGTGAAAGAAAAAGTTTGTGAAAATGGCAGATTCGAGTGCTGAAGCTAAAGTTGCCACTCCTAGTAGTGAAACAAAGAAAGTCAAGAAAGCCGCTGCCTCTAAGAAGCCAGCCGCTAAGCCTACCCACCCACCAACTTCAGAAATGGTTAATAAAGCGATTGAAAATTTAAAGGAACGTGGTGGCTCTTCATTAATTGCCATTAAGAAATATTTAGCGTCAACGTACAAGGTTGATGCAAATAAAGTTGCGCCGTTTATTAAAAAATATGTGAAAAGTGCAGTTGCAAGTGGAAAATTAATTCAGACCAAAGGAAAAGGTGCATCCGGATCGTTTAAATTGCCTGTTGCCTCGAAGGCCAAGAGTGGCGAGTCTAAAAAGCCAACTGTGAAAAGTGTTGATAAGAAAGTGAAGAAGGACAAGGCAGTCAAATCTGACAAGAAGCCGAAAAGTCCAAAGAAAGCGGCCGAGAAGAAAAAATCGACTGCTGCCGCGGCTAAAACCGCCAAAAAGGCTGGAACAGTGAAAGCGAAAGTGGCCCCCAAGTGTTGTATATTTTTTTTTGTGGAATTGTTGTATAGGTCTGCTATATTTGTAGTTTAACTGTATATACTTATCTTACTATACACAGACTTACTCTTTGTTGTATAAGTCTGGTTGAAAATGCAGAGTTGATTCTGATGGTTGGACACTGTTTTCAGGAACTCTAAGTAGAGACGTCCATAAACTGCGTGGTTTCTTTCAAACTATTCACTTTACGTTTAAAACGCACAAATTATATTTTTTATGTGAAACTGTCAAAATAATTCTTGTAAAAAAGAAATTCTTTTACGATTTTGGTTCTTTATTCAAAATTTTAATAAATGACAACTTTGTTGGAAACTTAACACTAAAATTAAAAGTTAAGTTGAACAAATTACGAACACAAATTATTTCTGCAATGTATCAAAGCATCTAGCACGTTTATATTTAATAACTCACAACTTTGCGGTAAACTTAACACTAAAATTAAAAGTTAAGTTGAACAAATTACGAACACAAATTATTTCTGCAATGTATCAAAGCATCTAGCACGTTTATATTTAATAACTCACAACTTTGCGGTAAACTTAACACTAAAATTAAAAGTTAAGTTGAACAAATTACGAACACAAATTATTTCTGCAATGTAACAATATCTAACACGTTTGATGTTTATTAATTGACAACTTTGCTCGCAACTTAACATATTTTGCGGTAAACTTAACACTTAATTAAAAATTGAGTTAAACAAACCAAGGATTTTTACAATGTATCTACTTAATAACGATCAACTAACGGAAACGGTTTAAAAAATGCTATGCAACCACACTACCGACAACCCTCGCGTAATTTTTATCACTGACTATCTTAAAACCACCCGGCGGTGATAGCGGTTAGAACAACACTCTTGTCGATCAATCGATCGATCTTGGCTTAAAAAAGCTTTTTTCAAGAAAACCCGCCGTTGCGAATTTCTACCGGGCTATCAACCTTGGGGCAAAAGTCAGCTGCTGGTCTTTCACCCAAGGCTGAGGGCGCCGGCCGGAAAAACGCACCCGTCGGCTTTTCTTTCCATTGCCCCGAAACTTGCGCAATTTGCTTATGAAGGTTTTAATTTCTTTCGCAAGACAAATTGCGCTAATTTCTTGTTGCCAATTTCCTTTGGCGTTTCGGGTTGCATTTTTAATATTTTGCACGGGTCATTTACCGGCCCCGTGCATTTTTATTTACACAACATTCCTTCCCCCCCGGAACAAGAGAATCGCCGTGATACGAAGTGAGTGGGCGATTCTCTTATCGGCGTTAGTTGTGGGGTTGGGCGCAGGGAAAAAAAAACAATTTTTGTATGATCGGTTTGTTTTGTTTTTGTTTTATAACATAAAAACCGTTCAAATTAAATAAGGCTAAAATCTTACAAGGTGGTTGAGGTAAAGACTTGGGATTGATGGATGTGCGAAAAATGTTATTCCATGACGACATCACCATTGTCATGAGAGTTATTTATATAATTAAGATGATTATAGCTGCAATCACCCTTTTTCTTCCCCTTCTCCAATTTCCTTGTTTTCAAGATGCTGATTTAAGCTCTCTCGTGTACTATGTCCTCTTGCTAATCATTTCTGCACTTTTAAAATAGGCTCATACTCATATAATTGGCTTATAAGAAAAAATCTTTCAAGTTTTGCCTTCTTGAAAACACCCTTGATCCGCTAAAGTGCGTCATTAAAATTAATGTTATTTTTATACATTAAATATGCAGTCGATATTGTTAAGCACTTTTGATTAGCGATACTGTTGTTAGGTATGATTTTTCACCGAAATTTAAATCAAGGAACTCAAAGTTATCTTTTAAGTCTAGCGGTGTGCTACTACTATGTGTTTATATTATTTGGATAGCTATTGTCTATCGGTGTTATTTTATTACATTCTCGGTTATGGTCGTCAATGTTGATTATGTGAGTGGATCCATGGGAACGTAGTCTTTCTTTTGTCCAATGAGATAGGGTATTTGTTAAGTATATTCCTGGTAATATTAAACTGGGATGCGTTCGGTCTGATGCTATTTTAACTGGCAATCGTATATGCTCGACCAATGTAAGGTAAATAAGAGATTAGTTTTGGTGTGCCGTAATCGTAAGGTATGCCATCCGTCTAGTCTGATGTTTTAGATTGTAAAACACTTTTAGACGATATTGTTGGCAGGACTGGCTTTTCCTTAAAGCTGGGTTTTATCTTCATAAAACGGCTTCAAGCGATTGTTATGGACAGTTACTAATCTCTTATTTATCTTTATTGTGGTGTTTACCGCGCTTGGGAGAGCGACTACTGTATAGGGCCCGATCCAAACTTGGGATAACTTATGTTTTCGGGCCTCATTGCGTAGGAGGACCTTGTCTCCTATATGTAGGGTTAGTGTACGTACGTTTCCATCATAATACGCTTTGGAGCGATTCTTGCTTGTGAGTAAATTTTTCCTTGCCATTGCGTACGATTTTTGCAGTTTGTACCTCAATTGGTGGTAATAGTTCTCGTGATTGTACAGAGGCTCCGGGGTGCGTTTCAGATTGGATGGGACATCGGCGATGAACCCATATAGACAATCCATGGGGGTAAGTTTGGTTCCCTCGTGCACACTATTGTTGTATACGAACGCTGCTGTACGTAAAAACTGGTCCCAACTGTTTGGGCTTTCATCTACTATAGTGCGTAAGTATTCAATCAGGGGTCTATGGGCCCGTTCTAGTGCACCATTGGACTGGGGGTGGTAGGCTGATGTCTGAAGTTTCTTAATCTTTAAGAGCCTACACACGCCTTTAAAAAGGTCACTTAGGAAGTTTGATCCTTGATCGGTGGAAGAAAGAAAATTTGTGCTACCGTTTGAGCTTCTGCATTGGGCATGGCATACCAGTCGACGAATTTGGTCAGGTTATCCTGGAAGGTTAGGATATATTTGTTTCCTGCAAGGGTTTCTTCCAGTGGACCCACTATGTCCAAGTAAACCTTGTCGAACGGCTTTTCTGCAATGTCCGTTATAACCATGGGCATTTTGAATTGCCTTGAAGCTTTCATGGTTTGACATTTTTTGCATTTCCGGACATATCGACTTATGTCGTGGAACATTCGTCTCCACCAATACTTTCGGCGCATTCGATTGTAGGTTTTGACGATTCCTTGGTGTCCGCCGAAGGGGGAGTCATGGTAGTCTTTCAGTATTGTGTTGATTTCTTCGGGACTTGTTATTACCTCAATTTTCTTTTGAAGCGCGATGGAGCTATTTTGGGAGGCCTCGGCAGGTTGGGGTATTTCGGTTTCGAGATCGTTGGGCCCTTCGTCGACATCGGGGGCTCTTGGGGTTGGAACGCGTTGGTCTTTATCGTTGTCCTGCATCTTCTGTGCCTGAGCCCTTGTGACCGCATTACATTGTTTTAGCCTTTCTGTAGGAGGCGAGTTAGTCACGTTTTCTGGAAGTATTGATGGTGTCTCACCGGGTTGGTGAATTAGAGCTTCCACCGTGGAGGTATTGGGCTCTTCTGCTCTTTGAGGAATTCGGCTGAGAGCGTCAGCATTCGTGTTGTATTTTCCCGGTTTATATTCTATATTGTAGTCGTATTCGGACAGTTTGTGATGGAATCTTACAAGTCTCGTGGTCGGGTCTTTAACGTTGAAAACGCCCTTTAGGGGTTTGTGGTCTGTGTAGACCGTGAATTTACGACCCATTAGGTAGCATCTAAAATTTTTTACAGCCCATACTATGGCGAGCAACTCTTTCTCGATAGTGGAGTAATTGCGTTCTGCCTTATTTAGAGTGCGACTGGCATATGCTATGGGCTGATCCTTGCCTACGTCTCCTTGGGAGAGCACTGCTCCGAGTGCCTCACTGCTGGCGTCCGTTGTTAGGTTGAACGGTTTGTCGAAGTCAGGATAGATCAGCAGTGGTGGGGAGACTAGGGAACGCTTTATCGTTTGAAATGCTTCCTGGCATTTCGGTGTCCAAGAAAATTTCACGCCCTTTCTTAGCAAATTCGTTAGAGGTCGTACTATTTTAGAAAAATCTGGGATAAATTTTCTATAGTAATTGGCGAGGCCTAGGAATGATTGCACCTGCCTGATTGTTCGTGGCGCTGGGAAACTCTGGACACATTCCGTCTTTCTGGGGTCGGGGAGGGCTCCCTCCTCAGAGCATACGTGGCCCAGATAGACTACTTCCTTCTTTAAGAACTGGCATTTCTCCGGTTGTAATTTGAGGTTGTTTTCCCTCAACCGGTCGAATACCCGTCGGAGCTTCGAATTATGGTCCTCAAGGTTCTTCCCGTAGATGACTATGTCATCTAGGTAGACGAAGCATTCGAGGCCTTGTAAGCCTGTGAGGACATAATTCATTAGTCTCTGAAACGTGGCCGGGGCTCCTTTTAGCCCGAACGGCATGCGTTTAAACTCATAGTGTCCATAATTCGTGCTAAAGGCTGTCTTGGGGCGGTCTTGTGGTTCCACTAATACTTGATGGTAGCCACTGGCCAAGTCGAGGGTGGAGAAGTATCTCGAGTGACCGAGTTGGTCTAGGATATCCTCGATTCTTGGTAGTGGGTATGCGTCACCTATTGTGTTTTCGTTTATTTTGCGGTAGTCTACAACTACGCGCCATTTTTTCTTGCCATCGGGGCCCGATTTTTTGGGAACCACTAGGAGGGGTGAGTTCCACGGACTTCTACTCGGTAGGACGATGTCATTATCCAACATTTCTTCCAACTGTTCGTTTATGATATGTCTTTGGGTCTCTGGCAACCTGTACATTTTTTGGTTTATAAATCTGTCGTAGATCATGGGGATTTCGTGTTTTATGGCTTCCGTGTAGGAAAGTTTGTCCCCTTTTAGGTGAAATATATCGGCATATTCGTGACAGAGTTTCTTTATGGATTGTTTCTCATCGGCCGTTAGGGGGTGGTCGAAACTGAGTTCTTCATTTAACTGTTTGAGGCGCGCTTCGCGCTCAGGGTCCGGATCTTCGTAGTCCGGGTATATGTATCTCATCTGGTGGAGGGTCTTGATTTCCTTTTCCTTTACTTGTAACTTTATTCTTGCCCGTTTCCCTTTGGGTATACCGTGCGGGGTTGCACCATTTCTGGGTATACTTTTAGGCCTTGCGTTGGGCGACGATGGGGTACTGGCGTTCCTGAGACCGACTGGTTCAGGGCCTGAAGGATACCCACATTCGTCGTTAGTGTTCGTTAGAGGCTTAGGGTTGTTGTTGGGGGCTAGAGATATAGTGGAGTAGTCTTTTGTTGGCGTGAGTTTTAGAGTTAGGCTCGTCAGGACTACTGGTTGGGTATTAACGTTGAGGAGGCTAACAAACACTGTTTTGGTTCCAGATGGTAAGAGGGCATTGGCGAGGAATACTCCTTCGCTCGGCTCGTATGCTTCACAGAGCATTTCCTCCTCTAACCTTAGTGGGATTGAGGCCACCATTTGAGACCGGCTTGGTAAGCGAAGGGGTTCTTCCAACGCTATCGTATGACTTATGCCTGAAGTGGTCTCACATTCGTTGGGGTTGTTTTCCAACCTTGACCCATCCTGAGATAGGCAGCTGGTATTCCTCTCTGAGGTTACTTGGGAGACACCACCGGGGATGATCTCAGTTTCTGCGAACTGATACTCCCTGGTTTGGGTTTGCTCCTGCTGCTCTCTGGGTTCCGATTTGGTGGTATTACTGCGTAGTGGGATTGCAATTTCTTCTGGATTGATTTCCGTGCGAGGAAATCGCAGTGTTTGGTTTGGGCCCTCAACGTTACAATGCTTGGTAACAAAATCGTATCCTAATAGGCCATCGTCAGGAATCTCTGGCATGTTTTGCACGATTTGGAAGGTGCATGGGAGGGGGGTACTGAAAAGGAAGTTCCCCTGACAGCTCCCTAGTGTTTTTCCTTGGCCGAATGGCGTTTGTAATGTGCACCTTTTTGTGGGATCTATTAGGTTGGGATCCTTTAGTTTCTTGTGTTTTAATATACTGACCTCAGCGCCAGTGTCCACTGCTAGGTCGGCTTTGCCGTTAAGGCTTATGTCTAGAGGAAGAGTGACGAGTGGGACACTTGGTTCGGGCGCTTGAGATCCCCCTTTAGTATTATTTTTAGAAATTAGTGTCGGGCCGGGGTTTTTTGGTCCGACTGCGGGGAGTTTCCCGCCTGCTGTGATTCCCATCGCTGCCTTTGGTGGCAGTCGTCTACCATGTGCCCACGTCTGTGGCAGAAATCACACCTGTATCTGATATTGAACACCGCTCTTATATTGTTAGCTGGTTGTTGACGGTTAATTTGTTGTTGGGGTTCATTGTTAGGTGGTCGGTTGTTGGGGTAATTATTATAATTCTGACTTACCTGTTGGGACCTCTGGTTCTGGTATCGGTTGTTACCTTGGTATTGGGATCTTTGATTTGGGTAGAGATTATTATTATTGCTGTTAATTGGGGGTCCCTGATTTTGGTAACGACCATTATTATTAAAATGCCTTGGCGATTCTACTGGTTGACGACAGTCTCTGGCATCATGTGTGTTGGATCTACAAATTAAACAGAAAGGGGTATTTTTACGCTTTAGACAATCCGCATATGTGTGTCCTCTGTTTCGGCAATAGTTGCAGGTTATTTTGTTCTCAGGTTTGGTGGTGGCTTTCGGAGGCGAGTTAGTTATTTGATGGGCGTTTTGCGTTGGCGCCTGTGGGGTAGTGTGATTGGTGTTTGGTAGTGAGGCGTATGTAGTGTACATCACCTGCGGGTTGTTGGAGTTTTGGAGTGTTGTTGGTGGTGTTATTACGGGCGGGGCGGTGTGTTGTGTATTTGAGTATTGGGTGATCGTGGCGGGGAGTGCTTGTTGTATATTTTCGATTTGCGTTATAGGAGCTGGTTGTATATAGGGGTTATATGTCTGAAAGTTGGATGATACTTGATGTGGGGCCTGTAAGTACATGGAGGTTTGTTGAAGTCTCTCCATGTCTAGGGCCTTCTGGATCAGACTATCCAATGTATCGTCCCCTGCTGCCAGTAAGTACTGGCACAAATGAGGATTTGTAATCCCACTTCTTAAAGCGGTTTTAGCGAAATCCGCTAGTTGTATTTTTACTGGATCCGCTGTTGCGCCATATTTATTGGTGGCCGCTTCCTCACATAGGGATAACTGTTGTTTTACCCTTGTGGTGTAGGCTATTAGTGGTTCGAGAGGGAGCTGGCGTAGGGTAATTAGTTTGTTCACTAGTTCCTGGTACGTCTCCCTTGGGAGATACGTCCTATTAAGGAGCTTTTCAGCATCGTCAAAAGTAGCTGGTTGGCTTGCGGCTATCAGCTGGTAGGCTTCGCCTCGAAGCCTGGTTGGGAAAATTTGTAGGAATGCTGGTTGCTCAGCTTCCGTCAAACATTGAATTACCCTCCGACAGCACCCTAAGAACATCTGGAGCTCGCTTGCTAGGGTTGGGCTATGCCCACCAGAGAATATTGGTACTAACTGGGAGGTTAGCTTGGCGACTTTAATGTAAGCGTCTGCCATGGCTAATTTAAACAGGGGTTTCTTCTCTTCTTCCGTGGTACCGTTTCTTTCGGTTTTATTTAGGGTAAGGTTGTCCTTCTCAGATTCCGTGAGGGACACACTTATCCAAGTTAGTAGGTCTTCGGCGAGGTCGGCGGTAAACGCGGGTGGGGTGGTGATAGAGCGGGTGTCGTTGTTGGTCTTACAATTTTCTTCACTATTATTTAAATGTTCTAACTTATCATTAAAATTTTCTACGTTTGTCCCTTCGCCAGTAAGAGGGCGCTCGAGGGATTTAAATTTAGCTAAATCCTCCCTAAATTGGAGGGTACTTTGTTTTAATTTCTCTACTTGTGTCAGGCGGCGTTTACGAATTTTATTTGTCTCTCGTTCCACTGCCTGACACACGGAGATATTTATATCACCTGTCTCGAGCGCTCTCTGCAATATTTGATCTAAACTTAAACTAGGACCTACTTGCTTGACTCCCTTTTCTACTACTTTTCCGCTTCTCAATATTCGGGGGGAGATCTGGGGTGTCTCTGTTGGAGTTGAAGTCGTCGGCGTGGATGTGTTCCCTCGCTGGATTATCAGGCGTTCTGATGGGGTATTGCTGGATCCTTGTACTGCTGCGAGGTCTGATGCGGCTGGGATGTTGGTTGCTGCTTCGCCTGCCTTGTTGAATGGTGAGTTGGTGTCGTTGGACCCTGACGCTGTTGAAGGACCTGCTGTTGGTTGATGATCCCTCGGTGTGGGGGTTTCTGAGTGGTGGTTGTCCCCCGGTTGGCCCTCTGACATAGGGCGTTTCCTGGGCACGGATGAAGCCCACAAAATTCCCTCGATGAAGTTACTTAGGGGGGTGTATGCTTGTTCGCCTGGAACAGAGGCACTTTGTTGAACACCCCCGAGCGATGGTTCTTTGTAGGATCTAGGATTTGCTGCACTTTTGCAAACGCTGACGCTGCCCCCAAGTTAGGCTCAACCTTGGGCAAAAGGTCTAGTGTGCCTTGACCAGCAGTGTTAGCGATTTTTTATTATTAGCGCACCCAGATCCTACCGGCTGCGCCAATTGTTGTATATTTTTTTTTGTGGAATTGTTGTATAGGTCTGCTATATTTGTAGTTTAACTGTATATACTTATCTTACTATACACAGACTTACTCTTTGTTGTATAAGTCTGGTTGAAAATGCAGAGTTGATTCTGATGGTTGGACACTGTTTTCAGGAACTCTAAGTAGAGACGTCCATAAACTGCGTGGTTTCTTTCAAACTATTCACTTTACGTTTAAAACGCACAAATTATATTTTTTATGTGAAACTGTCAAAATAATTCTTGTAAAAAAGAAATTCTTTTACGATTTTGGTTCTTTATTCAAAATTTTAATAAATGACAACTTTGTTGGAAACTTAACACTAAAATTAAAAGTTAAGTTGAACAAATTACGAACACAAATTATTTCTGCAATGTATCAAAGCATCTAGCACGTTTATATTTAATAACTCACAACTTTGCGGTAAACTTAACACTAAAATTAAAAGTTAAGTTGAACAAATTACGAACACAAATTATTTCTGCAATGTATCAAAGCATCTAGCACGTTTATATTTAATAACTCACAACTTTGCGGTAAACTTAACACTAAAATTAAAAGTTAAGTTGAACAAATTACGAACACAAATTATTTCTGCAATGTAACAATATCTAACACGTTTGATGTTTATTAATTGACAACTTTGCTCGCAACTTAACATATTTTGCGGTAAACTTAACACTTAATTAAAAATTGAGTTAAACAAACCAAGGATTTTTACAATGTATCTACTTAATAACGATCAACTAACGGAAACGGTTTAAAAAATGCTATGCAACCACACTACCGACAACCCTCGCGTAATTTTTATCACTGACTATCTTAAAACCACCCGGCGGTGATAGCGGTTAGAACAACACTCTTGTCGATCAATCGATCGATCTTGGCTTAAAAAAGCTTTTTTCAAGAAAACCCGCCGTTGCGAATTTCTACCGGGCTATCAACCTTGGGGCAAAAGTCAGCTGCTGGTCTTTCACCCAAGGCTGAGGGCGCCGGCCGGAAAAACGCACCCGTCGGCTTTTCTTTCCATTGCCCCGAAACTTGCGCAATTTGCTTATGAAGGTTTTAATTTCTTTCGCAAGACAAATTGCGCTAATTTCTTGTTGCCAATTTCCTTTGGCGTTTCGGGTTGCATTTTTAATATTTTGCACGGGTCATTTACCGGCCCCGTGCATTTTTATTTACACAACACAAGCAGAAGCCTACAAAACCATCTAAAGCTGGAGTTAAAGCTGCTAAATCACCCAAAGCAAAGAAAATTCCAACTACAACGAAAAAAGTTGCTGCTAAGAAGCCAGCAAAGAAGTGAATTAATCACAATTCATCAGAAAACAATAATAATTAAAAAGTCCTTTTCAGGGCTACCAAATTATTAAACAAAGAGTAAACTTAATTCGCATTAATTATAATATTTCATTACATTTATGGCCTTTGTTGATATGAATGTTTTTTCTTTGGTTTCCCTGCAATATAGTCTGCCAATATTTGCTTCTATTTAAACGAAAATTATGTGATTTTTTCATAATAATTTCTCTAAAGATAATCATAAAACATAATTAACGTGATAAAATTTTATTTTAGTATTTTTGTTACCACCAAATTGAAATAGAGTCTATGGAGAAATATTCTGCAAGTCTGCTATGGAAGTGGATGAGTTTGTTTGAATAGCGTTGAGAAAAGTTACTATAATCTAGACTATTTGGTGTAATATTTTTATTGAAAATATTTAATACGTTGCCTGAAAGAATGATTTTCATCAATACCCATAAATTTACACGAAAAATGCATTATTTCTTCTATTATTATTGCTTTTTCGTAAATATTGCAATTTTATATGCACGAAAACACGCATATTTGACCAAATTACGTGAAAACTAAAAATGATATCGCCATTTAAGTTATATTTATAATTTTCTACATGTCCTATTTAATTAATAAAAGTAAAATATACTGAAAATTCCCAATAATAAAAAAGTTATTTCAGTTTGAATGTCTACGAATTTGTACAAAAATACGAATTTCTTCAGTGAAATATGAAAAATAATTTCACGCTCTTCTACAAGATTCTCACAGTGGGTACTTGAGTAAACCTCGGATTGGAGAAAAATTGAATTAAAAGTTCATAATTAGTTGCGCGTTTAAAGTGATTCTTGTGAAATAAAGTGAAAGAAAAAGTTTGTTAAAATGGCAGATTCGAGTTCTGAAGCTAAAGTTGCCACTCCTAGTAGTGAAACAAAGAAAGTCAAGAAAGCCGCTGCCTCTAAGAAGCCAGCCGCTAAGCCTACCCACCCACCAACTTCAGAAATGGTTAATAAAGCGATTGAAAATTTAAAGGAACGTGGTGGCTCTTCATTAATTGCCATTAAGAAATATTTAGCGTCAACGTACAAGGTTGATGCAAATAAAGTTGCGCCGTTTATTAAAAAATATGTGAAAAGTGCAGTTGCAAGTGGAAAATTAATCAGACCAAAGGAAAAGGTGCATCCGGATCGTTTAAATTGCCTGTTGCCTCGAAGGCCAAGAGTGGCGAGTCTAAAAAGCCAACTGTGAAAAGTGTTGATAAGAAAGTGAAGAAGGACAAGGCAGTCAAATCTGACAAGAAGCCGAAAAGTCCAAAGAAAGCGGCCGAGAAGAAAAAATCGACTGCTGCCGCGGCTAAAACCGCCAAAAAGGCTGGAACAGTGAAAGCGAAAGTGGCCCCCAAGCAGAAGCCTACAAAACCATCTAAAGCTGGAGTTAAAGCTGCTAAATCACCCAAAGCAAAGAAAATTCCAACTACAACGAAAAAAGTTGCTGCTAAGAAGCCAGCAAAGAAGTGAATTAATCACAATTCATCAGAAAACAATAATAATTAAAAAGTCCTTTTCAGGGCTACCAAATTATTAAACAAAGAGTAAACTTAATTCGCATTAATTATAATATTTCATTACATTTATGGCCTTTGTTGATATGAATGTTTTTTCTTTGGTTTCCCTGCAATATAGTCTGCCAATATTTGCTTCTATTTAAACGAAAATTATGTGATTTTTTCATAATAATTTCTCTAAAGATAATCATAAAACATAATTAACGTGATAAAATTTTATTTTAGTATTTTTGTTACCACCAAATTGAAATAGAGTCTATGGAGAAATATTCTGCAAGTCTGCTATGGAAGTGGATGAGTTTGTTTGAATAGCGTTGAGAAAAGTTACTATAATCTAGACTATTTGGTGTAATATTTTTATTGAAAATATTTAATACGTTGCCTGAAAGAATGATTTTCATCAATACCCATAAATTTACACGAAAAATGCATTATTTCTTCTATTATTATTGCTTTTTCGTAAATATTGCAATTTTATATGCACGAAAACACGCATATTTGACCAAATTACGTGAAAACTAAAAATGATATCGCCATTTAAGTTATATTTATAATTTTCTACATGTCCTATTTAATTAATAAAAGTAAAATATACTGAAAATTCCCAATAATAAAAAAGTTATTTCAGTTTGAATGTCTACGAATTTGTACAAAAATACGAATTTCTTCAGTGAAATATGAAAAATAATTTCACGCTCTTCTACAAGATTCTCACAGTGGGTACTTGAGTAAACCTCGGATTGGAGAAAAATTGAATTAAAAGTTCATAATTAGTTGCGCGTTTAAAGTGATTCTTGTGAAATAAAGTGAAAGAAAAAGTTTGTGAAAATGGCAGATTCGAGTGCTGAAGCTAAAGTTGCCACTCCTAGTAGTGAAACAAAGAAAGTCAAGAAAGCCGCTGCCTCTAAGAAGCCAGCCGCTAAGCCTACCCACCCACCAACTTCAGAAATGGTTAATAAAGCGATTGAAAATTTAAAGGAACGTGGTGGCTCTTCATTAATTGCCATTAAGAAATATTTAGCGTCAACGTACAAGGTTGATGCAAATAAAGTTGCGCCGTTTATTAAAAAATATGTGAAAAGTGCAGTTGCAAGTGGAAAATTAATTCAGACCAAAGGAAAAGGTGCATCCGGATCGTTTAAATTGCCTGTTGCCTCGAAGGCCAAGAGTGGCGAGTCTAAAAAGCCAACTGTGAAAAGTGTTGATAAGAAAGTGAAGAAGGACAAGGCAGTCAAATCTGACAAGAAGCCGAAAAGTCCAAAGAAAGCGGCCGAGAAGAAAAAATCGACTGCTGCCGCGGCTAAAACCGCCAAAAAGGCTGGAACAGTGAAAGCGAAAGTGGCCCCCAAGCAGAAGCCTACAAAACCATCTAAAGCTGGAGTTAAAGCTGCTAAATCACCCAAAGCAAAGAAAATTCCAACTACAACGAAAAAAGTTGCTGCTAAGAAGCCAGCAAAGAAGTGAATTAATCACAATTCATCAGAAAACAATAATAATTAAAAAGTCCTTTTCAGGGCTACCAAATTATTAAACAAAGAGTAAACTTAATTCGCATTAATTATAATATTTCATTACATTTATGGCCTTTGTTGATATGAATGTTTTTTCTTTGGTTTCCCTGCAATATAGTCTGCCAATATTTGCTTCTATTTAAACGAAAATTATGTGATTTTTTCATAATAATTTCTCTAAAGATAATCATAAAACATAATTAACGTGATAAAATTTTATTTTAGTATTTTTGTTACCACCAAATTGAAATAGAGTCTATGGAGAAATATTCTGCAAGTCTGCTATGGAAGTGGATGAGTTTGTTTGAATAGCGTTGAGAAAAGTTACTATAATCTAGACTATTTGGTGTAATATTTTTATTGAAAATATTTAATACGTTGCCTGAAAGAATGATTTTCATCAATACCCATAAATTTACACGAAAAATGCATTATTTCTTCTATTATTATTGCTTTTTCGTAAATATTGCAATTTTATATGCACGAAAACACGCATATTTGACCAAATTACGTGAAAACTAAAAATGATATCGCCATTTAAGTTATATTTATAATTTTCTACATGTCCTATTTAATTAATAAAAGTAAAATATACTGAAAATTCCCAATAATAAAAAAGTTATTTCAGTTTGAATGTCTACGAATTTGTACAAAAATACGAATTTCTTCAGTGAAATATGAAAAATAATTTCACGCTCTTCTACAAGATTCTCACAGTGGGTACTTGAGTAAACCTCGGATTGGAGAAAAATTGAATTAAAAGTTCATAATTAGTTGCGCGTTTAAAGTGATTCTTGTGAAATAAAGTGAAAGAAAAAGTTTGTGAAAATGGCAGATTCGAGTGCTGAAGCTAAAGTTGCCACTCCTAGTAGTGAAACAAAGAAAGTCAAGAAAGCCGCTGCCTCTAAGAAGCCAGCCGCTAAGCCTACCCACCCACCAACTTCAGAAATGGTTAATAAAGCGATTGAAAATTTAAAGGAACGTGGTGGCTCTTCATTAATTGCCATTAAGAAATATTTAGCGTCAACGTACAAGGTTGATGCAAATAAAGTTGCGCCGTTTATTAAAAAATATGTGAAAAGTGCAGTTGCAAGTGGAAAATTAATTCAGACCAAAGGAAAAGGTGCATCCGGATCGTTTAAATTGCCTGTTGCCTCGAAGGCCAAGAGTGGCGAGTCTAAAAAGCCAACTGTGAAAAGTGTTGATAAGAAAGTGAAGAAGGACAAGGCAGTCAAATCTGACAAGAAGCCGAAAAGTCCAAAGAAAGCGGCCGAGAAGAAAAAATCGACTGCTGCCGCGGCTAAAACCGCCAAAAAGGCTGGAACAGTGAAAGCGAAAGTGGCCCCCAAGCAGAAGCCTACAAAACCATCTAAAGCTGGAGTTAAAGCTGCTAAATCACCCAAAGCAAAGAAAATTCCAACTACAACGAAAAAAGTTGCTGCTAAGAAGCCAGCAAAGAAGTGAATTAATCACAATTCATCAGAAAACAATAATAATTAAAAAGTCCTTTTCAGGGCTACCAAATTATTAAACAAAGAGTAAACTTAATTCGCATTAATTATAATATTTCATTACATTTATGGCCTTTGTTGATATGAATGTTTTTTCTTTGGTTTCCCTGCAATATAGTCTGCCAATATTTGCTTCTATTTAAACGAAAATTATGTGATTTTTTCATAATAATTTCTCTAAAGATAATCATAAAACATAATTAACGTGATAAAATTTTATTTTAGTATTTTTGTTACCACCAAATTGAAATAGAGTCTATGGAGAAATATTCTGCAAGTCTGCTATGGAAGTGGATGAGTTTGTTTGAATAGCGTTGAGAAAAGTTACTATAATCTAGACTATTTGGTGTAATATTTTTATTGAAAATATTTAATACGTTGCCTGAAAGAATGATTTTCATCAATACCCATAAATTTACACGAAAAATGCATTATTTCTTCTATTATTATTGCTTTTTCGTAAATATTGCAATTTTATATGCACGAAAACACGCATATTTGACCAAATTACGTGAAAACTAAAAATGATATCGCCATTTAAGTTATATTTATAATTTTCTACATGTCCTATTTAATTAATAAAAGTAAAATATACTGAAAATTCCCAATAATAAAAAAGTTATTTCAGTTTGAATGTCTACGAATTTGTACAAAAATACGAATTTCTTCAGTGAAATATGAAAAATAATTTCACGCTCTTCTACAAGATTCTCACAGTGGGTACTTGAGTAAACCTCGGATTGGAGAAAAATTGAATTAAAAGTTCATAATTAGTTGCGCGTTTAAAGTGATTCTTGTGAAATAAAGTGAAAGAAAAAGTTTGTGAAAATGGCAGATTCGAGTGCTGAAGCTAAAGTTGCCACTCCTAGTAGTGAAACAAAGAAAGTCAAGAAAGCCGCTGCCTCTAAGAAGCCAGCCGCTAAGCCTACCCACCCACCAACTTCAGAAATGGTTAATAAAGCGATTGAAAATTTAAAGGAACGTGGTGGCTCTTCATTAATTGCCATTAAGAAATATTTAGCGTCAACGTACAAGGTTGATGCAAATAAAGTTGCGCCGTTTATTAAAAAATATGTGAAAAGTGCAGTTGCAAGTGGAAAATTAATTCAGACCAAAGGAAAAGGTGCATCCGGATCGTTTAAATTGCCTGTTGCCTCGAAGGCCAAGAGTGGCGAGTCTAAAAAGCCAACTGTGAAAAGTGTTGATAAGAAAGTGAAGAAGGACAAGGCAGTCAAATCTGACAAGAAGCCGAAAAGTCCAAAGAAAGCGGCCGAGAAGAAAAAATCGACTGCTGCCGCGGCTAAAACCGCCAAAAAGGCTGGAACAGTGAAAGCGAAAGTGGCCCCCAAGCAGAAGCCTACAAAACCATCTAAAGCTGGAGTTAAAGCTGCTAAATCACCCAAAGCAAAGAAAATTCCAACTACAACGAAAAAAGTTGCTGCTAAGAAGCCAGCAAAGAAGTGAATTAATCACAATTCATCAGAAAACAATAATAATTAAAAAGTCCTTTTCAGGGCTACCAAATTATTAAACAAAGAGTAAACTTAATTCGCATTAATTATAATATTTCATTACATTTATGGCCTTTGTTGATATGAATGTTTTTTCTTTGGTTTCCCTGCAATATAGTCTGCCAATATTTGCTTCTATTTAAACGAAAATTATGTGATTTTTTCATAATAATTTCTCTAAAGATAATCATAAAACATAATTAACGTGATAAAATTTTATTTTAGTATTTTTGTTACCACCAAATTGAAATAGAGTCTATGGAGAAATATTCTGCAAGTCTGCTATGGAAGTGGATGAGTTTGTTTGAATAGCGTTGAGAAAAGTTACTATAATCTAGACTATTTGGTGTAATATTTTTATTGAAAATATTTAATACGTTGCCTGAAAGAATGATTTTCATCAATACCCATAAATTTACACGAAAAATGCATTATTTCTTCTATTATTATTGCTTTTTCGTAAATATTGCAATTTTATATGCACGAAAACACGCATATTTGACCAAATTACGTGAAAACTAAAAATGATATCGCCATTTAAGTTATATTTATAATTTTCTACATGTCCTATTTAATTAATAAAAGTAAAATATACTGAAAATTCCCAATAATAAAAAAGTTATTTCAGTTTGAATGTCTACGAATTTGTACAAAAATACGAATTTCTTCAGTGAAATATGAAAAATAATTTCACGCTCTTCTACAAGATTCTCACAGTGGGTACTTGAGTAAACCTCGGATTGGAGAAAAATTGAATTAAAAGTTCATAATTAGTTGCGCGTTTAAAGTGATTCTTGTGAAATAAAGTGAAAGAAAAAGTTTGTGAAAATGGCAGATTCGAGTGCTGAAGCTAAAGTTGCCACTCCTAGTAGTGAAACAAAGAAAGTCAAGAAAGCCGCTGCCTCTAAGAAGCCAGCCGCTAAGCCTACCCACCCACCAACTTCAGAAATGGTTAATAAAGCGATTGAAAATTTAAAGGAACGTGGTGGCTCTTCATTAATTGCCATTAAGAAATATTTAGCGTCAACGTACAAGGTTGATGCAAATAAAGTTGCGCCGTTTATTAAAAAATATGTGAAAAGTGCAGTTGCAAGTGGAAAATTAATTCAGACCAAAGGAAAAGGTGCATCCGGATCGTTTAAATTGCCTGTTGCCTCGAAGGCCAAGAGTGGCGAGTCTAAAAAGCCAACTGTGAAAAGTGTTGATAAGAAAGTGAAGAAGGACAAGGCAGTCAAATCTGACAAGAAGCCGAAAAGTCCAAAGAAAGCGGCCGAGAAGAAAAAATCGACTGCTGCCGCGGCTAAAACCGCCAAAAAGGCTGGAACAGTGAAAGCGAAAGTGGCCCCCAAGCAGAAGCCTACAAAACCATCTAAAGCTGGAGTTAAAGCTGCTAAATCACCCAAAGCAAAGAAAATTCCAACTACAACGAAAAAAGTTGCTGCTAAGAAGCCAGCAAAGAAGTGAATTAATCACAATTCATCAGAAAACAATAATAATTAAAAAGTCCTTTTCAGGGCTACCAAATTATTAAACAAAGAGTAAACTTAATTCGCATTAATTATAATATTTCATTACATTTATGGCCTTTGTTGATATGAATGTTTTTTCTTTGGTTTCCCTGCAATATAGTCTGCCAATATTTGCTTCTATTTAAACGAAAATTATGTGATTTTTTCATAATAATTTCTCTAAAGATAATCATAAAACATAATTAACGTGATAAAATTTTATTTTAGTATTTTTGTTACCACCAAATTGAAATAGAGTCTATGGAGAAATATTCTGCAAGTCTGCTATGGAAGTGGATGAGTTTGTTTGAATAGCGTTGAGAAAAGTTACTATAATCTAGACTATTTGGTGTAATATTTTTATTGAAAATATTTAATACGTTGCCTGAAAGAATGATTTTCATCAATACCCATAAATTTACACGAAAAATGCATTATTTCTTCTATTATTATTGCTTTTTCGTAAATATTGCAATTTTATATGCACGAAAACACGCATATTTGACCAAATTACGTGAAAACTAAAAATGATATCGCCATTTAAGTTATATTTATAATTTTCTACATGTCCTATTTAATTAATAAAAGTAAAATATACTGAAAATTCCCAATAATAAAAAAGTTATTTCAGTTTGAATGTCTACGAATTTGTACAAAAATACGAATTTCTTCAGTGAAATATGAAAAATAATTTCACGCTCTTCTACAAGATTCTCACAGTGGGTACTTGAGTAAACCTCGGATTGGAGAAAAATTGAATTAAAAGTTCATAATTAGTTGCGCATTTAAAGTGATTCTTGTGAAATAAAGTGAAAGAAAAAGTTTGTGAAAATGGCAGATTCGAGTGCTGAAGCTAAAGTTGCCACTCCTAGTAGTGAAACAAAGAAAGTCAAGAAAGCCGCTGCCTCTAAGAAGCCAGCCGCTAAGCCTACCCACCCACCAACTTCAGAAATGGTTAATAAAGCGATTGAAAATTTAAAGGAACGTGGTGGCTCTTCATTAATTGCCATTAAGAAATATTTAGCGTCAACGTACAAGGTTGATGCAAATAAAGTTGCGCCGTTTATTAAAAAATATGTGAAAAGTGCAGTTGCAAGTGGAAAATTAATTCAGACCAAAGGAAAAGGTGCATCCGGATCGTTTAAATTGCCTGTTGCCTCGAAGGCCAAGAGTGGCGAGTCTAAAAAGCCAACTGTGAAAAGTGTTGATAAGAAAGTGAAGAAGGACAAGGCAGTCAAATCTGACAAGAAGCCGAAAAGTCCAAAGAAAGCGGCCGAGAAGAAAAAATCGACTGCTGCCGCGGCTAAAACCGCCAAAAAGGCTGGAACAGTGAAAGCGAAAGTGGCCCCCAAGCAGAAGCCTACAAAACCATCTAAAGCTGGAGTTAAAGCTGCTAAATCACCCAAAGCAAAGAAAATTCCAACTACAACGAAAAAAGTTGCTGCTAAGAAGCCAGCAAAGAAGTGAATTAATCACAATTCATCAGAAAACAATAATAATTAAAAAGTCCTTTTCAGGGCTACCAAATTATTAAACAAAGAGTAAACTTAATTCGCATTAATTATAATATTTCATTACATTTATGGCCTTTGTTGATATGAATGTTTTTTCTTTGGTTTCCCTGCAATATAGTCTGCCAATATTTGCTTCTATTTAAACGAAAATTATGTGATTTTTTCATAATAATTTCTCTAAAGATAATCATAAAACATAATTAACGTGATAAAATTTTATTTTAGTATTTTTGTTACCACCAAATTGAAATAGAGTCTATGGAGAAATATTCTGCAAGTCTGCTATGGAAGTGGATGAGATTGTTTGAATAGCGTTGAGAAAAGTTACTATAATCTAGACTATTTGGTGTAATATTTTTATTGAAAATATTTAATACGTTGCCTGAAAGAATGATTTTCATCAATACCCATAAATTTACACGAAAAATGCATTATTTCTTCTATTATTATTGCTTTTTCGTAAATATTGCAATTTTATATGCACGAAAACACGCATATTTGACCAAATTACGTGAAAACTAAAAATGATATCGCCATTTAAGTTATATTTATAATTTTCTACATGTCCAATTTAATTAATAAAAGTAAAATATACTGAAAATTCCCAATAATAAAAAAGTTATTTCAGTTTGAATGTCTACGAATTTGTACAAAAATACGAATTTCTTCAGTGAAATATGAAAAATAATTTCACGCTCTTCTACAAGATTCTCACAGTGGGTACTTGAGTAAACCTCGGATTGGAGAAAAATTGAATTAAAAGTTCATAATTAGTTGCGCATTTAAAGTGATTCTTGTGAAATAAAGTGAAAGAAAAAGTTTGTGAAAATGGCAGATTCGAGTGCTGAAGCTAAAGTTGCCACTCCTAGTAGTGAAACAAAGAAAGTCAAGAAAGCCGCTGCCTCTAAGAAGCCAGCCGCTAAGCCTACCCACCCACCAACTTCAGAAATGGTTAATAAAGCGATTGAAAATTTAAAGGAACGTGGTGGCTCTTCATTAATTGCCATTAAGAAATATTTAGCGTCAACGTACAAGGTTGATGCAAATAAAGTTGCGCCGTTTATTAAAAAATATGTGAAAAGTGCAGTTGCAAATGGAAAATTAATTCAGACCAAAGGAAAAGGTGCATCCGGATCGTTTAAATTGCCTGTTGCCTCGAAGGCCAAGAGTGGCGAGTCTAAAAAGCCAACTGTGAAAAGTGTTGATAAGAAAGTGAAGAAGGACAAGGCAGTCAAATCTGACAAGAAGCCGAAAAGTCCAAAGAAAGCGGCCGAGAAGAAAAAATCGACTGCTGCCGCGGCTAAAACCGCCAAAAAGGCTGGAACAGTGAAAGCGAAAGTGGCCCCCAAGCAGAAGCCTACAAAACCATCTAAAGCTGGAGTTAAAGCTGCTAAATCACCCAAAGCAAAGAAAATTCCAACTACAACGAAAAAAGTTGCTGCTAAGAAGCCAGCAAAGAAGTGAATTAATCACAATTCATCAGAAAACAATAATAATTAAAAAGTCCTTTTCAGGGCTACCAAATTATTAAACAAAGAGTAAACTTAATTCGCATTAATTATAATATTTCATTACATTTATGGCCTTTGTTGATATGAATGTTTTTTCTTTGGTTTCCCTGCAATATAGTCTGCCAATATTTGCTTCTATTTAAACGAAAATTATGTGATTTTTTCATAATAATTTCTCTAAAGATAATCATAAAACATAATTAACGTGATAAAATTTTATTTTAGTATTTTTGTTACCACCAAATTGAAATAGAGTCTATGGAGAAATATTCTGCAAGTCTGCTATGGAAGTGGATGAGATTGTTTGAATAGCGTTGAGAAAAGTTACTATAATCTAGACTATTTGGTGTAATATTTTTATTGAAAATATTTAATACGTTGCCTGAAAGAATGATTTTCATCAATACCCATAAATTTACACGAAAAATGCATTATTTCTTCTATTATTATTGCTTTTTCGTAAATATTGCAATTTTATATGCACGAAAACACGCATATTTGACCAAATTACGTGAAAACTAAAAATGATATCGCCATTTAAGTTATATTTATAATTTTCTACATGTCCAATTTAATTAATAAAAGTAAAATATACTGAAAATTCCCAATAATAAAAAAGTTATTTCAGTTTGAATGTCTACGAATTTGTACAAAAATACGAATTTCTTCAGTGAAATATGAAAAATAATTTCACGCTCTTCTACAAGATTCTCACAGTGGGTACTTGAGTAAACCTCGGATTGGAGAAAAATTGAATTAAAAGTTCATAATTAGTTGCGCATTTAAAGTGATTCTTGTGAAATAAAGTGAAAGAAAAAGTTTGTGAAAATGGCAGATTCGAGTGCTGAAGCTAAAGTTGCCACTCCTAGTAGTGAAACAAAGAAAGTCAAGAAAGCCGCTGCCTCTAAGAAGCCAGCCGCTAAGCCTACCCACCCACCAACTTCAGAAATGGTTAATAAAGCGATTGAAAATTTAAAGGAACGTGGTGGCTCTTCATTAATTGCCATTAAGAAATATTTAGCGTCAACGTACAAGGTTGATGCAAATAAAGTTGCGCCGTTTATTAAAAAATATGTGAAAAGTGCAGTTGCAAATGGAAAATTAATTCAGACCAAAGGAAAAGGTGCATCCGGATCGTTTAAATTGCCTGTTGCCTCGAAGGCCAAGAGTGGCGAGTCTAAAAAGCCAACTGTGAAAAGTGTTGATAAGAAAGTGAAGAAGGACAAGGCAGTCAAATCTGACAAGAAGCCGAAAAGTCCAAAGAAAGCGGCCGAGAAGAAAAAATCGACTGCTGCCGCGGCTAAAACCGCCAAAAAGGCTGGAACAGTGAAAGCGAAAGTGGCCCCCAAGCAGAAGCCTACAAAACCATCTAAAGCTGGAGTTAAAGCTGCTAAATCACCCAAAGCAAAGAAAATTCCAACTACAACGAAAAAAGTTGCTGCTAAGAAGCCAGCAAAGAAGTGAATTAATCACAATTCATCAGAAAACAATAATAATTAAAAAGTCCTTTTCAGGGCTACCAAATTATTAAACAAAGAGTAAACTTAATTCGCATTAATTATAATATTTCATTACATTTATGGCCTTTGTTGATATGAATGTTTTTTCTTTGGTTTCCCTGCAATATAGTCTGCCAATATTTGCTTCTATTTAAACGAAAATTATGTGATTTTTTCATAATAATTTCTCTAAAGATAATCATAAAACATAATTAACGTGATAAAATTTTATTTTAGTATTTTTGTTACCACCAAATTGAAATAGAGTCTATGGAGAAATATTCTGCAAGTCTGCTATGGAAGTGGATGAGATTGTTTGAATAGCGTTGAGAAAAGTTACTATAATCTAGACTATTTGGTGTAATATTTTTATTGAAAATATTTAATACGTTGCCTGAAAGAATGATTTTCATCAATACCCATAAATTTACACGAAAAATGCATTATTTCTTCTATTATTATTGCTTTTTCGTAAATATTGCAATTTTATATGCACGAAAACACGCATATTTGACCAAATTACGTGAAAACTAAAAATGATATCGCCATTTAAGTTATATTTATAATTTTCTACATGTCCAATTTAATTAATAAAAGTAAAATATACTGAAAATTCCCAATAATAAAAAAGTTATTTCAGTTTGAATGTCTACGAATTTGTACAAAAATACGAATTTCTTCAGTGAAATATGAAAAATAATTTCACGCTCTTCTACAAGATTCTCACAGTGGGTACTTGAGTAAACCTCGGATTGGAGAAAAATTGAATTAAAAGTTCATAATTAGTTGCGCATTTAAAGTGATTCTTGTGAAATAAAGTGAAAGAAAAAGTTTGTGAAAATGGCAGATTCGAGTGCTGAAGCTAAAGTTGCCACTCCTAGTAGTGAAACAAAGAAAGTCAAGAAAGCCGCTGCCTCTAAGAAGCCAGCCGCTAAGCCTACCCACCCACCAACTTCAGAAATGGTTAATAAAGCGATTGAAAATTTAAAGGAACGTGGTGGCTCTTCATTAATTGCCATTAAGAAATATTTAGCGTCAACGTACAAGGTTGATGCAAATAAAGTTGCGCCGTTTATTAAAAAATATGTGAAAAGTGCAGTTGCAAGTGGAAAATTAATTCAGACCAAAGGAAAAGGTGCATCCGGATCGTTTAAATTGCCTGTTGCCTCGAAGGCCAAGAGTGGCGAGTCTAAAAAGCCAACTGTGAAAAGTGTTGATAAGAAAGTGAAGAAGGACAAGGCAGTCAAATCTGACAAGAAGCCGAAAAGTCCAAAGAAAGCGGCCGAGAAGAAAAAATCGACTGCTGCCGCGGCTAAAACCGCCAAAAAGGCTGGAACAGTGAAAGCGAAAGTGGCCCCCAAGCAGAAGCCTACAAAACCATCTAAAGCTGGAGTTAAAGCTGCTAAATCACCCAAAGCAAAGAAAATTCCAACTACAACGAAAAAAGTTGCTGCTAAGAAGCCAGCAAAGAAGTGAATTAATTACAATTCATCAGAAAACAATAATAATTAAAAAGTCCTTTTCAGGGCTACCAAATTATTAAACAAAGAGTAAACTTAATTCGCATTAATTATAATATTTCATTACATTTATGGCCTTTGTTGATATGAATGTTTTTTCTTTGGTTTCCCTGCAATATAGTCTGCCAATATTTGCTTCTATTTAAACGAAAATTATGTGATTTTTTCATAATAATTTCTCTAAAGATAATCATAAAACACAATTAACGTGATAAAATTTTATTTTAGTATTTTTGTTACCACCAAATTGAAATAGAGTCTATGGAGAAATATTCTGCAAGTCTGCTATGGAAGTGGATGAGATTGTTTGAATAGCGTTGAGAAAAGTTACTATAATCTAGACTATTTGGTGTAATATTTTTATTGAAAATATTTAATACGTTGCCTGAAAGAATGATTTTCATCAATACCCATAAATTTACACGAAAAATGCATTATTTCTTCTATTATTATTGCTTTTTCGTAAATATTGCAATTTTATATGCACGAAAACACGCATATTTGACCAAATTACGTGAAAACTAAAAATGATATCGCCATTTAAGTTATATTTATAATTTTCTACATGTCCTATTTAATTAATAAAAGTAAAATATACTGAAAATTCCCAATAATAAAAAAGTTATTTCAGTTTGAATGTCTACGAATTTGTACAAAAATACGAATTTCTTCAGTGAAATATGAAAAATAATTTCACGCTCTTCTACAAGATTCTCACAGTGGGTACTTGAGTAAACCTCGGATTGGAGAAAAATTGAATTAAAAGTTCGTAATTAGTTGCGCATTTAAAGTGATTCTTGTGAAATAAAGTGAAAGAAAAAGTTTGTGAAAATGGCAGATTCGAGTGCTGAAGCTAAAGTTACCACTCCTAGTAGTGAAACAAAGAAAGTCAAGAAAGCCGCTGCCTCTAAGAAGCCAGCCGCTAAGCCTACCCACCCACCAACTTCAGAAATGGTTAATAAAGCGATTGAAAATTTAAAGGAACGGGGTGGCTCTTCATTAATTGCCATTAAGAAATATTTAGCGTCAACGTACAAGGTTGATGCAAATAAAGTTGCGCCGTTTATTAAAAAATATGTGAAAAGTGCAGTTGCAAGTGGAAAATTAATTCAGACCAAAGGAAAAGGTGCATCCGGATCGTTTAAATTGCCTGTTGCCTCGAAGGCCAAGAGTGGCGAGTCTAAAAAGCCAACTGTGAAAAGTGTTGATAAGAAAGTGAAGAAGGACAAGGCAGTCAAATCTGACAAGAAGCCGAAAAGTCCAAAGAAAGCGGCCGAGAAGAAAAAATCGACTGCTGCCGCGGCTAAAACCGCCAAAAAGGCTGGAACAGTGAAAGCGAAAGTGGCCCCCAAGCAGAAGCCTACAAAACCATCTAAAGCTGGAGTTAAAGCTGCTAAATCACCCAAAGCAAAGAAAATTCCAACTACAACGAAAAAAGTTGCTGCTAAGAAGCCAGCAAAGAAGTGAATTAATTACAATTCATCAGAAAACAATAATAATTAAAAAGTCCTTTTCAGGGCTACCAAATTATTAAACAAAGAGTAAACTTAATTCGCATTAATTATAATATTTCATTACATTTATGGCCTTTGTTGATATGAATGTTTTTTCTTTGGTTTCCCTGCAATATAGTCTGCCAATATTTGCTTCTATTTAAACGAAAATTATGTGATTTTTTCATAATAATTTCTCTAAAGATAATCATAAAACACAATTAACGTGATAAAATTTTATTTTAGTATTTTTGTTACCACCAAATTGAAATAGAGTCTATGGAGAAATATTCTGCAAGTCTGCTATGGAAGTGGATGAGATTGTTTGAATAGCGTTGAGAAAAGTTACTATAATCTAGACTATTTGGTGTAATATTTTTATTGAAAATATTTAATACGTTGCCTGAAAGAATGATTTTCATCAATACCCATAAATTTACACGAAAAATGCATTATTTCTTCTATTATTATTGTGGCCCCCAAGCAGAAGCCTACAAAACCATCTAAAGCTGGAGTTAAAGCTGCTAAATCACCCAAAGCAAAGAAAATTCCAACTACAACGAAAAAAGTTGCTGCTAAGAAGCCAGCAAAGAAGTGAATTAATTACAATTCATCAGAAAACAATAATAATTAAAAAGTCCTTTTCAGGGCTACCAAATTATTAAACAAAGAGTAAACCTAATTCGCATTAATTATAATATTTCATTACATTTATGGCCTTTGTTGATATGAATGTTTTTTCTTTGGTTTCCCTGCAATATAGTCTGCCAATATTTGCTTCTATTTAAACGAAAATTATGTGATTTTTTCATAATAATTTCTCTAAAGATAATCATAAAACATAATTAACGTGATAAAATTTTATTTTAGTATTTTTGTTACCACCAAATTGAAATAGAGTCTATGGAGAAATATTCTGCAAGTCTGCTATGGAAGTGGATGAGATTGTTTGAATAGCGTTGAGAAAAGTTACTGTAATCTAGACTATTTGGTGTAATATTTTTATTGAAAATATTTAATACGTTGCCTGAAAGAATGATTTTCATCAATACCCATAAATTTACACGAAAAATGCATTATTTCTTCTATTATTATTGCTTTTTCGTAAATATTGCAATTTTATATGCACGAAAACACGCATATTTGACCAAATTACGTGAAAACTAAAAATGATATCGCCATTTAAGTTATATTTATAATTTTCTACATGTCCTATTTAATTAATAAAAGTAAAATATACTGAAAATTCCCAATAATAAAAAAGTTATTTCAGTTTGAATGTCTACGAATTTGTACAAAAATACGAATTTCTTCAGTGAAATATGAAAAATAATTTCACGCTCTTCTACAAGATTCTCACAGTGGGTACTTGAGTAAACCTCGGATTGGAGAAAAATTGAATTAAAAGTTCGTAATTAGTTGCGCATTTAAAGTGATTCTTGTGAAATAAAGTGAAAGAAAAAGTTTGTGAAAATGGCAGATTCGAGTGCTGAAGCTAAAGTTGCCACTCCTAGTAGTGAAACAAAGAAAGTCAAGAAAGCCGCTGCCTCTAAGAAGCCAGCCGCTAAGCCTACCCACCCACCAACTTCAGAAATGGTTAATAAAGCGATTGAAAATTTAAAGGAACGTGGTGGCTCTTCATTAATTGCCATTAAGAAATATTTAGCGTCAACGTACAAGGTTGATGCAAATAAAGTTGCGCCGTTTATTAAAAAATATGTGAAAAGTGCAGTTGCAAGTGGAAAATTAATTCAGACCAAAGGAAAAGGTGCATCCGGATCGTTTAAATTGCCTGTTGCCTCGAAGGCCAAGAGTGGCGAGTCTAAAAAGCCAACTGTGAAAAGTGTTGATAAGAAAGTGAAGAAGGACAAGGCAGTCAAATCTGACAAGAAGCCGAAAAGTCCAAAGAAAGCGGCCGAGAAGAAAAAATCGACTGCTGCCGCGGCTAAAACCGCCAAAAAGGCTGGAACAGTGAAAGCGAAAGTGGCCCCCAAGCAGAAGCCTACAAAACCATCTAAAGCTGGAGTTAAAGCTGCTAAATCACCCAAAGCAAAGAAAATTCCAACTACAACGAAAAAAGTTGCTGCTAAGAAGCCAGCAAAGAAGTGAATTAATTACAATTCATCAGAAAACAATAATAATTAAAAAGTCCTTTTCAGGGCTACCAAATTATTAAACAAAGAGTAAACTTAATTCGCATTAATTATAATATTTCATTACATTTATGGCCTTTGTTGATATGAATGTTTTTTCTTTGGTTTCCCTGCAATATAGTCTGCCAATATTTGCTTCTATTTAAACGAAAATTATGTGATTTTTTCATAATAATTTCTCTAAAGATAATCATAAAACACAATTAACGTGATAAAATTTTATTTTAGTATTTTTGTTACCACCAAATTGAAATAGAGTCTATGGAGAAATATTCTGCAAGTCTGCTATGGAAGTGGATGAGATTGTTTGAATAGCGTTGAGAAAAGTTACTATAATCTAGACTATTTGGTGTAATATTTTTATTGAAAATATTTAATACGTTGCCTGAAAGAATGATTTTCATCAATACCCATAAATTTACACGAAAAATGCATTATTTCTTCTATTATTATTGCTTTTTCGTAAATATTGCAATTTTATATGCACGAAAACACGCATATTTGACCAAATTACGTGAAAACTAAAAATGATATCGCCATTTAAGTTATATTTATAATTTTCTACATGTCCTATTTAATTAATAAAAGTAAAATATACTGAAAATTCCCAATAATAAAAAAGTTATTTCAGTTTGAATGTCTACGAATTTGTACAAAAATACGAATTTCTTCAGTGAAATATGAAAAATAATTTCACGCTCTTCTACAAGATTCTCACAGTGGGTACTTGAGTAAACCTCGGATTGGAGAAAAATTGAATTAAAAGTTCGTAATTAGTTGCGCATTTAAAGTGATTCTTGTGAAATAAAGTGAAAGAAAAAGTTTGTGAAAATGGCAGATTCGAGTGCTGAAGCTAAAGTTACCACTCCTAGTAGTGAAACAAAGAAAGTCAAGAAAGCCGCTGCCTCTAAGAAGCCAGCCGCTAAGCCTACCCACCCACCAACTTCAGAAATGGTTAATAAAGCGATTGAAAATTTAAAGGAACGGGGTGGCTCTTCATTAATTGCCATTAAGAAATATTTAGCGTCAACGTACAAGGTTGATGCAAATAAAGTTGCGCCGTTTATTAAAAAATATGTGAAAAGTGCAGTTGCAAGTGGAAAATTAATTCAGACCAAAGGAAAAGGTGCATCCGGATCGTTTAAATTGCCTGTTGCCTCGAAGGCCAAGAGTGGCGAGTCTAAAAAGCCAACTGTGAAAAGTGTTGATAAGAAAGTGAAGAAGGACAAGGCAGTCAAATCTGACAAGAAGCCGAAAAGTCCAAAGAAAGCGGCCGAGAAGAAAAAATCGACTGCTGCCGCGGCTAAAACCGCCAAAAAGGCTGGAACAGTGAAAGCGAAAGTGGCCCCCAAGCAGAAGCCTACAAAACCATCTAAAGCTGGAGTTAAAGCTGCTAAATCACCCAAAGCAAAGAAAATTCCAACTACAACGAAAAAAGTTGCTGCTAAGAAGCCAGCAAAGAAGTGAATTAATTACAATTCATCAGAAAACAATAATAATTAAAAAGTCCTTTTCAGGGCTACCAAATTATTAAACAAAGAGTAAACTTAATTCGCATTAATTATAATATTTCATTACATTTATGGCCTTTGTTGATATGAATGTTTTTTCTTTGGTTTCCCTGCAATATAGTCTGCCAATATTTGCTTCTATTTAAACGAAAATTATGTGATTTTTTCATAATAATTTCTCTAAAGATAATCATAAAACACAATTAACGTGATAAAATTTTATTTTAGTATTTTTGTTACCACCAAATTGAAATAGAGTCTATGGAGAAATATTCTGCAAGTCTGCTATGGAAGTGGATGAGATTGTTTGAATAGCGTTGAGAAAAGTTACTATAATCTAGACTATTTGGTGTAATATTTTTATTGAAAATATTTAATACGTTGCCTGAAAGAATGATTTTCATCAATACCCATAAATTTACACGAAAAATGCATTATTTCTTCTATTATTATTGTGGCCCCCAAGCAGAAGCCTACAAAACCATCTAAAGCTGGAGTTAAAGCTGCTAAATCACCCAAAGCAAAGAAAATTCCAACTACAACGAAAAAAGTTGCTGCTAAGAAGCCAGCAAAGAAGTGAATTAATTACAATTCATCAGAAAACAATAATAATTAAAAAGTCCTTTTCAGGGCTACCAAATTATTAAACAAAGAGTAAACCTAATTCGCATTAATTATAATATTTCATTACATTTATGGCCTTTGTTGATATGAATGTTTTTTCTTTGGTTTCCCTGCAATATAGTCTGCCAATATTTGCTTCTATTTAAACGAAAATTATGTGATTTTTTCATAATAATTTCTCTAAAGATAATCATAAAACATAATTAACGTGATAAAATTTTATTTTAGTATTTTTGTTACCACCAAATTGAAATAGAGTCTATGGAGAAATATTCTGCAAGTCTGCTATGGAAGTGGATGAGATTGTTTGAATAGCGTTGAGAAAAGTTACTGTAATCTAGACTATTTGGTGTAATATTTTTATTGAAAATATTTAATACGTTGCCTGAAAGAATGATTTTCATCAATACCCATAAATTTACACGAAAAATGCATTATTTCTTCTATTATTATTGCTTTTTCGTAAATATTGCAATTTTATATGCACGAAAACACGCATATTTGACCAAATTACGTGAAAACTAAAAATGATATCGCCATTTAAGTTATATTTATAATTTTCTACATGTCCTATTTAATTAATAAAAGTAAAATATACTGAAAATTCCCAATAATAAAAAAGTTATTTCAGTTTGAATGTCTACGAATTTGTACAAAAATACGAATTTCTTCAGTGAAATATGAAAAATAATTTCACGCTCTTCTACAAGATTCTCACAGTGGGTACTTGAGTAAACCTCGGATTGGAGAAAAATTGAATTAAAAGTTCGTAATTAGTTGCGCATTTAAAGTGATTCTTGTGAAATAAAGTGAAAGAAAAAGTTTGTGAAAATGGCAGATTCGAGTGCTGAAGCTAAAGTTGCCACTCCTAGTAGTGAAACAAAGAAAGTCAAGAAAGCCGCTGCCTCTAAGAAGCCAGCCGCTAAGCCTACCCACCCACCAACTTCAGAAATGGTTAATAAAGCGATTGAAAATTTAAAGGAACGTGGTGGCTCTTCATTAATTGCCATTAAGAAATATTTAGCGTCAACGTACAAGGTTGATGCAAATAAAGTTGCGCCGTTTATTAAAAAATATGTGAAAAGTGCAGTTGCAAGTGGAAAATTAATTCAGACCAAAGGAAAAGGTGCATCCGGATCGTTTAAATTGCCTGTTGCCTCGAAGGCCAAGAGTGGCGAGTCTAAAAAGCCAACTGTGAAAAGTGTTGATAAGAAAGTGAAGAAGGACAAGGCAGTCAAATCTGACAAGAAGCCGAAAAGTCCAAAGAAAGCGGCCGAGAAGAAAAAATCGACTGCTGCCGCGGCTAAAACCGCCAAAAAGGCTGGAACAGTGAAAGCGAAAGTGGCCCCCAAGCAGAAGCCTACAAAACCATCTAAAGCTGGAGTTAAAGCTGCTAAATCACCCAAAGCAAAGAAAATTCCAACTACAACGAAAAAAGTTGCTGCTAAGAAGCCAGCAAAGAAGTGAATTAATTACAATTCATCAGAAAACAATAATAATTAAAAAGTCCTTTTCAGGGCTACCAAATTATTAAACAAAGAGTAAACTTAATTCGCATTAATTATAATATTTCATTACATTTATGGCCTTTGTTGATATGAATGTTTTTTCTTTGGTTTCCCTGCAATATAGTCTGCCAATATTTGCTTCTATTTAAACGAAAATTATGTGATTTTTTCATAATAATTTCTCTAAAGATAATCATAAAACACAATTAACGTGATAAAATTTTATTTTAGTATTTTTGTTACCACCAAATTGAAATAGAGTCTATGGAGAAATATTCTGCAAGTCTGCTATGGAAGTGGATGAGATTGTTTGAATAGCGTTGAGAAAAGTTACTATAATCTAGACTATTTGGTGTAATATTTTTATTGAAAATATTTAATACGTTGCCTGAAAGAATGATTTTCATCAATACCCATAAATTTACACGAAAAATGCATTATTTCTTCTATTATTATTGTGGCCCCCAAGCAGAAGCCTACAAAACCATCTAAAGCTGGAGTTAAAGCTGCTAAATCACCCAAAGCAAAGAAAATTCCAACTACAACGAAAAAAGTTGCTGCTAAGAAGCCAGCAAAGAAGTGAATTAATTACAATTCATCAGAAAACAATAATAATTAAAAAGTCCTTTTCAGGGCTACCAAATTATTAAACAAAGAGTAAACCTAATTCGCATTAATTATAATATTTCATTACATTTATGGCCTTTGTTGATATGAATGTTTTTTCTTTGGTTTCCCTGCAATATAGTCTGCCAATATTTGCTTCTATTTAAACGAAAATTATGTGATTTTTTCATAATAATTTCTCTAAAGATAATCATAAAACATAATTAACGTGATAAAATTTTATTTTAGTATTTTTGTTACCACCAAATTGAAATAGAGTCTATGGAGAAATATTCTGCAAGTCTGCTATGGAAGTGGATGAGATTGTTTGAATAGCGTTGAGAAAAGTTACTGTAATCTAGACTATTTGGTGTAATATTTTTATTGAAAATATTTAATACGTTGCCTGAAAGAATGATTTTCATCAATACCCATAAATTTACACGAAAAATGCATTATTTCTTCTATTATTATTGCTTTTTCGTAAATATTGCAATTTTATATGCACGAAAACACGCATATTTGACCAAATTACGTGAAAACTAACAATGATATCGCCATTTAAGTTATATTTATAATTTTCTACATGTCCTATTTAATTAATAAAAGTAAAATATACTGAAAATTCCCAATAATAAAAAAGTTATTTCAGTTTGAATGTCTACGAATTTGTACAAAAATACGAATTTCTTCAGTGAAATATGAAAAATAATTTCACGCTCTTCTACAAGATTCTCACAGTGGGTACTTGAGTAAACCTCGGATTGGAGAAAAATTGAATTAAAAGTTCGTAATTAGTTGCGCATTTAAAGTGATTCTTGTGAAATAAAGTGAAAGAAAAAGTTTGTGAAAATGGCAGATTCGAGTGCTGAAGCTAAAGTTGCCACTCCTAGTAGTGAAACAAAGAAAGTCAAGAAAGCCGCTGCCTCTAAGAAGCCAGCCGCTAAGCCTACCCACCCACCAACTTCAGAAATGGTTAATAAAGCGATTGAAAATTTAAAGGAACGTGGTGGCTCTTCATTAATTGCCATTAAGAAATATTTAGCGTCAACGTACAAGGTTGATGCAAATAAAGTTGCGCCGTTTATTAAAAAATATGTGAAAAGTGCAGTTGCAAGTGGAAAATTAATTCAGACCAAAGGAAAAGGTGCATCCGGATCGTTTAAATTGCCTGTTGCCTCGAAGGCCAAGAGTGGCGAGTCTAAAAAGCCAACTGTGAAAAGTGTTGATAAGAAAGTGAAGAAGGACAAGGCAGTCAAATCTGACAAGAAGCCGAAAAGTCCAAAGAAAGCGGCCGGAAGAAAAAATCGACTGCTGCCGCGGCTAAAACCGCCAAAAAGGCTGGAACAGTGAAAGCGAAAGTGGCCCCCAAGCAGAAGCCTACAAAACCATCTAAAACTGGAGTTAAAGCTGCTAAATCACCCAAAGCAAAGAAAATTCCAACTACAACGAAAAAAGTTGCTGCTAAGAAGCCAGCAAAGAAGTGAATTAATTACAATTCATCAGAAAACAATAATAATTAAAAAGTCCTTTTCAGGGCTACCAAATTATTAAACAAAGAGTAAACTTAATTCGCATTAATTATAATATTTCATTACATTTATGGCCTTTGTTGATATGAATGTTTTTTCTTTGGTTTCCCTGCAATATAGTCTGCCAATATTTGCTTCTATTTAAACGAAAATTATGTGATTTTTTCATAATAATTTCTCTAAAGATAATCATAAAACACAATTAACGTGATAAAATTTTATTTTAGTATTTTTGTTACCACCAAATTGAAATAGAGTCTATGGAGAAATATTCTGCAAGTCTGCTATGGAAGTGGATGAGATTGTTTGAATAGCGTTGAGAAAAGTTACTATAATCTAGACTATTTGGTGTAATATTTTTATTGAAAATATTTAATACGTTGCCTGAAAGAATGATTTTCATCAATACCCATAAATTTACACGAAAAATGCATTATTTCTTCTATTATTATTGTGGCCCCCAAGCAGAAGCCTACAAAACCATCTAAAGCTGGAGTTAAAGCTGCTAAATCACCCAAAGCAAAGAAAATTCCAACTACAACGAAAAAAGTTGCTGCTAAGAAGCCAGCAAAGAAGTGAATTAATTACAATTCATCAGAAAACAATAATAATTAAAAAGTCCTTTTCAGGGCTACCAAATTATTAAACAAAGAGTAAACTTAATTCGCATTAATTATAATATTTCATTACATTTATGGCCTTTGTTGATATGAATGTTTTTTCTTTGGTTTCCCTGCAATATAGTCTGCCAATATTTGCTTCTATTTAAACGAAAATTATGTGATTTTTTCATAATAATTTCTCTAAAGATAATCATAAAACATAATTAACGTGATAAAATTTTATTTTAGTATTTTTGTTACCACCAAATTGAAATAGAGTCTATGGAGAAATATTCTGCAAGTCTGCTATGGAAGTGGATGAGATTGTTTGAATAGCGTTGAGAAAAGTTACTATAATCTAGACTATTTGGTGTAATATTTTTATTGAAAATATTTAATACGTTGCCTGAAAGAATGATTTTCATCAATACCCATAAATTTACACGAAAAATGCATTATTTCTTCTATTATTATTGCTTTTTCGTAAATATTGCAATTTTATATGCACGAAAACACGCATATTTGACCAAATTACGTGAAAACTAAAAATGATATCGCCATTTAAGTTATATTTATAATTTTCTACATGTCCTATTTAATTAATAAAAGTAAAATATACTGAAAATTCCCAATAATAAAAAAGTTATTTCAGTTTGAATGTCTACGAATTTGTACAAAAATACGAATTTTTTCAGTGAAATATGAAAAATAATTCCACGCTCTTCTACAAGATTCTCACAGTGGGTACTTGAGTAAACCTCGGATTGGAGAAAAATTGAATTAAAAGTTCGTAATTAGTTGCGCATTTAAAGTGATTCTTGTGAAATAAAGTGAAAGAAAAAGTTTGTGAAAATGGCAGATTCGAGTGCTGAAGCTAAAGTTGCCACTCCTAGTAGTGAAACAAAGAAAGTCAAGAAAGCCGCTGCCTCTAAGAAGCCAGCCGCTAAGCCTACCCACCCACCAACTTCAGAAATGGTTAATAAAGCGATTGAAAATTTAAAGGAACGTGGTGGCTCTTCATTAATTGCCATTAAGAAATATTTAGCGTCAACGTACAAGGTTGATGCAAATAAAGTTGCGCCGTTTATTAAAAAATATGTGAAAAGTGCAGTTGCAAGTGGAAAATTAATTCAGACCAAAGGAAAAGGTGCATCCGGATCGTTTAAATTGCCTGTTGCCTCGAAGGCCAAGAGTGGCGAGTCTAAAAAGCCAACTGTGAAAAGTGTTGATAAGAAAGTGAAGAAGGACAAGGCAGTCAAATCTGACAAGAAGCCGAAAAGTCCAAAGAAAGCGGCCGAGAAGAAAAAATCGACTGCTGCCGCGGCTAAAACCGCCAAAAAGGCTGGAACAGTGAAAGCGAAAGTGGCCCCCAAGCAGAAGCCTACAAAACCATCTAAAGCTGGAGTTAAAGCTGCTAAATCACCCAAAGCAAAGAAAATTCCAACTACAACGAAAAAAGTTGCTGCTAAGAAGCCAGCAAAGAAGTGAATTAATTACAATTCATCAGAAAACAATAATAATTAAAAAGTCCTTTTCAGGGCTACCAAATTATTAAACAAAGAGTAAACTTAATTCGCATTAATTATAATATTTCATTACATTTATGGCCTTTGTTGATATGAATGTTTTTTCTTTGGTTTCCCTGCAATATAGTCTGCCAATATTTGCTTCTATTTAAACGAAAATTATGTGATTTTTTCATAATAATTTCTCTAAAGATAATCATAAAACACAATTAACGTGATAAAATTTTATTTTAGTATTTTTGTTACCACCAAATTGAAATAGAGTCTATGGAGAAATATTCTGCAAGTCTGCTATGGAAGTGGATGAGATTGTTTGAATAGCGTTGAGAAAAGTTACTATAATCTAGACTATTTGGTGTAATATTTTTATTGAAAATATTTAATACGTTGCCTGAAAGAATGATTTTCATCAATACCCATAAATTTACACGAAAAATGCATTATTTCTTCTATTATTATTGTGGCCCCCAAGCAGAAGCCTACAAAACCATCTAAAGCTGGAGTTAAAGCTGCTAAATCACCCAAAGCAAAGAAAATTCCAACTACAACGAAAAAAGTTGCTGCTAAGAAGCCAGCAAAGAAGTGAATTAATTACAATTCATCAGAAAACAATAATAATTAAAAAGTCCTTTTCAGGGCTACCAAATTATTAAACAAAGAGTAAACTTAATTCGCATTAATTATAATATTTCATTACATTTATGGCCTTTGTTGATATGAATGTTTTTTCTTTGGTTTCCCTGCAATATAGTCTGCCAATATTTGCTTCTATTTAAACGAAAATTATGTGATTTTTTCATAATAATTTCTCTAAAGATAATCATAAAACATAATTAACGTGATAAAATTTTATTTTAGTATTTTTGTTACCACCAAATTGAAATAGAGTCTATGGAGAAATATTCTGCAAGTCTGCTATGGAAGTGGATGAGATTGTTTGAATAGCGTTGAGAAAAGTTACTATAATCTAGACTATTTGGTGTAATATTTTTATTGAAAATATTTAATACGTTGCCTGAAAGAATGATTTTCATCAATACCCATAAATTTACACGAAAAATGCATTATTTCTTCTATTATTATTGCTTTTTCGTAAATATTGCAATTTTATATGCACGAAAACACGCATATTTGACCAAATTACGTGAAAACTAAAAATGATATCGCCATTTAAGTTATATTTATAATTTTCTACATGTCCTATTTAATTAATAAAAGTAAAATATACTGAAAATTCCCAATAATAAAAAAGTTATTTCAGTTTGAATGTCTACGAATTTGTACAAAAATACGAATTTTTTCAGTGAAATATGAAAAATAATTCCACGCTCTTCTACAAGATTCTCACAGTGGGTACTTGAGTAAACCTCGGATTGGAGAAAAATTGAATTAAAAGTTCGTAATTAGTTGCGCATTTAAAGTGATTCTTGTGAAATAAAGTGAAAGAAAAAGTTTGTGAAAATGGCAGATTCGAGTGCTGAAGCTAAAGTTGCCACTCCTAGTAGTGAAACAAAGAAAGTCAAGAAAGCCGCTGCCTCTAAGAAGCCAGCCGCTAAGCCTACCCACCCACCAACTTCAGAAATGGTTAATAAAGCGATTGAAAATTTAAAGGAACGTGGTGGCTCTTCATTAATTGCCATTAAGAAATATTTAGCGTCAACGTACAAGGTTGATGCAAATAAAGTTGCGCCGTTTATTAAAAAATATGTGAAAAGTGCAGTTGCAAGTGGAAAATTAATTCAGACCAAAGGAAAAGGTGCATCCGGATCGTTTAAATTGCCTGTTGCCTCGAAGGCCAAGAGTGGCGAGTCTAAAAAGCCAACTGTGAAAAGTGTTGATAAGAAAGTGAAGAAGGACAAGGCAGTCAAATCTGACAAGAAGCCGAAAAGTCCAAAGAAAGCGGCCGAGAAGAAAAAATCGACTGCTGCCGCGGCTAAAACCGCCAAAAAGGCTGGAACAGTGAAAGCGAAAGTGGCCCCCAAGCAGAAGCCTACAAAACCATCTAAAGCTGGAGTTAAAGCTGCTAAATCACCCAAAGCAAAGAAAATTCCAACTACAACGAAAAAAGTTGCTGCTAAGAAGCCAGCAAAGAAGTGAATTAATTACAATTCATCAGAAAACAATAATAATTAAAAAGTCCTTTTCAGGGCTACCAAATTATTAAACAAAGAGTAAACTTAATTCGCATTAATTATAATATTTCATTACATTTATGGCCTTTGTTGATATGAATGTTTTTTCTTTGGTTTCCCTGCAATATAGTCTGCCAATATTTGCTTCTATTTAAACGAAAATTATGTGATTTTTTCATAATAATTTCTCTAAAGATAATCATAAAACACAATTAACGTGATAAAATTTTATTTTAGTATTTTTGTTACCACCAAATTGAAATAGAGTCTATGGAGAAATATTCTGCAAGTCTGCTATGGAAGTGGATGAGATTGTTTGAATAGCGTTGAGAAAAGTTACTATAATCTAGACTATTTGGTGTAATATTTTTATTGAAAATATTTAATACGTTGCCTGAAAGAATGATTTTCATCAATACCCATAAATTTACACGAAAAATGCATTATTTCTTCTATTATTATTGTGGCCCCCAAGCAGAAGCCTACAAAACCATCTAAAGCTGGAGTTAAAGCTGCTAAATCACCCAAAGCAAAGAAAATTCCAACTACAACGAAAAAAGTTGCTGCTAAGAAGCCAGCAAAGAAGTGAATTAATTACAATTCATCAGAAAACAATAATAATTAAAAAGTCCTTTTCAGGGCTACCAAATTATTAAACAAAGAGTAAACTTAATTCGCATTAATTATAATATTTCATTACATTTATGGCCTTTGTTGATATGAATGTTTTTTCTTTGGTTTCCCTGCAATATAGTCTGCCAATATTTGCTTCTATTTAAACGAAAATTATGTGATTTTTTCATAATAATTTCTCTAAAGATAATCATAAAACATAATTAACGTGATAAAATTTTATTTTAGTATTTTTGTTACCACCAAATTGAAATAGAGTCTATGGAGAAATATTCTGCAAGTCTGCTATGGAAGTGGATGAGATTGTTTGAATAGCGTTGAGAAAAGTTACTATAATCTAGACTATTTGGTGTAATATTTTTATTGAAAATATTTAATACGTTGCCTGAAAGAATGATTTTCATCAATACCCATAAATTTACACGAAAAATGCATTATTTCTTCTATTATTATTGCTTTTTCGTAAATATTGCAATTTTATATGCACGAAAACACGCATATTTGACCAAATTACGTGAAAACTAAAAATGATATCGCCATTTAAGTTATATTTATAATTTTCTACATGTCCTATTTAATTAATAAAAGTAAAATATACTGAAAATTCCCAATAATAAAAAAGTTATTTCAGTTTGAATGTCTACGAATTTGTACAAAAATACGAATTTTTTCAGTGAAATATGAAAAATAATTCCACGCTCTTCTACAAGATTCTCACAGTGGGTACTTGAGTAAACCTCGGATTGGAGAAAAATTGAATTAAAAGTTCGTAATTAGTTGCGCATTTAAAGTGATTCTTGTGAAATAAAGTGAAAGAAAAAGTTTGTGAAAATGGCAGATTCGAGTGCTGAAGCTAAAGTTGCCACTCCTAGTAGTGAAACAAAGAAAGTCAAGAAAGCCGCTGCCTCTAAGAAGCCAGCCGCTAAGCCTACCCACCCACCAACTTCAGAAATGGTTAATAAAGCGATTGAAAATTTAAAGGAACGTGGTGGCTCTTCATTAATTGCCATTAAGAAATATTTAGCGTCAACGTACAAGGTTGATGCAAATAAAGTTGCGCCGTTTATTAAAAAATATGTGAAAAGTGCAGTTGCAAGTGGAAAATTAATTCAGACCAAAGGAAAAGGTGCATCCGGATCGTTTAAATTGCCTGTTGCCTCGAAGGCCAAGAGTGGCGAGTCTAAAAAGCCAACTGTGAAGAGTGTTGATAAGAAAGTGAAGAAGGACAAGGCAGTCAAATCTGACAAGAAGCCGAAAAGTCCAAAGAAAGCGGCCGAGAAGAAAAAATCGACTGCTGCCGCGGCTAAAACCGCCAAAAAGGCTGGAACAGTGAAAGCGAAAGTGGCCCCCAAGCAGAAGCCTACAAAACCATCTAAAGCTGGAGTTAAAGCTGCTAAATCACCCAAAGCAAAGAAAATTCCAACTACAACGAAAAAAGTTGCTGCTAAGAAGCCAGCAAAGAAGTGAATTAATCACAATTCATCAGAAAACAATAATAATTAAAAAGTCCTTTTCAGGGCTACCAAATTATTAAACAAAGAGTAAACTTAATTCGCATTAATTATAATATTTCATTACATTTATGGCCTTTGTTGATATGAATGTTTTTTCTTTGGTTTCCCTGCAATATAGTCTGCCAATATTTGCTTCTATTTAAACGAAAATTATGTGATTTTTTCATAATAATTTCTCTAAAGATAATCATAAAACATAATTAACGTGATAAAATTTTATTTTAGTATTTTTGTTACCACCAAATTGAAATAGAGTCTATGGAGAAATATTCTGCAAGTCTGCTATGGAAGTGGATGAGATTGTTTGAATAGCGTTGAGAAAAGTTACTATAATCTAGACTATTTGGTGTAATATTTTTATTGAAAATATTTAATACGTTGCCTGAAAGAATGATTTTCATCAATACCCATAAATTTACACGAAAAATGCATTATTTCTTCTATTATTATTGCTTTTTCGTAAATATTGCAATTTTATATGCACGAAAACACGCATATTTGACCAAATTACGTGAAAACTAAAAATGATATCGCCATTTAAGTTATATTTATAATTTTCTACATGTCCTATTTAATTAATAAAAGTAAAATATACTGAAAATTCCCAATAATAAAAAAGTTATTTCAGTTTGAATGTCTACGAATTTGTACAAAAATACGAATTTCTTCAGTGAAATATGAAAAATAATTTCACGCTCTTCTACAAGATTCTCACAGTGGGTACTTGAGTAAACCTCGGATTGGAGAAAAATTGAATTAAAAGTTCGTAATTAGTTGCGCATTTAAAGTGATTCTTGTGAAATAAAGTGAAAGAAAAAGTTTGTGAAAATGGCAGATTCGAGTGCTGAAGCTAAAGTTGCCACTCCTAGTAGTGAAACAAAGAAAGTCAAGAAAGCCGCTGCCTCTAAGAAGCCAGCCGCTAAGCCTACCCACCCACCAACTTCAGAAATGGTTAATAAAGCGATTGAAAATTTAAAGGAACGTGGTGGCTCTTCATTAATTGCCATTAAGAAATATTTAGCGTCAACGTACAAGGTTGATGCAAATAAAGTTGCGCCGTTTATTAAAAAATATGTGAAAAGTGCAGTTGCAAGTGGAAAATTAATTCAGACCAAAGGAAAAGGTGCATCCGGATCGTTTAAATTGCCTGTTGCCTCGAAGGCCAAGAGTGGCGAGTCTAAAAAGCCAACTGTGAAGAGTGTTGATAAGAAAGTGAAGAAGGACAAGGCAGTCAAATCTGACAAGAAGCCGAAAAGTCCAAAGAAAGCGGCCGAGAAGAAAAAATCGACTGCTGCCGCGGCTAAAACCGCCAAAAAGGCTGGAACAGTGAAAGCGAAAGTGGCCCCCAAGCAGAAGCCTACAAAACCATCTAAAGCTGGAGTTAAAGCTGCTAAATCACCCAAAGCAAAGAAAATTCCAACTACAACGAAAAAAGTTGCTGCTAAGAAGCCAGCAAAGAAGTGAATTAATCACAATTCATCAGAAAACAATAATAATTAAAAAGTCCTTTTCAGGGCTACCAAATTATTAAACAAAGAGTAAACTTAATTCGCATTAATTATAATATTTCATTACATTTATGGCCTTTGTTGATATGAATGTTTTTTCTTTGGTTTCCCTGCAATATAGTCTGCCAATATTTGCTTCTATTTAAACGAAAATTATGTGATTTTTTCATAATAATTTCTCTAAAGATAATCATAAAACATAATTAACGTGATAAAATTTTATTTTAGTATTTTTGTTACCACCAAATTGAAATAGAGTCTATGGAGAAATATTCTGCAAGTCTGCTATGGAAGTGGATGAGATTGTTTGAATAGCGTTGAGAAAAGTTACTATAATCTAGACTATTTGGTGTAATATTTTTATTGAAAATATTTAATACGTTGCCTGAAAGAATGATTTTCATCAATACCCATAAATTTACACGAAAAATGCATTATTTCTTCTATTATTATTGCTTTTTCGTAAATATTGCAATTTTATATGCACGAAAACACGCATATTTGACCAAATTACGTGAAAACTAAAAATGATATGGCCATTTAAGTTATATTTATAATTTTCTACATGTCCTATTTAATTAATAAAAGTAAAATATACTGAAAATTCCCAATAATAAAAAAGTTATTTCAGTTTGAATGTCTACGAATTTGTACAAAAATACGAATTTCTTCAGTGAAATAAGAAAAATAATTACACGCTGTTCTACAAGATTCTCACAGTGGGTACTTGAGTAAACCTCATATTGGAGAAAAACTGAATTAAAAGTTCGTGATTAGTTGCGCATTTAAAGTGATTCTTGTGAAATAAAGTGAAAGAAAAAGTTTGTGAAAATGGCAGATTCGAGTGCTGAAGCTAAAGTTGCCACTCCTAGTAGTGAAACAAAGAAAGTCAAGAAAGCCGCTGCCTCTAAGAAGCCATCCGCTAAGCCTACCCACCCACCAACTTCAGAAATGGTTAATAAAGCGATTGAAAATTTAAAGGAACGTGGTGGCTCTTCATTAATTGCCATTAAGAAATATTTAGCGTCAACGTACAAGGTTGATGCAAATAAAGTTGCGCCGTTTATTAAAAAATATGTGAAAAGTGCAGTTGCAAGTGGAAAATTAATTCAGACCAAAGGAAAAGGTGCATCCGGATCGTTTAAATTGCCTGTTGCCTCGAAGGCCAAGAGTGGCGAGTCTAAAAAGCCAACTGTGAAAAGTGTTGATAAGAAAGTGAAGAAGGACAAGGCAGTCAAATCTGACAAGAAGCCGAAAAGTCCAAAGACCGAGAAGAAAAAATCGACTGCTGCCGCGGCTAAAACCGCCAAAAAGGCTGGAACAGTGAAAGCGAAAGTGGCCCCCAAGCAGAAGCCTACAAAACCATCTAAAGCTGGAGTTAAAGCTGCTAAATCACCCAAAGCAAAGAAAATTCCTGCATCTGCTAAGAAGCCAGCAAAGAAGTGAGTTAATCACAATTCATCAGAAAACAATAATAATTAAAAAGTCCTTTTCAGGGCTACCAAATTATTAAACAAAGAGTAAACTTAATTCGCATTAATTATAATATTTCATTACATTAATTGCCATTAAGAAATATTTAGCGTCAACGTACAAGGTTGATGCAAATAAAGTTGCGCCGTTTATTAAAAAATATGTGAAAAGTGCAGTTGCAAGTGGAAAATTAATTCAGACCAAAGGAAAAGGTGCATCCGGATCGTTTAAATTGCCTGTTGCCTCGAAGGCCAAGAGTGGCGAGTCTAAAAAGCCAACTGTGAAAAGTGTTGATAAGAAAGTGAAGAAGGACAAGGCAGTCAAATCTGACAAGAAGCCGAAAAGTCCAAAGAAAGCGGCCGAGAAGAAAAAATCGACTGCTGCCGCGGCTAAAACCGCCAAAAAGGCTGGAACAGTGAAAGCGAAAGTGGCCCCCAAGCAGAAGCCTACAAAACCATCTAAAGCTGGAGTTAAAGCTGCTAAATCACCCAAAGCAAAGAAAATTCCTGCATCTGCTAAGAAGCCAGCAAAGAAGTGAGTTAATCACAATTCATCAGAAAACAATAATAATTAAAAAGTCCTTTTCAGGGCTACCAAATTATTAAACAAAGAGTAAACTTAATTCGCATTAATTATAATATTTCATTACATTAATTGCCATTAAGAAATATTTAGCGTCAACGTACAAGGTTGATGCAAATAAAGTTGCGCCGTTTATTAAAAAATATGTGAAAAGTGCAGTTGCAAGTGGAAAATTAATTCAGACCAAAGGAAAAGGTGCATCCGGATCGTTTAAATTGCCTGTTGCCTCGAAGGCCAAGAGTGGCGAGTCTGAAAAGCCAACTGTGAAAAGTGTTGATAAGAAAGTGAAGAAGGACAAGGCAGTCAAATCTGACAAGAAGCCGAAAAGTCCAAAGAAAGCGGCCGAGAAGAAAAAATCGACTGCTGCCGCGGCTAAAACCGCCAAAAAGGCTGGAACAGTGAAAGCGAAAGTGGCCCCCAAGCAGAAGCCTACAAAACCATCTAAAGCTGGAGTTAAAGCTGCTAAATCACCCAAAGCAAAGAAAATTCCTGCATCTGCTAAGAAGCCAGCAAAGAAGTGAGTTAATCACAATTCATCAGAAAACAATAATAATTAAAAAGTCCTTTTCAGGGCTACCAAATTATTAAACAAAGAGTAAACTTAATTCGCATTAATTATAATATTTCATTACATTAATTGCCATTAAGAAATATTTAGCGTCAACGTACAAGGTTGATGCAAATAAAGTTGCGCCGTTTATTAAAAAATATGTGAAAAGTGCAGTTGCAAGTGGAAAATTAATTCAGACCAAAGGAAAAGGTGCATCCGGATCGTTTAAATTGCCTGTTGCCTCGAAGGCCAAGAGTGGCGAGTCTAAAAAGCCAACTGTGAAAAGTGTTGATAAGAAAGTGAAGAAGGACAAGGCAGTCAAATCTGACAAGAAGCCGAAAAGTCCAAAGAAAGCGGCCGAGAAGAAAAAATCGACTGCTGCCGCGGCTAAAACCGCCAAAAAGGCTGGAACAGTGAAAGCGAAAGTGGCCCCCAAGCAGAAGCCTACAAAACCATCTAAAGCTGGAGTTAAAGCTGCTAAATCACCCAAAGCAAAGAAAATTCCTGCATCTGCTAAGAAGCCAGCAAAGAAGTGAGTTAATCACAATTCATCAGAAAACAATAATAATTAAAAAGTCCTTTTCAGGGCTACCAAATTATTAAACAAAGAGTAAACTTAATTCGCATTAATTATAATATTTCATTACATTAATTGCCATTAAGAAATATTTAGCGTCAACGTACAAGGTTGATGCAAATAAAGTTGCGCCGTTTATTAAAAAATATGTGAAAAGTGCAGTTGCAAGTGGAAAATTAATTCAGACCAAAGGAAAAGGTGCATCCGGATCGTTTAAATTGCCTGTTGCCTCGAAGGCCAAGAGTGGCGAGTCTAAAAAGCCAACTGTGAAAAGTGTTGATAAGAAAGTGAAGAAGGACAAGGCAGTCAAATCTGACAAGAAGCCGAAAAGTCCAAAGAAAGCGGCCGAGAAGAAAAAATCGACTGCTGCCGCGGCTAAAACCGCCAAAAAGGCTGGAACAGTGAAAGCGAAAGTGGCCCCCAAGCAGAAGCCTACAAAACCATCTAAAGCTGGAGTTAAAGCTGCTAAATCACCCAAAGCAAAGAAAATTCCTGCATCTGCTAAGAAGCCAGCAAAGAAGTGAGTTAATCACAATTCATCAGAAAACAATAATAATTAAAAAGTCCTTTTCAGGGCTACCAAATTATTAAACAAAGAGTAAACTTAATTCGCATTAATTATAATATTTCATTACATTAATTGCCATTAAGAAATATTTAGCGTCAACGTACAAGGTTGATGCAAATAAAGTTGCGCCGTTTATTAAAAAATATGTGAAAAGTGCAGTTGCAAGTGGAAAATTAATTCAGACCAAAGGAAAAGGTGCATCCGGATCGTTTAAATTGCCTGTTGCCTCGAAGGCCAAGAGTGGCGAGTCTAAAAAGCCAACTGTGAAAAGTGTTGATAAGAAAGTGAAGAAGGACAAGGCAGTCAAATCTCACAAGAAGCCGAAAAGTCCAAAGACCGAGAAGAAAAAATCGACTGCTGCCGCGGCTAAAACCGCCAAAAAGGCTGGAACAGTGAAAGCGAAAGTGGCCCCCAAGCAGAAGCCTACAAAACCATCTAAAGCTGGAGTTAAAGCTGCTAAATCACCCAAAGCAAAGAAAATTCCAACTACAACGAAAAAAGTTGCTGCTAAGAAGCCAGCAAAGAAGTGAATTAATCACAATTCATCAGAAAACAATAATTAAAAAGTCCTTTTCAGGGCTACCAAATTATTAAACAAAGAGTAAACTTAATTCGCATTAATTATAATATTTCATTACATTTATGGCCTTTGTTGATATGAATGTTTTTTCTTTGGTTTCCCTGCAATATAGTCTGCCAATATTTGCTTCTATTTAAACGAAAATTATGTGATTTTTTCATAATAATTTCTCTAAAGATAATCATAAAACATAATTAACGTGATAAAATTTTATTTTAGTATTTTTGTTACCACCAAATTGAAATAGAGTCTATGGAGAAATATTCTGCAAGTCTGCTATGGAAGTGGATGAGATTGTTTGAATAGCGTTGAGAAAAGTCACTATAATCTAGACTATTTGGTGTAATATTTTTATTGAAAATATTTAATACGTTACCTGAAAGAATGATTTTCATCAATACCCATAAATTTACACGAGAAATGCATTATTTCTTCTATTATTATTGCTTTTTCGTAAATATTGCAATTTTATATGCACGAAAACACGCATATTTGACCAAATTACGTGAAAACTAAAAATGATATCGCCATTTAAGTTATATTTATAATTTTCTACATGTCCTATTTAATTAATAAAAGTAAAATATACTGAAAATTCCCAATAATAAAAAAGTTATTTCAGTTTGAATGTCTACGAATTTGTACAAAAATACGAATTTCTACAGAGAAAAATGAAAAATAATTACACGCTCTTCTACAAGATTCTCACAGTGGGTACTTGAGTAAACCTCATATTGGAGAAAAATTGAATTAAAAGTTTGTGATTAGTTGCGCATTTTAAGTGATTCTTGTGAAATAAAGTGAAAGAAAAAGTTTGTGAAAATGGCAGATTCGAGTGCTGAAGCTAAAGTTGCCACTCCTAGTAGTGAAACAAAGAAAGTCAAGAAAGCCGCTGCCTCTAAGAAGCCAGCCGCTAAGCCTACCCACCCACCAACTTCAGAAATGGTTAATAAAGCGATTGAAAATTTAAAGGAACGTGGTGGCTCTTCATTAATTGCCATTAAGAAATATTTAGCGTCAACGTACAAGGTTGATGCAAATAAAGTTGCGCCGTTTATTAAAAAATATGTGAAAAGTGCAGTTGCAAGTGGAAAATTAATTCAGACCAAAGGAAAAGGTGCATCCGGATCGTTTAAATTGCCTGTTGCCTCGAAGGCCAAGAGTGGCGAGTCTAAAAAGCCAACTGTGAAGAGTGTTGATAAGAAAGTGAAGAAGGACAAGGCAGTCAAATCTGACAAGAAGCCGAAAAGTCCAAAGAAAGCGGCCGAGAAGAAAAAATCGACTGCTGCCGCGGCTAAAACCGCCAAAAAGGCTGGAACAGTGAAAGCGAAAGTGGCCCCCAAGCAGAAGCCTACAAAACCATCTAAAGCTGGAGTTAAAGCTGCTAAATCACCCAAAGCAAAGAAAATTCCAACTACAACGAAAAAAGTTGCTGCTAAGAAGCCAGCAAAGAAGTGAATTAATCACAATTCATCAGAAAACAATAATAATTAAAAAGTCCTTTTCAGGGCTACCAAATTATTAAACAAAGAGTAAACTTAATTCGCATTAATTATAATATTTCATTACATTTATGGCCTTTGTTGATATGAATGTTTTTTCTTTGGTTTCCCTGCAATATAGTCTGCCAATATTTGCTTCTATTTAAACGAAAATTATGTGATTTTTTCATAATAATTTCTCTAAAGATAATCATAAAACATAATTAACGTGATAAAATTTTATTTTAGTATTTTTGTTACCACCAAATTGAAATAGAGTCTATGGAGAAATATTCTGCAAGTCTGCTATGGAAGTGGATGAGATTGTTTGAATAGCGTTGAGAAAAGTTACTATAATCTAGACTATTTGGTGTAATATTTTTATTGAAAATATTTAATACGTTGCCTGAAAGAATGATTTTCATCAATACCCATAAATTTACACGAAAAATGCATTATTTCTTCTATTATTATTGCTTTTTCGTAAATATTGCAATTTTATATGCACGAAAACACGCATATTTGACCAAATTACGTGAAAACTAAAAATGATATGGCCATTTAAGTTATATTTATAATTTTCTACATGTCCTATTTAATTAATAAAAGTAAAATATACTGAAAATTCCCAATAATAAAAAAGTTATTTCAGTTTGAATGTCTACGAATTTGTACAAAAATACGAATTTCTTCAGTGAAATAAGAAAAATAATTACACGCTGTTCTACAAGATTCTCACAGTGGGTACTTGAGTAAACCTCATATTGGAGAAAAACTGAATTAAAAGTTCGTGATTAGTTGCGCATTTAAAGTGATTCTTGTGAAATAAAGTGAAAGAAAAAGTTTGTGAAAATGGCAGATTCGAGTGCTGAAGCTAAAGTTGCCACTCCTAGTAGTGAAACAAAGAAAGTCAAGAAAGCCGCTGCCTCTAAGAAGCCATCCGCTAAGCCTACCCACCCACCAACTTCAGAAATGGTTAATAAAGCGATTGAAAATTTAAAGGAACGTGGTGGCTCTTCATTAATTGCCATTAAGAAATATTTAGCGTCAACGTACAAGGTTGATGCAAATAAAGTTGCGCCGTTTATTAAAAAATATGTGAAAAGTGCAGTTGCAAGTGGAAAATTAATTCAGACCAAAGGAAAAGGTGCATCCGGATCGTTTAAATTGCCTGTTGCCTCGAAGGCCAAGAGTGGCGAGTCTAAAAAGCCAACTGTGAAAAGTGTTGATAAGAAAGTGAAGAAGGACAAGGCAGTCAAATCTGACAAGAAGCCGAAAAGTCCAAAGAAAGCGGCCGAGAAGAAAAAATCGACTGCTGCCGCGGCTAAAACCGCCAAAAAGGCTGGAACAGTGAAAGCGAAAGTGGCCCCCAAGCAGAAGCCTACAAAACCATCTAAAGCTGGAGTTAAAGCTGCTAAATCACCCAAAGCAAAGAAAATTCCTGCATCTGCTAAGAAGCCAGCAAAGAAGTGAGTTAATCACAATTCATCAGAAAACAATAATAATTAAAAAGTCCTTTTCAGGGCTACCAAATTATTAAACAAAGAGTAAACTTAATTCGCATTAATTATAATATTTCATTACATTAATTGCCATTAAGAAATATTTAGCGTCAACGTACAAGGTTGATGCAAATAAAGTTGCGCCGTTTATTAAAAAATATGTGAAAAGTGCAGTTGCAAGTGGAAAATTAATTCAGACCAAAGGAAAAGGTGCATCCGGATCGTTTAAATTGCCTGTTGCCTCGAAGGCCAAGAGTGGCGAGTCTAAAAAGCCAACTGTGAAAAGTGTTGATAAGAAAGTGAAGAAGGACAAGGCAGTCAAATCTGACAAGAAGCCGAAAAGTCCAAAGAAAGCGGCCGAGAAGAAAAAATCGACTGCTGCCGCGGCTAAAACCGCCAAAAAGGCTGGAACAGTGAAAGCGAAAGTGGCCCCCAAGCAGAAGCCTACAAAACCATCTAAAGCTGGAGTTAAAGCTGCTAAATCACCCAAAGCAAAGAAAATTCCTGCATCTGCTAAGAAGCCAGCAAAGAAGTGAGTTAATCACAATTCATCAGAAAACAATAATAATTAAAAAGTCCTTTTCAGGGCTACCAAATTATTAAACAAAGAGTAAACTTAATTCGCATTAATTATAATATTTCATTACATTAATTGCCATTAAGAAATATTTAGCGTCAACGTACAAGGTTGATGCAAATAAAGTTGCGCCGTTTATTAAAAAATATGTGAAAAGTGCAGTTGCAAGTGGAAAATTAATTCAGACCAAAGGAAAAGGTGCATCCGGATCGTTTAAATTGCCTGTTGCCTCGAAGGCCAAGAGTGGCGAGTCTAAAAAGCCAACTGTGAAAAGTGTTGATAAGAAAGTGAAGAAGGACAAGGCAGTCAAATCTGACAAGAAGCCGAAAAGTCCAAAGAAAGCGGCCGAGAAGAAAAAATCGACTGCTGCCGCGGCTAAAACCGCCAAAAAGGCTGGAACAGTGAAAGCGAAAGTGGCCCCCAAGCAGAAGCCTACAAAACCATCTAAAGCTGGAGTTAAAGCTGCTAAATCACCCAAAGCAAAGAAAATTCCTGCATCTGCTAAGAAGCCAGCAAAGAAGTGAGTTAATCACAATTCATCAGAAAACAATAATAATTAAAAAGTCCTTTTCAGGGCTACCAAATTATTAAACAAAGAGTAAACTTAATTCGCATTAATTATAATATTTCATTACATTAATTGCCATTAAGAAATATTTAGCGTCAACGTACAAGGTTGATGCAAATAAAGTTGCGCCGTTTATTAAAAAATATGTGAAAAGTGCAGTTGCAAGTGGAAAATTAATTCAGACCAAAGGAAAAGGTGCATCCGGATCGTTTAAATTGCCTGTTGCCTCGAAGGCCAAGAGTGGCGAGTCTAAAAAGCCAACTGTGAAAAGTGTTGATAAGAAAGTGAAGAAGGACAAGGCAGTCAAATCTGACAAGAAGCCGAAAAGTCCAAAGACCGAGAAGAAAAAATCGACTGCTGCCGCGGCTAAAACCGCCAAAAAGGCTGGAACAGTGAAAGCGAAAGTGGCCCCCAAGCAGAAGCCTACAAAACCATCTAAAGCTGGAGTTAAAGCTGCTAAATCACCCAAAGCAAAGAAAATTCCAACTACAACGAAAAAAGTTGCTGCTAAGAAGCCAGCAAAGAAGTGAATTAATCACAATTCATCAGAAAACAATAATTAAAAAGTCCTTTTCAGGGCTACCAAATTATTAAACAAAGAGTAAACTTAATTCGCATTAATTATAATATTTCATTACATTTATGGCCTTTGTTGATATGAATGTTTTTTCTTTGGTTTCCCTGCAATATAGTCTGCCAATATTTGCTTCTATTTAAACGAAAATTATGTGATTTTTTCATAATAATTTCTCTAAAGATAATCATAAAACATAATTAACGTGATAAAATTTTATTTTAGTATTTTTGTTACCACCAAATTGAAATAGAGTCTATGGAGAAATATTCTGCAAGTCTGCTATGGAAGTGGATGAGATTGTTTGAATAGCGTTGAGAAAAGTCACTATAATCTAGACTATTTGGTGTAATATTTTTATTGAAAATATTTAATACGTTACCTGAAAGAATGATTTTCATCAATACCCATAAATTTACACGAGAAATGCATTATTTCTTCTATTATTATTGCTTTTTCGTAAATATTGCAATTTTATATGCACGAAAACACGCATATTTGACCAAATTACGTGAAAACTAAAAATGATATCGCCATTTAAGTTATATTTATAATTTTCTACATGTCCTATTTAATTAATAAAAGTAAAATATACTGAAAATTCCCAATAATAAAAAAGTTATTTCAGTTTGAATGTCTACGAATTTGTACAAAAATACGAATTTCTACAGAGAAAAATGAAAAATAATTACACGCTCTTCTACAAGATTCTCACAGTGGGTACTTGAGTAAACCTCATATTGGAGAAAAATTGAATTAAAAGTTTGTGATTAGTTGCGCATTTTAAGTGATTCTTGTGAAATAAAGTGAAAGAAAAAGTTTGTGAAAATGGCAGATTCGAGTGCTGAAGCTAAAGTTGCCACTCCTAGTAGTGAAACAAAGAAAGTCAAGAAAGCCGCTGCCTCTAAGAAGCCAGCCGCTAAGCCTACCCACCCACCAACTTCAGAAATGGTTAATAAAGCGATTGAAAATTTAAAGGAACGTGGTGGCTCTTCATTAATTGCCATTAAGAAATATTTAGCGTCAACGTACAAGGTTGATGCAAATAAAGTTGCGCCGTTTATTAAAAAATATGTGAAAAGTGCAGTTGCAAGTGGAAAATTAATTCAGACCAAAGGAAAAGGTGCATCCGGATCATTTAAATTGCCTGTTGCCTCGAAGGCCAAGAGTGGCGAGTCTAAAAAGCCAACTGTGAAAAGTGTGGATAAGAAAGTGAAGAAGGACAAGGCAGTCAAATCTGACAAGAAGCCGAAAAGTCCAAAGAAAGCGGCCGAGAAGAAAAAATCGACTGCTGCCGCGGCTAAAACCGCCAAAAAGGCTGGAACAGTGAAAGCGAAAGTGGCCCCCAAGCAGAAGCCTACAAAACCATCTAAAGCTGGAGTTAAAGCTGCTAAATCACCCAAAGCAAAGAAAATTCCAACTACAACGAAAAAAGTTGCTGCTAAGAAGCCAGCAAAGAAGTGAATTAATCACAATTCATCAGAAAACAATAATTAAAAAGTCCTTTTCAGGGCTACCAAATTATTAAACAAAGAGTAAACTTAATTCGCATTAATTATAATATTTCATTACATTTATGGCCTTTGTTGATATGAATGTTTTTTCTTTGGTTTCCCTGCAATATAGTCTGCCAATATTTGCTTCTATTTAAACGAAAATTATGTGATTTTTTCATAATAATTTCTCTAAAGATAATCATAAAACATAATTAACGTGATAAAATTTTATTTTAGTATTTTTGTTACCACCAAATTGAAATAGGGTCTATGGAGAAATATTCTGCAAGTCTGCTATGGAAGTGGATGAGATTGTTTGAATAGCGTTGAGAAAAGTCACTATAATCTAGACTATTTGGTGTAATATTTTTATTGAAAATATTTAATACGTTACCTGAAAGAATGATTTTCATCAATACCCATAAATTTACACGAGAAATGCATTATTTCTTCTATTATTATTGCTTTTTCGTAAATATTGCAATTTTATATGCACGAAAACACGCATATTTGACCAAATTACGTGAAAACTAAAAATGATATGGCCATTTAAGTTATATTTATAATTTTCTACATGTCCTATTTAATTAATAAAAGTAAAATATACTGAAAATTCCCAATAATAAAAAAGTTATTTCAGTTTGAATGTCTACGAATTTGTACAAAAATACGAATTTCTTCAGTGAAATAAGAAAAATAATTACACGCTGTTCTACAAGATTCTCACAGTGGGTACTTGAGTAAACCTCATATTGGAGAAAAACTGAATTAAAAGTTCGTGATTAGTTGCGCATTTAAAGTGATTCTTGTGAAATAAAGTGAAAGAAAAAGTTTGTGAAAATGGCAGATTCGAGTGCTGAAGCTAAAGTTGCCACTCCTAGTAGTGAAACAAAGAAAGTCAAGAAAGCCGCTGCCTCTAAGAAGCCATCCGATAAGCCTACCCACCCACCAACTTCAGAAATGGTTAATAAAGCGATTGAAAATTTAAAGGAACGTGGTGGCTCTTCATTAATTGCCATTAAGAAATATTTAGCGTCAACGTACAAGGTTGATGCAAATAAAGTTGCGCCGTTTATTAAAAAATATGTGAAAAGTGCAGTTGCAAGTGGAAAATTAATTCAGACCAAAGGAAAAGGTGCATCCGGATCGTTTAAATTGCCTGTTGCCTCGAAGGCCAAGAGTGGCGAGTCTAAAAAGCCAACTGTGAAAAGTGTTGATAAGAAAGTGAAGAAGGACAAGGCAGTCAAATCTGACAAGAAGCCGAAAAGTCCAAAGAAAGCGGCCGAGAAGAAAAAATCGACTGCTGCCGCGGCTAAAACCGCCAAAAAGGCTGGAACAGTGAAAGCGAAAGTGGCCCCCAAGCAGAAGCCTACAAAACCATCTAAAGCTGGAGTTAAAGCTGCCAAATCACCCAAAGCAAAGAAAATTCCTGCATCTGCTAAGAAGCCAGCAAAGAAGTGAGTTAATCACAATTCATCAGAAAACAATAATAATTAAAAAGTCCTTTTCAGGGCTACCAAATTATTAAACAAAGAGTAAACTTAATTCGCATTAATTATAATATTTCATTACATTAATTGCCATTAAGAAATATTTAGCGTCAACGTACAAGGTTGATGCAAATAAAGTTGCGCCGTTTATTAAAAAATATGTGAAAAGTGCAGTTGCAAGTGGAAAATTAATTCAGACCAAAGGAAAAGGTGCATCCGGATCGTTTAAATTGCCTGTTGCCTCGAAGGCCAAGAGTGGCGAGTCTAAAAAGCCAACTGTGAAAAGTGTTGATAAGAAAGTGAAGAAGGACAAGGCAGTCAAATCTGACAAGAAGCCGAAAAGTCCAAAGACCGAGAAGAAAAAATCGACTGCTGCCGCGGCTAAAACCGCCAAAAAGGCTGGAACAGTGAAAGCGAAAGTGGCCCCCAAGCAGAAGCCTACAAAACCATCTAAAGCTGGAGTTAAAGCTGCTAAATCACCCAAAGCAAAGAAAATTCCAACTACAACGAAAAAAGTTGCTGCTAAGAAGCCAGCAAAGAAGTGAATTAATCACAATTCATCAGAAAACAATAATTAAAAAGTCCTTTTCAGGGCTACCAAATTATTAAACAAAGAGTAAACTTAATTCGCATTAATTATAATATTTCATTACATTTATGGCCTTTGTTGATATGAATGTTTTTTCTTTGGTTTCCCTGCAATATAGTCTGCCAATATTTGCTTCTATTTAAACGAAAATTATGTGATTTTTTCATAATAATTTCTCTAAAGATAATCATAAAACATAATTAACGTGATAAAATTTTATTTTAGTATTTTTGTTACCACCAAATTGAAATAGAGTCTATGGAGAAATATTCTGCAAGTCTGCTATGGAAGTGGATGAGATTGTTTGAATAGCGTTGAGAAAAGTCTAATCTAGACTATTTGGTGTAATATTTTTATTGAAAATATTTAATACGTTACCTGAAAGAATGATTTTCATCAATGCCCATAAATTTACACGAAAAATGCATTATTTCTTCTATTATTATTGCTTTTTCGTAAATATTGCAATTTTATATGCACGAAAACACGCATATTTGACCAAATTACGTGAAAACTAAAAATGATATGGCCATTTAAGTTATATTTATAATTTTCTACATGTCCTATTTAATTAATAAAAGTAAAATATACTGAAAATTCCCAATAATAAAAAAGTTATTTCAGTTTGAATGTCTACGAATTTGTACAAAAATACGAATTTCTTCAGTGAAATAAGAAAAATAATTACACGCTGTTCTACAAGATTCTCACAGTGGGTACTTGAGTAAACCTCATATTGGAGAAAAACTGAATTAAAAGTTCGTGATTAGTTGCGCATTTAAAGTGATTCTTGTGAAATAAAGTGAAAGAAAAAGTTTGTGAAAATGGCAGATTCGAGTGCTGAAGCTAAAGTTGCCACTCCTAGTAGTGAAACAAAGAAAGTCAAGAAAGCCGCTGCCTCTAAGAAGCCATCCGCTAAGCCTACCCACCCACCAACTTCAGAAATGGTTAATAAAGCGATTGAAAATTTAAAGGAACGTGGTGGCTCTTCATTAATTGCCATTAAGAAATATTTAGCGTCAACGTACAAGGTTGATGCAAATAAAGTTGCGCCGTTTATTAAAAAATATGTGAAAAGTGCAGTTGCAAGTGGAAAATTAATTCAGACCAAAGGAAAAGGTGCATCCGGATCGTTTAAATTGCCTGTTGCCTCGAAGGCCAAGAGTGGCGAGTCTAAAAAGCCAACTGTGAAAAGTGTTGATAAGAAAGTGAAGAAGGACAAGGCAGTCAAATCTGACAAGAAGCCGAAAAGTCCAAAGAAAGCGGCCGAGAAGAAAAAATCGACTGCTGCCGCGGCTAAAACCGCCAAAAAGGCTGGAACAGTGAAAGCGAAAGTGGCCCCCAAGCAGAAGCCTACAAAACCATCTAAAGCTGGAGTTAAAGCTGCTAAATCACCCAAAGCAAAGAAAATTCCTGCATCTGCTAAGAAGCCAGCAAAGAAGTGAGTTAATCACAATTCATCAGAAAACAATAATAATTAAAAAGTCCTTTTCAGGGCTACCAAATTATTAAACAAAGAGTAAACTTAATTCGCATTAATTATAATATTTCATTACATTAATTGCCATTAAGAAATATTTAGCGTCAACGTACAAGGTTGATGCAAATAAAGTTGCGCCGTTTATTAAAAAATATGTGAAAAGTGCAGTTGCAAGTGGAAAATTAATTCAGACCAAAGGAAAAGGTGCATCCGGATCGTTTAAATTGCCTGTTGCCTCGAAGGCCAAGAGTGGCGAGTCTAAAAAGCCAACTGTGAAAAGTGTTGATAAGAAAGTGAAGAAGGACAAGGCAGTCAAATCTGACAAGAAGCCGAAAAGTCCAAAGAAAGCGGCCGAGAAGAAAAAATCGACTGCTGCCGCGGCTAAAACCGCCAAAAAGGCTGGAACAGTGAAAGCGAAAGTGGCCCCCAAGCAGAAGCCTACAAAACCATCTAAAGCTGGAGTTAAAGCTGCTAAATCACCCAAAGCAAAGAAAATTCCAACTACAACGAAAAAAGTTGCTGCTAAGAAGCCAGCAAAGAAGTGAATTAATCACAATTCATCAGAAAACAATAATAATTAAAAAGTCCTTTTCAGGGCTACCAAATTATTAAACAAAGAGTAAACTTAATTCGCATTAATTATAATATTTCATTACATTTATGGCCTTTGTTGATATGAATGTTTTTTCTTTGGTTTCCCTGCAATATAGTCTGCCAATATTTGCTTCTATTTAAACGAAAATTATGTGATTTTTTCATAATAATTTCTCTAAAGATAATCATAAAACATAATTAACGTGATAAAATTTTATTTTAGTATTTTTGTTACCACCAAATTGAAATAGAGTCTATGGAGAAATATTCTGCAAGTCTGCTATGGAAGTGGATGAGATTGTTTGAATAGCGTTGAGAAAAGTTACTATAATCTAGACTATTTGGTGTAATATTTTTATTGAAAATATTTAATACGTTGCCTGAAAGAATGATTTTCATCAATACCCATAAATTTACACGAAAAATGCATTATTTCTTCTATTATTATTGCTTTTTCGTAAATATTGCAATTTTATATGCACGAAAACACGCATATTTGACCAAATTACGTGAAAACTAAAAATGATATCGCCATTTAAGTTATATTTATAATTTTCTACATGTCCTATTTAATTAATAAAAGTAAAATATACTGAAAATTCCCAATAATAAAAAAGTTATTTCAGTTTGAATGTCTACGAATTTGTACAAAAATACGAATTTCTTCAGTGAAATATGAAAAATAATTTCACGCTCTTCTACAAGATTCTCACAGTGGGTACTTGAGTAAACCTCGGATTGGAGAAAAATTGAATTAAAAGTTCGTAATTAGTTGCGCATTTAAAGTGATTCTTGTGAAATAAAGTGAAAGAAAAAGTTTGTGAAAATGGCAGATTCGAGTGCTGAAGCTAAAGTTGCCACTCCTAGTAGTGAAACAAAGAAAGTCAAGAAAGCCGCTGCCTCTAAGAAGCCAGCCGCTAAGCCTACCCACCCACCAACTTCAGAAATGGTTAATAAAGCGATTGAAAATTTAAAGGAACGTGGTGGCTCTTCATTAATTGCCATTAAGAAATATTTAGCGTCAACGTACAAGGTTGATGCAAATAAAGTTGCGCCGTTTATTAAAAAATATGTGAAAAGTGCAGTTGCAAGTGGAAAATTAATTCAGACCAAAGGAAAAGGTGCATCCGGATCGTTTAAATTGCCTGTTGCCTCGAAGGCCAAGAGTGGCGAGTCTAAAAAGCCAACTGTGAAGAGTGTTGATAAGAAAGTGAAGAAGGACAAGGCAGTCAAATCTGACAAGAAGCCGAAAAGTCCAAAGAAAGCGGCCGAGAAGAAAAAATCGACTGCTGCCGCGGCTAAAACCGCCAAAAAGGCTGGAACAGTGAAAGCGAAAGTGGCCCCCAAGCAGAAGCCTACAAAACCATCTAAAGCTGGAGTTAAAGCTGCTAAATCACCCAAAGCAAAGAAAATTCCAACTACAACGAAAAAAGTTGCTGCTAAGAAGCCAGCAAAGAAGTGAATTAATCACAATTCATCAGAAAACAATAATAATTAAAAAGTCCTTTTCAGGGCTACCAAATTATTAAACAAAGAGTAAACTTAATTCGCATTAATTATAATATTTCATTACATTTATGGCCTTTGTTGATATGAATGTTTTTTCTTTGGTTTCCCTGCAATATAGTCTGCCAATATTTGCTTCTATTTAAACGAAAATTATGTGATTTTTTCATAATAATTTCTCTAAAGATAATCATAAAACATAATTAACGTGATAAAATTTTATTTTAGTATTTTTGTTACCACCAAATTGAAATAGAGTCTATGGAGAAATATTCTGCAAGTCTGCTATGGAAGTGGATGAGATTGTTTGAATAGCGTTGAGAAAAGTTACTATAATCTAGACTATTTGGTGTAATATTTTTATTGAAAATATTTAATACGTTGCCTGAAAGAATGATTTTCATCAATACCCATAAATTTACACGAAAAATGCATTATTTCTTCTATTATTATTGCTTTTTCGTAAATATTGCAATTTTATATGCACGAAAACACGCATATTTGACCAAATTACGTGAAAACTAAAAATGATATCGCCATTTAAGTTATATTTATAATTTTCTACATGTCCTATTTAATTAATAAAAGTAAAATATACTGAAAATTCCCAATAATAAAAAAGTTATTTCAGTTTGAATGTCTACGAATTTGTACAAAAATACGAATTTCTTCAGTGAAATTAGAAAAATAATTTCACGCTCTTCTACAAGATTCTCACAGTGGGTACTTGAGTAAACCTCGGATTGGAGAAAAATTGAATTAAAAGTTCGTAATTAGTTGCGCATTTAAAGTGATTCTTGTGAAATAAAGTGAAAGAAAAAGTTTGTGAAAATGGCAGATTCGAGTGCTGAAGCTAAAGTTGCCACTCCTAGTAGTGAAACAAAGAAAGTCAAGAAAGCCGCTGCCTCTAAGAAGCCAGCCGCTAAGCCTACCCACCCACCAACTTCAGAAATGGTTAATAAAGCCATTGAAAATTTAAAGGAACGTGGTGGCTCTTCATTAATTGCCATTAAGAAATATTTAGCGTCAACGTACAAGGTTGATGCAAATAAAGTTGCGCCGTTTATTAAAAAATATGTGAAAAGTGCAGTTGCAAGTGGAAAATTAATTCAGACCAAAGGAAAAGGTGCATCCGGATCGTTTAAATTGCCTGTTGCCTCGAAGGCCAAGAGTGGCGAGTCTAAAAAGCCAACTGTGAAGAGTGTTGATAAGAAAGTGAAGAAGGACAAGGCAGTCAAATCTGACAAGAAGCCGAAAAGTCCAAAGAAAGCGGCCGAGAAGAAAAAATCGACTGCTGCCGCGGCTAAAACCGCCAAAAAGGCTGGAACAGTGAAAGCGAAAGTGGCCCCCAAGCAGAAGCCTACAAAACCATCTAAAGCTGGAGTTAAAGCTGCTAAATCACCCAAAGCAAAGAAAATTCCAACTACAACGAAAAAAGTTGCTGCTAAGAAGCCAGCAAAGAAGTGAATTAATCACAATTCATCAGAAAACAATAATAATTAAAAAGTCCTTTTCAGGGCTACCAAATTATTAAACAAAGAGTAAACTTAATTCGCATTAATTATAATATTTCATTACATTTATGGCCTTTGTTGATATGAATGTTTTTTCTTTGGTTTCCCTGCAATATAGTCTGCCAATATTTGCTTCTATTTAAACGAAAATTATGTGATTTTTTCATAATAATTTCTCTAAAGATAATCATAAAACATAATTAACGTGATAAAATTTTATTTTAGTATTTTTGTAACCACCAAATTGAAATAGAGTCTATGGAGAAATATTCTGCAAGTCTGCTATGGAAGTGGATGAGATTGTTTGAATAGCGTTGAGAAAAGTTACTATAATCTAGACTATTTGGTGTAATATTTTTATTGAAAATATTTAATACGTTGCCTGAAAGAATGATTTTCATCAATACCCATAAATTTACACGAAAAATGCATTATTTCTTCTATTATTATTGCTTTTTCGTAAATATTGCAATTTTATATGCACGAAAACACGCATATTTGACCAAATTACGTGAAAACTAAAAATGATATCGCCATTTAAGTTATATTTATAATTTTCTACATGTCCTATTTAATTAATAAAAGTAAAATATACTGAAAATTCCCAATAATAAAAAAGTTATTTCAGTTTGAATGTCTACGAATTTGTACAAAAATACGAATTTCTTCAGTGAAATAAGAAAAATAATTACACGCTGTTCTACAAGATTCTCACAGTGGGTACTTGAGTAAACCTCATATTGGAGAAAAACTGAATTAAAAGTTCGTGATTAGTTGCGCATTTAAAGTGATTCTTGTGAAATAAAGTGAAAGAAAAAGTTTGTGAAAATGGCAGATTCGAGTGCTGAAGCTAAAGTTGCCACTCCTAGTAGTGAAACAAAGAAAGTCAAGAAAGCCGCTGCCTCTAAGAAGCCATCCGCTAAGCCTACCCACCCACCAACTTCAGAAATGGTTAATAAAGCGATTGAAAATTTAAAGGAACGTGGTGGCTCTTCATTAATTGCCATTAAGAAATATTTAGCGTCAACGTACAAGGTTGATGCAAATAAAGTTGCGCCGTTTATTAAAAAATATGTGAAAAGTGCAGTTGCAAGTGGAAAATTAATTCAGACCAAAGGAAAAGGTGCATCCGGATCGTTTAAATTGCCTGTTGCCTCGAAGGCCAAGAGTGGCGAGTCTAAAAAGCCAACTGTGAAAAGTGTTGATAAGAAAGTGAAGAAGGACAAGGCAGTCAAATCTGACAAGAAGCCGAAAAGTCCAAAGAAAGCGGCCGAGAAGAAAAAATCGACTGCTGCCGCGGCTAAAACCGCCAAAAAGGCTGGAACAGTGAAAGCGAAAGTGGCCCCCAAGCAGAAGCCTACAAAACCATCTAAAGCTGGAGTTAAAGCTGCTAAATCACCCAAAGCAAAGAAAATTCCTGCATCTGCTAAGAAGCCAGCAAAGAAGTGAGTTAATCACAATTCATCAGAAAACAATAATAATTAAAAAGTCCTTTTCAGGGCTACCAAATTATTAAACAAAGAGTAAACTTAATTCGCATTAATTATAATATTTCATTACATTAATTGCCATTAAGAAATATTTAGCGTCAACGTACAAGGTTGATGCAAATAAAGTTGCGCCGTTTATTAAAAAATATGTGAAAAGTGCAGTTGCAAGTGGAAAATTAATTCAGACCAAAGGAAAAGGTGCATCCGGATCGTTTAAATTGCCTGTTGCCTCGAAGGCCAAGAGTGGCGAGTCTAAAAAGCCAACTGTGAAAAGTGTTGATAAGAAAGTGAAGAAGGACAAGGCAGTCAAATCTGACAAGAAGCCGAAAAGTCCAAAGACCGAGAAGAAAAAATCGACTGCTGCCGCGGCTAAAACCGCCAAAAAGGCTGGAACAGTGAAAGCGAAAGTGGCCCCCAAGCAGAAGCCTACAAAACCATCTAAAGCTGGAGTTAAAGCTGCTAAATCACCCAAAGCAAAGAAAATTCCAACTACAACGAAAAAAGTTGCTGCTAAGAAGCCAGCAAAGAAGTGAATTAATCACAATTCATCAGAAAACAATAATTAAAAAGTCCTTTTCAGGGCTACCAAATTATTAAACAAAGAGTAAACTTAATTCGCATTAATTATAATATTTCATTACATTTATGGCCTTTGTTGATATGAATGTTTTTTCTTTGGTTTCCCTGCAATATAGTCTGCCAATATTTGCTTCTATTTAAACGAAAATTATGTGATTTTTTCATAATAATTTCTCTAAAGATAATCATAAAACATAATTAACGTGATAAAATTTTATTTTAGTATTTTTGTTACCACCAAATTGAAATAGAGTCTATGGAGAAATATTCTGCAAGTCTGCTATGGAAGTGGATGAGATTGTTTGAATAGCGTTGAGAAAAGTCACTATAATCTAGACTATTTGGTGTAATATTTTTATTGAAAATATTTAATACGTTACCTGAAAGAATGATTTTCATCAATACCCATAAATTTACACGAGAAATGCATTATTTCTTCTATTATTATTGCTTTTTCGTAAATATTGCAATTTTATATGCACGAAAACACGCATATTTGACCAAATTACGTGAAAACTAAAAATGATATCGCCATTTAAGTTATATTTATAATTTTCTACATGTCCTATTTAATTAATAAAAGTAAAATATACTGAAAATTCCCAATAATAAAAAAGTTATTTCAGTTTGAATGTCTACGAATTTGTACAAAAATACGAATTTCTACAGAGAAAAATGAAAAATAATTTCACGCTCTTCTACAAGATTCTCACAGTGGGTACTTGAGTAAACCTCATATTGGAGAAAAATTGAATTAAAAGTTTGTGATTAGTTGCGCATTTTAAGTGATTCTTGTGAAATAAAGTGAAAGAAAAAGTTTGTGAAAATGGCAGATTCGAGTGCTGAAGCTAAAGTTGCCACTCCTAGTAGTGAAACAAAGAAAGTCAAGAAAGCCGCTGCCTCTAAGAAGCCAGCCGCTAAGCCTACCCACCCACCAACTTCAGAAATGGTTAATAAAGCGATTGAAAATTTAAAGGAACGTGGTGGCTCTTCATTAATTGCCATTAAGAAATATTTAGCGTCAACGTACAAGGTTGATGCAAATAAAGTTGCGCCGTTTATTAAAAAATATGTGAAAAGTGCAGTTGCAAGTGGAAAATTAATTCAGACCAAAGGAAAAGGTGCATCCGGATCATTTAAATTGCCTGTTGCCTCGAAGGCCAAGAGTGGCGAGTCTAAAAAGCCAACTGTGAAAAGTGTGGATAAGAAAGTGAAGAAGGACAAGGCAGTCAAATCTGACAAGAAGCCGAAAAGTCCAAAGAAAGCGGCCGAGAAGAAAAAATCGACTGCTGCCGCGGCTAAAACCGCCAAAAAGGCTGGAACAGTGAAAGCGAAAGTGGCCCCCAAGCAGAAGCCTACAAAACCATCTAAAGCTGGAGTTAAAGCAGCTAAATCACCCAAAGCAAAGAAAATTCCAACTACAACGAAAAAAGTTGCTGCTAAGAAGCCAGCAAAGAAGTGAATTAATCACAATTCATCAGAAAACAATAATTAAAAAGTCCTTTTCAGGGCTACCAAATTATTAAACAAAGAGTAAACTTAATTCGCATTAATTATAATATTTCATTACATTTATGGCCTTTGTTGATATGAATGTTTTTTCTTTGGTTTCCCTGCAATATAGTCTGCCAATATTTGCTTCTATTTAAACGAAAATTATGTGATTTTTTCATAATAATTTCTCTAAAGATAATCATAAAACATAATTAACGTGATAAAATTTTATTTTAGTATTTTTGTTACCACCAAATTGAAATAGGGTCTCTGGAGAAATATTCTGCAAGTCTGCTATGGAAGTGGATGAGATTGTTTGAATAGCGTTGAGAAAAGTCACTATAATCTAGACTATTTGGTGTAATATTTTTATTGAAAATATTTAATACGTTACCTGAAAGAATGATTTTCATCAATACCCATAAATTTACACGAGAAATGCATTATTTCTTCTATTATTATTGCTTTTTCGTAAATATTGCAATTTTATATGCACGAAAACACGCATATTTGACCAAATTACGTGAAAACTAAAAATGATATGGCCATTTAAGTTATATTTATAATTTTCTACATGTCCTATTTAATTAATAAAAGTAAAATATACTGAAAATTCCCAATAATAAAAAAGTTATTTCAGTTTGAATGTCTACGAATTTGTACAAAAATACGAATTTCTTCAGTGAAATAAGAAAAATAATTACACGCTGTTCTACAAGATTCTCACAGTGGGTACTTGAGTAAACCTCATATTGGAGAAAAACTGAATTAAAAGTTCGTGATTAGTTGCGCATTTAAAGTGATTCTTGTGAAATAAAGTGAAAGAAAAAGTTTGTGAAAATGGCAGATTCGAGTGCTGAAGCTAAAGTTGCCACTCCTAGTAGTGAAACAAAGAAAGTCAAGAAAGCCGCTGCCTCTAAGAAGCCATCCGATAAGCCTACCCACCCACCAACTTCAGAAATGGTTAATAAAGCGATTGAAAATTTAAAGGAACGTGGTGGCTCTTCATTAATTGCCATTAAGAAATATTTAGCGTCAACGTACAAGGTTGATGCAAATAAAGTTGCGCCGTTTATTAAAAAATATGTGAAAAGTGCAGTTGCAAGTGGAAAATTAATTCAGACCAAAGGAAAAGGTGCATCCGGATCGTTTAAATTGCCTGTTGCCTCGAAGGCCAAGAGTGGCGAGTCTAAAAAGCCAACTGTGAAAAGTGTTGATAAGAAAGTGAAGAAGGACAAGGCAGCCAAATCTGACAAGAAGCCGAAAAGTCCAAAGAAAGCGGCCGAGAAGAAAAAATCGACTGCTGCCGCGGCTAAAACCGCCAAAAAGGCTGGAACAGTGAAAGCGAAAGTGGCCCCCAAGCAGAAGCCTACAAAACCATCTAAAGCTGGAGTTAAAGCTGCTAAATCACCCAAAGCAAAGAAAATTCCTGCATCTGCTAAGAAGCCAGCAAAGAAGTGAGTTAATCACAATTCATCAGAAAACAATAATAATTAAAAAGTCCTTTTCAGGGCTACCAAATTATTAAACAAAGAGTAAACTTAATTCGCATTAATTATAATATTTCATTACATTAATTGCCATTAAGAAATATTTAGCGTCAACGTACAAGGTTGATGCAAATAAAGTTGCGCCGTTTATTAAAAAATATGTGAAAAGTGCAGTTGCAAGTGGAAAATTAATTCAGACCAAAGGAAAAGGTGCATCCGGATCGTTTAAATTGCCTGTTGCCTCGAAGGCCAAGAGTGGCGAGTCTAAAAAGCCAACTGTGAAAAGTGTTGATAAGAAAGTGAAGAAGGACAAGGCAGTCAAATCTGACAAGAAGCCGAAAAGTCCAAAGACCGAGAAGAAAAAATCGACTGCTGCCGCGGCTAAAACCGCCAAAAAGGCTGGAACAGTGAAAGCGAAAGTGGCCCCCAAGCAGAAGCCTACAAAACCATCTAAAGCTGGAGTTAAAGCTGCTAAATCACCCAAAGCAAAGAAAATTCCAACTACAACGAAAAAAGTTGCTGCTAAGAAGCCAGCAAAGAAGTGAATTAATCACAATTCATCAGAAAACAATAATTAAAAAGTCCTTTTCAGGGCTACCAAATTATTAAACAAAGAGTAAACTTAATTCGCATTAATTATAATATTTCATTACATTTATGGCCTTTGTTGATATGAATGTTTTTTCTTTGGTTTCCCTGCAATATAGTCTGCCAATATTTGCTTCTATTTAAACGAAAATTATGTGATTTTTTCATAATAATTTCTCTAAAGATAATCATAAAACATAATTAACGTGATAAAATTTTATTTTAGTATTTTTGTTACCACCAAATTGAAATAGAGTCTATGGAGAAATATTCTGCAAGTCTGCTATGGAAGTGGATGAGATTGTTTGAATAGCGTTGAGAAAAGTCTAATCTAGACTATTTGGTGTAATATTTTTATTGAAAATATTTAATACGTTACCTGAAAGAATGATTTTCATCAATGCCCATAAATTTACACGAAAAATGCATTATTTCTTCTATTATTATTGCTTTTTCGTAAATATTGCAATTTTATATGCACGAAAACACGCATATTTGACCAAATTACGTGAAAACTAAAAATGATATGGCCATTTAAGTTATATTTATAATTTTCTACATGTCCTATTTAATTAATAAAAGTAAAATATACTGAAAATTCCCAATAATAAAAAAGTTATTTCAGTTTGAATGTCTACGAATTTGTACAAAAATACGAATTTCTTCAGTGAAATAAGAAAAATAATTACACGCTGTTCTACAAGATTCTCACAGTGGGTACTTGAGTAAACCTCATATTGGAGAAAAACTGAATTAAAAGTTCGTGATTAGTTGCGCATTTAAAGTGATTCTTGTGAAATAAAGTGAAAGAAAAAGTTTGTGAAAATGGCAGATTCGAGTGCTGAAGCTAAAGTTGCCACTCCTAGTAGTGAAACAAAGAAAGTCAAGAAAGCCGCTGCCTCTAAGAAGCCATCCGCTAAGCCTACCCACCCACCAACTTCAGAAATGGTTAATAAAGCGATTGAAAATTTAAAGGAACGTGGTGGCTCTTCATTAATTGCCATTAAGAAATATTTAGCGTCAACGTACAAGGTTGATGCAAATAAAGTTGCGCCGTTTATTAAAAAATATGTGAAAAGTGCAGTTGCAAGTGGAAAATTAATTCAGACCAAAGGAAAAGGTGCATCCGGATCGTTTAAATTGCCTGTTGCCTCGAAGGCCAAGAGTGGCGAGTCTAAAAAGCCAACTGTGAAAAGTGTTGATAAGAAAGTGAAGAAGGACAAGGCAGTCAAATCTGACAAGAAGCCGAAAAGTCCAAAGAAAGCGGCCGAGAAGAAAAAATCGACTGCTGCCGCGGCTAAAACCGCCAAAAAGGCTGGAACAGTGAAAGCGAAAGTGGCCCCCAAGCAGAAGCCTACAAAACCATCTAAAGCTGGAGTTAAAGCTGCTAAATCACCCAAAGCAAAGAAAATTCCTGCATCTGCTAAGAAGCCAGCAAAGAAGTGAGTTAATCACAATTCATCAGAAAACAATAATAATTAAAAAGTCCTTTTCAGGGCTACCAAATTATTAAACAAAGAGTAAACTTAATTCGCATTAATTATAATATTTCATTACATTAATTGCCATTAAGAAATATTTAGCGTCAACGTACAAGGTTGATGCAAATAAAGTTGCGCCGTTTATTAAAAAATATGTGAAAAGTGCAGTTGCAAGTGGAAAATTAATTCAGACCAAAGGAAAAGGTGCATCCGGATCGTTTAAATTGCCTGTTGCCTCGAAGGCCAAGAGTGGCGAGTCTAAAAAGCCAACTGTGAAAAGTGTTGATAAGAAAGTGAAGAAGGACAAGGCAGTCAAATCTGACAAGAAGCCGAAAAGTCCAAAGAAAGCGGCCGAGAAGAAAAAATCGACTGCTGCCGCGGCTAAAACCGCCAAAAAGGCTGGAACAGTGAAAGCGAAAGTGGCCCCCAAGCAGAAGCCTACAAAACCATCTAAAGCTGGAGTTAAAGCTGCTAAATCACCCAAAGCAAAGAAAATTCCTGCATCTGCTAAGAAGCCAGCAAAGAAGTGAGTTAATCACAATTCATCAGAAAACAATAATAATTAAAAAGTCCTTTTCAGGGCTACCAAATTATTAAACAAAGAGTAAACTTAATTCGCATTAATTATAATATTTCATTACATTAATTGCCATTAAGAAATATTTAGCGTCAACGTACAAGGTTGATGCAAATAAAGTTGCGCCGTTTATTAAAAAATATGTGAAAAGTGCAGTTGCAAGTGGAAAATTAATTCAGACCAAAGGAAAAGGTGCATCCGGATCGTTTAAATTGCCTGTTGCCTCGAAGGCCAAGAGTGGCGAGTCTAAAAAGCCAACTGTGAAAAGTGTTGATAAGAAAGTGAAGAAGGACAAGGCAGTCAAATCTGACAAGAAGCCGAAAAGTCCAAAGACCGAGAAGAAAAAATCGACTGCTGCCGCGGCTAAAACCGCCAAAAAGGCTGGAACAGTGAAAGCGAAAGTGGCCCCCAAGCAGAAGCCTACAAAACCATCTAAAGCTGGAGTTAAAGCTGCTAAATCACCCAAAGCAAAGAAAATTCCAACTACAACGAAAAAAGTTGCTGCTAAGAAGCCAGCAAAGAAGTGAATTAATCACAATTCATCAGAAAACAATAATTAAAAAGTCCTTTTCAGGGCTACCAAATTATTAAACAAAGAGTAAACTTAATTCGCATTAATTATAATATTTCATTACATTTATGGCCTTTGTTGATATGAATGTTTTTTCTTTGGTTTCCCTGCAATATAGTCTGCCAATATTTGCTTCTATTTAAACGAAAATTATGTGATTTTTTCATAATAATTTCTCTAAAGATAATTATAAAACAAAATTAACGTGATAAAATTTTATTTTAGTATTTTTGTTACCACCAAATTGAAATAGAGTCTATGGAGAAATATTCTGCAAGTCTGCTATGGAAGTGGATGAGATTGTTTGAATAGCGTTGAGAAAAGTCACTATAATCTAGACTATTTGGTGTAATATTTTTATTGAAAATATTTAATACGTTACCTGAAAGAATGATTTTCATCAATGCCCATAAATTTACACGAAAAATGCATTATTTCTTCTATTATTATTGCTTTTTCGTAAATATTGCAATTTTATATGCACGAAAACACGCATATTTGACCAAATTACGTGAAAACTAAAAATGATATGGCCATTTAAGTTATATTTATAATTTTCTACATGTCCTATTTAATTAATAAAAGTAAAATATACTGAAAATTCCCAATAATAAAAAAGTTATTTCAGTTTGAATGTCTACGAATTTGTACAAAAATACGAATTTCTTCAGTGAAATAAGAAAAATAATTACACGCTGTTCTACAAGATTCTCACAGTGGGTACTTGAGTAAACCTCATATTGGAGAAAAACTGAATTAAAAGTTCGTGATTAGTTGCGCATTTAAAGTGATTCTTGTGAAATAAAGTGAAAGAAAAAGTTTGTGAAAATGGCAGATTCGAGTGCTGAAGCTAAAGTTGCCACTCCTAGTAGTGAAACAAAGAAAGTCAAGAAAGCCGCTGCCTCTAAGAAGCCATCCGCTAAGCCTACCCACCCACCAACTTCAGAAATGGTTAATAAAGCGATTGAAAATTTAAAGGAACGTGGTGGCTCTTCATTAATTGCCATTAAGAAATATTTAGCGTCAACGTACAAGGTTGATGCAAATAAAGTTGCGCCGTTTATTAAAAAATATGTGAAAAGTGCAGTTGCAAGTGGAAAATTAATTCAGACCAAAGGAAAAGGTGCATCCGGATCGTTTAAATTGCCTGTTGCCTCGAAGGCCAAGAGTGGCGAGTCTAAAAAGCCAACTGTGAAAAGTGTTGATAAGAAAGTGAAGAAGGACAAGGCAGTCAAATCTGACAAGAAGCCGAAAAGTCCAAAGAAAGCGGCCGAGAAGAAAAAATCGACTGCTGCCGCGGCTAAAACCGCCAAAAAGGCTGGAACAGTGAAAGCGAAAGTGGCCCCCAAGCAGAAGCCTACAAAACCATCTAAAGCTGGAGTTAAAGCTGCTAAATCACCCAAAGCAAAGAAAATTCCAACTACAACGAAAAAAGTTGCTGCTAAGAAGCCAGCAAAGAAGTGAATTAATCACAATTCATCAGAAAACAATAATTAAAAAGTCCTTTTCAGGGCTACCAAATTATTAAACAAAGAGTAAACTTAATTCGCATTAATTATAATATTTCATTACATTTATGGCCTTTGTTGATATGAATGTTTTTTCTTTGGTTTCCCTGCAATATAGTCTGCCAATATTTGCTTCTATTTAAACGAAAATTATGTGATTTTTTCATAATAATTTCTCTAAAGATAATCATAAAACATAATTAACGTGATAAAATTTTATTTTAGTATTTTTGTTACCACCAAATTGAAATAGAGTCTATGGAGAAATATTCTGCAAGTCTGCTATGGAAGTGGATGAGATTGTTTGAATAGCGTTGAGAAAAGTCTAATCTAGACTATTTGGTGTAATATTTTTATTGAAAATATTTAATACGTTACCTGAAAGAATGATTTTCATCAATGCCCATAAATTTACACGAAAAATGCATTATTTCTTCTATTATTATTGCTTTTTCGTAAATATTGCAATTTTATATGCACGAAAACACGCATATTTGACCAAATTACGTGAAAACTAAAAATGATATGGCCATTTAAGTTATATTTATAATTTTCTACGTGTCCTATTTAATTAATAAAAGTAAAATATACTGAAAATTCCCAATAATAAAAAAGTTATTTCAGTTTGAATGTCTACGAATTTGTACAAAAATACGAATTTCTTCAGTGAAATAAGAAAAATAATTACACGCTGTTCTACAAGATTCTCACAGTGGTTACTTGAGTAAACCTCATATTGGAGAAAAACTGAATTAAAAGTTCGTGATTAGTTGCGCATTTAAAGTGATTCTTGTGAAATAAAGTGAAAGAAAAAGTTTGTGAAAATGGCAGATTCGAGTGCTGAAGCTAAAGTTGCCACTCCTAGTAGTGAAACAAAGAAAGTCAAGAAAGCCGCTGCCTCTAAGAAGCCATCCGCTAAGCCTACCCACCCACCAACTTCAGAAATGGTTAATAAAGCGATTGAAAATTTAAAGGAACGTGGTGGCTCTTCATTAATTGCCATTAAGAAATATTTAGCGTCAACGTACAAGGTTGATGCAAATAAAGTTGCGCCGTTTATTAAAAAATATGTGAAAAGTGCAGTTGCAAGTGGAAAATTAATTCAGACCAAAGGAAAAGGTGCATCCGGATCGTTTAAATTGCCTGTTGCCTCGAAGGCCAAGAGTGGCGAGTCTAAAAAGCCAACTGTGAAAAGTGTTGATAAGAAAGTGAAGAAGGACAAGGCAGTCAAATCTGACAAGAAGCCGAAAAGTCCAAAGACCGAGAAGAAAAAATCGACTGCTGCCGCGGCTAAAACCGCCAAAAAGGCTGGAACAGTGAAAGCGAAAGTGGCCCCCAAGCAGAAGCCTACAAAACCATCTAAAGCTGGAGTTAAAGCTGCTAAATCACCCAAAGCAAAGAAAATTCCAACTACAACGAAAAAAGTTGCTGCTAAGAAGCCAGCAAAGAAGTGAATTAATCACAATTCATCAGAAAACAATAATTAAAAAGTCCTTTTCAGGGCTACCAAATTATTAAACAAAGAGTAAACTTAATTCGCATTAATTATAATATTTCATTACATTTATGGCCTTTGTTGATATGAATGTTTTTTCTTTGGTTTCCCTGCAATATAGTCTGCCAATATTTGCTTCTATTTAAACGAAAATTATGTGATTTTTTCATAATAATTTCTCTAAAGATAATTATAAAACAAAATTAACGTGATAAAATTTTATTTTAGTATTTTTGTTACCACCAAATTGAAATAGAGTCTATGGAGAAATATTCTGCAAGTCTGCTATGGAAGTGGATGAGATTGTTTGAATAGCGTTGAGAAAAGTCACTATAATCTAGACTATTTGGTGTAATAGTTTTATTGAAAATATTTAATACGTTACCTGAAAGAATGATTTTCATCAATGCCCATAAATTTACACGAAAAATGCATTATTTCTTCTATTATTATTGCTTTTTCGTAAATATTGCAATTTTATATGCACGAAAACACGCATATTTGACCAAATTACGTGAAAACTAAAAATGATATCGCCATTTAAGTTATATTTATAATTTTCTACATGTCCTATTTAATTAATAAAAGTAAAATATACTGAAAATTCCCAATAATAAAAAAGTTATTTCAGTTTGAATGTCTACGAATTTGTACAAAAATACGAATTTCTTCAGTGAAATAAGAAAAATAATTACACGCTGTTCTACAAGATTCTCACAGTGGATACTTGAGTAAACCTCATATTGGAGAAAAACTGAATTAAAAGTTCGTGATTAGTTGCGCATTTAAAGTGATTCTTGTGAAATAAAGTGAAAGAAAAAGTTTGTGAAAATGGCAGATTCGAGTGCTGAAGCTAAAGTTGCCACTCCTAGTAGTGAAACAAAGAAAGTCAAGAAAGCCGCTGCCTCTAAGAAGCCATCCGCTAAGCCTACCCACCCACCAACTTCAGAAATGGTTAATAAAGCGATTGAAAATTTAAAGGAACGTGGTGGCTCTTCATTAATTGCCATTAAGAAATATTTAGCGTCAACGTACAAGGTTGATGCAAATAAAGTTGCGCCGTTTATTAAAAAATATGTGAAAAGTGCAGTTGCAAGTGGAAAATTAATTCAGACCAAAGGAAAAGGTGCATCCGGATCGTTTAAATTGCCTGTTGCCTCGAAGGCCAAGAGTGGCGAGTCTAAAAAGCCAACTGTGAAAAGTGTTGATAAGAAAGTGAAGAAGGACAAGGCAGTCAAATCTGACAAGAAGCCGAAAAGTCCAAAGACCGAGAAGAAAAAATCGACTGCTGCCGCGGCTAAAACCGCCAAAAAGGCTGGAACAGTGAAAGCGAAAGTGGCCCCCAAGCAGAAGCCTACAAAACCATCTAAAGCTGGAGTTAAAGCTGCTAAATCACCCAAAGCAAAGAAAATTCCAACTACAACGAAAAAAGTTGCTGCTAAGAAGCCAGCAAAGAAGTGAATTAATCACAATTCATCAGAAAACAATAATTAAAAAGTCCTTTTCAGGGCTACCAAATTATTAAACAAAGAGTAAACTTAATTCGCATTAATTATAATATTTCATTACATTTATGGCCTTTGTTGATATGAATGTTTTTTCTTTGGTTTCCCTGCAATATAGTCTGCCAATATTTGCTTCTATTTAAACGAAAATTATGTGATTTTTTCATAATAATTTCTCTAAAGATAATTATAAAACAAAATTAACGTGATAAAATTTTATTTTAGTATTTTTGTTACCACCAAATTGAAATAGAGTCTATGGAGAAATATTCTGCAAGTCTGCTATGGAAGTGGATGAGATTGTTTGAATAGCGTTGAGAAAAGTCACTATAATCTAGGTCGGCAAAGTTTTTTTTGGAAGGGCCAAAAGAAAATTTTATAAATATTGGACGGGCCGGAATATAACATCGGTTTTTAGATAAACACACTTTTTCGAAAATTAAATGTTTATGTTTTTATTTGTATGTACCTACAAAATTTTTATTGTAAATTGGAATTCATTATAAAGAATTACAAAACAAGTAAAACAAAAGTAAAATAATAATTTTTCATTTATCAAAATAAAAAAAATTTGAATGTTATCAGTGGGATGAATGAAATTGGCGCATTCCGTTTGTGGCCAAATTCTTAAAATCAACATTAAAACTCGACGTTGCAGTTCGTAAGACCGCATGCAAATGTTCATCTGTCATTTTTGTACGATATTTGTTTTTTACATATTTCATTCTGGAAAATGTTTGCTCGCAGATATAGGTACTAGTAAAAAGACTAATAATTTCAAATGCAAACTGTTTTAAACGAGGAAAATCAGATACTGAAAGTTCTGAATAAAAATGTTTCAGGTCCGTTTCTTGAAATAATGATTTCAACGTATCATTTGTTTGAAGGTCAATGATTTCCATTTGCAAATAAGTACTTACTTCGGTAATGTCAATTATAAATGGGTTTTGAAAAAGTTGAATTTCCTTGGAATGCTTGTGAAAATCTGTAAATCTATGTGCAAATTCATTTTGCAGTTCTTCAATATATTTTTCATATTTGCTTACAGATAATCCAGAATCTGAATACCCCTTTAAAATAATTTCACAGAATGGTAAATGATGGACTTCTTCACGTGTAACGTCATTCTTAAGCAATTCTAATTTCATTTCGAATGATTTGATATTTGAAAATGCTTCGTGAACCAATTGTCCTTTACCTTGAAGCTTTAAATTTACTTCGTTCATATAGGAAGTTATATCAATAAGAAAAGCTAAATCCAAAAGCCAGCTCGGATCTGATAGTTCAATTATTTCCTTTTCTTTTTCTATTAAAAATATTTGAATTGCCTCTTTCAAATAAAAAAATCTTTTCAATACATTTCCTCTGCTAAGCCATCTTATTTCAGTATAGTAAATAACGTCACCATATTCAGCTTCGACTTCGGACAAAAATTCTTGAAATTGCCGATGATTCAAGCTGTGTCTTTTTATAAAGTTCACAACTCTTACAACTACATCCATAACAGAGCTTATTTTTAAAGTTTTCATGCATAAGGCATGTTGATGAATTATGCAGTGAAATATAATTGGAGGTAATCCACCCGACTCTACCACTTTCTTTCCAAGACAAACGGCAACACCGGTTCTAGGACCACTCATATTCCTTGCTCCATCTGTAGTAATGCCTCTTAAGTTTTTCCAATTCAAACCTAATGAATCAATTGTTTCCTTAACTTTTATGAATATATCCTGTGCTGTGGTTGTTCCTTTCAAACTACAAAGACCAGCTAATTCTTCGCATACTTCCAAGCTTTGATTGACACCACGGATGAAAATTAAAAGTTGTGCAGTGTCTTTCATATCACAACTTTCATCCAATGCAATAGAAAAATATTCGAATTTATTTGATTCTTTTTTTAGTATTAGTAGAAGATTATTTCCTATGTCTTCGATACGTCTCGTGATAGTTCGAGCTGATAGGGGAATATCCATAAAAATATTTGTTTTTTCTGGAAAGATTTCGTCCACAATTTGTTTCATACACTTTTTTATAAACTCCCCTTCAGTAAACGGTTTTCCAGATTTTGCAATTAAGTGAGCAATTTTATAACTAGCACGAGCACTTGCCTCATTTTGATTACGAAATATTTTTAAACAATTTTGTTGTCCCGCAAGAGATAACTTTAATTTATTAACTTCGGTTTTCCTTATATTGCCTTCAAAACGATCATATTCTTTGTGCCTGGTTTCATAATGTCGTTTAATATTATACTCTTTTAAAACAGAAACTACGACTCTACAAATAATACACATAGCTTTTTTGTTATATTCAATGAAAAAGTAATTCAATGTCCATTTTCCGTTAAAAATTCTTGCTTCACTATCGATCTTTCTTTTTTTTGTTGTCATTATTAGGGCATCAAAAAATTTGGTATTTTAAAAAAATATAATCACATCCAAAAAATTGCAAATTATCCACTTTGTATTAATTATGGTTCCTGACCAAAAAAAATATATTTCTGAATAATATAATTTTTTTTATTTTGTATTATATGTACTACTTACTTTTCTAACCGGTCAGCTATGATTTGAAATCCAACAGAAAATGTAATAAGAAATGCCAAATAATAGAATGAGAAAAAAATGCCGAATAAGGGTCGATACACACTATCGTGCCGTTCCCAGTCCAGTCTCATTCCAATCCCCGTCCAGTCAAATATTTTTATAAGAAAAGCAATCGGCGTGTTCACACTTTCGTTCCCGAGATCAAGTCTGAACGCGATTACTTTTCCTATAAAAATATTTGACTGAACCGAGACTGGACCGGGAAGGGCACGATAGTGTGTATCGACCCTAAGAATTGACATATAAAAAGGAGAAACAAAATGAAATCGTAAAAAATTACAAACCGGGTGATTCAAAAACTTAAATTTTGTAAACTGAAAAGGTTTTTTTCTGATTTTTATTCTATTTTAATTACATATTTTAATTTAAATAATAAAGGAAAGAAAATCTTTTTTAGAATTTAAGATAATCTAAAATAGATTTTTTTCAATAATTTTCTAAAGTTAATTTTCATCAAAACTGAATCACCCTATTTCGAAAAAAGAGAAGAAAATAAAACAACAAAACTAAGCAAAATATGAGAACTGTGTGGTGATAACTCGGATTTGTGTGTATATATACGTTGTGTGTATATATACATAATATATACAAAATAACAGATTTTATCGTAATACTACCCAATTTTAATAAAAATAATGAAAGATAATATTTTTATTTTCTATAATTTCGTAAAACAACAAAAAAACAATCTTGTTGGATTGATTTATTTTTTATTAAAAATTGGTATGCGGGCCGCATAAAATTCCAAAAGGGGCCGGATCCGGCCCGCGGGCCGTAGTTTGCCGACCGCTGACTAGACTATTTGGTGTAATATTTTTATTGAAAATATTTAATACGTTACCTGAAAGAATTATTTTCATCAATGCCCATAAATTTACACGAAAAATGCATTATTTCTTCTATTATTATTGCTTTTTCGTAAATATTGCAATTTTATATGCACGAAAACACGTATTTGACCAAATTACGTGAAAACTAAAAATGATATGGCCATTTAAGTTATATTTATAATTTTCTACATGTCCTATTTAATTAATAAAAGTAAAATATACTGAAAATTCCCAATAATAAAAAAGTTATTTCAGTTTGAATGTCTACGAATTTGTACAAAAATACGAATTTCTTCAGTGAAATAAGAAAAATAATTACACGCTGTTCTACAAGATTCTCACAGTGGGTACTTGAGTAAACCTCATATTGGAGAAAAACTGAATTAAAAGTTCGTGATTAGTTGCGCATTTAAAGTGATTCTTGTGAAATAAAGTGAAAGAAAAAGTTTGTGAAAATGGCAGATTCGAGTGCTGAAGCTAAAGTTGCCACTCCTAGTAGTGAAACAAAGAAAGTCAAGAAAGCCGCTGCCTCTAAGAAGCCATCCGCTAAGCCTACCCACCCACCAACTTCAGAAATGGTTAATAAAGCGATTGAAAATTTAAAGGAACGTGGTGGCTCTTCATTAATTGCCATTAAGAAATATTTAGCGTCAACGTACAAGGTTGATGCAAATAAAGTTGCGCCGTTTATTAAAAAATATGTGAAAAGTGCAGTTGCAAGTGGAAAATTAATTCAGACCAAAGGAAAAGGTGCATCCGGATCGTTTAAATTGCCTGTTGCCTCGAAGGCCAAGAGTGGCGAGTCTAAAAAGCCAACTGTGAAAAGTGTTGATAAGAAAGTGAAGAAGGACAAGGCAGCCAAATCTGACAAGAAGCCGAAAAGTCCAAAGACCGAGAAGAAAAAATCGACTGCTGCCGCGGCTAAAACCGCCAAAAAGGCTGGAACAGTGAAAGCGAAAGTGGCCCCCAAGCAGAAGCTTACAAAACCATCTAAAGCTGGAGTTAAAGCTGCTAAATCACCCAAAGCAAAGAAAATTCCAACTACAACGAAAAAAGTTGCTGCTAAGAAGCCAGCAAAGAAGTGAATTAATCACAATTCATCAGAAAACAATAATTAAAAAGTCCTTTTCAGGGCTACCAAATTATTAAACAAAGAGTAAACTTAATTCGCATTAATTATAATATTTTATTACATTTATGGCCTCTGTTGATATGAATGTTTTTTCTTTGGTTTCCCTGCAATATAGTCTGCCAATATTTGCTTCTATTTAAACGAAAATTATGTGATTTTTTCATAATAATTTCTCTAAAGATAATTATAAAACAAAATTAACGTGATAAAATTTTATTTTAGTATTTTTGTTACCACCAAATTGAAATAGAGTCTATGGAGAAATATTCTGCAAGTCTGCTATGGAAGTGGATGAGATTGTTTGAATAGCGTTGAGAAAAGTCTAATCTAGACTATTTGGTGTAATATTTTTATTGAAAATATTTAATACGTTACCTGAAAGAATGATTTTCATCAATGCCCATAAATTTACACGAAAAATGCATTATTTCTTCTATTATTATTGCTTTTTCGTAAATATTGCAATTTTATATGCACGAAAACACGCATATTTGACCAAATTACGTGAAAACTAAAAATGATATGGCCATTTAAGTTATATTTATAATTTTCTACATGTCCTATTTAATTAATAAAAGTAAAATATACTGAAAATTCCCAATAATAAAAAAGTTATTTCAGTTTGAATGTCTACGAATTTGTACAAAAATACGAATTTCTTCAGTGAAATAAGAAAAATAATTACACGCTGTTCTACAAGATTCTCACAGTGGGTACTTGAGTAAACCTCATATTGGAGAAAAACTGAATTAAAAGTTCGTGATTAGTTGCGCATTTAAAGTGATTCTTGTGAAATAAAGTGAAAGAAAAAGTTTGTGAAAATGGCAGATTCGAGTGCTGAAGCTAAAGTTGCCACTCCTAGTAGTGAAACAAAGAAAGTCAAGAAAGCCGCTGCCTCTAAGAAGCCATCCGCTAAGCCTACCCACCCACCAACTTCAGAAATGGTTAATAAAGCGATTGAAAATTTAAAGGAACGTGGTGGCTCTTCATTAATTGCCATTAAGAAATATTTAGCGTCAACGTACAAGGTTGATGCAAATAAAGTTGCGCCGTTTATTAAAAAATATGTGAAAAGTGCAGTTGCAAGTGGAAAATTAATTCAGACCAAAGGAAAAGGTGCATCCGGATCGTTTAAATTGCCTGTTGCCTCGAAGGCCAAGAGTGGCGAGTCTAAAAAGCCAACTGTGAAAAGTGTTGATAAGAAAGTGAAGAAGGACAAGGCAGTCAAATCTGACAAGAAGCCGAAAAGTCCAAAGAAAGCGGCCGAGAAGAAAAAATCGACTGCTGCCGCGGCTAAAACCGCCAAAAAGGCTGGAACAGTGAAAGCGAAAGTGGCCCCCAAGCAGAAGCCTACAAAACCATCTAAAGCTGGAGTTAAAGCTGCTAAATCACCCAAAGCAAAGAAAATTCCTGCATCTGCTAAGAAGCCAGCAAAGAAGTGAGTTAATCACAATTCATCAGAAAACAATAATAATTAAAAAGTCCTTTTCAGGGCTACCAAATTATTAAACAAAGAGTAAACTTAATTCGCATTAATTATAATATTTCATTACATTAATTGCCATTAAGAAATATTTAGCGTCAACGTACAAGGTTGATGCAAATAAAGTTGCGCCGTTTATTAAAAAATATGTGAAAAGTGCAGTTGCAAGTGGAAAATTAATTCAGACCGTGCATCCGGATCGTTTAAATTGCCTGTTGCCTCGAAGGCCAAGAGTGGCGAGTCTAAAAAGCCAACTGTGAAAAGTGTTGATAAGAAAGTGAAGAAGGACAAGGCAGCCAAATCTGACAAGAAGCCGAAAAGTCCAAAGACCGAGAAGAAAAAATCGACTGCTGCCGCGGCTAAAACCGCCAAAAAGGCTGGAACAGTGAAAGCGAAAGTGGCCCCCAAGCAGAAGCTTACAAAACCATCTAAAGCTGGAGTTAAAGCTGCTAAATCACCCAAAGCAAAGAAAATTCCAACTACAACGAAAAAAGTTGCTGCTAAGAAGCCAGCAAAGAAGTGAATTAATCACAATTCATCAGAAAACAATAATTAAAAAGTCCTTTTCAGGGCTACCAAATTATTAAACAAAGAGTAAACTTAATTCGCATTAATTATAATATTTTATTACATTTATGGCCTCTGTTGATATGAATGTTTTTTCTTTGGTTTCCCTGCAATATAGTCTGCCAATATTTGCTTCTATTTAAACGAAAATTATGTGATTTTTTCATAATAATTTCTCTAAAGATAATTATAAAACAAAATTAACGTGATAAAATTTTATTTTAGTATTTTTGTTACCACCAAATTGAAATAGAGTCTATGGAGAAATATTCTGCAAGTCTGCTATGGAAGTGGATGAGATTGTTTGAATAGCGTTGAGAAAAGTCTAATCTAGACTATTTGGTGTAATATTTTTATTGAAAATATTTAATACGTTACCTGAAAGAATGATTTTCATCAATGCCCATAAATTTACACGAAAAATGCATTATTTCTTCTATTATTATTGCTTTTTCGTAAATATTGCAATTTTATATGCACGAAAACACGTATTTGACCAAATTACGTGAAAACTAAAAATGATATGGCCATTTAAGTTATATTTATAATTTTCTACATGTCCTATTTAATTAATAAAAGTAAAATATACTGAAAATTCCCAATAATAAAAAAGTTATTTCAGTTTGAATGTCTACGAATTTGTACAAAAATACGAATTTCTTCAGTGAAATAAGAAAAATAATTACACGCTGTTCTACAAGATTCTCACAGTGGGTACTTGAGTAAACCTCATATTGGAGAAAAACTGAATTAAAAGTTCGTGATTAGTTGCGCATTTAAAGTGATTCTTGTGAAATAAAGTGAAAGAAAAAGTTTGTGAAAATGGCAAATTCGAGTGCTGAAGCTAAAGTTGCCACTCCTAGTAGTGAAACAAAGAAAGTCAAGAAAGCCGCTGCCTCTAAGAAGCCATCCGCTAAGCCTACCCACCCACCAACTTCAGAAATGGTTAATAAAGCGATTGAAAATTTAAAGGAACGTGGTGGCTCTTCATTAATTGCCATTAAGAAATATTTAGCGTCAACGTACAAGGTTGATGCAAATAAAGTTGCGCCGTTTATTAAAAAATATGTGAAAAGTGCAGTTGCAAGTGGAAAATTAATTCAGACCAAAGGAAAAGGTGCATCCGGATCGTTTAAATTGCCTGTTGCCTCGAAGGCCAAGAGTGGCGAGTCTAAAAAGCCAACTGTGAAAAGTGTTGATAAGAAAGTGAAGAAGGACAAGGCAGCCAAATCTGACAAGAAGCCGAAAAGTCCAAAGACCGAGAAGAAAAAATCGACTGCTGCCGCGGCTAAAACCGCCAAAAAGGCTGGAACAGTGAAAGCGAAAGTGGCCCCCAAGCAGAAGCTTACAAAACCATCTAAAGCTGGAGTTAAAGCTGCTAAATCACCCAAAGCAAAGAAAATTCCAACTACAACGAAAAAAGTTGCTGCTAAGAAGCCAGCAAAGAAGTGAATTAATCACAATTCATCAGAAAACAATAATTAAAAAGTCCTTTTCAGGGCTACCAAATTATTAAACAAAGAGTAAACTTAATTCGCATTAATTATAATATTTTATTACATTTATGGCCTCTGTTGATATGAATGTTTTTTCTTTGGTTTCCCTGCAATATAGTCTGCCAATATTTGCTTCTATTTAAACGAAAATTATGTGATTTTTTCATAATAATTTCTCTAAAGATAATTATAAAACAAAATTAACGTGATAAAATTTTATTTTAGTATTTTTGTTACCACCAAATTGAAATAGAGTCTATGGAGAAATATTCTGCAAGTCTGCTATGGAAGTGGATGAGATTGTTTGAATAGCGTTGAGAAAAGTCTAATCTAGACTATTTGGTGTAATATTTTTATTGAAAATATTTAATACGTTACCTGAAAGAATGATTTTCATCAATGCCCATAAATTTACACGAAAAATGCATTATTTCTTCTATTATTATTGCTTTTTCGTAAATATTGCAATTTTATATGCACGAAAACACGCATATTTGACCAAATTACGTGAAAACTAAAAATGATATGGCCATTTAAGTTATATTTATAATTTTCTACATGTCCTATTTAATTAATAAAAGTAAAATATACTGAAAATTCCCAATAATAAAAAAGTTATTTCAGTTTGAATGTCTACGAATTTGTACAAAAATACGAATTTCTTCAGTGAAATAAGAAAAATAATTACACGCTGTTCTACAAGATTCTCACAGTGGGTACTTGAGTAAACCTCATATTGGAGAAAAACTGAATTAAAAGTTCGTGATTAGTTGCGCATTTAAAGTGATTCTTGTGAAATAAAGTGAAAGAAAAAGTTTGTGAAAATGGCAGATTCGAGTGCTGAAGCTAAAGTTGCCACTCCTAGTAGTGAAACAAAGAAAGTCAAGAAAGCCGCTGCCTCTAAGAAGCCATCCGCTAAGCCTACCCACCCACCAACTTCAGAAATGGTTAATAAAGCGATTGAAAATTTAAAGGAACGTGGTGGCTCTTCATTAATTGCCATTAAGAAATATTTAGCGTCAACGTACAAGGTTGATGCAAATAAAGTTGCGCCGTTTATTAAAAAATATGTGAAAAGTGCAGTTGCAAGTGGAAAATTAATTCAGACCAAAGGAAAAGGTGCATCCGGATCGTTTAAATTGCCTGTTGCCTCGAAGGCCAAGAGTGGCGAGTCTAAAAAGCCAACTGTGAAAAGTGTTGATAAGAAAGTGAAGAAGGACAAGGCAGTCAAATCTGACAAGAAGCCGAAAAGTCCAAAGAAAGCGGCCGAGAAGAAAAAATCGACTGCTGCCGCGGCTAAAACCGCCAAAAAGGCTGGAACAGTGAAAGCGAAAGTGGCCCCCAAGCAGAAGCCTACAAAACCATCTAAAGCTGGAGTTAAAGCTGCTAAATCACCCAAAGCAAAGAAAATTCCTGCATCTGCTAAGAAGCCAGCAAAGAAGTGAGTTAATCACAATTCATCAGAAAACAATAATAATTAAAAAGTCCTTTTCAGGGCTACCAAATTATTAAACAAAGAGTAAACTTAATTCGCATTAATTATAATATTTCATTACATTAATTGCCATTAAGAAATATTTAGCGTCAACGTACAAGGTTGATGCAAATAAAGTTGCGCCGTTTATTAAAAAATATGTGAAAAGTGCAGTTGCAAGTGGAAAATTAATTCAGACCAAAGGAAAAGGTGCATCCGGATCGTTTAAATTGCCTGTTGCCTCGAAGGCCAAGAGTGGCGAGTCTAAAAAGCCAACTGTGAAAAGTGTTGATAAGAAAGTGAAGAAGGACAAGGCAGCCAAATCTGACAAGAAGCCGAAAAGTCCAAAGACCGAGAAGAAAAAATCGACTGCTGCCGCGGCTAAAACCGCCAAAAAGGCTGGAACAGTGAAAGCGAAAGTGGCCTCCAAGCAGAAGCTTACAAAACCATCTAAAGCTGGAGTTAAAGCTGCTAAATCACCCAAAGCAAAGAAAATTCCAACTACAACGAAAAAAGTTGCTGCTAAGAAGCCAGCAAAGAAGTGAATTAATCACAATTCATCAGAAAACAATAATTAAAAAGTCCTTTTCAGGGCTACCAAATTATTAAACAAAGAGTAAACTTAATTCGCATTAATTATAATATTTTATTACATTTATGGCCTCTGTTGATATGAATGTTTTTTCTTTGGTTTCCCTGCAATATAGTCTGCCAATATTTGCTTCTATTTAAACGAAAATTATGTGATTTTTTCATAATAATTTCTCTAAAGATAATTATAAAACAAAATTAACGTGATAAAATTTTATTTTAGTATTTTTGTTACCACCAAATTGAAATAGAGTCTATGGAGAAATATTCTGCAAGTCTGCTATGGAAGTGGATGAGATTGTTTGAATAGCGTTGAGAAAAGTCTAATCTAGACTATTTGGTGTAATATTTTTATTGAAAATATTTAATACGTTACCTGAAAGAATGATTTTCATCAATGCCCATAAATTTACACGAAAAATGCATTATGTCTTCTATTATTATTGCTTTTTCGTAAATATTGCAATTTTATATGCACGAAAACACGTATTTGACCAAATTACGTGAAAACTAAAAATGATATGGCCATTTAAGTTATATTTATAATTTTCTACATGTCCTATTTAATTAATAAAAGTAAAATATACTGAAAATTCCCAATAATAAAAAAGTTATTTCAGTTTGAATGTCTACGAATTTGTACAAAAATACGAATTTCTTCAGTGAAATAAGAAAAATAATTACACGCTGTTCTACAAGATTCTCACAGTGGGTACTTGAGTAAACCTCATATTGGAGAAAAACTGAATTAAAAGTTCGTGATTAGTTACGCATTTAAAGTGATTCTTGTGAAATAAAGTGAAAGAAAAAGTTTGTGAAAATGGCAAATTCGAGTGCTGAAGCTAAAGTTGCCACTCCTAGTAGTGAAACAAAGAAAGTCAAGAAAGCCGCTGCCTCTAAGAAGCCATCCGCTAAGCCTACCCACCCACCAACTTCAGAAATGGTTAATAAAGCGATTGAAAATTTAAAGGAACGTGGTGGCTCTTCATTAATTGCCATTAAGAAATATTTAGCGTCAACGTACAAGGTTGATGCAAATAAAGTTGCGCCGTTTATTAAAAAATATGTGAAAAGTGCAGTTGCAAGTGGAAAATTAATTCAGACCAAAGGAAAAGGTGCATCCGGATCGTTTAAATTGCCTGTTGCCTCGAAGGCCAAGAGTGGCGAGTCTAAAAAGCCAACTGTGAAAAGTGTTGATAAGAAAGTGAAGAAGGACAAGGCAGTCAAATCTGACAAGAAGCCGAAAAGTCCAAAGAAAGCGGCCGAGAAGAAAAAATCGACTGCTGCCGCGGCTAAAACCGCCAAAAAGGCTGGAACAGTGAAAGCGAAAGTGGCCCCCAAGCAGAAGCCTACAAAACCATCTAAAGCTGGAGTTAAAGCTGCTAAATCACCCAAAGCAAAGAAAATTCCTGCATCTGCTAAGAAGCCAGCAAAGAAGTGAGTTAATCACAATTCATCAGAAAACAATAATAATTAAAAAGTCCTTTTCAGGGCTACCAAATTATTAAACAAAGAGTAAACTTAATTCGCATTAATTATAATATTTCATTACATTAATTGCCATTAAGAAATATTTAGCGTCAACGTACAAGGTTGATGCAAATAAAGTTGCGCCGTTTATTAAAAAATATGTGAAAAGTGCAGTTGCAAGTGGAAAATTAATTCAGACCAAAGGAAAAGGTGCATCCGGATCGTTTAAATTGCCTGTTGCCTCGAAGGCCAAGAGTGGCGAGTCTAAAAAGCCAACTGTGAAAAGTGTTGATAAGAAAGTGAAGAAGGACAAGGCAGTCAAATCTGACAAGAAGCCGAAAAGTCCAAAGACCGAGAAGAAAAAATCGACTGCTGCCGCGGCTAAAACCGCCAAAAAGGCTGGAACAGTGAAAGCGAAAGTGGCCCCCAAGCAGAAGCTTACAAAACCATCTAAAGCTGGAGTTAAAGCTGCTAAATCACCCAAAGCAAAGAAAATTCCAACTACAACGAAAAAAGTTGCTGCTAAGAAGCCAGCAAAGAAGTGAATTAATCACAATTCATCAGAAAACAATAATTAAAAAGTCCTTTTCAGGGCTACCAAATTATTAAACAAAGAGTAAACTTAATTCGCATTAATTATAATATTTTATTACATTTATGGCCTCTGTTGATATGAATGTTTTTTCTTTGGTTTCCCTGCAATATAGTCTGCCAATATTTGCTTCTATTTAAACGAAAATTATGTGATTTTTTCATAATAATTTCTCTAAAGATAATTATAAAACAAAATTAACGTGATAAAATTTTATTTTAGTATTTTTGTTACCACCAAATTGAAATAGAGTCTATGGAGAAATATTCTGCAAGTCTGCTATGGAAGTGGATGAGATTGTTTGAATAGCGTTGAGAAAAGTCTAATCTAGACTATTTGGTGTAATATTTTTATTGAAAATATTTAATACGTTACCTGAAAGAATGATTTTCATCAATGCCCATAAATTTACACGAAAAATGCATTATTTCTTCTATTATTATTGCTTTTTCGTAAATATTGCAATTTTATATGCACGAAAACACGTATTTGACCAAATTACGTGAAAACTAAAAATGATATGGCCATTTAAGTTATATTTATAATTTTCTACATGTCCTATTTAATTAATAAAAGTAAAATATACTGAAAATTCCCAATAATAAAAAAGTTATTTCAGTTTGAATGTCTACGAATTTGTACAAAAATACGAATTTCTTCAGTGAAATAAGAAAAATAATTACACGCTGTTCTACAAGATTCTCACAGTGGGTACTTGAGTAAACCTCATATTGGAGAAAAACTGAATTAAAAGTTCGTGATTAGTTGCGCATTTAAAGTGATTCTTGTGAAATAAAGTGAAAGAAAAAGTTTGTGAAAATGGCAAATTCGAGTGCTGAAGCTAAAGTTGCCACTCCTAGTAGTGAAACAAAGAAAGTCAAGAAAGCCGCTGCCTCTAAGAAGCCATCCGCTAAGCCTACCCACCCACCAACTTCAGAAATGGTTAATAAAGCGATTGAAAATTTAAAGGAACGTGGTGGCTCTTCATTAATTGCCATTAAGAAATATTTAGCGTCAACGTACAAGGTTGATGCAAATAAAGTTGCGCCGTTTATTAAAAAATATGTGAAAAGTGCAGTTGCAAGTGGAAAATTAATTCAGACCAAAGGAAAAGGTGCATCCGGATCGTTTAAATTGCCTGTTGCCTCGAAGGCCAAGAGTGGCGAGTCTAAAAAGCCAACTGTGAAAAGTGTTGATAAGAAAGTGAAGAAGGACAAGGCAGTCAAATCTGACAAGAAGCCGAAAAGTCCAAAGAAAGCGGCCGAGAAGAAAAAATCGACTGCTGCCGCGGCTAAAACCGCCAAAAAGGCTGGAACAGTGAAAGCGAAAGTGGCCCCCAAGCAGAAGCCTACAAAACCATCTAAAGCTGGAGTTAAAGCTGCTAAATCACCCAAAGCAAAGAAAATTCCTGCATCTGCTAAGAAGCCAGCAAAGAAGTGAGTTAATCACAATTCATCAGAAAACAATAATAATTAAAAAGTCCTTTTCAGGGCTACCAAATTATTAAACAAAGAGTAAACTTAATTCGCATTAATTATAATATTTCATTACATTAATTGCCATTAAGAAATATTTAGCGTCAACGTACAAGGTTGATGCAAATAAAGTTGCGCCGTTTATTAAAAAATATGTGAAAAGTGCAGTTGCAAGTGGAAAATTAATTCAGACCAAAGGAAAAGGTGCATCCGGATCGTTTAAATTGCCTGTTGCCTCGAAGGCCAAGAGTGGCGAGTCTAAAAAGCCAACTGTGAAAAGTGTTGATAAGAAAGTGAAGAAGGACAAGGCAGTCAAATCTGACAAGAAGCCGAAAAGTCCAAAGACCGAGAAGAAAAAATCGACTGCTGCCGCGGCTAAAACCGCCAAAAAGGCTGGAACAGTGAAAGCGAAAGTGGCCCCCAAGCAGAAGCTTACAAAACCATCTAAAGCTGGAGTTAAAGCTGCTAAATCACCCAAAGCAAAGAAAATTCCAACTACAACGAAAAAAGTTGCTGCTAAGAAGCCAGCAAAGAAGTGAATTAATCACAATTCATCAGAAAACAATAATTAAAAAGTCCTTTTCAGGGCTACCAAATTATTAAACAAAGAGTAAACTTAATTCGCATTAATTATAATATTTCATTACATTTATGGCCTTTGTTGATATGAATGTTTTTTCTTTGGTTTCCCTGCAATATAGTCTGCCAATATTTGCTTCTATTTAAACGAAAATTATGTGATTTTTTCATAATAATTTCTCTAAAGATAATTATAAAACAAAATTAACGTGATAAAATTTTATTTTAGTATTTTTGTTACCACCAAATTGAAATAGAGTCTATGGAGAAATATTCTGCAAGTCTGCTATGGAAGTGGATGAGATTGTTTGAATAGCGTTGAGAAAAGTCTAATCTAGACTATTTGGTGTAATATTTTTATTGAAAATATTTAATACGTTACCTGAAAGAATTATTTTCATCAATGCCCATAAATTTACACGAAAAATGCATTATTTCTTCTATTATTATTGCTTTTTCGTAAATATTGCAATTTTATATGCACGAAAACACGTATTTGACCAAATTACGTGAAAACTAAAAATGATATGGCCATTTAAGTTATATTTATAATTTTCTACATGTCCTATTTAATTAATAAAAGTAAAATATACTGAAAATTCCCAATAATAAAAAAGTTATTTCAGTTTGAATGTCTACGAATTTGTACAAAAATACGAATTTCTTCAGTGAAATAAGAAAAATAATTACACGCTGTTCTACAAGATTCTCACAGTGGTTACTTGAGTAAACCTCATATTGGAGAAAAACTGAATTAAAAGTTCGTGATTAGTTGCGCATTTAAAGTGATTCTTGTGAAATAAAGTGAAAGAAAAAGTTTGTGAAAATGGCAGATTCGAGTGCTGAAGCTAAAGTTGCCACTCCTAGTAGTGAAACAAAGAAAGTCAAGAAAGCCGCTGCCTCTAATGGTGTGGCCACACTACGCGGTCTTGGGTCGTACACGATCGAGAGCGCATTCAAAACATGTTCTCTGAGATTCGTCGTGATTGAAGCGAATTTGTATAAAAACCGGTTTTCTTGGGCATGTATTCAAGCAGCTGCTTCATCATTCATTCTTGTGTGCGTGTGGAATTTTTTTTTGCCCTGCATACAGCCAGCAAACGTCGTTTTCACTACACACGAAATTTTTTTGCTACATAGAATTAAATAATCAAATGAAGATGTAGCCGTGGCAAGAAGGCTGGCAACATCAAAAAGGCTGGGGAATTTCGTGTGTAGCTGCCGCAGTATTAATAATGAAAATGTTTGAGTGTACGTATGGTGAATTTTGGCGCCATTTTTACTTGGCAGGTTTTTTTCCACTGCGTGTGTGTGTTTGGCGGCAGCCTGTAAATTCAAACTTGAAGGGTTTCAAGATGAGAAAAAGTACGATGGCTGGCAACATCAAAAAGGCTGGGGAATTTCGTGTGTAGCTGCCGCAGTATTAATAATGAAAATGTTTGATTGTACGTATGGTGAATTTTGGCGCCATTTTTACTTGCCAGGTTTTTTCCACTGCGTGTGTGTGTTTGGCGACAGTCTGTAAAATCAAACTTGAAGGGTTTCAAGATGAGAAAAAGTACGAATGGATTTTTGTTGAACCTTTTAAAATGGACAAAAAATTAATTATTTTTTGTAAATAATGCACGATTTTTAATCATCATATTCTAATCTTTTGCTGAAAACATTTTCGATTGTAATTACGACCATGTACGCTTGCACCGTGTCGTGCCTGAGAGAACCACGCGGTGGCTTAGTGCGCATTCAAAAAAAATCTCGTCGTGATTGAAGCTTGCACCCTGCTAGCGACATTTTCACACACACGCACACACAAATTCTCTCTCTCTCATTTGAACTTATGCCAATATTGATGCGATTATTTTGGCGCCTTTTTTACTCACCGGCTCTTTTATGTTTGTGTGTTTATGGGTGGTCATTCAAATTTCATGTGCTCAAAGAAGAGAAAAAGGGGATCATTTTGAAATGGCAAGAAATTAATTCTTTTTTACATACATAAGTATGTAAAAAAAAGTTTTTCGTAGTCAGTCTAAAAAGTAATAAAGCGTGAGAAGACATTTAAGTAGATTGATTAGCTTTGAAAAGAATCACAATTAAATAAACTTCTTGAACAGAAAACAAATTTTTATTTTCACACTATATGCAAAACTGTTACTCATTGTTTAAAAATTTGGTCGCCCTGAAAAGGACGGTTTTTTTGATAATAAACGATGAAAAAATTTAAATATGAGGAATTTAGGCTTTCTTTTCTGTTTTTTTGGGTAAAAGAACGGCTTGAATATTCGGAAGTACACCACCTTGAGCAATAGTAACACCAGATAATAATTTGTTTAATTCTTCGTCATTTCTGATGGCCAATTGCAAATGGCGAGGAATAATTCGCGTCTTTTTATTATCACGGGCAGCATTCCCAGCCAATTCCAAAACTTCAGCAGCTAAGTACTCCATAACAGCTGCCAAATATACGGGGGCACCAGCTCCAACACGCTCAGCATAATTGCCTTTTCTTAATAAACGGTGAATTCTGCCGACGGGAAATTGAAGTCCGGCACGATTTGAACGAGACTTTGCCTTCGTCTTAACTTTTCCACCTTTGCCACGACCAGACATTTTCACTTATTTTTTCACTTGAGAAGTCACAACACGCACAACCTTTCACTTGGAATGAGCTTCAGCAGCGATATGTCGTAATATTTATACTCTTTTCGTTGTACAATTGCCACCCTTCTATCAAAGTAAACTGTAATTTCACATACTGAGAATATTCTCTCGGGCCCGCATACAAACGAAACTCTATAAATATTATTCGCATTCGGGAAAATAATTCAGTCGTTGACTTTCAGTGATTGTGTTAAGAGTGTTCAGTTCAGTAAATAAGTGCCGAGTTCGAGATGCCGCCGAAAACTAGTGGAAAAGCAGCAAAGAAGGCCGGAAAGGCACAAAAGAATATTTCTAAAGGTGATAAGAAAAAGAAGCGCAAGAGGAAGGAGTCTTATGCTATTTACATTTACAAAGTTTTGAAACAAGTTCACCCCGATACTGGAATTTCTTCAAAAGCAATGAGCATCATGAATAGTTTCGTCAATGATATTTTTGAGAGAATCGCTGCTGAAGCTTCCCGTTTAGCTCATTACAATAAGCGTTCTACAATTACCAGCCGGGAAATCCAAACTGCTGTTAGATTGTTGTTACCTGGTGAACTTGCTAAGCACGCCGTAAGTGAAGGAACAAAAGCCGTTACTAAATATACCAGTTCGAAATAAATTAAGATTAAAAGTGTTCGTGAAAAAATGGCCCTTTTCAGGGCCGCCAAATATTTAAACAAAGAGAAATCCATTCGAATATTAAAAATTCCGTCTTTTGTTGTGTTGTGTAAAGGTACTTTATCTAGAGCCCTTTTTTAAAAATCTGCACACTTTCAAATTAGTATTAACTTGTACAAACAAGCGCCATTTTATGAATATCCGCATGTACATGAAAGCATTTTCGAGGTTCTCCATAAGCCTAACTAAACCAAACGTGAAACTATTTTTTGCTTAGGCCCAAGGGAGCTTCTTTAATATAAAATGAAACCGCTCAGAGTTTCTCTTTTGTGCGCTGGTGTAGGTGATAATTTCACCAGCGAGCCCTGTTGCAATACATGCGTATGAGTTGTCAAGAATGTTATCAAAAAAATGTACAAATTCATTTCAGTGGTTTAATACGAAATTGGGTAAGAATAATAATAAAACTAAGGAAAGAAAATATCCAAAGAGTAACTTTAAAGTTGTTTCTCCTCCTGGTTTATTAAACAAGTCTTTATGTTGAGAAGTAAGGCTGTTCTCGCGTAACGCTCATGTAACTTTGACGATAGCTGCCGATCATTGTTACGGGTTTCTTTACTGTGGAACTTTTCCTATGCTCTATGAGGTTATGAATTATAAATAAAAGTATATGACGAGAACAATTTACTCAAAGTTTAAATATTTTGTGGTCCTGAAAAGGACCGATTTGTAAATATATTTTAAGAATTTTTAAGCACGTTCACCACGAATACGACGAGCCAGTTGGATGTCCTTTGGCATAATAGTTACACGTTTAGCATGAATAGCACACAAATTGGTATCTTCAAATAAACCAACTAAATACGCTTCACTTGCTTCTTGAAGAGCCATGACGGCAGAACTTTGGAAACGCAAATCAGTTTTAAAATCTTGAGCAATTTCACGAACTAAACGTTGGAATGGCAATTTCCGGATTAAAAGCTCGGTGCTTTTTTGATAACGACGAATTTCACGAAGCGCAACAGTACCAGGACGATAACGATGCGGCTTCTTGACACCACCAGTAGCCGGAGCACTTTTCCTTGCAGCCTTTGTCGCCAACTGCTTTCTCGGAGCTTTACCACCAGTAGATTTACGGGCTGTTTGCTTTGTACGAGCCATTACCACTTTTTCACTTTACCAGTTATTCACGATACTTCACTGATCACAATTCACTTCACAATGAGCTGACACGCGATCTCCACCGCGTATTTATAGACATATTTTCCCCTCTAGAAGATATTTTAGCCATACTCAAAAATTATTGAACGAATTTTCGTTTCTCCTCTTTGTAAAAAATTGCGATCTGCTATAAAAGTAGGTGCTTGCTCGAAGCGATCATCAGTTTTGTGTGGAGTGTCAAGTGTGTTAAGTGCAAGCAAAGTTCTATAATCAGTGAAAATGACTGGCCGTGGCAAAGGAGGAAAAGGTCTTGGTAAAGGTGGTGCCAAGCGTCATCGTAAAGTTCTTCGTGATAATATCCAAGGTATTACAAAGCCAGCCATTCGTCGATTAGCTCGTCGTGGTGGAGTGAAACGTATATCTGGTTTAATTTATGAAGAAACTCGCGGTGTGCTCAAAGTTTTCTTAGAGAATGTTATCCGTGACGCAGTTACATACACAGAACATGCCAAAAGGAAAACAGTTACTGCAATGGATGTTGTTTACGCCCTGAAAAGACAGGGACGCACACTTTATGGTTTCGGCGGTTAAAATCGATTTTATTTATACTATGAATGCAAAAACGGTCCTTTTCAGGACCACCAAATTTTTGAACAAAAAGTAAAATACTGCTGTTAACGATAACGTTTTTAAATAAAGCCGAAAAAATAATTTTTTTTTATTTTAATGAAGATTGATCTTTAATAATAATAAACGATGCAGCAAGCTTTGTCTATTCTCACAATTATTTTATTTTATTAATAAAAAAGGCGGCATTTCTAAATTTGAAAATTTTATCTTTTACCCCAAACATTTTCGAATGTCATTACGGGCATGTATGGACGCTTGCGACGTGTCGTGCCTGAAAAAACTACACGATCGAGAGCGCATTCAAAACATGTTCTCTGAGATTCGTCGTGATTGAAGCGAATTTGTATAAAAACCGGTTTTCTTGGGCATGTATTCAAGCAGCTGCTTCATCATTCATTCTTGTGTGCGTGTGGAATTTTTTTTTGCCCTGCATACAGCCAGCAAACGTCGTTTTCACTGCACACGAAATTTTTTTGCTACATAGAATTAAATAATAATCAAATGAAGATGTAGCCGTGGCAAGAAGGCTGGCAACATCAAAAAGGCTGGGGAATTTCGTGTGTAGCTGCCGCAGTATTAATAATGAAAATGTTTGAGTGTACGTATGGTGAATTTTAGCGCCATTTTTACTTGCCAGGTTTTTTTTCCACTGCGTGTGTGTGTTTGGCGACAGTCTGTAAAATCAAACTTGAAGGGTTTCAAGATGAGAAAAAGTACGAATGGATTTTTGTTGAACCTTTTAAAATGGACAAAAAATTAATTATTTTTTGTAAATAATGCACGATTTTTAATCATCATATTCTAATCTTTTGCTGAAAACATTTTCGATTGTAATTACGACCATGTACGCTTGTACCGTGTCGTGCCTGGGCCTGAGAGAACCACGCGGTGGCTTAGTGCGCATTCAAAAAAAATCTCGTCGTGATTGAAGCTTGCACCTTGCTAGCGACATTTTCACACACACGCACACACAAATTCTCTCTCTCTCTCATTTGAACTTATGCCAATATTGATGCGATTATTTTGGCGCCTTTTTTACCCACCGGCTCTTTTATGTTTGTGTGTTTATGGGTGGTCATTCAAATTTCATGTGCTCAAAGAAGAGAAAAAGGGGATCATTTTGAAATGGCAAGAAATTAATTCTTTTTTACATACAGAAGTATGTAAAAAAAAGTTTTTCGTAGTCAGTCTAAAAAGTAATAAAGCGTGAGAAGACATTTAAGTAGATTGATTAGCTTTGAAAAGAATCACAATTAAATTTAAGTAAACTTCTTGAACAGAAAACAAATTTTTATTTTCACACTATATGCAAAACTGTTACTCATTGTTTAAAAATTTGGTCGCCCTGAAAAGGACGGTTTTTTTGATAATAAACGATGAAAAAATTTAAATATGAGGAATTTAGGCTTTCTTTTCTGTTTTTTTGGGTAAAAGAACGGCTTGAATATTCGGAAGTACACCACCTTGAGCAATAGTAACACCAGATAATAATTTGTTTAATTCTTCGTCATTTCTGATGGCCAATTGCAAATGGCGAGGAATAATTCGCGTCTTTTTATTATCACGGGCAGCATTCCCAGCCAATTCCAAAACTTCAGCAGCTAAGTACTCCATAACAGCTGCCAAATATACGGGGGCACCAGCTCCAACACGCTCAGCATAATTGCCTTTTCTTAATAAACGGTGAATTCTGCCGACGGGAAATTGAAGTCCGGCACGATTTGAACGAGACTTTGCCTTCGTCTTAACTTTTCCACCTTTGCCACGACCAGACATTTTCACTTATTTTTTCACTTGAGAAGTCACAACACGCACAACCTTTCACTTGGAATGAGCTTCAGCAGCGATATGTCGTAATATTTATACTCTTTTCGTTGTACAATTGCCACCCTTCTATCAAAGTAAACTGTAATTTCACATACTGAGAATATTCTCTCGGGCCCGCATACAAACGAAACTCTATAAATATTATTCGCATTCGGGAAAATAATTCAGTCGTTGACTTTCAGTGATTGTGTTAAGAGTGTTCAGTTCAGTAAATAAGTGCCGAGTTCGAGATGCCGCCGAAAACTAGTGGAAAAGCAGCAAAGAAGGCCGGAAAGGCACAAAAGAATATTTCTAAAGGTGATAAGAAAAAGAAGCGCAAGAGGAAGGAGTCTTATGCTATTTACATTTACAAAGTTTTGAAACAAGTTCACCCCGATACTGGAATTTCTTCAAAAGCAATGAGCATCATGAATAGTTTCGTCAATGATATTTTTGAGAGAATCGCTGCTGAAGCTTCCCGTTTAGCTCATTACAATAAGCGTTCTACAATTACCAGCCGGGAAATCCAAACTGCTGTTAGATTGTTGTTACCTGGTGAACTTGCTAAGCACGCCGTAAGTGAAGGAACAAAAGCCGTTACTAAATATACCAGTTCGAAATAAATTAAGATTAAAAGTGTTCGTGAAAAAATGGCCCTTTTCAGGGCCGCCAAATATTTAAACAAAGAGAAATCCATTCGAATATTAAAAATTCCGTCTTTTGTTGTGTTGTGTAAAGGTACTTTATCTAGAGCCCTTTTTTAAAAATCTGCACACTTTCAAATTAGTATTAACTTGTACAAACAAGCGCCATTTTATGAATATCCGCATGTACATGAAAGCATTTTCGAGGTTCTCCATAAGCCTAACTAAACCAAACGTGAAACTATTTTTTGCTTAGGCCCAAGGGAGCTTCTTTAATATAAAATGAAACCGCTCAGAGTTTCTCTTTTGTGCGCTGGTGTAGGTGATAATTTCACCAGCGAGCCCTGTTGCAATACATGCGTATGAGTTGTCAAGAATGTTATCAAAAAAATGTACAAATTCATTTCAGTGGTTTAATACGAAATTGGGTAAGAATAATAATAAAACTAAGGAAAGAAAATATCCAAAGAGTAACTTTAAAGTTGTTTCTCCTCCTGGTTTATTAAACAAGTCTTTATGTTGAGAAGTAAGGCTGTTCTCGCGTAACGCTCATGTAACTTTGACGATAGCTGCCGATCATTGTTACGGGTTTCTTTACTGTGGAACTTTTCCTATGCTCTATGAGGTTATGAATTATAAATAAAAGTATATGACGAGAACAATTTACTCAAAGTTTAAATATTTTGTGGTCCTGAAAAGGACCGATTTGTAAATATATTTTAAGAATTTTTAAGCACGTTCACCACGAATACGACGAGCCAGTTGGATGTCCTTTGGCATAATAGTTACACGTTTAGCATGAATAGCACACAAATTGGTATCTTCAAATAAACCAACTAAATACGCTTCACTTGCTTCTTGAAGAGCCATGACGGCAGAACTTTGGAAACGCAAATCAGTTTTAAAATCTTGAGCAATTTCACGAACTAAACGTTGGAATGGCAATTTCCGGATTAAAAGCTCGGTGCTTTTTTGATAACGACGAATTTCACGAAGCGCAACAGTACCAGGACGATAACGATGCGGCTTCTTGACACCACCAGTAGCCGGAGCACTTTTCCTTGCAGCCTTTGTCGCCAACTGCTTTCTCGGAGCTTTACCACCAGTAGATTTACGGGCTGTTTGCTTTGTACGAGCCATTACCACTTTTTCACTTTACCAGTTATTCACGATACTTCACTGATCACAATTCACTTCACAATGAGCTGACACGCGATCTCCACCGCGTATTTATAGACATATTTTCCCCTCTAGAAGATATTTTAGCCATACTCAAAAATTATTGAACGAATTTTCGTTTCTCCTCTTTGTAAAAAATTGCGATCTGCTATAAAAGTAGGTGCTTGCTCGAAGCGATCATCAGTTTTGTGTGGAGTGTCAAGTGTGTTAAGTGCAAGCAAAGTTCTATAATCAGTGAAAATGACTGGCCGTGGCAAAGGAGGAAAAGGTCTTGGTAAAGGTGGTGCCAAGCGTCATCGTAAAGTTCTTCGTGATAATATCCAAGGTATTACAAAGCCAGCCATTCGTCGATTAGCTCGTCGTGGTGGAGTGAAACGTATATCTGGTTTAATTTATGAAGAAACTCGCGGTGTGCTCAAAGTTTTCTTAGAGAATGTTATCCGTGACGCAGTTACATACACAGAACATGCCAAAAGGAAAACAGTTACTGCAATGGATGTTGTTTACGCCCTGAAAAGACAGGGACGCACACTTTATGGTTTCGGCGGTTAAAATCGATTTTATTTATACTATGAATGCAAAAACGGTCCTTTTCAGGACCACCAAATTTTTGAACAAAAAGTAAAATACTGCTGTTAACGATAACGTTTTTAAATAAAGCCGAAAAAATAATTTTTTTTTATTTTAATGAAGATTGATCTTTAATAATAATAAACGATGCAGCAAGCTTTGTCTATTCTCACAATTATTTTATTTTATTAATAAAAAAGGCGGCATTTCTAAATTTGAAAATTTTATCTTTTACCCCAAACATTTTCGAATGTCATTACGGGCATGTATGGACGCTTGCGACGTGTCGTGCCTGAAAAAACTACACGATCGAGAGCGCATTCAAAACATGTTCTCTGAGATTCGTCGTGATTGAAGCGAATTTGTATAAAAACCGGTTTTCTTGGGCATGTATTCAAGCAGCTGCTTCATCATTCATTCTTGTGTGCGTGTGGAATTTTTTTTTGCCCTGCATACAGCCAGCAAACGTCGTTTTCACTGCACACGAAATTTTTTTGCTACATAGAATTAAATAATAATCAAATGAAGATGTAGCCGTGGCAAGAAGGCTGGCAACATCAAAAAGGCTGGGGAATTTCGTGTGTAGCTGCCGCAGTATTAATAATGAAAATGTTTGAGTGTACGTATGGTGAATTTTAGCGCCATTTTTACTTGGCAGGTTTTTTTCCACTGCGTGTGTGTGTTTGGCGACAGTCTGTAAAATCAAACTTGAAGGGTTTCAAGATGAGAAAAAGTACGAATGGATTTTTGTTGAACCTTTTAAAATGGACAAAAAATTAATTATTTTTTGTAAATAATGCACGATTTTTAATCATCATATTCTAATCTTTTGCTGAAAACATTTTCGATTGTAATTACGACCATGTACGCTTGCACCGTGTCGTGCCTGGGCCTGAGAGAACCACGCGGTGGCTTAGTGCGCATTCAAAAAAAATCTCGTCGTGATTGAAGCTTGCACCCTGCTAGCGACATTTTCACACACACGCACACACAAATTCTCTCTCTCTCTCTCATTTGAACTTATGCCAATATTGATGCGATTATTTTGGCGCCTTTTTTACCCACCGGCTCTTTTATGTTTGTGTGTTTATGGGTGGTCATTCAAATTTCATGTGCTCAAAGAAGAGAAAAAGGGGATCATTTTGAAATGGCAAGAAATTAATTCTTTTTTACATACAGAAGTATGTAAAAAAAAGTTTTTCGTAGTCAGTCTAAAAAGTAATAAAGCGTGAGAAGACATTTAAGTAGATTGATTAGCTTTGAAAAGAATCACAATTAAATTTAAGTAAACTTCTTGAACAGAAAACAAATTTTTATTTTCACACTATATGCAAAACTGTTACTCATTGTTTAAAAATTTGGTCGCCCTGAAAAGGACGGTTTTTTTGATAATAAACGATGAAAAAATTTAAATATGAGGAATTTAGGCTTTCTTTTCTGTTTTTTTGGGTAAAAGAACGGCTTGAATATTCGGAAGTACACCACCTTGAGCAATAGTAACACCAGATAATAATTTGTTTAATTCTTCGTCATTTCTGATGGCCAATTGCAAATGGCGAGGAATAATTCGCGTCTTTTTATTATCACGGGCAGCATTCCCAGCCAATTCCAAAACTTCAGCAGCTAAGTACTCCATAACAGAGATGCCGCCGAAAACTAGTGGAAAAGCAGCAAAGAAGGCCGGAAAGGCACAAAAGAATATTTCTAAAGGTGATAAGAAAAAGAAGCGCAAGAGGAAGGAATCTTATGCTATTTACATTTACAAAGTTTTGAAACAAGTTCACCCCGATACTGGAATTTCTTCAAAAGCAATGAGCATCATGAATAGTTTCGTCAATGATATTTTTGAGAGAATCGCTGCTGAAGCTTCCCGTTTAGCTCATTACAATAAGCGTTCTACAATTACCAGCCGGGAAATCCAAACTGCTGTTAGATTGTTGTTACCTGGTGAACTTGCTAAGCACGCCGTAAGTGAAGGAACAAAAGCCGTTACTAAATATACCAGTTCGAAATAAATTAAGATTAAAAGTGTTCGTGAAAAAATGGCCCTTTTCAGGGCCGCCAAATATTTAAACAAAGAGAAATCCATTCGAATATTAAAAATTCCGTCTTTTGTTGTGTTGTGTAAAGGTACTTTATCTAGAGCCACAACCTTCTATATTACAAGCCATGAACAAGAATCTCAATTGAGAGAATCGGACCACCAAATTCTCCCAAATTCTCCAAATTACACTAACAACATAACGTGATTTCACCGAGTTGTGGTCCGATTGAGCGGAAATTCGCTCTCAATATTTTCCTTGTTCATGGCTTGTAATATAGAAGGTTGTGCTAGAGCCCTTTTTTAAAAATCTGCACACTTTCAAATTAGTATTAACTTGTACAAACAAGCGCCATTTTATGAATATCCGCATGTACATGAAAGCATTTTCGAGGTTCTCCATAAGCCTAACTAAACCAAACGTGAAACTATTTTTTGCTTAGGCCCAAGGGAGCTTCTTTAATATAAAATGAAACCGCTCCGAGTTTCTCTTTTGTGCGCTGGTGTAGGTGATAATTTCACCAGCGAGCCCTGTTGCAATACATGCGCATAAAAGCCGCTGTCTCTCCTCTCTGTCGTTAATACACATTGGTATGAGTCGTCAAGAATGTTATCATGTACAAATTCATTTCAGTGGTTTAATACGAAATTGGGTAAGAATAATAATAAAACTAAGGAAAGAAAATATCCAAAGAGTAACTTTAAAGTTGTTTCTCCTCCTGGTTTATTAAACAAGTCTTTATGTTGAGAAGTAAGGCTGTTCTCGCGTAACGCTCATGTAACTTTGACGATAGCTGCCGATCATTGTTACGGGTTTCTTTACTGTGGAACTTTTCCTATGCTCTATGAGGTTATGAATTATAAATAAAAGTATATGACGAGAACAATTTACTCAAAGTTTAAATATTTTGTGGTCCTGAAAAGGACCGATTTGTAAATATATTTTAAGAATTTTTAAGCACGTTCACCACGAATACGACGAGCCAGTTGGATGTCCTTTGGCATAATAGTTACACGTTTAGCATGAATAGCACACAAATTGGTATCTTCAAATAAACCAACTAAATACGCTTCACTTGCTTCTTGAAGATGGTATGGTGAATTTTAGCGCCATTTTTACTTGGCAGGTTTTTTTCCACTGCGTGTGTGTGTTTGGCGACAGTCTGTAAAATCAAACTTGAAGGGTTTCAAGATGAGAAAAAGTACGAATGGATTTTTGTTGAACCTTTTAAAATGGACAAAAAATTAATTATTTTTTGTAAATAATGCACGATTTTTAATCATCATATTCTAATCTTTTGCTGAAAACATTTTCGATTGTAATTACGACCATGTACGCTTGCACCGTGTCGTGCCTGGGCCTGAGAGAACCACGCGGTGGCTTAGTGCGCATTCAAAAAAAATCTCGTCGTGATTGAAGCTTGCACCCTGCTAGCGACATTTTCACACACACGCACACACAAATTCTCTCTCTCTCTCATTTGAACTTATGCCAATATTGATGCGATTATTTTGGCGCCTTTTTTACCCACCGGCTCTTTTATGTTTGTGTGTTTATGGGTGGTCATTCAAATTTCATGTGCTCAAAGAAGAGAAAAAGGGGATCATTTTGAAATGGCAAGAAATTAATTCTTTTTTACATACAGAAGTATGTAAAAAAAAGTTTTTCGTAGTCAGTCTAAAAAGTAATAAAGCGTGAGAAGACATTTAAGTAGATTGATTAGCTTTGAAAAGAATCACAATTAAATTTAAGTAAACTTCTTGAACAGAAAACAAATTTTTATTTTCACACTATATGCAAAACTGTTACTCATTGTTTAAAAATTTGGTCGCCCTGAAAAGGACGGTTTTTTTGATAATAAACGATGAAAAAATTTAAATATGAGGAATTTAGGCTTTCTTTTCTGTTTTTTTGGGTAAAAGAACGGCTTGAATATTCGGAAGTACACCACCTTGAGCAATAGTAACACCAGATAATAATTTGTTTAATTCTTCGTCATTTCTGATGGCCAATTGCAAATGGCGAGGAATAATTCGCGTCTTTTTATTATCACGGGCAGCATTCCCAGCCAATTCCAAAACTTCAGCAGCTAAGTACTCCATAACAGAGATGCCGCCGAAAACTAGTGGAAAAGCAGCAAAGAAGGCCGGAAAGGCACAAAAGAATATTTCTAAAGGTGATAAGAAAAAGAAGCGCAAGAGGAAGGAATCTTATGCTATTTACATTTACAAAGTTTTGAAACAAGTTCACCCCGATACTGGAATTTCTTCAAAAGCAATGAGCATCATGAATAGTTTCGTCAATGATATTTTTGAGAGAATCGCTGCTGAAGCTTCCCGTTTAGCTCATTACAATAAGCGTTCTACAATTACCAGCCGGGAAATCCAAACTGCTGTTAGATTGTTGTTACCTGGTGAACTTGCTAAGCACGCCGTAAGTGAAGGAACAAAAGCCGTTACTAAATATACCAGTTCGAAATAAATTAAGATTAAAAGTGTTCGTGAAAAAATGGCCCTTTTCAGGGCCGCCAAATATTTAAACAAAGAGAAATCCATTCGAATATTAAAAATTCCGTCTTTTGTTGTGTTGTGTAAAGGTACTTTATCTAGAGCCCTTTTTTAAAAATCTGCACACTTTCAAATTAGTATTAACTTGTACAAACAAGCGCCATTTTATGAATATCCGCATGTACATGAAAGCATTTTCGAGGTTCTCCATAAGCCTAACTAAACCAAACGTGAAACTATTTTTTGCTTAGGCCCAAGGGAGCTTCTTTAATATAAAATGAAACCGCTCCGAGTTTCTCTTTTGTGCGCTGGTGTAGGTGATAATTTCACCAGCGAGCCCTGTTGCAATACATGCGCATAAAAGCCGCTGTCTCTCCTCTCTGTCGTTAATACACATTGGTATGAGTCGTCAAGAATGTTATCAAAAAAATGTACAAATTCATTTCAGTGGTTTAATACGAAATTGGGTAAGAATAATAATAAAACTAAGGAAAGAAAATATCCAAAGAGTAACTTTAAAGTTGTTTCTCCTCCTGGTTTATTAAACAAGTCTTTATGTTGAGAAGTAAGGCTGTTCTCGCGTAACGCTCATGTAACTTTGACGATAGCTGCCGATCATTGTTACGGGTTTCTTTACTGTGGAACTTTTCCTATGCTCTATGAGGTTATGAATTATAAATAAAAGTATATGACGAGAACAATTTACTCAAAGTTTAAATATTTTGTGGTCCTGAAAAGGACCGATTTGTAAATATATTTTAAGAATTTTTAAGCACGTTCACCACGAATACGACGAGCCAGTTGGATGTCCTTTGGCATAATAGTTACACGTTTAGCATGAATAGCACACAAATTGGTATCTTCAAATAAACCAACTAAATACGCTTCACTTGCTTCTTGAAGATGGTATGGTGAATTTTAGCGCCATTTTTACTTGCCAGGTTTTTTTCCACTGCGTGTGTGTGTTTGGCGACAGTCTGTAAAATCAAACTTGAAGGGTTTCAAGATGAGAAAAAGTACGAATGGATTTTTGTTGAACCTTTTAAAATGGACAAAAAATTAATTATTTTTTGTAAATAATGCACGATTTTTAATCATCATATTCTAATCTTTTGCTGAAAACATTTTCGATTGTAATTACGACCATGTACGCTTGCACCGTGTCGTGCCTGGGCCTGAGAGAACCACGCGGTGGCTTAGTGCGCATTCAAAAAAAATCTCGTCGTGATTGAAGCTTGCACCCTGCTAGCGACATTTTCACACACACGCACACACAAATTCTCTCTCTCTCTCTCTCTCATTTGAACTTATGCCAATATTGATGCGATTATTTTGGCGCCTTTTTTACTCACCGGCTCTTTTATGTTTGTGTGTTTATGGGTGGTCATTCAAATTTCATGTGCTCAAAGAAGAGAAAAAGGGGATCATTTTGAAATGGCAAGAAATTAATTCTTTTTTACATACAGAAGTATGTAAAAAAAAGTTTTTCGTAGTCAGTCTAAAAAGTAATAAAGCGTGAGAAGACATTTAAGTAGATTGATTAGCTTTGAAAAGAATCACAATTAAATTTAAGTAAACTTCTTGAACAGAAAACAAATTTTTATTTTCACACTATATGCAAAACTGTTACTCATTGTTTAAAAATTTGGTCGCCCTGAAAAGGACGGTTTTTTTGATAATAAACGATGAAAAAATTTAAATATGAGGAATTTAGGCTTTCTTTTCTGTTTTTTTGGGTAAAAGAACGGCTTGAATATTCGGAAGTACACCACCTTGAGCAATAGTAACACCAGATAATAATTTGTTTAATTCTTCGTCATTTCTGATGGCCAATTGCAAATGGCGAGGAATAATTCGCGTCTTTTTATTATCACGGGCAGCATTCCCAGCCAATTCCAAAACTTCAGCAGCTAAGTACTCCATAACAGCTGCCAAATATACGGGGGCACCAGCTCCAACACGCTCAGCATAATTGCCTTTTCTTAATAAACGGTGAATTCTGCCGACGGGAAATTGAAGTCCGGCACGATTTGAACGAGACTTTGCCTTCGTCTTAACTTTTCCACCTTTGCCACGACCAGACATTTTCACTTATTTTTTCACTTGAGAAGTCACAACACGCACAACCTTTCACTTGGAATGAGCTTCAGCAGCGATATGTCGTAATATTTATACTCTTTTCGTTGTACAATTGCCACCCTTCTATCAAAGTAAACTGTAATTTCACATACTGAGAATATTCTCTCGGGCCCGCATACAAACGAAACTCTATAAATATTATTCGCATTCGGGAAAATAATTCAGTCGTTGACTTTCAGTGATTGTGTTAAGAGTGTTCAGTTCAGTAAATAAGTGCCGAGTTCGAGATGCCGCCGAAAACTAGTGGAAAAGCAGCAAAGAAGGCCGGAAAGGCACAAAAGAATATTTCTAAAGGTGATAAGAAAAAGAAGCGCAAGAGGAAGGAATCTTATGCTATTTACATTTACAAAGTTTTGAAACAAGTTCACCCCGATACTGGAATTTCTTCAAAAGCAATGAGCATCATGAATAGTTTCGTCAATGATATTTTTGAGAGAATCGCTGCTGAAGCTTCCCGTTTAGCTCATTACAATAAGCGTTCTACAATTACCAGCCGGGAAATCCAAACTGCTGTTAGATTGTTGTTACCTGGTGAACTTGCTAAGCACGCCGTAAGTGAAGGAACAAAAGCCGTTACTAAATATACCAGTTCGAAATAAATTAAGATTAAAAGTGTTCGTGAAAAAATGGCCCTTTTCAGGGCCGCCAAATATTTAAACAAAGAGAAATCCATTCGAATATTAAAAATTCCGTCTTTTGTTGTGTTGTGTAAAGGTACTTTATCTAGAGCCCTTTTTTAAAAATCTGCACACTTTCAAATTAGTATTAACTTGTACAAACAAGCGCCATTTTATGAATATCCGCATGTACATGAAAGCATTTTCGAGGTTCTCCATAAGCCTAACTAAACCAAACGTGAAACTATTTTTTGCTTAGGCCCAAGGGAGCTTCTTTAATATAAAATGAAACCGCTCCGAGTTTCTCTTTTGTGCGCTGGTGTAGGTGATAATTTCACCAGCGAGCCCTGTTGCAATACATGCGCATAAAAGCCGCTGTCTCTCCTCTCTGTCGTTAATACACATTGGTATGAGTCGTCAAGAATGTTATCAAAAAAATGTACAAATTCATTTCAGTGGTTTAATACGAAATTGGGTAAGAATAATAAAACTAAGGAAAGAAAATATCCAAAGAGTAACTTTAAAGTTGTTTCTCCTCCTGGTTTATTAAACAAGTCTTTATGTTGAGAAGTAAGGCTGTTCTCGCGTAACGCTCATGTAACTTTGACGATAGCTGCCGATCATTGTTACGGGTTTCTTTACTGTGGAACTTTTCCTATGCTCTATGAGGTTATGAATTATAAATAAAAGTATATGACGAGAACAATTTACTCAAAGTTTAAATATTTTGTGGTCCTGAAAAGGACCGATTTGTAAATATATTTTAAGAATTTTTAAGCACGTTCACCACGAATACGACGAGCCAGTTGGATGTCCTTTGGCATAATAGTTACACGTTTAGCATGAATAGCACACAAATTGGTATCTTCAAATAAACCAACTAAATACGCTTCACTTGCTTCTTGAAGAGCCATGACGGCAGAACTTTGGAAACGCAAATCAGTTTTAAAATCTTGAGCAATTTCACGAACTAAACGTTGGAATGGCAATTTCCGGATTAAAAGCTCGGTGCTTTTTTGATAACGACGAATTTCACGAAGCGCAACAGTACCAGGACGATAACGATGCGGCTTCTTGACACCACCAGTAGCCGGAGCACTTTTCCTTGCAGCCTTTGTCGCCAACTGCTTTCTCGGAGCTTTACCACCAGTAGATTTACGGGCTGTTTGCTTTGTACGAGCCATTACCACTTTTTCACTTTACCAGTTATTCACGATACTTCACTGATCACAATTCACTTCACAATGAGCTGACACGCGATCTCCACCGCGTATTTATAGACATATTTTCCCCTCTAGAAGATATTTTAGCCCTACTCAAAAATTATTGAACGAATTTTCGTTTCTCCTCTTTGTAAAAAATTGCGATCTGCTATAAAAGTAGGTGCTTGCTCGAAGCGATCATCAGTTTTGTGTGGAGTGTCAAGTGTGTTAAGTGCAAGCAAAGTTCTATAATCAGTGAAAATGACTGGCCGTGGCAAAGGAGGAAAAGGTCTTGGTAAAGGTGGTGCCAAGCGTCATCGTAAAGTTCTTCGTGATAATATCCAAGGTATTACAAAGCCAGCCATTCGTCGATTAGCTCGTCGTGGTGGAGTGAAACGTATATCTGGTTTAATTTATGAAGAAACTCGCGGTGTGCTCAAAGTTTTCTTAGAGAATGTTATCCGTGACGCAGTTACATACACAGAACATGCCAAAAGGAAAACAGTTACTGCAATGGATGTTGTTTACGCCCTGAAAAGACAGGGACGCACACTTTATGGTTTCGGCGGTTAAAATCGATTTTATTTATACTATGAATGCAAAAACGGTCCTTTTCAGGACCACCAAATTTTTGAACAAAAAGTAAAATACTGCTGTTAACGATAACGTTTTTAAATAAAGCCGAAAAAATAATTTTTTTTTATTTTAATGAAGATTGATCTTTAATAATAATAAACGATGCAGCAAGCTTTGTCTATTCTCACAATTATTTTATTTTATTAATAAAAAAGGCGGCATTTCTAAATTTGAAAATTTTATCTTTTACCCCAAACATTTTCGAATGTCATTACGGGCATGTATGGACGCTTGCGACGTGTCGTGCCTGAAAAAACTACACGATCGAGAGCGCATTCAAAACATGTTCTCTGAGATTCGTCGTGATTGAAGCGAATTTGTATAAAAACCGGTTTTCTTGGGCATGTATTCAAGCAGCTGCTTCATCATTCATTCTTGTGTGCGTGTGGAATTTTTTTTTGCCCTGCATACAGCCAGCAAACGTCGTTTTCACTGCACACGAAATTTTTTTGCTACATAGAATTAAATAATAATCAAATGAAGATGTAGCCGTGGCAAGAAGGCTGGCAACATCAAAAAGGCTGGGGAATTTCGTGTGTAGCTGCCGCAGTATTAATAATGAAAATGTTTGAGTGTACGTATGGTGAATTTTAGCGCCATTTTTACTTGCCAGGTTTTTTTCCACTGCGTGTGTGTGTTTGGCGACAGTCTGTAAAATCAAACTTGAAGGGTTTCAAGATGAGAAAAAGTACGAATGGATTTTTGTTGAACCTTTTAAAATGGACAAAAAATTAATTATTTTTTGTAAATAATGCACGATTTTTAATCATCATATTCTAATCTTTTGCTGAAAACATTTTCGATTGTAATTACGACCATGTACGCTTGCACCGTGTCGTGCCTGGGCCTGAGAGAACCACGCGGTGGCTTAGTGCGCATTCAAAAAAAATCTCGTCGTGATTGAAGCTTGCACCCTGCTAGCGACATTTTCACACACACGCACACACAAATTCTCTCTCTCTCTCTCATTTGAACTTATGCCAATATTGATGCGATTATTTTGGCGCCTTTTTTACTCACCGGCTCTTTTATGTTTGTGTGTTTATGGGTGGTCATTCAAATTTCATGTGCTCAAAGAAGAGAAAAAGGGGATCATTTTGAAATGGCAAGAAATTAATTCTTTTTTACATACAGAAGTATGTAAAAAAAAGTTTTTCGTAGTCAGTCTAAAAAGTAATAAAGCGTGAGAAGACATTTAAGTAGATTGATTAGCTTTGAAAAGAATCACAATTAAATTTAAGTAAACTTCTTGAACAGAAAACAAATTTTTATTTTCACACTATATGCAAAACTGTTACTCATTGTTTAAAAATTTGGTCGCCCTGAAAAGGACGGTTTTTTTGATAATAAACGATGAAAAAATTTAAATATGAGGAATTTAGGCTTTCTTTTCTGTTTTTTTGGGTAAAAGAACGGCTTGAATATTCGGAAGTACACCACCTTGAGCAATAGTAACACCAGATAATAATTTGTTTAATTCTTCGTCATTTCTGATGGCCAATTGCAAATGGCGAGGAATAATTCGCGTCTTTTTATTATCACGGGCAGCATTCCCAGCCAATTCCAAAACTTCAGCAGCTAAGTACTCCATAACAGCTGCCAAATATACGGGGGCACCAGCTCCAACACGCTCAGCATAATTGCCTTTTCTTAATAAACGGTGAATTCTGCCGACGGGAAATTGAAGTCCGGCACGATTTGAACGAGACTTTGCCTTCGTCTTAACTTTTCCACCTTTGCCACGACCAGACATTTTCACTTATTTTTTCACTTGAGAAGTCACAACACGCACAACCTTTCACTTGGAATGAGCTTCAGCAGCGATATGTCGTAATATTTATACTCTTTTCGTTGTACAATTGCCACCCTTCTATCAAAGTAAACTGTAATTTCACATACTGAGAATATTCTCTCGGGCCCGCATACAAACGAAACTCTATAAATATTATTCGCATTCGGGAAAATAATTCAGTCGTTGACTTTCAGTGATTGTGTTAAGAGTGTTCAGTTCAGTAAATAAGTGCCGAGTTCGAGATGCCGCCGAAAACTAGTGGAAAAGCAGCAAAGAAGGCCGGAAAGGCACAAAAGAATATTTCTAAAGGTGATAAGAAAAAGAAGCGCAAGAGGAAGGAGTCTTATGCTATTTACATTTACAAAGTTTTGAAACAAGTTCACCCCGATACTGGAATTTCTTCAAAAGCAATGAGCATCATGAATAGTTTCGTCAATGATATTTTTGAGAGAATCGCTGCTGAAGCTTCCCGTTTAGCTCATTACAATAAGCGTTCTACAATTACCAGCCGGGAAATCCAAACTGCTGTTAGATTGTTGTTACCTGGTGAACTTGCTAAGCACGCCGTAAGTGAAGGAACAAAAGCCGTTACTAAATATACCAGTTCGAAATAAATTAAGATTAAAAGTGTTCGTGAAAAAATGGCCCTTTTCAGGGCCGCCAAATATTTAAACAAAGAGAAATCCATTCGAATATTAAAAATTCCGTCTTTTGTTGTGTTGTGTAAAGGTACTTTATCTAGAGCCCTTTTTTAAAAATCTGCACACTTTCAAATTAGTATTAACTTGTACAAACAAGCGCCATTTTATGAATATCCGCATGTACATGAAAGCATTTTCGAGGTTCTCCATAAGCCTAACTAAACCAAACGTGAAACTATTTTTTGCTTAGGCCCAAGGGAGCTTCTTTAATATAAAATGAAACCGCTCAGAGTTTCTCTTTTGTGCGCTGGTGTAGGTGATAATTTCACCAGCGAGCCCTGTTGCAATACATGCGTATGAGTTGTCAAGAATGTTATCAAAAAAATGTACAAATTCATTTCAGTGGTTTAATACGAAATTGGGTAAGAATAATAATAAAACTAAGGAAAGAAAATATCCAAAGAGTAACTTTAAAGTTGTTTCTCCTCCTGGTTTATTAAACAAGTCTTTATGTTGAGAAGTAAGGCTGTTCTCGCGTAACGCTCATGTAACTTTGACGATAGCTGCCGATCATTGTTACGGGTTTCTTTACTGTGGAACTTTTCCTATGCTCTATGAGGTTATGAATTATAAATAAAAGTATATGACGAGAACAATTTACTCAAAGTTTAAATATTTTGTGGTCCTGAAAAGGACCGATTTGTAAATATATTTTAAGAATTTTTAAGCACGTTCACCACGAATACGACGAGCCAGTTGGATGTCCTTTGGCATAATAGTTACACGTTTAGCATGAATAGCACACAAATTGGTATCTTCAAATAAACCAACTAAATACGCTTCACTTGCTTCTTGAAGAGCCATGACGGCAGAACTTTGGAAACGCAAATCAGTTTTAAAATCTTGAGCAATTTCACGAACTAAACGTTGGAATGGCAATTTCCGGATTAAAAGCTCGGTGCTTTTTTGATAACGACGAATTTCACGAAGCGCAACAGTACCAGGACGATAACGATGCGGCTTCTTGACACCACCAGTAGCCGGAGCACTTTTCCTTGCAGCCTTTGTCGCCAACTGCTTTCTCGGAGCTTTACCACCAGTAGATTTACGGGCTGTTTGCTTTGTACGAGCCATTACCACTTTTTCACTTTACCAGTTATTCACGATACTTCACTGATCACAATTCACTTCACAATGAGCTGACACGCGATCTCCACCGCGTATTTATAGACATATTTTCCCCTCTAGAAGATATTTTAGCCATACTCAAAAATTATTGAACGAATTTTCGTTTCTCCTCTTTGTAAAAAATTGCGATCTGCTATAAAAGTAGGTGCTTGCTCGAAGCGATCATCAGTTTTGTGTGGAGTGTCAAGTGTGTTAAGTGCAAGCAAAGTTCTATAATCAGTGAAAATGACTGGCCGTGGCAAAGGAGGAAAAGGTCTTGGTAAAGGTGGTGCCAAGCGTCATCGTAAAGTTCTTCGTGATAATATCCAAGGTATTACAAAGCCAGCCATTCGTCGATTAGCTCGTCGTGGTGGAGTGAAACGTATATCTGGTTTAATTTATGAAGAAACTCGCGGTGTGCTCAAAGTTTTCTTAGAGAATGTTATCCGTGACGCAGTTACATACACAGAACATGCCAAAAGGAAAACAGTTACTGCAATGGATGTTGTTTACGCCCTGAAAAGACAGGGACGCACACTTTATGGTTTCGGCGGTTAAAATCGATTTTATTTATACTATGAATGCAAAAACGGTCCTTTTCAGGACCACCAAATTTTTGAACAAAAAGTAAAATACTGCTGTTAACGATAACGTTTTTAAATAAAGCCGAAAAAATAATTTTTTTTTATTTTAATGAAGATTGATCTTTAATAATAATAAACGATGCAGCAAGCTTTGTCTATTCTCACAATTATTTTATTTTATTAATAAAAAAGGCGGCATTTCTAAATTTGAAAATTTTATCTTTTACCCCAAACATTTTCGAATGTCATTACGGGCATGTATGGACGCTTGCGACGTGTCGTGCCTGAAAAAACTACACGATCGAGAGCGCATTCAAAACATGTTCTCTGAGATTCGTCGTGATTGAAGCGAATTTGTATAAAAACCGGTTTTCTTGGGCATGTATTCAAGCAGCTGCTTCATCATTCATTCTTGTGTGCGTGTGGAATTTTTTTTTGCCCTGCATACAGCCAGCAAACGTCGTTTTCACTGCACACGAAATTTTTTTGCTACATAGAATTAAATAATAATCAAATGAAGATGTAGCCGTGGCAAGAAGGCTGGCAACATCAAAAAGGCTGGGGAATTTCGTGTGTAGCTGCCGCAGTATTAATAATGAAAATGTTTGAGTGTACGTATGGTGAATTTTAGCGCCATTTTTACTTGCCAGGTTTTTTTTCCACTGCGTGTGTGTGTTTGGCGACAGTCTGTAAAATCAAACTTGAAGGGTTTCAAGATGAGAAAAAGTACGAATGGATTTTTGTTGAACCTTTTAAAATGGACAAAAAATTAATTATTTTTTGTAAATAATGCACGATTTTTAATCATCATATTCTAATCTTTTGCTGAAAACATTTTCGATTGTAATTACGACCATGTACGCTTGCACCGTGTCGTGCCTGGGCCTGAGAGAACCACGCGGTGGCTTAGTGCGCATTCAAAAAAAATCTCGTCGTGATTGAAGCTTGCACCTTGCTAGCGACATTTTCACACACACGCACACACAAATTCTCTCTCTCTCTCATTTGAACTTATGCCAATATTGATGCGATTATTTTGGCGCCTTTTTTACCCACCGGCTCTTTTATGTTTGTGTGTTTATGGGTGGTCATTCAAATTTCATGTGCTCAAAGAAGAGAAAAAGGGGATCATTTTGAAATGGCAAGAAATTAATTCTTTTTTACATACAGAAGTATGTAAAAAAAAGTTTTTCGTAGTCAGTCTAAAAAGTAATAAAGCGTGAGAAGACATTTAAGTAGATTGATTAGCTTTGAAAAGAATCACAATTAAATTTAAGTAAACTTCTTGAACAGAAAACAAATTTTTATTTTCACACTATATGCAAAACTGTTACTCATTGTTTAAAAATTTGGTCGCCCTGAAAAGGACGGTTTTTTTGATAATAAACGATGAAAAAATTTAAATATGAGGAATTTAGGCTTTCTTTTCTGTTTTTTTGGGTAAAAGAACGGCTTGAATATTCGGAAGTACACCACCTTGAGCAATAGTAACACCAGATAATAATTTGTTTAATTCTTCGTCATTTCTGATGGCCAATTGCAAATGGCGAGGAATAATTCGCGTCTTTTTATTATCACGGGCAGCATTCCCAGCCAATTCCAAAACTTCAGCAGCTAAGTACTCCATAACAGCTGCCAAATATACGGGGGCACCAGCTCCAACACGCTCAGCATAATTGCCTTTTCTTAATAAACGGTGAATTCTGCCGACGGGAAATTGAAGTCCGGCACGATTTGAACGAGACTTTGCCTTCGTCTTAACTTTTCCACCTTTGCCACGACCAGACATTTTCACTTATTTTTTCACTTGAGAAGTCACAACACGCACAACCTTTCACTTGGAATGAGCTTCAGCAGCGATATGTCGTAATATTTATACTCTTTTCGTTGTACAATTGCCACCCTTCTATCAAAGTAAACTGTAATTTCACATACTGAGAATATTCTCTCGGGCCCGCATACAAACGAAACTCTATAAATATTATTCGCATTCGGGAAAATAATTCAGTCGTTGACTTTCAGTGATTGTGTTAAGAGTGTTCAGTTCAGTAAATAAGTGCCGAGTTCGAGATGCCGCCGAAAACTAGTGGAAAAGCAGCAAAGAAGGCCGGAAAGGCACAAAAGAATATTTCTAAAGGTGATAAGAAAAAGAAGCGCAAGAGGAAGGAGTCTTATGCTATTTACATTTACAAAGTTTTGAAACAAGTTCACCCCGATACTGGAATTTCTTCAAAAGCAATGAGCATCATGAATAGTTTCGTCAATGATATTTTTGAGAGAATCGCTGCTGAAGCTTCCCGTTTAGCTCATTACAATAAGCGTTCTACAATTACCAGCCGGGAAATCCAAACTGCTGTTAGATTGTTGTTACCTGGTGAACTTGCTAAGCACGCCGTAAGTGAAGGAACAAAAGCCGTTACTAAATATACCAGTTCGAAATAAATTAAGATTAAAAGTGTTCGTGAAAAAATGGCCCTTTTCAGGGCCGCCAAATATTTAAACAAAGAGAAATCCATTCGAATATTAAAAATTCCGTCTTTTGTTGTGTTGTGTAAAGGTACTTTATCTAGAGCCCTTTTTTAAAAATCTGCACACTTTCAAATTAGTATTAACTTGTACAAACAAGCGCCATTTTATGAATATCCGCATGTACATGAAAGCATTTTCGAGGTTCTCCATAAGCCTAACTAAACCAAACGTGAAACTATTTTTTGCTTAGGCCCAAGGGAGCTTCTTTAATATAAAATGAAACCGCTCAGAGTTTCTCTTTTGTGCGCTGGTGTAGGTGATAATTTCACCAGCGAGCCCTGTTGCAATACATGCGTATGAGTTGTCAAGAATGTTATCAAAAAAATGTACAAATTCATTTCAGTGGTTTAATACGAAATTGGGTAAGAATAATAATAAAACTAAGGAAAGAAAATATCCAAAGAGTAACTTTAAAGTTGTTTCTCCTCCTGGTTTATTAAACAAGTCTTTATGTTGAGAAGTAAGGCTGTTCTCGCGTAACGCTCATGTAACTTTGACGATAGCTGCCGATCATTGTTACGGGTTTCTTTACTGTGGAACTTTTCCTATGCTCTATGAGGTTATGAATTATAAATAAAAGTATATGACGAGAACAATTTACTCAAAGTTTAAATATTTTGTGGTCCTGAAAAGGACCGATTTGTAAATATATTTTAAGAATTTTTAAGCACGTTCACCACGAATACGACGAGCCAGTTGGATGTCCTTTGGCATAATAGTTACACGTTTAGCATGAATAGCACACAAATTGGTATCTTCAAATAAACCAACTAAATACGCTTCACTTGCTTCTTGAAGAGCCATGACGGCAGAACTTTGGAAACGCAAATCAGTTTTAAAATCTTGAGCAATTTCACGAACTAAACGTTGGAATGGCAATTTCCGGATTAAAAGCTCGGTGCTTTTTTGATAACGACGAATTTCACGAAGCGCAACAGTACCAGGACGATAACGATGCGGCTTCTTGACACCACCAGTAGCCGGAGCACTTTTCCTTGCAGCCTTTGTCGCCAACTGCTTTCTCGGAGCTTTACCACCAGTAGATTTACGGGCTGTTTGCTTTGTACGAGCCATTACCACTTTTTCACTTTACCAGTTATTCACGATACTTCACTGATCACAATTCACTTCACAATGAGCTGACACGCGATCTCCACCGCGTATTTATAGACATATTTTCCCCTCTAGAAGATATTTTAGCCATACTCAAAAATTATTGAACGAATTTTCGTTTCTCCTCTTTGTAAAAAATTGCGATCTGCTATAAAAGTAGGTGCTTGCTCGAAGCGATCATCAGTTTTGTGTGGAGTGTCAAGTGTGTTAAGTGCAAGCAAAGTTCTATAATCAGTGAAAATGACTGGCCGTGGCAAAGGAGGAAAAGGTCTTGGTAAAGGTGGTGCCAAGCGTCATCGTAAAGTTCTTCGTGATAATATCCAAGGTATTACAAAGCCAGCCATTCGTCGATTAGCTCGTCGTGGTGGAGTGAAACGTATATCTGGTTTAATTTATGAAGAAACTCGCGGTGTGCTCAAAGTTTTCTTAGAGAATGTTATCCGTGACGCAGTTACATACACAGAACATGCCAAAAGGAAAACAGTTACTGCAATGGATGTTGTTTACGCCCTGAAAAGACAGGGACGCACACTTTATGGTTTCGGCGGTTAAAATCGATTTTATTTATACTATGAATGCAAAAACGGTCCTTTTCAGGACCACCAAATTTTTGAACAAAAAGTAAAATACTGCTGTTAACGATAACGTTTTTAATGAAGATTGATCTTTAATAATAATAAACGATGCAGCAAGCTTTGTCTATTCTCACAATTATTTTATTTTATTAATAAAAAAGGCGGCATTTCTAAATTTGAAAATTTTATCTTTTACCCCAAACATTTTCGAATGTCATTACGGGCATGTATGGACGCTTGCGACGTGTCGTGCCTGAAAAAACTACACGATCGAGAGCGCATTCAAAACATGTTCTCTGAGATTCGTCGTGATTGAAGCGAATTTGTATAAAAACCGGTTTTCTTGGGCATGTATTCAAGCAGCTGCTTCATCATTCATTCTTGTGTGCGTGTGGAATTTTTTTTTGCCCTGCATACAGCCAGCAAACGTCGTTTTCACTGCACACGAAATTTTTTTGCTACATAGAATTAAATAATAATCAAATGAAGATGTAGCCGTGGCAAGAAGGCTGGCAACATCAAAAAGGCTGGGGAATTTCGTGTGTAGCTGCCGCAGTATTAATAATGAAAATGTTTGAGTGTACGTATGGTGAATTTTAGCGCCATTTTTACTTGCCAGGTTTTTTTTCCACTGCGTGTGTGTGTTTGGCGACAGTCTGTAAAATCAAACTTGAAGGGTTTCAAGATGAGAAAAAGTACGAATGGATTTTTGTTGAACCTTTTAAAATGGACAAAAAATTAATTATTTTTTGTAAATAATGCACGATTTTTAATCATCATATTCTAATCTTTTGCTGAAAACATTTTCGATTGTAATTACGACCATGTACGCTTGCACCGTGTCGTGCCTGGGCCTGAGAGAACCACGCGGTGGCTTAGTGCGCATTCAAAAAAAATCTCGTCGTGATTGAAGCTTGCACCCTGCTAGCGACATTTTCACACACACGCACACACAAATTCTCTCTCTCTCTCATTTGAACTTATGCCAATATTGATGCGATTATTTTGGCGCCTTTTTTACCCACCGGCTCTTTTATGTTTGTGTGTTTATGGGTGGTCATTCAAATTTCATGTGCTCAAAGAAGAGAAAAAGGGGATCATTTTGAAATGGCAAGAAATTAATTCTTTTTTACATACAGAAGTATGTAAAAAAAAGTTTTTCGTAGTCAGTCTAAAAAGTAATAAAGCGTGAGAAGACATTTAAGTAGATTGATTAGCTTTGAAAAGAATCACAATTAAATTTAAGTAAACTTCTTGAACAGAAAACAAATTTTTATTTTCACACTATATGCAAAACTGTTACTCATTGTTTAAAAATTTGGTCGCCCTGAAAAGGACGGTTTTTTTGATAATAAACGATGAAAAAATTTAAATATGAGGAATTTAGGCTTTCTTTTCTGTTTTTTTGGGTAAAAGAACGGCTTGAATATTCGGAAGTACACCACCTTGAGCAATAGTAACACCAGATAATAATTTGTTTAATTCTTCGTCATTTCTGATGGCCAATTGCAAATGGCGAGGAATAATTCGCGTCTTTTTATTATCACGGGCAGCATTCCCAGCCAATTCCAAAACTTCAGCAGCTAAGTACTCCATAACAGCTGCCAAATATACGGGGGCACCAGCTCCAACACGCTCAGCATAATTGCCTTTTCTTAATAAACGGTGAATTCTGCCGACGGGAAATTGAAGTCCGGCACGATTTGAACGAGACTTTGCCTTCGTCTTAACTTTTCCACCTTTGCCACGACCAGACATTTTCACTTATTTTTTCACTTGAGAAGTCACAACACGCACAACCTTTCACTTGGAATGAGCTTCAGCAGCGATATGTCGTAATATTTATACTCTTTTCGTTGTACAATTGCCACCCTTCTATCAAAGTAAACTGTAATTTCACATACTGAGAATATTCTCTCGGGCCCGCATACAAACGAAACTCTATAAATATTATTCGCATTCGGGAAAATAATTCAGTCGTTGACTTTCAGTGATTGTGTTAACAGTGTTCAGTTCAGTAAATAAGTGCCGAGTTCGAGATGCCGCCGAAAACTAGTGGAAAAGCAGCAAAGAAGGCCAGAAAGGCACAAAAGAATATTTCTAAAGGTGATAAGAAAAAGAAGCGCAAGAGGAAGGAATCTTATGCTATTTACATTTACAAAGTTTTGAAACAAGTTCACCCCGATACTGGAATTTCTTCAAAAGCAATGAGCATCATGAATAGTTTCGTCAATGATATTTTTGAGAGAATCGCTGCTGAAGCTTCCCGTTTAGCTCATTACAATAAGCGTTCTACAATTACCAGCCGGGAAATCCAAACTGCTGTTAGATTGTTGTTACCTGGTGAACTTGCTAAGCACGCCGTAAGTGAAGGAACAAAAGCCGTTACTAAATATACCAGTTCGAAATAAATTAAGATTAAAAGTGTTCGTGAAAAAATGGCCCTTTTCAGGGCCGCCAAATATTTAAACAAAGAGAAATCCATTCGAATATTAAAAATTCCGTCTTTTGTTGTGTTGTGTAAAGGTACTTTATCTAGAGCCCTTTTTTAAAAATCTGCACACTTTCAAATTAGTATTAACTTGTACAAACAAGCGCCATTTTATGAATATCCGCATGTACATGAAAGCATTTTCGAGGTTCTCCATAAGCCTAACTAAACCAAACGTGAAACTATTTTTTGCTTAGGCCCAAGGGAGCTTCTTTAATATAAAATGAAACCGCTCCGAGTTTCTCTTTTGTGCGCTGGTGTAGGTGATAATTTCACCAGCGAGCCCTGTTGCAATACATGCGCATAAAAGCCGCTGTCTCTCCTCTCTGTCGTTAATACACATTGGTATGAGTCGTCAAGAATGTTATCAAAAAAATGTACAAATTCATTTCAGTGGTTTAATACGAAATTGGGTAAGAATAATAATAAAACTAAGGAAAGAAAATATCCAAAGAGTAACTTTAAAGTTGTTTCTCCTCCTGGTTTATTAAACAAGTCTTTATGTAACTTTGACGATAACGCTCATGTAACTTTGACGATAGCTGCCGATCATTGTTACGGGTTTCTTTACTGTGGAACTTTTCCTATGCTCTATGAGGTTATGAATTATAAATAAAAGTATATGACGAGAACAATTTACTCAAAGTTTAAATATTTTGTGGTCCTGAAAAGGACCGATTTGTAAATATATTTTAAGAATTTTTAAGCACGTTCACCACGAATACGACGAGCCAGTTGGATGTCCTTTGGCATAATAGTTACACGTTTAGCATGAATAGCACACAAATTGGTATCTTCAAATAAACCAACTAAATACGCTTCACTTGCTTCTTGAAGATGGTATGGTGAATTTTAGCGCCATTTTTACTTGCCAGGTTTTTTTCCACTGCGTGTGTGTGTTTGGCGACAGTCTGTAAAATCAAACTTGAAGGGTTTCAAGATGAGAAAAAGTACGAATGGATTTTTGTTGAACCTTTTAAAATGGACAAAAAATTAATTATTTTTTGTAAATAATGCACGATTTTTAATCATCATATTCTAATCTTTTGCTGAAAACATTTTCGATTGTAATTACGACCATGTACGCTTGCACCGTGTCGTGCCTGGGCCTGAGAGAACCACGCGGTGGCTTAGTGCGCATTCAAAAAAAATCTCGTCGTGATTGAAGCTTGCACCCTGCTAGCGACATTTTCACACACACGCACACACAAATTCTCTCTCTCTCTCTCTCATTTGAACTTATGCCAATATTGATGCGATTATTTTGGCGCCTTTTTTACTCACCGGCTCTTTTATGTTTGTGTGTTTATGGGTGGTCATTCAAATTTCATGTGCTCAAAGAAGAGAAAAAGGGGATCATTTTGAAATGGCAAGAAATTAATTCTTTTTTACATACAGAAGTATGTAAAAAAAAGTTTTTCGTAGTCAGTCTAAAAAGTAATAAAGCGTGAGAAGACATTTAAGTAGATTGATTAGCTTTGAAAAGAATCACAATTAAATTTAAGTAAACTTCTTGAACAGAAAACAAATTTTTATTTTCACACTATATGCAAAACTGTTACTCATTGTTTAAAAATTTGGTCGCCCTGAAAAGGACGGTTTTTTTGATAATAAACGATGAAAAAATTTAAATATGAGGAATTTAGGCTTTCTTTTCTGTTTTTTTGGGTAAAAGAACGGCTTGAATATTCGGAAGTACACCACCTTGAGCAATAGTAACACCAGATAATAATTTGTTTAATTCTTCGTCATTTCTGATGGCCAATTGCAAATGGCGAGGAATAATTCGCGTCTTTTTATTATCACGGGCAGCATTCCCAGCCAATTCCAAAACTTCAGCAGCTAAGTACTCCATAACAGCTGCCAAATATACGGGGGCACCAGCTCCAACACGCTCAGCATAATTGCCTTTTCTTAATAAACGGTGAATTCTGCCGACGGGAAATTGAAGTCCGGCACGATTTGAACGAGACTTTGCCTTCGTCTTAACTTTTCCACCTTTGCCACGACCAGACATTTTCACTTATTTTTTCACTTGAGAAGTCACAACACGCACAACCTTTCACTTGGAATGAGCTTCAGCAGCGATATGTCGTAATATTTATACTCTTTTCGTTGTACAATTGCCACCCTTCTATCAAAGTAAACTGTAATTTCACATACTGAGAATATTCTCTCGGGCCCGCATACAAACGAAACTCTATAAATATTATTCGCATTCGGGAAAATAATTCAGTCGTTGACTTTCAGTGATTGTGTTAACAGTGTTCAGTTCAGTAAATAAGTGCCGAGTTCGAGATGCCGCCGAAAACTAGTGGAAAAGCAGCAAAGAAGGCCGGAAAGGCACAAAAGAATATTTCTAAAGGTGATAAGAAAAAGAAGCGCAAGAGGAAGGAATCTTATGCTATTTACATTTACAAAGTTTTGAAACAAGTTCACCCCGATACTGGAATTTCTTCAAAAGCAATGAGCATCATGAATAGTTTCGTCAATGATATTTTTGAGAGAATCGCTGCTGAAGCTTCCCGTTTAGCTCATTACAATAAGCGTTCTACAATTACCAGCCGGGAAATCCAAACTGCTGTTAGATTGTTGTTACCTGGTGAACTTGCTAAGCACGCCGTAAGTGAAGGAACAAAAGCCGTTACTAAATATACCAGTTCGAAATAAATTAAGATTAAAAGTGTTCGTGAAAAAATGGCCCTTTTCAGGGCTGCCAAATATTTAAACAAAGAGAAATCCATTCGAATATTAAAAATTCCGTCTTTTGTTGTGTTGTGTAAAGGTACTTTATCTAGAGCCCTTTTTTAAAAATCTGCACACTTTCAAATTAGTATTAACTTGTACAAACAAGCGCCATTTTATGAATATCCGCATGTACATGAAAGCATTTTCGAGGTTCTCCATAAGCCTAACTAAACCAAACGTGAAACTATTTTTTGCTTAGGCCCAAGGGAGCTTCTTTAATATAAAATGAAACCGCTCAGAGTTTCTCTTTTGTGCGCTGGTGTAGGTGATAATTTCACCAGCGAGCCCTGTTGCAATACATGCGTATGAGTTGTCAAGAATGTTATCAAAAAAATGTACAAATTCATTTCAGTGGTTTAATACGAAATTGGGTAAGAATAATAATAAAACTAAGGAAAGAAAATATCCAAAGAGTAACTTTAAAGTTGTTTCTCCTCCTGGTTTATTAAACAAGTCTTTATGTTGAGAAGTAAGGCTGTTCTCGCGTAACGCTCATGTAACTTTGACGATAGCTGCCGATCATTGTTACGGGTTTCTTTACTGTGGAACTTTTCCTATGCTCTATGAGGTTATGAATTATAAATAAAAGTATATGACGAGAACAATTTACTCAAAGTTTAAATATTTTGTGGTCCTGAAAAGGACCGATTTGTAAATATATTTTAAGAATTTTTAAGCACGTTCACCACGAATACGACGAGCCAGTTGGATGTCCTTTGGCATAATAGTTACACGTTTAGCATGAATAGCACACAAATTGGTATCTTCAAATAAACCAACTAAATACGCTTCACTTGCTTCTTGAAGAGCCATGACGGCAGAACTTTGGAAACGCAAATCAGTTTTAAAATCTTGAGCAATTTCACGAACTAAACGTTGGAATGGCAATTTCCGGATTAAAAGCTCGGTGCTTTTTTGATAACGACGAATTTCACGAAGCGCAACAGTACCAGGACGATAACGATGCGGCTTCTTGACACCACCAGTAGCCGGAGCACTTTTCCTTGCAGCCTTTGTCGCCAACTGCTTTCTCGGAGCTTTACCACCAGTAGATTTACGGGCTGTTTGCTTTGTACGAGCCATTACCACTTTTTCACTTTACCAGTTATTCACGATACTTCACTGATCACAATTCACTTCACAATGAGCTGACACGCGATCTCCACCGCGTATTTATAGACATATTTTCCCCTCTAGAAGATATTTTAGCCATACTCAAAAATTATTGAACGAATTTTCGTTTCTCCTCTTTGTAAAAAATTGCGATCTGCTATAAAAGTAGGTGCTTGCTCGAAGCGATCATCAGTTTTGTGTGGAGTGTCAAGTGTGTTAAGTGCAAGCAAAGTTCTATAATCAGTGAAAATGACTGGCCGTGGCAAAGGAGGAAAAGGTCTTGGTAAAGGTGGTGCCAAGCGTCATCGTAAAGTTCTTCGTGATAATATCCAAGGTATTACAAAGCCAGCCATTCGTCGATTAGCTCGTCGTGGTGGAGTGAAACGTATATCTGGTTTAATTTATGAAGAAACTCGCGGTGTGCTCAAAGTTTTCTTAGAGAATGTTATCCGTGACGCAGTTACATACACAGAACATGCCAAAAGGAAAACAGTTACTGCAATGGATGTTGTTTACGCCCTGAAAAGACAGGGACGCACACTTTATGGTTTCGGCGGTTAAAATCGATTTTATTTATACTATGAATGCAAAAACGGTCCTTTTCAGGACCACCAAATTTTTGAACAAAAAGTAAAATACTGCTGTTAACGATAACGTTTTTAAATAAAGCCGAAAAAATAATTTTTTTTTATTTTAATGAAGATTGATCTTTAATAATAATAAACGATGCAGCAAGCTTTGTCTATTCTCACAATTATTTTATTTTATTAATAAAAAAGGCGGCATTTCTAAATTTGAAAATTTTATCTTTTACCCCAAACATTTTCGAATGTCATTACGGGCATGTATGGACGCTTGCGACGTGTCGTGCCTGAAAAAACTACACGATCGAGAGCGCATTCAAAACATGTTCTCTGAGATTCGTCGTGATTGAAGCGAATTTGTATAAAAACCGGTTTTCTTGGGCATGTATTCAAGCAGCTGCTTCATCATTCATTCTTGTGTGCGTGTGGAATTTTTTTTTGCCCTGCATACAGCCAGCAAACGTCGTTTTCACTGCACACGAAATTTTTTTGCTACATAGAATTAAATAATAATCAAATGAAGATGTAGCCGTGGCAAGAAGGCTGGCAACATCAAAAAGGCTGGGGAATTTCGTGTGTAGCTGCCGCAGTATTAATAATGAAAATGTTTGAGTGTACGTATGGTGAATTTTAGCGCCATTTTTACTTGCCAGGTTTTTTTTCCACTGCGTGTGTGTGTTTGGCGACAGTCTGTAAAATCAAACTTGAAGGGTTTCAAGATGAGAAAAAGTACGAATGGATTTTTGTTGAACCTTTTAAAATGGACAAAAAATTAATTATTTTTTGTAAATAATGCACGATTTTTAATCATCATATTCTAATCTTTTGCTGAAAACATTTTCGATTGTAATTACGACCATGTACGCTTGCACCGTGTCGTGCCTGGGCCTGAGAGAACCACGCGGTGGCTTAGTGCGCATTCAAAAAAAATCTCGTCGTGATTGAAGCTTGCACCCTGCTAGCGACATTTTCACACACACGCACACACAAATTCTCTCTCTCTCTCATTTGAACTTATGCCAATATTGATGCGATTATTTTGGCGCCTTTTTTACCCACCGGCTCTTTTATGTTTGTGTGTTTATGGGTGGTCATTCAAATTTCATGTGCTCAAAGAAGAGAAAAAGGGGATCATTTTGAAATGGCAAGAAATTAATTCTTTTTTACATACAGAAGTATGTAAAAAAAAGTTTTTCGTAGTCAGTCTAAAAAGTAATAAAGCGTGAGAAGACATTTAAGTAGATTGATTAGCTTTGAAAAGAATCACAATTAAATTTAAGTAAACTTCTTGAACAGAAAACAAATTTTTATTTTCACACTATATGCAAAACTGTTACTCATTGTTTAAAAATTTGGTCGCCCTGAAAAGGACGGTTTTTTTGATAATAAACGATGAAAAAATTTAAATATGAGGAATTTAGGCTTTCTTTTCTGTTTTTTTGGGTAAAAGAACGGCTTGAATATTCGGAAGTACACCACCTTGAGCAATAGTAACACCAGATAATAATTTGTTTAATTCTTCGTCATTTCTGATGGCCAATTGCAAATGGCGAGGAATAATTCGCGTCTTTTTATTATCACGGGCAGCATTCCCAGCCAATTCCAAAACTTCAGCAGCTAAGTACTCCATAACAGCTGCCAAATATACGGGGGCACCAGCTCCAACACGCTCAGCATAATTGCCTTTTCTTAATAAACGGTGAATTCTGCCGACGGGAAATTGAAGTCCGGCACGATTTGAACGAGACTTTGCCTTCGTCTTAACTTTTCCACCTTTGCCACGACCAGACATTTTCACTTATTTTTTCACTTGAGAAGTCACAACACGCACAACCTTTCACTTGGAATGAGCTTCAGCAGCGATATGTCGTAATATTTATACTCTTTTCGTTGTACAATTGCCACCCTTCTATCAAAGTAAACTGTAATTTCACATACTGAGAATATTCTCTCGGGCCCGCATACAAACGAAACTCTATAAATATTATTCGCATTCGGGAAAATAATTCAGTCGTTGACTTTCAGTGATTGTGTTAACAGTGTTCAGTTCAGTAAATAAGTGCCGAGTTCGAGATGCCGCCGAAAACTAGTGGAAAAGCAGCAAAGAAGGCCGGAAAGGCACAAAAGAATATTTCTAAAGGTGATAAGAAAAAGAAGCGCAAGAGGAAGGAATCTTATGCTATTTACATTTACAAAGTTTTGAAACAAGTTCACCCCGATACTGGAATTTCTTCAAAAGCAATGAGCATCATGAATAGTTTCGTCAATGATATTTTTGAGAGAATCGCTGCTGAAGCTTCCCGTTTAGCTCATTACAATAAGCGTTCTACAATTACCAGCCGGGAAATCCAAACTGCTGTTAGATTGTTGTTACCTGGTGAACTTGCTAAGCACGCCGTAAGTGAAGGAACAAAAGCCGTTACTAAATATACCAGTTCGAAATAAATTAAGATTAAAAGTGTTCGTGAAAAAATGGCCCTTTTCAGGGCCGCCAAATATTTAAACAAAGAGAAATCCATTCGAATATTAAAAATTCCGTCTTTTGTTGTGTTGTGTAAAGGTACTTTATCTAGAGCCCTTTTTTAAAAATCTGCACACTTTCAAATTAGTATTAACTTGTACAAACAAGCGCCATTTTATGAATATCCGCATGTACATGAAAGCATTTTCGAGGTTCTCCATAAGCCTAACTAAACCAAACGTGAAACTATTTTTTGCTTAGGCCCAAGGGAGCTTCTTTAATATAAAATGAAACCGCTCCGAGTTTCTCTTTTGTGCGCTGGTGTAGGTGATAATTTCACCAGCGAGCCCTGTTGCAATACATGCGCATAAAAGCCGCTGTCTCTCCTCTCTGTCGTTAATACACATTGGTATGAGTCGTCAAGAATGTTATCAAAAAAATGTACAAATTCATTTCAGTGGTTTAATACGAAATTGGGTAAGAATAATAATAAAACTAAGGAAAGAAAATATCCAAAGAGTAACTTTAAAGTTGTTTCTCCTCCTGGTTTATTAAACAAGTCTTTATGTAACTTTGACGATAACGCTCATGTAACTTTGACGATAGCTGCCGATCATTGTTACGGGTTTCTTTACTGTGGAACTTTTCCTATGCTCTATGAGGTTATGAATTATAAATAAAAGTATATGACGAGAACAATTTACTCAAAGTTTAAATATTTTGTGGTCCTGAAAAGGACCGATTTGTAAATATATTTTAAGAATTTTTAAGCACGTTCACCACGAATACGACGAGCCAGTTGGATGTCCTTTGGCATAATAGTTACACGTTTAGCATGAATAGCACACAAATTGGTATCTTCAAATAAACCAACTAAATACGCTTCACTTGCTTCTTGAAGATGGTATGGTGAATTTTAGCGCCATTTTTACTTGCCAGGTTTTTTTCCACTGCGTGTGTGTGTTTGGCGACAGTCTGTAAAATCAAACTTGAAGGGTTTCAAGATGAGAAAAAGTACGAATGGATTTTTGTTGAACCTTTTAAAATGGACAAAAAATTAATTATTTTTTGTAAATAATGCACGATTTTTAATCATCATATTCTAATCTTTTGCTGAAAACATTTTCGATTGTAATTACGACCATGTACGCTTGCACCGTGTCGTGCCTGGGCCTGAGAGAACCACGCGGTGGCTTAGTGCGCATTCAAAAAAAATCTCGTCGTGATTGAAGCTTGCACCCTGCTAGCGACATTTTCACACACACGCACACACAAATTCTCTCTCTCTCTCTCTCATTTGAACTTATGCCAATATTGATGCGATTATTTTGGCGCCTTTTTTACTCACCGGCTCTTTTATGTTTGTGTGTTTATGGGTGGTCATTCAAATTTCATGTGCTCAAAGAAGAGAAAAAGGGGATCATTTTGAAATGGCAAGAAATTAATTCTTTTTTACATACAGAAGTATGTAAAAAAAAGTTTTTCGTAGTCAGTCTAAAAAGTAATAAAGCGTGAGAAGACATTTAAGTAGATTGATTAGCTTTGAAAAGAATCACAATTAAATTTAAGTAAACTTCTTGAACAGAAAACAAATTTTTATTTTCACACTATATGCAAAACTGTTACTCATTGTTTAAAAATTTGGTCGCCCTGAAAAGGACGGTTTTTTTGATAATAAACGATGAAAAAATTTAAATATGAGGAATTTAGGCTTTCTTTTCTGTTTTTTTGGGTAAAAGAACGGCTTGAATATTCGGAAGTACACCACCTTGAGCAATAGTAACACCAGATAATAATTTGTTTAATTCTTCGTCATTTCTGATGGCCAATTGCAAATGGCGAGGAATAATTCGCGTCTTTTTATTATCACGGGCAGCATTCCCAGCCAATTCCAAAACTTCAGCAGCTAAGTACTCCATAACAGCTGCCAAATATACGGGGGCACCAGCTCCAACACGCTCAGCATAATTGCCTTTTCTTAATAAACGGTGAATTCTGCCGACGGGAAATTGAAGTCCGGCACGATTTGAACGAGACTTTGCCTTCGTCTTAACTTTTCCACCTTTGCCACGACCAGACATTTTCACTTATTTTTTCACTTGAGAAGTCACAACACGCACAACCTTTCACTTGGAATGAGCTTCAGCAGCGATATGTCGTAATATTTATACTCTTTTCGTTGTACAATTGCCACCCTTCTATCAAAGTAAACTGTAATTTCACATACTGAGAATATTCTCTCGGGCCCGCATACAAACGAAACTCTATAAATATTATTCGCATTCGGGAAAATAATTCAGTCGTTGACTTTCAGTGATTGTGTTAACAGTGTTCAGTTCAGTAAATAAGTGCCGAGTTCGAGATGCCGCCGAAAACTAGTGGAAAAGCAGCAAAGAAGGCCGGAAAGGCACAAAAGAATATTTCTAAAGGTGATAAGAAAAAGAAGCGCAAGAGGAAGGAATCTTATGCTATTTACATTTACAAAGTTTTGAAACAAGTTCACCCCGATACTGGAATTTCTTCAAAAGCAATGAGCATCATGAATAGTTTCGTCAATGATATTTTTGAGAGAATCGCTGCTGAAGCTTCCCGTTTAGCTCATTACAATAAGCGTTCTACAATTACCAGCCGGGAAATCCAAACTGCTGTTAGATTGTTGTTACCTGGTGAACTTGCTAAGCACGCCGTAAGTGAAGGAACAAAAGCCGTTACTAAATATACCAGTTCGAAATAAATTAAGATTAAAAGTGTTCGTGAAAAAATGGCCCTTTTCAGGGCTGCCAAATATTTAAACAAAGAGAAATCCATTCGAATATTAAAAATTCCGTCTTTTGTTGTGTTGTGTAAAGGTACTTTATCTAGAGCCCTTTTTTAAAAATCTGCACACTTTCAAATTAGTATTAACTTGTACAAACAAGCGCCATTTTATGAATATCCGCATGTACATGAAAGCATTTTCGAGGTTCTCCATAAGCCTAACTAAACCAAACGTGAAACTATTTTTTGCTTAGGCCCAAGGGAGCTTCTTTAATATAAAATGAAACCGCTCAGAGTTTCTCTTTTGTGCGCTGGTGTAGGTGATAATTTCACCAGCGAGCCCTGTTGCAATACATGCGCATAAAAGCCGCTGTCTCTCCTCTCTGTCGTTAATACACATTGGTATGAGTCGTCAAGAATGTTATCAAAAAAATGTACAAATTCATTTCAGTGGTTTAATACGAAATTGGGTAAGAATAATAATAAAACTAAGGAAAGAAAATATCCAAAGAGTAACTTTAAAGTTGTTTCTCCTCCTGGTTTATTAAACAAGTCTTTATGTTGAGAAGTAAGGCTGTTCTCGCGTAACGCTCATGTAACTTTGACGATAGCTGCCGATCATTGTTACGGGTTTCTTTACTGTGGAACTTTTCCTATGCTCTATGAGGTTATGAATTATAAATAAAAGTATATGACGAGAACAATTTACTCAAAGTTTAAATATTTTGTGGTCCTGAAAAGGACCGATTTGTAAATATATTTTAAGAATTTTTAAGCACGTTCACCACGAATACGACGAGCCAGTTGGATGTCCTTTGGCATAATAGTTACACGTTTAGCATGAATAGCACACAAATTGGTATCTTCAAATAAACCAACTAAATACGCTTCACTTGCTTCTTGAAGAGCCATGACGGCAGAACTTTGGAAACGCAAATCAGTTTTAAAATCTTGAGCAATTTCACGAACTAAACGTTGGAATGGCAATTTCCGGATTAAAAGCTCGGTGCTTTTTTGATAACGACGAATTTCACGAAGCGCAACAGTACCAGGACGATAACGATGCGGCTTCTTGACACCACCAGTAGCCGGAGCACTTTTCCTTGCAGCCTTTGTCGCCAACTGCTTTCTCGGAGCTTTACCACCAGTAGATTTACGGGCTGTTTGCTTTGTACGAGCCATTACCACTTTTTCACTTTACCAGTTATTCACGATACTTCACTGATCACAATTCACTTCACAATGAGCTGACACGCGATCTCCACCGCGTATTTATAGACATATTTTCCCCTCTAGAAGATATTTTAGCCCTACTCAAAAATTATTGAACGAATTTTCGTTTCTCCTCTTTGTAAAAAATTGCGATCTGCTATAAAAGTAGGTGCTTGCTCGAAGCGATCATCAGTTTTGTGTAGAGTGTCAAGTGTGTTAAGTGCAAGCAAAGTTCTATAATCAGTGAAAATGACTGGCCGTGGCAAAGGAGGAAAAGGTCTTGGTAAAGGTGGTGCCAAGCGTCATCGTAAAGTTCTTCGTGATAATATCCAAGGTATTACAAAGCCAGCCATTCGTCGATTAGCTCGTCGTGGTGGAGTGAAACGTATATCTGGTTTAATTTATGAAGAAACTCGCGGTGTGCTCAAAGTTTTCTTAGAGAATGTTATCCGTGACGCAGTTACATACACAGAACATGCCAAAAGGAAAACAGTTACTGCAATGGATGTTGTTTACGCCCTGAAAAGACAGGGACGCACACTTTATGGTTTCGGCGGTTAAAATCGATTTTATTTATACTATGAATGCAAAAACGGTCCTTTTCAGGACCACCAAATTTTTGAACAAAAAGTAAAATACTGCTGTTAACGATAAAGTTTTTAAATAAAGCCGAAAAAATATTTTTTTTTATTTTAATGAAGATTGATCTTTAATAATAATAAATGATGCAGCAAGCTTTGTCTATTCTCACAATTATTTTATTTTATTAATAAAAAAGGCGACATTTCTAAATTTGAAAATTTTATCTTTTACCCCAAACATTTTCGAATGTCATTACGGGCATGTATGGACGCTTGCGACGTGTCGTGCCTGAAAAAACTACACGATCGAGAGCGCATTCAAAACATGTTCTCTGAGATTCGTCGTGATTGAAGCGAATTTGTATAAAAACCGGTTTTCTTGGGCATGTATTCAAGCAGCTGCTTCATCATTCATTCTTGTGTGCGTGTGGAATTTTTTTTTGCCCTGCATACAGCCAGCAAACGTCGTTTTCACTGCACACGAAATTTTTTTGCTACATAGAATTAAATAATCAAATGAAGATGTAGCCGTGGCAAGAAGGCTGGCAACATCAAAAAGGCTGGGGAATTTCGTGTGTAGCTGCCGCAGTATTAATAATGAAAATGTTTGAGTGTACGTATGGTGAATTTTAGCGCCATTTTTACTTGCCAGGTTTTTTTCCACTGCGTGTGTGTGTTTGGCGGCAGCCTGTAAATTCAAACTTGAAGGGTTTCAAGATGAGAAAAAGTACGATGGCTGGCAACATCAAAAAGGCTGGGGAATTTCGTGTGTAGCTGCCGCAGTATTAATAATGAAAATGTTTGATTGTACGTATGGTGAATTTTGGCGCCATTTTTACTTGCCAGGTTTTTTCCACTGCGTGTGTGTGTTTGGCGACAGTCTGTAAAATCAAACTTGAAGGGTTTCAAGATGAGAAAAAGTACGAATGGATTTTTGTTGAACCTTTTAAAATGGACAAAAAATTAATTATTTTTTGTAAATAATGCACGATTTTTAATCATCATATTCTAATCTTTTGCTGAAAACATTTTCGATTGTAATTACGACCATGTACGCTTGCACCGTGTCGTGCCTGGGCCTGAGAGAACCACGCGGTGGCTTAGTGCGCATTCAAAAAAAATCTCGTCGTGATTGAAGCTTGCACCCTGCTAGCGACATTTTCACACACACGCACACACAAATTCTCTCTCTCTCTCATTTGAACTTATGCCAATATTGATGCGATTATTTTGGCGCCTTTTTTACCCACCGGCTCTTTTATGTTTGTGTGTTTATGGGTGGTCATTCAAATTTCATGTGCTCAAAGAAGAGAAAAAGGGGATCATTTTGAAATGGCAAGAAATTAATTCTTTTTTACATACAGAAGTATGTAAAAAAAAGTTTTTCGTAGTCAGTCTAAAAAGTAATAAAGCGTGAGAAGACATTTAAGTAGATTGATTAGCTTTGAAAAGAATCACAATTAAATTTAAGTAAACTTCTTGAACAGAAAACAAATTTTTATTTTCACACTATATGCAAAACTGTTACTCATTGTTTAAAAATTTGGTCGCCCTGAAAAGGACGGTTTTTTTGATAATAAACGATGAAAAAATTTAAATATGAGGAATTTAGGCTTTCTTTTCTGTTTTTTTGGGTAAAAGAACGGCTTGAATATTCGGAAGTACACCACCTTGAGCAATAGTAACACCAGATAATAATTTGTTTAATTCTTCGTCATTTCTGATGGCCAATTGCAAATGGCGAGGAATAATTCGCGTCTTTTTATTATCACGGGCAGCATTCCCAGCCAATTCCAAAACTTCAGCAGCTAAGTACTCCATAACAGCTGCCAAATATACGGGGGCACCAGCTCCAACACGCTCAGCATAATTGCCTTTTCTTAATAAACGGTGAATTCTGCCGACGGGAAATTGAAGTCCGGCACGATTTGAACGAGACTTTGCCTTCGTCTTAACTTTTCCACCTTTGCCACGACCAGACATTTTCACTTATTTTTTCACTTGAGAAGTCACAACACGCACAACCTTTCACTTGGAATGAGCTTCAGCAGCGATATGTCGTAATATTTATACTCTTTTCGTTGTACAATTGCCACCCTTCTATCAAAGTAAACTGTAATTTCACATACTGAGAATATTCTCTCGGGCCCGCATACAAACGAAACTCTATAAATATTATTCGCATTCGGGAAAATAATTCAGTCGTTGACTTTCAGTGATTGTGTTAACAGTGTTCAGTTCAGTAAATAAGTGCCGAGTTCGAGATGCCGCCGAAAACTAGTGGAAAAGCAGCAAAGAAGGCCGGAAAGGCACAAAAGAATATTTCTAAAGGTGATAAGAAAAAGAAGCGCAAGAGGAAGGAATCTTATGCTATTTACATTTACAAAGTTTTGAAACAAGTTCACCCCGATACTGGAATTTCTTCAAAAGCAATGAGCATCATGAATAGTTTCGTCAATGATATTTTTGAGAGAATCGCTGCTGAAGCTTCCCGTTTAGCTCATTACAATAAGCGTTCTACAATTACCAGCCGGGAAATCCAAACTGCTGTTAGATTGTTGTTACCTGGTGAACTTGCTAAGCACGCCGTAAGTGAAGGAACAAAAGCCGTTACTAAATATACCAGTTCGAAATAAATTAAGATTAAAAGTGTTCGTGAAAAAATGGCCCTTTTCAGGGCCGCCAAATATTTAAACAAAGAGAAATCCATTCGAATATTAAAAATTCCGTCTTTTGTTGTGTTGTGTAAAGGTACTTTATCTAGAGCCCTTTTTTAAAAATCTGCACACTTTCAAATTAGTATTAACTTGTACAAACAAGCGCCATTTTATGAATATCCGCATGTACATGAAAGCATTTTCGAGGTTCTCCATAAGCCTAACTAAACCAAACGTGAAACTATTTTTTGCTTAGGCCCGAGTTTCTCTTTTGTGCGCTGGTGTAGGTGATAATTTCACCAGCGAGCCCTGTTGCAATACATGCGCATAAAAGCCGCTGTCTCTCCTCTCTGTCGTTAATACACATTGGTATGAGTCGTCAAGAATGTTATCAAAAAAATGTACAAATTCATTTCAGTGGTTTAATACGAAATTGGGTAAGAATAATAATAAAACTAAGGAAAGAAAATATCCAAAGAGTAACTTTAAAGTTGTTTCTCCTCCTGGTTTATTAAACAAGTCTTTATGTTGAGAAGTAAGGCTGTTCTCGCGTAACGCTCATGTAACTTTGACGATAGCTGCCGATCATTGTTACGGGTTTCTTTACTGTGGAACTTTTCCTATGCTCTATGAGGTTATGAATTATAAATAAAAGTATATGACGAGAACAATTTACTCAAAGTTTAAATATTTTGTGGTCCTGAAAAGGACCGATTTGTAAATATATTTTAAGAATTTTTAAGCACGTTCACCACGAATACGACGAGCCAGTTGGATGTCCTTTGGCATAATAGTTACACGTTTAGCATGAATAGCACACAAATTGGTATCTTCAAATAAACCAACTAAATACGCTTCACTTGCTTCTTGAAGATGGTATGGTGAATTTTAGCGCCATTTTTACTTGCCAGGTTTTTTTCCACTGCGTGTGTGTGTTTGGCGACAGTCTGTAAAATCAAACTTGAAGGGTTTCAAGATGAGAAAAAGTACGAATGGATTTTTGTTGAACCTTTTAAAATGGACAAAAAATTAATTATTTTTTGTAAATAATGCACGATTTTTAATCATCATATTCTAATCTTTTGCTGAAAACATTTTCGATTGTAATTACGACCATGTACGCTTGCACCGTGTCGTGCCTGGGCCTGAGAGAACCACGCGGTGGCTTAGTGCGCATTCAAAAAAAATCTCGTCGTGATTGAAGCTTGCACCCTGCTAGCGACATTTTCACACACACGCACACACAAATTCTCTCTCTCTCTCTCATTTGAACTTATGCCAATATTGATGCGATTATTTTGGCGCCTTTTTTACTCACCGGCTCTTTTATGTTTGTGTGTTTATGGGTGGTCATTCAAATTTCATGTGCTCAAAGAAGAGAAAAAGGGGATCATTTTGAAATGGCAAGAAATTAATTCTTTTTTACATACAGAAGTATGTAAAAAAAAGTTTTTCGTAGTCAGTCTAAAAAGTAATAAAGCGTGAGAAGACATTTAAGTAGATTGATTAGCTTTGAAAAGAATCACAATTAAATTTAAGTAAACTTCTTGAACAGAAAACAAATTTTTATTTTCACACTATATGCAAAACTGTTACTCATTGTTTAAAAATTTGGTCGCCCTGAAAAGGACGGTTTTTTTGATAATAAACGATGAAAAAATTTAAATATGAGGAATTTAGGCTTTCTTTTCTGTTTTTTTGGGTAAAAGAACGGCTTGAATATTCGGAAGTACACCACCTTGAGCAATAGTAACACCAGATAATAATTTGTTTAATTCTTCGTCATTTCTGATGGCCAATTGCAAATGGCGAGGAATAATTCGCGTCTTTTTATTATCACGGGCAGCATTCCCAGCCAATTCCAAAACTTCAGCAGCTAAGTACTCCATAACAGCTGCCAAATATACGGGGGCACCAGCTCCAACACGCTCAGCATAATTGCCTTTTCTTAATAAACGGTGAATTCTGCCGACGGGAAATTGAAGTCCGGCACGATTTGAACGAGACTTTGCCTTCGTCTTAACTTTTCCACCTTTGCCACGACCAGACATTTTCACTTATTTTTTCACTTGAGAAGTCACAACACGCACAACCTTTCACTTGGAATGAGCTTCAGCAGCGATATGTCGTAATATTTATACTCTTTTCGTTGTACAATTGCCACCCTTCTATCAAAGTAAACTGTAATTTCACATACTGAGAATATTCTCTCGGGCCCGCATACAAACGAAACTCTATAAATATTATTCGCATTCGGGAAAATAATTCAGTCGTTGACTTTCAGTGATTGTGTTAACAGTGTTCAGTTCAGTAAATAAGTGCCGAGTTCGAGATGCCGCCGAAAACTAGTGGAAAAGCAGCAAAGAAGGCCGGAAAGGCACAAAAGAATATTTCTAAAGGTGATAAGAAAAAGAAGCGCAAGAGGAAGGAATCTTATGCTATTTACATTTACAAAGTTTTGAAACAAGTTCACCCCGATACTGGAATTTCTTCAAAAGCAATGAGCATCATGAATAGTTTCGTCAATGATATTTTTGAGAGAATCTCTGCTGAAGCTTCCCGTTTAGCTCATTACAATAAGCGTTCTACAATTACCAGCCGGGAAATCCAAACTGCTGTTAGATTGTTGTTACCTGGTGAACTTGCTAAGCACGCCGTAAGTGAAGGAACAAAAGCCGTTACTAAATATACCAGTTCGAAATAAATTAAGATTAAAAGTGTTCGTGAAAAAATGGCCCTTTTCAGGGCTGCCAAATATTTAAACAAAGAGAAATCCATTCGAATATTAAAAATTCCGTCTTTTGTTGTGTTGTGTAAAGGTACTTTATCTAGAGCCCTTTTTTAAAAATCTGCACACTTTCAAATTAGTATTAACTTGTACAAACAAGCGCCATTTTATGAATATCCGCATGTACATGAAAGCATTTTCGAGGTTCTCCATAAGCCTAACTAAACCAAACGTGAAACTATTTTTTGCTTAGGCCCAAGGGAGCTTCTTTAATATAAAATGAAACCGCTCAGAGTTTCTCTTTTGTGCGCTGGTGTAGGTGATAATTTCACCAGCGAGCCCTGTTGCAATACATGCGCATAAAAGCCGCTGTCTCTCCTCTCTGTCGTTAATACACATTGGTATGAGTCGTCAAGAATGTTATCAAAAAAATGTACAAATTCATTTCAGTGGTTTAATACGAAATTGGGTAAGAATAATAATAAAACTAAGGAAAGAAAATATCCAAAGAGTAACTTTAAAGTTGTTTCTCCTCCTGGTTTATTAAACAAGTCTTTATGTTGAGAAGTAAGGCTGTTCTCGCGTAACGCTCATGTAACTTTGACGATAGCTGCCGATCATTGTTACGGGTTTCTTTACTGTGGAACTTTTCCTATGCTCTATGAGGTTATGAATTATAAATAAAAGTATATGACGAGAACAATTTACTCAAAGTTTAAATATTTTGTGGTCCTGAAAAGGACCGATTTGTAAATATATTTTAAGAATTTTTAAGCACGTTCACCACGAATACGACGAGCCAGTTGGATGTCCTTTGGCATAATAGTTACACGTTTAGCATGAATAGCACACAAATTGGTATCTTCAAATAAACCAACTAAATACGCTTCACTTGCTTCTTGAAGAGCCATGACGGCAGAACTTTGGAAACGCAAATCAGTTTTAAAATCTTGAGCAATTTCACGAACTAAACGTTGGAATGGCAATTTCCGGATTAAAAGCTCGGTGCTTTTTTGATAACGACGAATTTCACGAAGCGCAACAGTACCAGGACGATAACGATGCGGCTTCTTGACACCACCAGTAGCCGGAGCACTTTTCCTTGCAGCCTTTGTCGCCAACTGCTTTCTCGGAGCTTTACCACCAGTAGATTTACGGGCTGTTTGCTTTGTACGAGCCATTACCACTTTTTCACTTTACCAGTTATTCACGATACTTCACTGATCACAATTCACTTCACAATGAGCTGACACGCGAAGTAGGTGCTTGCTCGAAGCGATCATCAGTTTTGTGTAGAGTGTCAAGTGTGTTAAGTGCAAGCAAAGTTCTATAATCAGTGAAAATGACTGGCCGTGGCAAAGGAGGAAAAGGTCTTGGTAAAGGTGGTGCCAAGCGTCATCGTAAAGTTCTTCGTGATAATATCCAAGGTATTACAAAGCCAGCCATTCGTCGATTAGCTCGTCGTGGTGGAGTGAAACGTATATCTGGTTTAATTTATGAAGAAACTCGCGGTGTGCTCAAAGTTTTCTTAGAGAATGTTATCCGTGACGCAGTTACATACACAGAACATGCCAAAAGGAAAACAGTTACTGCAATGGATGTTGTTTACGCCCTGAAAAGACAGGGACGCACACTTTATGGTTTCGGCGGTTAAAATCGATTTTATTTATACTATGAATGCAAAAACGGTCCTTTTCAGGACCACCAAATTTTTGAACAAAAAGTAAAATACTGCTGTTAACGATAAAGTTTTTAAATAAAGCCGAAAAAATATTTTTTTTTATTTTAATGAAGATTGATCTTTAATAATAATAAATGATGCAGCAAGCTTTGTCTATTCTCACAATTATTTTATTTTATTAATAAAAAAGGCGACATTTCTAAATTTGAAAATTTTATCTTTTACCCCAAACATTTTCGAATGTCATTACGGGCATGTATGGACGCTTGCGACGTGTCGTGCCTGAAAAAACTACACGATCGAGAGCGCATTCAAAACATGTTCTCTGAGATTCGTCGTGATTGAAGCGAATTTGTATAAAAACCGGTTTTCTTGGGCATGTATTCAAGCAGCTGCTTCATCATTCATTCTTGTGTGCGTGTGGAATTTTTTTTTGCCCTGCATACAGCCAGCAAACGTCGTTTTCACTGCACACGAAATTTTTTTGCTACATAGAATTAAATAATCAAATGAAGATGTAGCCGTGGCAAGAAGGCTGGCAACATCAAAAAGGCTGGGGAATTTCGTGTGTAGCTGCCGCAGTATTAATAATGAAAATGTTTGAGTGTACGTATGGTGAATTTTAGCGCCATTTTTACTTGCCAGGTTTTTTTCCACTGCGTGTGTGTGTTTGGCGGCAGCCTGTAAATTCAAACTTGAAGGGTTTCAAGATGAGAAAAAGTACGATGGCTGGCAACATCAAAAAGGCTGGGGAATTTCGTGTGTAGCTGCCGCAGTATTAATAATGAAAATGTTTGATTGTACGTATGGTGAATTTTGGCGCCATTTTTACTTGCCAGGTTTTTTCCACTGCGTGTGTGTGTTTGGCGACAGTCTGTAAAATCAAACTTGAAGGGTTTCAAGATGAGAAAAAGTACGAATGGATTTTTGTTGAACCTTTTAAAATGGACAAAAAATTAATTATTTTTTGTAAATAATGCACGATTTTTAATCATCATATTCTAATCTTTTGCTGAAAACATTTTCGATTGTAATTACGACCATGTACGCTTGCACCGTGTCGTGCCTGAGAGAACCACGCGGTGGCTTAGTGCGCATTCAAAAAAAATCTCGTCGTGATTGAAGCTTGCACCCTGCTAGCGACATTTTCACACACACGCACACACAAATTCTCTCTCTCTCTCATTTGAACTTATGCCAATATTGATGCGATTATTTTGGCGCCTTTTTGACTCACCGGCTCTTTTATGTTTGTGTGTTTATGGGTGGTCATTCAAATTTCATGTGCTCAAAGAAGAGAAAAAGGGGATCATTTTGAAATGGCAAGAAATTAATTCTTTTTTACATACATAAGTATGTAAAAAAAAGTTTTTCGTAGTCAGTCTAAAAAGTAATAAAGCGTGAGAAGACATTTAAGTAGATTGATTAGCTTTGAAAAGAATCACAATTAAATTTAAGTAAACTTCTTGAACAGAAAACAAATTTTTATTTTCACACTATATGCAAAACTGTTACTCATTGTTTAAAAATTTGGTCGCCCTGAAAAGGACGGTTTTTTTGATAATAAACGATGAAAAAATTTAAATATGAGGAATTTAGGCTTTCTTTTCTGTTTTTTTGGGTAAAAGAACGGCTTGAATATTCGGAAGTACACCACCTTGAGCAATAGTAACACCAGATAATAATTTGTTTAATTCTTCGTCATTTCTGATGGCCAATTGCAAATGGCGAGGAATAATTCGCGTCTTTTTATTATCACGGGCAGCATTCCCAGCCAATTCCAAAACTTCAGCAGCTAAGTACTCCATAACAGCTGCCAAATATACGGGGGCACCAGCTCCAACACGCTCAGCATAATTGCCTTTTCTTAATAAACGGTGAATTCTGCCGACGGGAAATTGAAGTCCGGCACGATTTGAACGAGACTTTGCCTTCGTCTTAACTTTTCCACCTTTGCCACGACCAGACATTTTCACTTATTTTTTCACTTGAGAAGTCACAACACGCACAACCTTTCACTTGGAATGAGCTTCAGCAGCGATATGTCGTAATATTTATACTCTTTTCGTTGTACAATTGCCACCCTTCTATCAAAGTAAACTGTAATTTCACATACTGAGAATATTCTCTCGGGCCCGCATACAAACGAAACTCTATAAATATTATTCGCATTCGGGAAAATAATTCAGTCGTTGACTTTCAGTGATTGTGTTAACAGTGTTCAGTTCAGTAAATAAGTGCCGAGTTCGAGATGCCGCCGAAAACTAGTGGAAAAGCAGCAAAGAAGGCCGGAAAGGCACAAAAGAATATTTCTAAAGGTGATAAGAAAAAGAAGCGCAAGAGGAAGGAATCTTATGCTATTTACATTTACAAAGTTTTGAAACAAGTTCACCCCGATACTGGAATTTCTTCAAAAGCAATGAGCATCATGAATAGTTTCGTCAATGATATTTTTGAGAGAATCGCTGCTGAAGCTTCCCGTTTAGCTCATTACAATAAGCGTTCTACAATTACCAGCCGGGAAATCCAAACTGCTGTTAGATTGTTGTTACCTGGTGAACTTGCTAAGCACGCCGTAAGTGAAGGAACAAAAGCCGTTACTAAATATACCAGTTCGAAATAAATTAAGATTAAAAGTGTTCGTGAAAAAATGGCCCTTTTCAGGGCTGCCAAATATTTAAACAAAGAGAAATCCATTCGAATATTAAAAATTCCGTCTTTTGTTGTGTTGTGTAAAGGTACTTTATCTAGAGCCCTTTTTTAAAAATCTGCACACTTTCAAATTAGTATTAACTTGTACAAACAAGCGCCATTTTATGAATATCCGCATGTACATGAAAGCATTTTCGAGGTTCTCCATAAGCCTAACTAAACCAAACGTGAAACTATTTTTTGCTTAGGCCCAAGGGAGCTTCTTTAATATAAAATGAAACCGCTCAGAGTTTCTCTTTTGTGCGCTGGTGTAGGTGATAATTTCACCAGCGAGCCCTGTTGCAATACATGCGCATAAAAGCCGCTGTCTCTCCTCTCTGTCGTTAATACACATTGGTATGAGTCGTCAAGAATGTTATCAAAAAAATGTACAAATTCATTTCAGTGGTTTAATACGAAATTGGGTAAGAATAATAATAAAACTAAGGAAAGAAAATATCCAAAGAGTAACTTTAAAGTTGTTTCTCCTCCTGGTTTATTAAACAAGTCTTTATGTTGAGAAGTAAGGCTGTTCTCGCGTAACGCTCATGTAACTTTGACGATAGCTGCCGATCATTGTTACGGGTTTCTTTACTGTGGAACTTTTCCTATGCTCTATGAGGTTATGAATTATAAATAAAAGTATATGACGAGAACAATTTACTCAAAGTTTAAATATTTTGTGGTCCTGAAAAGGACCGATTTGTAAATATATTTTAAGAATTTTTAAGCACGTTCACCACGAATACGACGAGCCAGTTGGATGTCCTTTGGCATAATAGTTACACGTTTAGCATGAATAGCACACAAATTGGTATCTTCAAATAAACCAACTAAATACGCTTCACTTGCTTCTTGAAGAGCCATGACGGCAGAACTTTGGAAACGCAAATCAGTTTTAAAATCTTGAGCAATTTCACGAACTAAACGTTGGAATGGCAATTTCCGGATTAAAAGCTCGGTGCTTTTTTGATAACGACGAATTTCACGAAGCGCAACAGTACCAGGACGATAACGATGCGGCTTCTTGACACCACCAGTAGCCGGAGCACTTTTCCTTGCAGCCTTTGTCGCCAACTGCTTTCTCGGAGCTTTACCACCAGTAGATTTACGGGCTGTTTGCTTTGTACGAGCCATTACCACTTTTTCACTTTACCAGTTATTCACGATACTTCACTGATCACAATTCACTTCACAATGAGCTGACACGCGATCTCCACCGCGTATTTATAGACATATTTTCCCCTCTAGAAGATATTTTAGCCCTACTCAAAAATTATTGAACGAATTTTCGTTTCTCCTCTTTGTAAAAAATTGCGATCTGCTATAAAAGTAGGTGCTTGCTCGAAGCGATCATCAGTTTTGTGTAGAGTGTCAAGTGTGTTAAGTGCAAGCAAAGTTCTATAATCAGTGAAAATGACTGGCCGTGGCAAAGGAGGAAAAGGTCTTGGTAAAGGTGGTGCCAAGCGTCATCGTAAAGTTCTTCGTGATAATATCCAAGGTATTACAAAGCCAGCCATTCGTCGATTAGCTCGTCGTGGTGGAGTGAAACGTATATCTGGTTTAATTTATGAAGAAACTCGCGGTGTGCTCAAAGTTTTCTTAGAGAATGTTATCCGTGACGCAGTTACATACACAGAACATGCCAAAAGGAAAACAGTTACTGCAATGGATGTTGTTTACGCCCTGAAAAGACAGGGACGCACACTTTATGGTTTCGGCGGTTAAAATCGATTTTATTTATACTATGAATGCAAAAACGGTCCTTTTCAGGACCACCAAATTTTTGAACAAAAAGTAAAATACTGCTGTTAACGATAAAGTTTTTAAATAAAGCCGAAAAAATATTTTTTTTTATTTTAATGAAGATTGATCTTTAATAATAATAAATGATGCAGCAACCTTTGTCTATTCTCACAATTATTTTATTTTATTAATAAAAAAGGCGACATTTCTAAATTTGAAAATTTTATCTTTTACCCCAAACATTTTCGAATGTCATTACGGGCATGTATGGACGCTTGCGACGTGTCGTGCCTGAAAAAACTACACGATCGAGAGCGCATTCAAAACATGTTCTCTGAGATTCGTCGTGATTGAAGCGAATTTGTATAAAAACCGGTTTTCTTGGGCATGTATTCAAGCAGCTGCTTCATCATTCATTCTTGTGTGCGTGTGGAATTTTTTTTTGCCCTGCATACAGCCAGCAAACGTCGTTTTCACTGCACACGAAATTTTTTTGCTACATAGAATTAAATAATCAAATGAAGATGTAGCCGTGGCAAGAAGGCTGGCAACATCAAAAAGGCTGGGGAATTTCGTGTGTAGCTGCCGCAGTATTAATAATGAAAATGTTTGAGTGTACGTATGGTGAATTTTAGCGCCATTTTTACTTGCCAGGTTTTTTTCCACTGCGTGTGTGTGTTTGGCGGCAGCCTGTAAATTCAAACTTGAAGGGTTTCAAGATGAGAAAAAGTACGATGGCTGGCAACATCAAAAAGGCTGGGGAATTTCGTGTGTAGCTGCCGCAGTATTAATAATGAAAATGTTTGATTGTACGTATGGTGAATTTTGGCGCCATTTTTACTTGCCAGGTTTTTTCCACTGCGTGTGTGTGTTTGGCGACAGTCTGTAAAATCAAACTTGAAGGGTTTCAAGATGAGAAAAAGTACGAATGGATTTTTGTTGAACCTTTTAAAATGGACAAAAAATTAATTATTTTTTGTAAATAATGCACGATTTTTAATCATCATATTCTAATCTTTTGCTGAAAACATTTTCGATTGTAATTACGACCATGTACGCTTGCACCGTGTCGTGCCTGAGAGAACCACGCGGTGGCTTAGTGCGCATTCAAAAAAAATCTCGTCGTGATTGAAGCTTGCACCCTGCTAGCGACATTTTCACACACACGCACACACAAATTCTCTCTCTCTCTCATTTGAACTTATGCCAATATTGATGCGATTATTTTGGCGCCTTTTTGACTCACCGGCTCTTTTATGTTTGTGTGTTTATGGGTGGTCATTCAAATTTCATGTGCTCAAAGAAGAGAAAAAGGGGATCATTTTGAAATGGCAAGAAATTAATTCTTTTTTACATACATAAGTATGTAAAAAAAAGTTTTTCGTAGTCAGTCTAAAAAGTAATAAAGCGTGAGAAGACATTTAAGTAGATTGATTAGCTTTGAAAAGAATCACAATTAAATTTAAGTAAACTTCTTGAACAGAAAACAAATTTTTATTTTCACACTATATGCAAAACTGTTACTCATTGTTTAAAAATTTGGTCGCCCTGAAAAGGACGGTTTTTTTGATAATAAACGATGAAAAAATTTAAATATGAGGAATTTAGGCTTTCTTTTCTGTTTTTTTGGGTAAAAGAACGGCTTGAATATTCGGAAGTACACCACCTTGAGCAATAGTAACACCAGATAATAATTTGTTTAATTCTTCGTCATTTCTGATGGCCAATTGCAAATGGCGAGGAATAATTCGCGTCTTTTTATTATCACGGGCAGCATTCCCAGCCAATTCCAAAACTTCAGCAGCTAAGTACTCCATAACAGCTGCCAAATATACGGGGGCACCAGCTCCAACACGCTCAGCATAATTGCCTTTTCTTAATAAACGGTGAATTCTGCCGACGGGAAATTGAAGTCCGGCACGATTTGAACGAGACTTTGCCTTCGTCTTAACTTTTCCACCTTTGCCACGACCAGACATTTTCACTTATTTTTTCACTTGAGAAGTCACAACACGCACAACCTTTCACTTGGAATGAGCTTCAGCAGCGATATGTCGTAATATTTATACTCTTTTCGTTGTACAATTGCCACCCTTCTATCAAAGTAAACTGTAATTTCACATACTGAGAATATTCTCTCGGGCCCGCATACAAACGAAACTCTATAAATATTATTCGCATTCGGGAAAATAATTCAGTCGTTGACTTTCAGTGATTGTGTTAACAGTGTTCAGTTCAGTAAATAAGTGCCGAGTTCGAGATGCCGCCGAAAACTAGTGGAAAAGCAGCAAAGAAGGCCGGAAAGGCACAAAAGAATATTTCTAAAGGTGATAAGAAAAAGAAGCGCAAGAGGAAGGAATCTTATGCTATTTACATTTACAAAGTTTTGAAACAAGTTCACCCCGATACTGGAATTTCTTCAAAAGCAATGAGCATCATGAATAGTTTCGTCAATGATATTTTTGAGAGAATCGCTGCTGAAGCTTCCCGTTTAGCTCATTACAATAAGCGTTCTACAATTACCAGCCGGGAAATCCAAACTGCTGTTAGATTGTTGTTACCTGGTGAACTTGCTAAGCACGCCGTAAGTGAAGGAACAAAAGCCGTTACTAAATATACCAGTTCGAAATAAATTAAGATTAAAAGTGTTCGTGAAAAAATGGCCCTTTTCAGGGCTGCCAAATATTTAAACAAAGAGAAATCCATTCGAATATTAAAAATTCCGTCTTTTGTTGTGTTGTGTAAAGGTACTTTATCTAGAGCCCTTTTTTAAAAATCTGCACACTTTCAAATTAGTATTAACTTGTACAAACAAGCGCCATTTTATGAATATCCGCATGTACATGAAAGCATTTTCGAGGTTCTCCATAAGCCTAACTAAACCAAACGTGAAACTATTTTTTGCTTAGGCCCAAGGGAGCTTCTTTAATATAAAATGAAACCGCTCAGAGTTTCTCTTTTGTGCGCTGGTGTAGGTGATAATTTCACCAGCGAGCCCTGTTGCAATACATGCGCATAAAAGCCGCTGTCTCTCCTCTCTGTCGTTAATACACATTGGTATGAGTCGTCAAGAATGTTATCAAAAAAATGTACAAATTCATTTCAGTGGTTTAATACGAAATTGGGTAAGAATAATAATAAAACTAAGGAAAGAAAATATCCAAAGAGTAACTTTAAAGTTGTTTCTCCTCCTGGTTTATTAAACAAGTCTTTATGTTGAGAAGTAAGGCTGTTCTCGCGTAACGCTCATGTAACTTTGACGATAGCTGCCGATCATTGTTACGGGTTTCTTTACTGTGGAACTTTTCCTATGCTCTATGAGGTTATGAATTATAAATAAAAGTATATGACGAGAACAATTTACTCAAAGTTTAAATATTTTGTGGTCCTGAAAAGGACCGATTTGTAAATATATTTTAAGAATTTTTAAGCACGTTCACCACGAATACGACGAGCCAGTTGGATGTCCTTTGGCATAATAGTTACACGTTTAGCATGAATAGCACACAAATTGGTATCTTCAAATAAACCAACTAAATACGCTTCACTTGCTTCTTGAAGAGCCATGACGGCAGAACTTTGGAAACGCAAATCAGTTTTAAAATCTTGAGCAATTTCACGAACTAAACGTTGGAATGGCAATTTCCGGATTAAAAGCTCGGTGCTTTTTTGATAACGACGAATTTCACGAAGCGCAACAGTACCAGGACGATAACGATGCGGCTTCTTGACACCACCAGTAGCCGGAGCACTTTTCCTTGCAGCCTTTGTCGCCAACTGCTTTCTCGGAGCTTTACCACCAGTAGATTTACGGGCTGTTTGCTTTGTACGAGCCATTACCACTTTTTCACTTTACCAGTTATTCACGATACTTCACTGATCACAATTCACTTCACAATGAGCTGACACGCGATCTCCACCGCGTATTTATAGACATATTTTCCCCTCTAGAAGATATTTTAGCCCTACTCAAAAATTATTGAACGAATTTTCGTTTCTCCTCTTTGTAAAAAATTGCGATCTGCTATAAAAGTAGGTGCTTGCTCGAAGCGATCATCAGTTTTGTGTAGAGTGTCAAGTGTGTTAAGTGCAAGCAAAGTTCTATAATCAGTGAAAATGACTGGCCGTGGCAAAGGAGGAAAAGGTCTTGGTAAAGGTGGTGCCAAGCGTCATCGTAAAGTTCTTCGTGATAATATCCAAGGTATTACAAAGCCAGCCATTCGTCGATTAGCTCGTCGTGGTGGAGTGAAACGTATATCTGGTTTAATTTATGAAGAAACTCGCGGTGTGCTCAAAGTTTTCTTAGAGAATGTTATCCGTGACGCAGTTACATACACAGAACATGCCAAAAGGAAAACAGTTACTGCAATGGATGTTGTTTACGCCCTGAAAAGACAGGGACGCACACTTTATGGTTTCGGCGGTTAAAATCGATTTTATTTATACTATGAATGCAAAAACGGTCCTTTTCAGGACCACCAAATTTTTGAACAAAAAGTAAAATACTGCTGTTAACGATAAAGTTTTTAAATAAAGCCGAAAAAATATTTTTTTTTATTTTAATGAAGATTGATCTTTAATAATAATAAATGATGCAGCAAGCTTTGTCTATTCTCACAATTATTTTATTTTATTAATAAAAAAGGCGACATTTCTAAATTTGAAAATTTTATCTTTTACCCCAAACATTTTCGAATGTCATTACGGGCATGTATGGACGCTTGCGACGTGTCGTGCCTGAAAAAACTACACGATCGAGAGCGCATTCAAAACATGTTCTCTGAGATTCGTCGTGATTGAAGCGAATTTGTATAAAAACCGGTTTTCTTGGGCATGTATTCAAGCAGCTGCTTCATCATTCATTCTTGTGTGCGTGTGGAATTTTTTTTTGCCCTGCATACAGCCAGCAAACGTCGTTTTCACTGCACACGAAATTTTTTTGCTACATAGAATTAAATAATCAAATGAAGATGTAGCCGTGGCAAGAAGGCTGGCAACATCAAAAAGGCTGGGGAATTTCGTGTGTAGCTGCCGCAGTATTAATAATGAAAATGTTTGAGTGTACGTATGGTGAATTTTAGCGCCATTTTTACTTGCCAGGTTTTTTTCCACTGCGTGTGTGTGTTTGGCGGCAGCCTGTAAATTCAAACTTGAAGGGTTTCAAGATGAGAAAAAGTACGATGGCTGGCAACATCAAAAAGGCTGGGGAATTTCGTGTGTAGCTGCCGCAGTATTAATAATGAAAATGTTTGATTGTACGTATGGTGAATTTTGGCGCCATTTTTACTTGCCAGGTTTTTTCCACTGCGTGTGTGTGTTTGGCGACAGTCTGTAAAATCAAACTTGAAGGGTTTCAAGATGAGAAAAAGTACGAATGGATTTTTGTTGAACCTTTTAAAATGGACAAAAAATTAATTATTTTTTGTAAATAATGCACGATTTTTAATCATCATATTCTAATCTTTTGCTGAAAACATTTTCGATTGTAATTACGACCATGTACGCTTGCACCGTGTCGTGCCTGAGAGAACCACGCGGTGGCTTAGTGCGCATTCAAAAAAAATCTCGTCGTGATTGAAGCTTGCACCCTGCTAGCGACATTTTCACACACACGCACACACAAATTCTCTCTCTCTCTCTCATTTGAACTTATGCCAATATTGATGCGATTATTTTGGCGCCTTTTTGACTCACCGGCTCTTTTATGTTTGTGTGTTTATGGGTGGTCATTCAAATTTCATGTGCTCAAAGAAGAGAAAAAGGGGATCATTTTGAAATGGCAAGAAATTAATTCTTTTTTACATACATAAGTATGTAAAAAAAAGTTTTTCGTAGTCAGTCTAAAAAGTAATAAAGCGTGAGAAGACATTTAAGTAGATTGATTAGCTTTGAAAAGAATCACAATTAAATTTAAGTAAACTTCTTGAACAGAAAACAAATTTTTATTTTCACACTATATGCAAAACTGTTACTCATTGTTTAAAAATTTGGTCGCCCTGAAAAGGACGGTTTTTTTGATAATAAACGATGAAAAAATTTAAATATGAGGAATTTAGGCTTTCTTTTCTGTTTTTTTGGGTAAAAGAACGGCTTGAATATTCGGAAGTACACCACCTTGAGCAATAGTAACACCAGATAATAATTTGTTTAATTCTTCGTCATTTCTGATGGCCAATTGCAAATGGCGAGGAATAATTCGCGTCTTTTTATTATCACGGGCAGCATTCCCAGCCAATTCCAAAACTTCAGCAGCTAAGTACTCCATAACAGCTGCCAAATATACGGGGGCACCAGCTCCAACACGCTCAGCATAATTGCCTTTTCTTAATAAACGGTGAATTCTGCCGACGGGAAATTGAAGTCCGGCACGATTTGAACGAGACTTTGCCTTCGTCTTAACTTTTCCACCTTTGCCACGACCAGACATTTTCACTTATTTTTTCACTTGAGAAGTCACAACACGCACAACCTTTCACTTGGAATGAGCTTCAGCAGCGATATGTCGTAATATTTATACTCTTTTCGTTGTACAATTGCCACCCTTCTATCAAAGTAAACTGTAATTTCACATACTGAGAATATTCTCTCGGGCCCGCATACAAACGAAACTCTATAAATATTATTCGCATTCGGGAAAATAATTCAGTCGTTGACTTTCAGTGATTGTGTTAACAGTGTTCAGTTCAGTAAATAAGTGCCGAGTTCGAGATGCCGCCGAAAACTAGTGGAAAAGCAGCAAAGAAGGCCGGAAAGGCACAAAAGAATATTTCTAAAGGTGATAAGAAAAAGAAGCGCAAGAGGAAGGAATCTTATGCTATTTACATTTACAAAGTTTTGAAACAAGTTCACCCCGATACTGGAATTTCTTCAAAAGCAATGAGCATCATGAATAGTTTCGTCAATGATATTTTTGAGAGAATCGCTGCTGAAGCTTCCCGTTTAGCTCATTACAATAAGCGTTCTACAATTACCAGCCGGGAAATCCAAACTGCTGTTAGATTGTTGTTACCTGGTGAACTTGCTAAGCACGCCGTAAGTGAAGGAACAAAAGCCGTTACTAAATATACCAGTTCGAAATAAATTAAGATTAAAAGTGTTCGTGAAAAAATGGCCCTTTTCAGGGCTGCCAAATATTTAAACAAAGAGAAATCCATTCGAATATTAAAAATTCCGTCTTTTGTTGTGTTGTGTAAAGGTACTTTATCTAGAGCCCTTTTTTAAAAATCTGCACACTTTCAAATTAGTATTAACTTGTACAAACAAGCGCCATTTTATGAATATCCGCATGTACATGAAAGCATTTTCGAGGTTCTCCATAAGCCTAACTAAACCAAACGTGAAACTATTTTTTGCTTAGGCCCAAGGGAGCTTCTTTAATATAAAATGAAACCGCTCAGAGTTTCTCTTTTGTGCGCTGGTGTAGGTGATAATTTCACCAGCGAGCCCTGTTGCAATACATGCGCATAAAAGCCGCTGTCTCTCCTCTCTGTCGTTAATACACATTGGTATGAGTCGTCAAGAATGTTATCAAAAAAATGTACAAATTCATTTCAGTGGTTTAATACGAAATTGGGTAAGAATAATAATAAAACTAAGGAAAGAAAATATCTAAAGAGTAACTTTAAAGTTGTTTCTCCTCCTGGTTTATTAAACAAGTCTTTATGTTGAGAAGTAAGGCTGTTCTCGCGTAACGCTCATGTAACTTTGACGATAGCTGCCGATCATTGTTACGGGTTTCTTTACTGTGGAACTTTTCCTATGCTCTATGAGGTTATGAATTATAAATAAAAGTATATGACGAGAACAATTTACTCAAAGTTTAAATATTTTGTGGTCCTGAAAAGGACCGATTTGTAAATATATTTTAAGAATTTTTAAGCACGTTCACCACGAATACGACGAGCCAGTTGGATGTCCTTTGGCATAATAGTTACACGTTTAGCATGAATAGCACACAAATTGGTATCTTCAAATAAACCAACTAAATACGCTTCACTTGCTTCTTGAAGAGCCATGACGGCAGAACTTTGGAAACGCAAATCGGTTTTAAAATCTTGAGCAATTTCACGAACTAAACGTTGGAATGGCAATTTCCGGATTAAAAGCTCGGTGCTTTTTTGATAACGACGAATTTCACGAAGCGCAACAGTACCAGGACGATAACGATGCGGCTTCTTGACACCACCAGTAGCCGGAGCACTTTTCCTTGCAGCCTTTGTCGCCAACTGCTTTCTCGGAGCTTTACCACCAGTAGATTTACGGGCTGTTTGCTTTGTACGAGCCATTACCACTTTTTCACTTTACCAGTTATTCACGATACTTCACTGATCACAATTCACTTCACAATGAGCTGACACGCGATCTCCACCGCGTATTTATAGACATATTTTCCCCTCTAGAAGATATTTTAGCCCTACTCAAAAATTATTGAACGAATTTTCGTTTCTCCTCTTTGTAAAAAATTGCGATCTGCTATAAAAGTAGGTGCTTGCTCGAAGCGATCATCAGTTTTGTGTAGAGTGTCAAGTGTGTTAAGTGCAAGCAAAGTTCTATAATCAGTGAAAATGACTGGCCGTGGCAAAGGAGGAAAAGGTCTTGGTAAAGGTGGTGCCAAGCGTCATCGTAAAGTTCTTCGTGATAATATCCAAGGTATTACAAAGCCAGCCATTCGTCGATTAGCTCGTCGTGGTGGAGTGAAACGTATATCTGGTTTAATTTATGAAGAAACTCGCGGTGTGCTCAAAGTTTTCTTAGAGAATGTTATCCGTGACGCAGTTACATACACAGAACATGCCAAAAGGAAAACAGTTACTGCAATGGATGTTGTTTACGCCCTGAAAAGACAGGGACGCACACTTTATGGTTTCGGCGGTTAAAATCGATTTTATTTATACTATGAATGCAAAAACGGTCCTTTTCAGGACCACCAAATTTTTGAACAAAAAGTAAAATACTGCTGTTAACGATAACGTTTTTAAATAAAGCCGAAAAAATATTTTTTTTTATTTTAATGAAGATTGATCTTTAATAATAATAAATGATGCAGCAAGCTTTGTCTATTCTCACAATTATTTTATTTTATTAATAAAAAAGGCGACATTTCTAAATTTGAAAATTTTATCTTTTACCCCAAACATTTTCGAATGTCATTACGGGCATGTATGGACGCTTGCGACGTGTCGTGCCTGAAAAAACTACACGATCGAGAGCGCATTCAAAACATGTTCTCTGAGATTCGTCGTGATTGAAGCGAATTTGTATAAAAACCGGTTTTCTTGGGCATGTATTCAAGCAGCTGCTTCATCATTCATTCTTGTGTGCGTGTGGAATTTTTTTTTGCCCTGCATACAGCCAGCAAACGTCGTTTTCACTGCACACGAAATTTTTTTGCTACATAGAATTAAATAATCAAATGAAGATGTAGCCGTGGCAAGAAGGCTGGCAACATCAAAAAGGCTGGGGAATTTCGTGTGTAGCTGCCGCAGTATTAATAATGAAAATGTTTGAGTGTACGTATGGTGAATTTTAGCGCCATTTTTACTTGCCAGGTTTTTTTCCACTGCGTGTGTGTGTTTGGCGGCAGCCTGTAAATTCAAACTTGAAGGGTTTCAAGATGAGAAAAAGTACGATGGCTGGCAACATCAAAAAGGCTGGGGAATTTCGTGTGTAGCTGCCGCAGTATTAATAATGAAAATGTTTGATTGTACGTATGGTGAATTTTGGCGCCATTTTTACTTGCCAGGTTTTTTCCACTGCGTGTGTGTGTTTGGCGACAGTCTGTAAAATCAAACTTGAAGGGTTTCAAGATGAGAAAAAGTACGAATGGATTTTTGTTGAACCTTTTAAAATGGACAAAAAATTAATTATTTTTTGTAAATAATGCACGATTTTTAATCATCATATTCTAATCTTTTGCTGAAAACATTTTCGATTGTAATTACGACCATGTACGCTTGCACCGTGTCGTGCCTGAGAGAACCACGCGGTGGCTTAGTGCGCATTCAAAAAAAATCTCGTCGTGATTGAAGCTTGCACCCTGCTAGCGACATTTTCACACACACGCACACACAAATTCTCTCTCTCTCTCATTTGAACTTATGCCAATATTGATGCGATTATTTTGGCGCCTTTTTGACTCACCGGCTCTTTTATGTTTGTGTGTTTATGGGTGGTCATTCAAATTTCATGTGCTCAAAGAAGAGAAAAAGGGGATCATTTTGAAATGGCAAGAAATTAATTCTTTTTTACATACATAAGTATGTAAAAAAAAGTTTTTCGTAGTCAGTCTAAAAAGTAATAAAGCGTGAGAAGACATTTAAGTAGATTGATTAGCTTTGAAAAGAATCACAATTAAATTTAAGTAAACTTCTTGAACAGAAAACAAATTTTTATTTTCACACTATATGCAAAACTGTTACTCATTGTTTAAAAATTTGGTCGCCCTGAAAAGGACGGTTTTTTTGATAATAAACGATGAAAAAATTTAAATATGAGGAATTTAGGCTTTCTTTTCTGTTTTTTTGGGTAAAAGAACGGCTTGAATATTCGGAAGTACACCACCTTGAGCAATAGTAACACCAGATAATAATTTGTTTAATTCTTCGTCATTTCTGATGGCCAATTGCAAATGGCGAGGAATAATTCGCGTCTTTTTATTATCACGGGCAGCATTCCCAGCCAATTCCAAAACTTCAGCAGCTAAGTACTCCATAACAGCTGCCAAATATACGGGGGCACCAGCTCCAACACGCTCAGCATAATTGCCTTTTCTTAATAAACGGTGAATTCTGCCGACGGGAAATTGAAGTCCGGCACGATTTGAACGAGACTTTGCCTTCGTCTTAACTTTTCCACCTTTGCCACGACCAGACATTTTCACTTATTTTTTCACTTGAGAAGTCACAACACGCACAACCTTTCACTTGGAATGAGCTTCAGCAGCGATATGTCGTAATATTTATACTCTTTTCGTTGTACAATTGCCACCCTTCTATCAAAGTAAACTGTAATTTCACATACTGAGAATATTCTCTCGGGCCCGCATACAAACGAAACTCTATAAATATTATTCGCATTCGGGAAAATAATTCAGTCGTTGACTTTCAGTGATTGTGTTAACAGTGTTCAGTTCAGTAAATAAGTGCCGAGTTCGAGATGCCGCCGAAAACTAGTGGAAAAGCAGCAAAGAAGGCCGGAAAGGCACAAAAGAATATTTCTAAAGGTGATAAGAAAAAGAAGCGCAAGAGGAAGGAATCTTATGCTATTTACATTTACAAAGTTTTGAAACAAGTTCACCCCGATACTGGAATTTCTTCAAAAGCAATGAGCATCATGAATAGTTTCGTCAATGATATTTTTGAGAGAATCGCTGCTGAAGCTTCCCGTTTAGCTCATTACAATAAGCGTTCTACAATTACCAGCCGGGAAATCCAAACTGCTGTTAGATTGTTGTTACCTGGTGAACTTGCTAAGCACGCCGTAAGTGAAGGAACAAAAGCCGTTACTAAATATACCAGTTCGAAATAAATTAAGATTAAAAGTGTTCGTGAAAAAATGGCCCTTTTCAGGGCTGCCAAATATTTAAACAAAGAGAAATCCATTCGAATATTAAAAATTCCGTCTTTTGTTGTGTTGTGTAAAGGTACTTTATCTAGAGCCCTTTTTTAAAAATCTGCACACTTTCAAATTAGTATTAACTTGTACAAACAAGCGCCATTTTATGAATATCCGCATGTACATGAAAGCATTTTCGAGGTTCTCCATAAGCCTAACTAAACCAAACGTGAAACTATTTTTTGCTTAGGCCCAAGGGAGCTTCTTTAATATAAAATGAAACCGCTCAGAGTTTCTCTTTTGTGCGCTGGTGTAGGTGATAATTTCACCAGCGAGCCCTGTTGCAATACATGCGCATAAAAGCCGCTGTCTCTCCTCTCTGTCGTTAATACACATTGGTATGAGTCGTCAAGAATGTTATCAAAAAAATGTACAAATTCATTTCAGTGGTTTAATACGAAATTGGGTAAGAATAATAATAAAACTAAGGAAAGAAAATATCCAAAGAGTAACTTTAAAGTTGTTTCTCCTCCTGGTTTATTAAACAAGTCTTTATGTTGAGAAGTAAGGCTGTTCTCGCGTAACGCTCATGTAACTTTGACGATAGCTGCCGATCATTGTTACGGGTTTCTTTACTGTGGAACTTTTCCTATGCTCTATGAGGTTATGAATTATAAATAAAAGTATATGACGAGAACAATTTACTCAAAGTTTAAATATTTTGTGGTCCTGAAAAGGACCGATTTGTAAATATATTTTAAGAATTTTTAAGCACGTTCACCACGAATACGACGAGCCAGTTGGATGTCCTTTGACATAATAGTTACACGTTTAGCATGAATAGCACACAAATTGGTATCTTCAAATAAACCAACTAAATACGCTTCACTTGCTTCTTGAAGAGCCATGACGGCAGAACTTTGGAAACGCAAATCAGTTTTAAAATCTTGAGCAATTTCACGAACTAAACGTTGGAATGGCAATTTCCGGATTAAAAGCTCGGTGCTTTTTTGATAACGACGAATTTCACGAAGCGCAACAGTACCAGGACGATAACGATGCGGCTTCTTGACACCACCAGTAGCCGGAGCACTTTTCCTTGCAGCCTTTGTCGCCAACTGCTTTCTCGGAGCTTTACCACCAGTAGATTTACGGGCTGTTTGCTTTGTACGAGCCATTACCACTTTTTCACTTTACCAGTTATTCACGATACTTCACTGATCACAATTCACTTCACAATGAGCTGACACGCGATCTCCACCGCGTATTTATAGACATATTTCCCCCTCTAGAAGATATTTTAGCCCTACTCAAAAATTATTGAACGAATTTTCGTTTCTCCTCTTTGTAAAAAATTGCGATCTGCTATAAAAGTAGGTGCTTGCTCGAAGCGATCATCAGTTTTGTGTAGAGTGTCAAGTGTGTTAAGTGCAAGCAAAGTTCTATAATCAGTGAAAATGACTGGCCGTGGCAAAGGAGGAAAAGGTCTTGGTAAAGGTGGTGCCAAGCGTCATCGTAAAGTTCTTCGTGATAATATCCAAGGTATTACAAAGCCAGCCATTCGTCGATTAGCTCGTCGTGGTGGAGTGAAACGTATATCTGGTTTAATTTATGAAGAAACTCGCGGTGTGCTCAAAGTTTTCTTAGAGAATGTTATCCGTGACGCAGTTACATACACAGAACATGCCAAAAGGAAAACAGTTACTGCAATGGATGTTGTTTACGCCCTGAAAAGACAGGGACGCACACTTTATGGTTTCGGCGGTTAAAATCGATTTTATTTATACTATGAATGCAAAAACGGTCCTTTTCAGGACCACCAAATTTTTGAACAAAAAGTAAAATACTGCTGTTAACGATAACGTTTTTAAATAAAGCCGAAAAAATATTTTTTTTTATTTTAATGAAGATTGATCTTTAATAATAATAAATGATGCAGCAAGCTTTGTCTATTCTCACAATTATTTTATTTTATTAATAAAAAAGGCGACATTTCTAAATTTGAAAATTTTATCTTTTACCCCAAACATTTTCGAATGTCTTTACGGGCATGTATGGACGCTTGCGACGTGTCGTGCCTGAAAAAACTACACGATCGAGAGCGCATTCAAAACATGTTCTCTGAGATTCGTCGTGATTGAAGCGAATTTGTATAAAAACCGGTTTTCTTGGGCATGTATTCAAGCAGCTGCTTCATCATTCATTCTTGTGTGCGTGTGGAATTTTTTTTTGCCCTGCATACAGCCAGCAAACGTCGTTTTCACTGCACACGAAATTTTTTTGCTACATAGAATTAAATAATCAAATGAAGATGTAGCCGTGGCAAGAAGGCTGGCAACATCAAAAAGGCTGGGGAATTTCGTGTGTAGCTGCCGCAGTATTAATAATGAAAATGTTTGAGTGTACGTATGGTGAATTTTAGCGCCATTTTTACTTGCCAGGTTTTTTTTCCACTGCGTGTGTGTGTTTGGCGGCAGCCTGTAAATTCAAACTTGAAGGGTTTCAAGATGAGAAAAAGTACGATGGCTGGCAACATCAAAAAGGCTGGGGAATTTCGTGTGTAGCTGCCGCAGTATTAATAATGAAAATGTTTGATTGTACGTATGGTGAATTTTGGCGCCATTTTTACTTGCCAGGTTTTTTCCACTGCGTGTGTGTGTTTGGCGACAGTCTGTAAAATCAAACTTGAAGGGTTTCAAGATGAGAAAAAGTACGAATGGATTTTTGTTGAACCTTTTAAAATGGACAAAAAATTAATTATTTTTTGTAAATAATGCACGATTTTTAATCATCATATTCTAATCTTTTGCTGAAAACATTTTCGATTGTAATTACGACCATGTACGCTTGCACCGTGTCGTGCCTGAGAGAACCACGCGGTGGCTTAGTGCGCATTCAAAAAAAATCTCGTCGTGATTGAAGCTTGCACCCTGCTAGCGACATTTTCACACACACGCACAAACAAATTCTCTCTCTCTCTCATTTGAACTTATGCCAATATTGATGCGATTATTTTGGCGCCTTTTTTACTCACCGGCTCTTTTATGTTTGTGTGTTTATGGGTGGTCATTCAAATTTCATGTGCTCAAAGAAGAGAAAAAGGGGATCATTTTGAAATGGCAAGAAATTAATTCTTTTTTACATACATAAGTATGTAAAAAAAAGTTTTTCGTAGTCAGTCTAAAAAGTAATAAAGCGTGAGAAGACATTTAAGTAGATTGATTAGCTTTGAAAAGAATCACAATTAAATTTAAGTAAACTTCTTGAACAGAAAACAAATTTTTATTTTCACACTATATGCAAAACTGTTACTCATTGTTTAAAAATTTGGTCGCCCTGAAAAGGACGGTTTTTTTGATAATAAACGATGAAAAAATTTAAATATGAGGAATTTAGGCTTTCTTTTCTGTTTTTTTGGGTAAAAGAACGGCTTGAATATTCGGAAGTACACCACCTTGAGCAATAGTAACACCAGATAATAATTTGTTTAATTCTTCGTCATTTCTGATGGCCAATTGCAAATGGCGAGGAATAATTCGCGTCTTTTTATTATCACGGGCAGCATTCCCAGCCAATTCCAAAACTTCAGCAGCTAAGTACTCCATAACAGCTGCCAAATATACGGGGGCACCAGCTCCAACACGCTCAGCATAATTGCCTTTTCTTAATAAACGGTGAATTCTGCCGACGGGAAATTGAAGTCCGGCACGATTTGAACGAGACTTTGCCTTCGTCTTAACTTTTCCACCTTTGCCACGACCAGACATTTTCACTTATTTTTTCACTTGAGAAGTCACAACACGCACAACCTTTCACTTGGAATGAGCTTCAGCAGCGATATGTCGTAATATTTATACTCTTTTCGTTGTACAATTGCCACCCTTCTATCAAAGTAAACTGTAATTTCACATACTGAGAATATTCTCTCGGGCCCGCATACAAACGAAACTCTATAAATATTATTCGCATTCGGGAAAATAATTCAGTCGTTGACTTTCAGTGATTGTGTTAACAGTGTTCAGTTCAGTAAATAAGTGCCGAGTTCGAGATGCCGCCGAAAACTAGTGGAAAAGCAGCAAAGAAGGCCGGAAAGGCACAAAAGAATATTTCTAAAGGTGATAAGAAAAAGAAGCGCAAGAGGAAGGAATCTTATGCTATTTACATTTACAAAGTTTTGAAACAAGTTCACCCCGATACTGGAATTTCTTCAAAAGCAATGAGCATCATGAATAGTTTCGTCAATGATATTTTTGAGAGAATCGCTGCTGAAGCTTCCCGTTTAGCTCATTACAATAAGCGTTCTACAATTACCAGCCGGGAAATCCAAACTGCTGTTAGATTGTTGTTACCTGGTGAACTTGCTAAGCACGCCGTAAGTGAAGGAACAAAAGCCGTTACTAAATATACCAGTTCGAAATAAATTAAGATTAAAAGTGTTCGTGAAAAAATGGCCCTTTTCAGGGCTGCCAAATATTTAAACAAAGAGAAATCCATTCGAATATTAAAAATTCCGTCTTTTGTTGTGTTGTGTAAAGGTACTTTATCTAGAGCCCTTTTTTAAAAATCTGCACACTTTCAAATTAGTATTAACTTGTACAAACAAGCGCCATTTTATGAATATCCGCATGTACATGAAAGCATTTTCGAGGTTCTCCATAAGCCTAACTAAACCAAACGTGAAACTATTTTTTGCTTAGGCCCAAGGGAGCTTCTTTAATATAAAATGAAACCGCTCAGAGTTTCTCTTTTGTGCGCTGGTGTAGGTGATAATTTCACCAGCGAGCCCTGTTGCAATACATGCGCATAAAAGCCGCTGTCTCTCCTCTCTGTCGTTAATACACATTGGTATGAGTCGTCAAGAATGTTATCAAAAAAATGTACAAATTCATTTCAGTGGTTTAATACGAAATTGGGTAAGAATAATAATAAAACTAAGGAAAGAAAATATCTAAAGAGTAACTTTAAAGTTGTTTCTCCTCCTGGTTTATTAAACAAGTCTTTATGTTGAGAAGTAAGGCTGTTCTCGCGTAACGCTCATGTAACTTTGACGATAGCTGCCGATCATTGTTACGGGTTTCTTTACTGTGGAACTTTTCCTATGCTCTATGAGGTTATGAATTATAAATAAAAGTATATGACGAGAACAATTTACTCAAAGTTTAAATATTTTGTGGTCCTGAAAAGGACCGATTTGTAAATATATTTTAAGAATTTTTAAGCACGTTCACCACGAATACGACGAGCCAGTTGGATGTCCTTTGGCATAATAGTTACACGTTTAGCATGAATAGCACACAAATTGGTATCTTCAAATAAACCAACTAAATACGCTTCACTTGCTTCTTGAAGAGCCATGACGGCAGAACTTTGGAAACGCAAATCGGTTTTAAAATCTTGAGCAATTTCACGAACTAAACGTTGGAATGGCAATTTCCGGATTAAAAGCTCGGTGCTTTTTTGATAACGACGAATTTCACGAAGCGCAACAGTACCAGGACGATAACGATGCGGCTTCTTGACACCACCAGTAGCCGGAGCACTTTTCCTTGCAGCCTTTGTCGCCAACTGCTTTCTCGGAGCTTTACCACCAGTAGATTTACGGGCTGTTTGCTTTGTACGAGCCATTACCACTTTTTCACTTTACCAGTTATTCACGATACTTCACTGATCACAATTCACTTCACAATGAGCTGACACGCGATCTCCACCGCGTATTTATAGACATATTTTCCCCTCTAGAAGATATTTTAGCCCTACTCAAAAATTATTGAACGAATTTTCGTTTCTCCTCTTTGTAAAAAATTGCGATCTGCTATAAAAGTAGGTGCTTGCTCGAAGCGATCATCAGTTTTGTGTAGAGTGTCAAGTGTGTTAAGTGCAAGCAAAGTTCTATAATCAGTGAAAATGACTGGCCGTGGCAAAGGAGGAAAAGGTCTTGGTAAAGGTGGTGCCAAGCGTCATCGTAAAGTTCTTCGTGATAATATCCAAGGTATTACAAAGCCAGCCATTCGTCGATTAGCTCGTCGTGGTGGAGTGAAACGTATATCTGGTTTAATTTATGAAGAAACTCGCGGTGTGCTCAAAGTTTTCTTAGAGAATGTTATCCGTGACGCAGTTACATACACAGAACATGCCAAAAGGAAAACAGTTACTGCAATGGATGTTGTTTACGCCCTGAAAAGACAGGGACGCACACTTTATGGTTTCGGCGGTTAAAATCGATTTTATTTATACTATGAATGCAAAAACGGTCCTTTTCAGGACCACCAAATTTTTGAACAAAAAGTAAAATACTGCTGTTAACGATAACGTTTTTAAATAAAGCCGAAAAAATATTTTTTTTTATTTTAATGAAGATTGATCTTTAATAATAATAAATGATGCAGCAAGCTTTGTCTATTCTCACAATTATTTTATTTTATTAATAAAAAAGGCGACATTTCTAAATTTGAAAATTTTATCTTTTACCCCAAACATTTTCGAATGTCATTACGGGCATGTATGGACGCTTGCGACGTGTCGTGCCTGAAAAAACTACACGATCGAGAGCGCATTCAAAACATGTTCTCTGAGATTCGTCGTGATTGAAGCGAATTTGTATAAAAACCGGTTTTCTTGGGCATGTATTCAAGCAGCTGCTTCATCATTCATTCTTGTGTGCGTGTGGAATTTTTTTTTGCCCTGCATACAGCCAGCAAACGTCGTTTTCACTGCACACGAAATTTTTTTGCTACATAGAATTAAATAATCAAATGAAGATGTAGCCGTGGCAAGAAGGCTGGCAACATCAAAAAGGCTGGGGAATTTCGTGTGTAGCTGCCGCAGTATTAATAATGAAAATGTTTGAGTGTACGTATGGTGAATTTTAGCGCCATTTTTACTTGCCAGGTTTTTTTCCACTGCGTGTGTGTGTTTGGCGGCAGCCTGTAAATTCAAACTTGAAGGGTTTCAAGATGAGAAAAAGTACGATGGCTGGCAACATCAAAAAGGCTGGGGAATTTCGTGTGTAGCTGCCGCAGTATTAATAATGAAAATGTTTGATTGTACGTATGGTGAATTTTGGCGCCATTTTTACTTGCCAGGTTTTTTCCACTGCGTGTGTGTGTTTGGCGACAGTCTGTAAAATCAAACTTGAAGGGTTTCAAGATGAGAAAAAGTACGAATGGATTTTTGTTGAACCTTTTAAAATGGACAAAAAATTAATTATTTTTTGTAAATAATGCACGATTTTTAATCATCATATTCTAATCTTTTGCTGAAAACATTTTCGATTGTAATTACGACCATGTACGCTTGCACCGTGTCGTGCCTGAGAGAACCACGCGGTGGCTTAGTGCGCATTCAAAAAAAATCTCGTCGTGATTGAAGCTTGCACCCTGCTAGCGACATTTTCACACACACGCACACACAAATTCTCTCTCTCTCTCATTTGAACTTATGCCAATATTGATGCGATTATTTTGGCGCCTTTTTGACTCACCGGCTCTTTTATGTTTGTGTGTTTATGGGTGGTCATTCAAATTTCATGTGCTCAAAGAAGAGAAAAAGGGGATCATTTTGAAATGGCAAGAAATTAATTCTTTTTTACATACATAAGTATGTAAAAAAAAGTTTTTCGTAGTCAGTCTAAAAAGTAATAAAGCGTGAGAAGACATTTAAGTAGATTGATTAGCTTTGAAAAGAATCACAATTAAATTTAAGTAAACTTCTTGAACAGAAAACAAATTTTTATTTTCACACTATATGCAAAACTGTTACTCATTGTTTAAAAATTTGGTCGCCCTGAAAAGGACGGTTTTTTTGATAATAAACGATGAAAAAATTTAAATATGAGGAATTTAGGCTTTCTTTTCTGTTTTTTTGGGTAAAAGAACGGCTTGAATATTCGGAAGTACACCACCTTGAGCAATAGTAACACCAGATAATAATTTGTTTAATTCTTCGTCATTTCTGATGGCCAATTGCAAATGGCGAGGAATAATTCGCGTCTTTTTATTATCACGGGCAGCATTCCCAGCCAATTCCAAAACTTCAGCAGCTAAGTACTCCATAACAGCTGCCAAATATACGGGGGCACCAGCTCCAACACGCTCAGCATAATTGCCTTTTCTTAATAAACGGTGAATTCTGCCGACGGGAAATTGAAGTCCGGCACGATTTGAACGAGACTTTGCCTTCGTCTTAACTTTTCCACCTTTGCCACGACCAGACATTTTCACTTATTTTTTCACTTGAGAAGTCACAACACGCACAACCTTTCACTTGGAATGAGCTTCAGCAGCGATATGTCGTAATATTTATACTCTTTTCGTTGTACAATTGCCACCCTTCTATCAAAGTAAACTGTAATTTCACATACTGAGAATATTCTCTCGGGCCCGCATACAAACGAAACTCTATAAATATTATTCGCATTCGGGAAAATAATTCAGTCGTTGACTTTCAGTGATTGTGTTAACAGTGTTCAGTTCAGTAAATAAGTGCCGAGTTCGAGATGCCGCCGAAAACTAGTGGAAAAGCAGCAAAGAAGGCCGGAAAGGCACAAAAGAATATTTCTAAAGGTGATAAGAAAAAGAAGCGCAAGAGGAAGGAATCTTATGCTATTTACATTTACAAAGTTTTGAAACAAGTTCACCCCGATACTGGAATTTCTTCAAAAGCAATGAGCATCATGAATAGTTTCGTCAATGATATTTTTGAGAGAATCGCTGCTGAAGCTTCCCGTTTAGCTCATTACAATAAGCGTTCTACAATTACCAGCCGGGAAATCCAAACTGCTGTTAGATTGTTGTTACCTGGTGAACTTGCTAAGCACGCCGTAAGTGAAGGAACAAAAGCCGTTACTAAATATACCAGTTCGAAATAAATTAAGATTAAAAGTGTTCGTGAAAAAATGGCCCTTTTCAGGGCTGCCAAATATTTAAACAAAGAGAAATCCATTCGAATATTAAAAATTCCGTCTTTTGTTGTGTTGTGTAAAGGTACTTTATCTAGAGCCCTTTTTTAAAAATCTGCACACTTTCAAATTAGTATTAACTTGTACAAACAAGCGCCATTTTATGAATATCCGCATGTACATGAAAGCATTTTCGAGGTTCTCCATAAGCCTAACTAAACCAAACGTGAAACTATTTTTTGCTTAGGCCCAAGGGAGCTTCTTTAATATAAAATGAAACCGCTCAGAGTTTCTCTTTTGTGCGCTGGTGTAGGTGATAATTTCACCAGCGAGCCCTGTTGCAATACATGCGCATAAAAGCCGCTGTCTCTCCTCTCTGTCGTTAATACACATTGGTATGAGTCGTCAAGAATGTTATCAAAAAAATGTACAAATTCATTTCAGTGGTTTAATACGAAATTGGGTAAGAATAATAATAAAACTAAGGAAAGAAAATATCCAAAGAGTAACTTTAAAGTTGTTTCTCCTCCTGGTTTATTAAACAAGTCTTTATGTTGAGAAGTAAGGCTGTTCTCGCGTAACGCTCATGTAACTTTGACGATAGCTGCCGATCATTGTTACGGGTTTCTTTACTGTGGAACTTTTCCTATGCTCTATGAGGTTATGAATTATAAATAAAAGTATATGACGAGAACAATTTACTCAAAGTTTAAATATTTTGTGGTCCTGAAAAGGACCGATTTGTAAATATATTTTAAGAATTTTTAAGCACGTTCACCACGAATACGACGAGCCAGTTGGATGTCCTTTGACATAATAGTTACACGTTTAGCATGAATAGCACACAAATTGGTATCTTCAAATAAACCAACTAAATACGCTTCACTTGCTTCTTGAAGAGCCATGACGGCAGAACTTTGGAAACGCAAATCAGTTTTAAAATCTTGAGCAATTTCACGAACTAAACGTTGGAATGGCAATTTCCGGATTAAAAGCTCGGTGCTTTTTTGATAACGACGAATTTCACGAAGCGCAACAGTACCAGGACGATAACGATGCGGCTTCTTGACACCACCAGTAGCCGGAGCACTTTTCCTTGCAGCCTTTGTCGCCAACTGCTTTCTCGGAGCTTTACCACCAGTAGATTTACGGGCTGTTTGCTTTGTACGAGCCATTACCACTTTTTCACTTTACCAGTTATTCACGATACTTCACTGATCACAATTCACTTCACAATGAGCTGACACGCGATCTCCACCGCGTATTTATAGACATATTTCCCCCTCTAGAAGATATTTTAGCCCTACTCAAAAATTATTGAACGAATTTTCGTTTCTCCTCTTTGTAAAAAATTGCGATCTGCTATAAAAGTAGGTGCTTGCTCGAAGCGATCATCAGTTTTGTGTAGAGTGTCAAGTGTGTTAAGTGCAAGCAAAGTTCTATAATCAGTGAAAATGACTGGCCGTGGCAAAGGAGGAAAAGGTCTTGGTAAAGGTGGTGCCAAGCGTCATCGTAAAGTTCTTCGTGATAATATCCAAGGTATTACAAAGCCAGCCATTCGTCGATTAGCTCGTCGTGGTGGAGTGAAACGTATATCTGGTTTAATTTATGAAGAAACTCGCGGTGTGCTCAAAGTTTTCTTAGAGAATGTTATCCGTGACGCAGTTACATACACAGAACATGCCAAAAGGAAAACAGTTACTGCAATGGATGTTGTTTACGCCCTGAAAAGACAGGGACGCACACTTTATGGTTTCGGCGGTTAAAATCGATTTTATTTATACTATGAATGCAAAAACGGTCCTTTTCAGGACCACCAAATTTTTGAACAAAAAGTAAAATACTGCTGTTAACGATAACGTTTTTAAATAAAGCCGAAAAAATATTTTTTTTTATTTTAATGAAGATTGATCTTTAATAATAATAAATGATGCAGCAAGCTTTGTCTATTCTCACAATTATTTTATTTTATTAATAAAAAAGGCGACATTTCTAAATTTGAAAATTTTATCTTTTACCCCAAACATTTTCGAATGTCTTTACGGGCATGTATGGACGCTTGCGACGTGTCGTGCCTGAAAAAACTACACGATCGAGAGCGCATTCAAAACATGTTCTCTGAGATTCGTCGTGATTGAAGCGAATTTGTATAAAAACCGGTTTTCTTGGGCATGTATTCAAGCAGCTGCTTCATCATTCATTCTTGTGTGCGTGTGGAATTTTTTTTTGCCCTGCATACAGCCAGCAAACGTCGTTTTCACTGCACACGAAATTTTTTTGCTACATAGAATTAAATAATCAAATGAAGATGTAGCCGTGGCAAGAAGGCTGGCAACATCAAAAAGGCTGGGGAATTTCGTGTGTAGCTGCCGCAGTATTAATAATGAAAATGTTTGAGTGTACGTATGGTGAATTTTAGCGCCATTTTTACTTGCCAGGTTTTTTTTCCACTGCGTGTGTGTGTTTGGCGGCAGCCTGTAAATTCAAACTTGAAGGGTTTCAAGATGAGAAAAAGTACGATGGCTGGCAACATCAAAAAGGCTGGGGAATTTCGTGTGTAGCTGCCGCAGTATTAATAATGAAAATGTTTGATTGTACGTATGGTGAATTTTGGCGCCATTTTTACTTGCCAGGTTTTTTCCACTGCGTGTGTGTGTTTGGCGACAGTCTGTAAAATCAAACTTGAAGGGTTTCAAGATGAGAAAAAGTACGAATGGATTTTTGTTGAACCTTTTAAAATGGACAAAAAATTAATTATTTTTTGTAAATAATGCACGATTTTTAATCATCATATTCTAATCTTTTGCTGAAAACATTTTCGATTGTAATTACGACCATGTACGCTTGCACCGTGTCGTGCCTGAGAGAACCACGCGGTGGCTTAGTGCGCATTCAAAAAAAATCTCGTCGTGATTGAAGCTTGCACCCTGCTAGCGACATTTTCACACACACGCACAAACAAATTCTCTCTCTCTCTCATTTGAACTTATGCCAATATTGATGCGATTATTTTGGCGCCTTTTTTACTCACCGGCTCTTTTATGTTTGTGTGTTTATGGGTGGTCATTCAAATTTCATGTGCTCAAAGAAGAGAAAAAGGGGATCATTTTGAAATGGCAAGAAATTAATTCTTTTTTACATACATAAGTATGTAAAAAAAAGTTTTTCGTAGTCAGTCTAAAAAGTAATAAAGCGTGAGAAGACATTTAAGTAGATTGATTAGCTTTGAAAAGAATCACAATTAAATTTAAGTAAACTTCTTGAACAGAAAACAAATTTTTATTTTCACACTACATATATGCAAAACTGTTACTCATTGTTTAAAAATTTGTTCGCCCTGAAAAGGACGGTTTTTTTGATAATAAACGATGAAAAAATTTAAATATGAGGAATTTAGGCTTTCTTTTCTGTTTTTTTGGGTAAAAGAACGGCTTGAATATTCGGAAGTACACCACCTTGAGCAATAGTAACACCAGATAATAATTTGTTTAATTCTTCGTCATTTCTGATGGCCAATTGCAAATGGCGAGGAATAATTCGCGTCTTTTTATTATCACGGGCAGCATTCCCAGCCAATTCCAAAACTTCAGCAGCTAAGTACTCCATAACAGCTGCCAAATATACGGGGGCACCAGCTCCAACACGCTCAGCATAATTGCCTTTTCTTAATAAACAGTGAATTCTGCCGACGGGAAATTGAAGTCCGGCACGATTTGAACGAGACTTTGCCTTCGTCTTAACTTTTCCAGCAGCGATATGTCGTAATATTTATACTCTTTTCGTTGTACAATTGCCACCCTTCTATCAAAGTAAACTGTAATTTCACATACTGAGAATATTCTCTCGGGCCCGCATACAAACGAAACTCTATAAATATTATTCGCATTCGGGAAAATAATTCAGTCGTTGACTTTCAGTGATTGTGTTAACAGTGTTCAGTTCAGTAAATAAGTGCCGAGTTCGAGATGCCGCCGAAAACTAGTGGAAAAGCAGCAAAGAAGGCCGGAAAGGCACAAAAGAATATTTCTAAAGGTGATAAGAAAAAGAAGCGCAAGAGGAAGGAATCTTATGCTATTTACATTTACAAAGTTTTGAAACAAGTTCACCCCGATACTGGAATTTCTTCAAAAGCAATGAGCATCATGAATAGTTTCGTCAATGATATTTTTGAGAGAATCGCTGCTGAAGCTTCCCGTTTAGCTCATTACAATAAGCGTTCTACAATTACCAGCCGGGAAATCCAAACTGCTGTTAGATTGTTGTTACCTGGTGAACTTGCTAAGCACGCCGTAAGTGAAGGAACAAAAGCCGTTACTAAATATACCAGTTCGAAATAAATTAAGATTAAAAGTGTTCGTGAAAAAATGGCCCTTTTCAGGGCCGCCAAATATTTAAACAAAGAGAAATCCATTCGAATATTAAAAATTCCGTCTTTTGTTGTGTTGTGTAAAGGTACTTTATCTAGAGCCCTTTTTTAAAAATCTGCACACTTTCAAATTAGTATTAACTTGTACAAACAAGCGCCATTTTATGAATATCCGCATGTACATGAAAGCATTTTCGAGGTTCTCCATAAGCCTAACTAAACCAAACGTGAAACTATTTTTTGCTTAGGCCCAAGGGAGCTTCTTTAATATAAAATGAAACCGCTCCGAGTTTCTCTTTTGTGCGCTGGTGTAGGTGATAATTTCACCAGCGAGCCCTGTTGCAATACATGCGCATAAAAGCCGCTGTCTCTCCTCTCTGTCGTTAATACACATTGGTATGAGTCGTCAAGAATGTTATCAAAAAAATGTACAAATTCATTTCAGTGGTTTAATACGAAATTGGGTAAGAATAATAATAAAACTAAGGAAAGAAAATATCCAAAGAGTAACTTTAAAGTTGTTTCTCCTCCTGGTTTATTAAACAAGTCTTTATGTAACTTTGACGATAACGCTCATGTAACTTTGACGATAGCTGCCGATCATTGTTACGGGTTTCTTTACTGTGGAACTTTTCCTATGCTCTATGAGGTTATGAATTATAAATAAAAGTATATGACGAGAACAATTTACTCAAAGTTTAAATATTTTGTGGTCCTGAAAAGGACCGATTTGTAAATATATTTTAAGAATTTTTAAGCACGTTCACCACGAATACGACGAGCCAGTTGGATGTCCTTTGGCATAATAGTTACACGTTTAGCATGAATAGCACACAAATTGGTATCTTCAAATAAACCAACTAAATACGCTTCACTTGCTTCTTGAAGATGGTATGGTGAATTTTAGCGCCATTTTTACTTGCCAGGTTTTTTTCCACTGCGTGTGTGTGTTTGGCGACAGTCTGTAAAATCAAACTTGAAGGGTTTCAAGATGAGAAAAAGTACGAATGGATTTTTGTTGAACCTTTTAAAATGGACAAAAAATTAATTATTTTTTGTAAATAATGCACGATTTTTAATCATCATATTCTAATCTTTTGCTGAAAACATTTTCGATTGTAATTACGACCATGTACGCTTGCACCGTGTCGTGCCTGGGCCTGAGAGAACCACGCGGTGGCTTAGTGCGCATTCAAAAAAAATCTCGTCGTGATTGAAGCTTGCACCCTGCTAGCGACATTTTCACACACACGCACACACAAATTCTCTCTCTCTCTCTCATTTGAACTTATGCCAATATTGATGCGATTATTTTGGCGCCTTTTTTACTCACCGGCTCTTTTATGTTTGTGTGTTTATGGGTGGTCATTCAAATTTCATGTGCTCAAAGAAGAGAAAAAGGGGATCATTTTGAAATGGCAAGAAATTAATTCTTTTTTACATACAGAAGTATGTAAAAAAAAGTTTTTCGTAGTCAGTCTAAAAAGTAATAAAGCGTGAGAAGACATTTAAGTAGATTGATTAGCTTTGAAAAGAATCACAATTAAATTTAAGTAAACTTCTTGAACAGAAAACAAATTTTTATTTTCACACTATATGCAAAACTGTTACTCATTGTTTAAAAATTTGGTCGCCCTGAAAAGGACGGTTTTTTTGATAATAAACGATGAAAAAATTTAAATATGAGGAATTTAGGCTTTCTTTTCTGTTTTTTTTGGGTAAAAGAACGGCTTGAATATTCGGAAGTACACCACCTTGAGCAATAGTAACACCAGATAATAATTTGTTTAATTCTTCGTCATTTCTGATGGCCAATTGCAAATGGCGAGGAATAATTCGCGTCTTTTTATTATCACGGGCAGCATTCCCAGCCAATTCCAAAACTTCAGCAGCTAAGTACTCCATAACAGCTGCCAAATATACGGGGGCACCAGCTCCAACACGCTCAGCATAATTGCCTTTTCTTAATAAACGGTGAATTCTGCCGACGGGAAATTGAAGTCCGGCACGATTTGAACGAGACTTTGCCTTCGTCTTAACTTTTCCACCTTTGCCACGACCAGACATTTTCACTTATTTTTTCACTTGAGAAGTCACAACACGCACAACCTTTCACTTGGAATGAGCTTCAGCAGCGATATGTCGTAATATTTATACTCTTTTCGTTGTACAATTGCCACCCTTCTATCAAAGTAAACTGTAATTTCACATACTGAGAATATTCTCTCGGGCCCGCATACAAACGAAACTCTATAAATATTATTCGCATTCGGGAAAATAATTCAGTCGTTGACTTTCAGTGATTGTGTTAACAGTGTTCAGTTCAGTAAATAAGTGCCGAGTTCGAGATGCCGCCGAAAACTAGTGGAAAAGCAGCAAAGAAGGCCGGAAAGGCACAAAAGAATATTTCTAAAGGTGATAAGAAAAAGAAGCGCAAGAGGAAGGAATCTTATGCTATTTACATTTACAAAGTTTTGAAACAAGTTCACCCCGATACTGGAATTTCTTCAAAAGCAATGAGCATCATGAATAGTTTCGTCAATGATATTTTTGAGAGAATCGCTGCTGAAGCTTCCCGTTTAGCTCATTACAATAAGCGTTCTACAATTACCAGCCGGGAAATCCAAACTGCTGTTAGATTGTTGTTACCTGGTGAACTTGCTAAGCACGCCGTAAGTGAAGGAACAAAAGCCGTTACTAAATATACCAGTTCGAAATAAATTAAGATTAAAAGTGTTCGTGAAAAAATGGCCCTTTTCAGGGCTGCCAAATATTTAAACAAAGAGAAATCCATTCGAATATTAAAAATTCCGTCTTTTGTTGTGTTGTGTAAAGGTACTTTATCTAGAGCCCTTTTTTAAAAATCTGCACACTTTCAAATTAGTATTAACTTGTACAAACAAGCGCCATTTTATGAATATCCGCATGTACATGAAAGCATTTTCGAGGTTCTCCATAAGCCTAACTAAACCAAACGTGAAACTATTTTTTGCTTAGGCCCAAGGGAGCTTCTTTAATATAAAATGAAACCGCTCAGAGTTTCTCTTTTGTGCGCTGGTGTAGGTGATAATTTCACCAGCGAGCCCTGTTGCAATACATGTGCATAAAAGCCGCTGTCTCTCCTCTCTGTCGTTAATACACATTGGTATGAGTCGTCAAGAATGTTATCAAAAAAATGTACAAATTCATTTCAGTGGTTTAATACGAAATTGGGTAAGAATAATAATAAAACTAAGGAAAGAAAATATCCAAAGAGTAACTTTAAAGTTGTTTCTCCTCCTGGTTTATTAAACAAGTCTTTATGTTGAGAAGTAAGGCTGTTCTCGCGTAACGCTCATGTAACTTTGACGATAGCTGCCGATCATTGTTACGGGTTTCTTTACTGTGGAACTTTTCCTATGCTCTATGAGGTTATGAATTATAAATAAAAGTATATGACGAGAACAATTTACTCAAAGTTTAAATATTTTGTGGTCCTGAAAAGGACCGATTTGTAAATATATTTTAAGAATTTTTAAGCACGTTCACCACGAATACGACGAGCCAGTTGGATGTCCTTTGGCATAATAGTTACACGTTTAGCATGAATAGCACACAAATTGGTATCTTCAAATAAACCAACTAAATACGCTTCACTTGCTTCTTGAAGAGCCATGACGGCAGAACTTTGGAAACGCAAATCAGTTTTAAAATCTTGAGCAATTTCACGAACTAAACGTTGGAATGGCAATTTCCGGATTAAAAGCTCGGTGCTTTTTTGATAACGACGAATTTCACGAAGCGCAACAGTACCAGGACGATAACGATGCGATCTCCACCGCGTATTTATAGACATATTTTCCCCTCTAGAAGATATTTTAGCCCTACTCAAAAATTATTGAACGAATTTTCGTTTCTCCTCTTTGTAAAAAATTGCGATCTGCTATAAAAGTAGGTGCTTGCTCGAAGCGATCATCAGTTTTGTGTAGAGTGTCAAGTGTGTTAAGTGCAAGCAAAGTTCTATAATCAGTGAAAATGACTGGCCGTGGCAAAGGAGGAAAAGGTCTTGGTAAAGGTGGTGCCAAGCGTCATCGTAAAGTTCTTCGTGATAATATCCAAGGTATTACAAAGCCAGCCATTCGTCGATTAGCTCGTCGTGGTGGAGTGAAACGTATATCTGGTTTAATTTATGAAGAAACTCGCGGTGTGCTCAAAGTTTTCTTAGAGAATGTTATCCGTGACGCAGTTACATACACAGAACATGCCAAAAGGAAAACAGTTACTGCAATGGATGTTGTTTACGCCCTGAAAAGACAGGGACGCACACTTTATGGTTTCGGCGGTTAAAATCGATTTTATTTATACTATGAATGCAAAAACGGTCCTTTTCAGGACCACCAAATTTTTGAACAAAAAGTAAAATACTGCTGTTAACGATAACGTTTTTAAATAAAGCCGAAAAAATATTTTTTTTTATTTTAATGAAGATTGATCTTTAATAATAATAAATGATGCAGCAAGCTTTGTCTATTCTCACAATTATTTTATTTTATTAATAAAAAAGGCGACATTTCTAAATTTGAAAATTTTATCTTTTACCCCAAACATTTTCGAATGTCATTACGGGCATGTATGGACGCTTGCGACGTGTCGTGCCTGAAAAAACTACACGATCGAGAGCGCATTCAAAACATGTTCTCTGAGATTCGTCGTGATTGAAGCGAATTTGTATAAAAACCGGTTTTCTTGGGCATGTATTCAAGCAGCTGCTTCATCATTCATTCTTGTGTGCGTGTGGAATTTTTTTTTGCCCTGCATACAGCCAGCAAACGTCGTTTTCACTGCACACGAAATTTTTTTGCTACATAGAATTAAATAATCAAATGAAGATGTAGCCGTGGCAAGAAGGCTGGCAACATCAAAAAGGCTGGGGAATTTCGTGTGTAGCTGCCGCAGTATTAATAATGAAAATGTTTGAGTGTACGTATGGTGAATTTTAGCGCCATTTTTACTTGCCAGGTTTTTTTCCACTGCGTGTGTGTGTTTGGCGGCAGCCTGTAAATTCAAACTTGAAGGGTTTCAAGATGAGAAAAAGTACGATGGCTGGCAACATCAAAAAGGCTGGGGAATTTCGTGTGTAGCTGCCGCAGTATTAATAATGAAAATGTTTGATTGTACGTATGGTGAATTTTGGCGCCATTTTTACTTGCCAGGTTTTTTCCACTGCGTGTGTGTGTTTGGCGACAGTCTGTAAAATCAAACTTGAAGGGTTTCAAGATGAGAAAAAGTACGAATGGATTTTTGTTGAACCTTTTAAAATGGACAAAAAATTAATTATTTTTTGTAAATAATGCACGATTTTTAATCATCATATTCTAATCTTTTGCTGAAAACATTTTCGATTGTAATTACGACCATGTACGCTTGCACCGTGTCGTGCCTGAGAGAACCACGCGGTGGCTTAGTGCGCATTCAAAAAAAATCTCGTCGTGATTGAAGCTTGCACCCTGCTAGCGACATTTTCACACACACGCACACACAAATTCTCTCTCTCTCTCATTTGAACTTATGCCAATATTGATGCGATTATTTTGGCGCCTTTTTGACTCACCGGCTCTTTTATGTTTGTGTGTTTATGGGTGGTCATTCAAATTTCATGTGCTCAAAGAAGAGAAAAAGGGGATCATTTTGAAATGGCAAGAAATTAATTCTTTTTTACATACATAAGTATGTAAAAAAAAGTTTTTCGTAGTCAGTCTAAAAAGTAATAAAGCGTGAGAAGACATTTAAGTAGATTGATTAGCTTTGAAAAGAATCACAATTAAATTTAAGTAAACTTCTTGAACAGAAAACAAATTTTTATTTTCACACTATATGCAAAACTGTTACTCATTGTTTAAAAATTTGGTCGCCCTGAAAAGGACGGTTTTTTTGATAATAAACGATGAAAAAATTTAAATATGAGGAATTTAGGCTTTCTTTTCTGTTTTTTTGGGTAAAAGAACGGCTTGAATATTCGGAAGTACACCACCTTGAGCAATAGTAACACCAGATAATAATTTGTTTAATTCTTCGTCATTTCTGATGGCCAATTGCAAATGGCGAGGAATAATTCGCGTCTTTTTATTATCACGGGCAGCATTCCCAGCCAATTCCAAAACTTCAGCAGCTAAGTACTCCATAACAGCTGCCAAATATACGGGGGCACCAGCTCCAACACGCTCAGCATAATTGCCTTTTCTTAATAAACGGTGAATTCTGCCGACGGGAAATTGAAGTCCGGCACGATTTGAACGAGACTTTGCCTTCGTCTTAACTTTTCCACCTTTGCCACGACCAGACATTTTCACTTATTTTTTCACTTGAGAAGTCACAACACGCACAACCTTTCACTTGGAATGAGCTTCAGCAGCGATATGTCGTAATATTTATACTCTTTTCGTTGTACAATTGCCACCCTTCTATCAAAGTAAACTGTAATTTCACATACTGAGAATATTCTCTCGGGCCCGCATACAAACGAAACTCTATAAATATTATTCGCATTCGGGAAAATAATTCAGTCGTTGACTTTCAGTGATTGTGTTAACAGTGTTCAGTTCAGTAAATAAGTGCCGAGTTCGAGATGCCGCCGAAAACTAGTGGAAAAGCAGCAAAGAAGGCCGGAAAGGCACAAAAGAATATTTCTAAAGGTGATAAGAAAAAGAAGCGCAAGAGGAAGGAATCTTATGCTATTTACATTTACAAAGTTTTGAAACAAGTTCACCCCGATACTGGAATTTCTTCAAAAGCAATGAGCATCATGAATAGTTTCGTCAATGATATTTTTGAGAGAATCGCTGCTGAAGCTTCCCGTTTAGCTCATTACAATAAGCGTTCTACAATTACCAGCCGGGAAATCCAAACTGCTGTTAGATTGTTGTTACCTGGTGAACTTGCTAAGCACGCCGTAAGTGAAGGAACAAAAGCCGTTACTAAATATACCAGTTCGAAATAAATTAAGATTAAAAGTGTTCGTGAAAAAATGGCCCTTTTCAGGGCTGCCAAATATTTAAACAAAGAGAAATCCATTCGAATATTAAAAATTCCGTCTTTTGTTGTGTTGTGTAAAGGTACTTTATCTAGAGCCCTTTTTTAAAAATCTGCACACTTTCAAATTAGTATTAACTTGTACAAACAAGCGCCATTTTATGAATATCCGCATGTACATGAAAGCATTTTCGAGGTTCTCCATAAGCCTAACTAAACCAAACGTGAAACTATTTTTTGCTTAGGCCCAAGGGAGCTTCTTTAATATAAAATGAAACCGCTCAGAGTTTCTCTTTTGTGCGCTGGTGTAGGTGATAATTTCACCAGCGAGCCCTGTTGCAATACATGCGCATAAAAGCCGCTGTCTCTCCTCTCTGTCGTTAATACACATTGGTATGAGTCGTCAAGAATGTTATCAAAAAAATGTACAAATTCATTTCAGTGGTTTAATACGAAATTGGGTAAGAATAATAATAAAACTAAGGAAAGAAAATATCCAAAGAGTAACTTTAAAGTTGTTTCTCCTCCTGGTTTATTAAACAAGTCTTTATGTTGAGAAGTAAGGCTGTTCTCGCGTAACGCTCATGTAACTTTGACGATAGCTGCCGATCATTGTTACGGGTTTCTTTACTGTGGAACTTTTCCTATGCTCTATGAGGTTATGAATTATAAATAAAAGTATATGACGAGAACAATTTACTCAAAGTTTAAATATTTTGTGGTCCTGAAAAGGACCGATTTGTAAATATATTTTAAGAATTTTTAAGCACGTTCACCACGAATACGACGAGCCAGTTGGATGTCCTTTGGCATAATAGTTACACGTTTAGCATGAATAGCACACAAATTGGTATCTTCAAATAAACCAACTAAATACGCTTCACTTGCTTCTTGAAGAGCCATGACGGCAGAACTTTGGAAACGCAAATCAGTTTTAAAATCTTGAGCAATTTCACGAACTAAACGTTGGAATGGCAATTTCCGGATTAAAAGCTCGGTGCTTTTTTGATAACGACGAATTTCACGAAGCGCAACAGTACCAGGACGATAACGATGCGGCTTCTTGACACCACCAGTAGCCGGAGCACTTTTCCTTGCAGCCTTTGTCGCCAACTGCTTTCTCGGAGCTTTACCACCAGTAGATTTACGGGCTGTTTGCTTTGTACGAGCCATTACCACTTTTTCACTTTACCAGTTATTCACGATACTTCACTGATCACAATTCACTTCACAATGAGCTGACACGCGATCTCCACCGCGTATTTATAGACATATTTCCCCCTCTAGAAGATATTTTAGCCCTACTCAAAAATTATTGAACGAATTTTCGTTTCTCCTCTTTGTAAAAAATTGCGATCTGCTATAAAAGTAGGTGCTTGCTCGAAGCGATCATCAGTTTTGTGTAGAGTGTCAAGTGTGTTAAGTGCAAGCAAAGTTCTATAATCAGTGAAAATGACTGGCCGTGGCAAAGGAGGAAAAGGTCTTGGTAAAGGTGGTGCCAAGCGTCATCGTAAAGTTCTTCGTGATAATATCCAAGGTATTACAAAGCCAGCCATTCGTCGATTAGCTCGTCGTGGTGGAGTGAAACGTATATCTGGTTTAATTTATGAAGAAACTCGCGGTGTGCTCAAAGTTTTCTTAGAGAATGTTATCCGTGACGCAGTTACATACACAGAACATGCCAAAAGGAAAACAGTTACTGCAATGGATGTTGTTTACGCCCTGAAAAGACAGGGACGCACACTTTATGGTTTCGGCGGTTAAAATCGATTTTATTTATACTATGAATGCAAAAACGGTCCTTTTCAGGACCACCAAATTTTTGAACAAAAAGTAAAATACTGCTGTTAACGATAACGTTTTTAAATAAAGCCGAAAAAATATTTTTTTTTATTTTAATGAAGATTGATCTTTAATAATAATAAATGATGCAGCAAGCTTTGTCTATTCTCACAATTATTTTATTTTATTAATAAAAAAGGCGACATTTCTAAATTTGAAAATTTTATCTTTTACCCCAAACATTTTCGAATGTCTTTACGGGCATGTATGGACGCTTGCGACGTGTCGTGCCTGAAAAAACTACACGATCGAGAGCGCATTCAAAACATGTTCTCTGAGATTCGTCGTGATTGAAGCGAATTTGTATAAAAACCGGTTTTCTTGGGCATGTATTCAAGCAGCTGCTTCATCATTCATTCTTGTGTGCGTGTGGAATTTTTTTTTGCCCTGCATACAGCCAGCAAACGTCGTTTTCACTGCACACGAAATTTTTTTGCTACATAGAATTAAATAATCAAATGAAGATGTAGCCGTGGCAAGAAGGCTGGCAACATCAAAAAGGCTGGGGAATTTCGTGTGTAGCTGCCGCAGTATTAATAATGAAAATGTTTGAGTGTACGTATGGTGAATTTTAGCGCCATTTTTACTTGCCAGGTTTTTTTTCCACTGCGTGTGTGTGTTTGGCGGCAGCCTGTAAATTCAAACTTGAAGGGTTTCAAGATGAGAAAAAGTACGATGGCTGGCAACATCAAAAAGGCTGGGGAATTTCGTGTGTAGCTGCCGCAGTATTAATAATGAAAATGTTTGATTGTACGTATGGTGAATTTTGGCGCCATTTTTACTTGCCAGGTTTTTTCCACTGCGTGTGTGTGTTTGGCGACAGTCTGTAAAATCAAACTTGAAGGGTTTCAAGATGAGAAAAAGTACGAATGGATTTTTGTTGAACCTTTTAAAATGGACAAAAAATTAATTATTTTTTGTAAATAATGCACGATTTTTAATCATCATATTCTAATCTTTTGCTGAAAACATTTTCGATTGTAATTACGACCATGTACGCTTGCACCGTGTCGTGCCTGAGAGAACCACGCGGTGGCTTAGTGCGCATTCAAAAAAAATCTCGTCGTGATTGAAGCTTGCACCCTGCTAGCGACATTTTCACACACACGCACACACAAATTCTCTCTCTCTCTCATTTGAACTTATGCCAATATTGATGCGATTATTTTGGCGCCTTTTTTACTCACCGGCTCTTTTATGTTTGTGTGTTTATGGGTGGTCATTCAAATTTCATGTGCTCAAAGAAGAGAAAAAGGGGATCATTTTGAAATGGCAAGAAATTAATTCTTTTTTACATACATAAGTATGTAAAAAAAAGTTTTTCGTAGTCAGTCTAAAAAGTAATAAAGCGTGAGAAGACATTTAAGTAGATTGATTAGCTTTGAAAAGAATCACAATTAAATTTAAGTAAACTTCTTGAACAGAAAACAAATTTTTATTTTCACACTACATATATGCAAAACTGTTACTCATTGTTTAAAAATTTGTTCGCCCTGAAAAGGACGGTTTTTTTGATAATAAACGATGAAAAAATTTAAATATGAGGAATTTAGGCTTTCTTTTCTGTTTTTTTGGGTAAAAGAACGGCTTGAATATTCGGAAGTACACCACCTTGAGCAATAGTAACACCAGATAATAATTTGTTTAATTCTTCGTCATTTCTGATGGCCAATTGCAAATGGCGAGGAATAATTCGCGTCTTTTTATTATCACGGGCAGCATTCCCAGCCAATTCCAAAACTTCAGCAGCTAAGTACTCCATAACAGCTGCCAAATATACGGGGGCACCAGCTCCAACACGCTCAGCATAATTGCCTTTTCTTAATAAACAGTGAATTCTGCCGACGGGAAATTGAAGTCCGGCACGATTTGAACGAGACTTTGCCTTCGTCTTAACTTTTCCAGCAGCGATATGTCGTAATATTTATACTCTTTTCGTTGTACAATTGCCACCCTTCTATCAAAGTAAACTGTAATTTCACATACTGAGAATATTCTCTCGGGCCCGCATACAAACGAAACTCTATAAATATTATTCGCATTCGGGAAAATAATTCAGTCGTTGACTTTCAGTGATTGTGTTAACAGTGTTCAGTTCAGTAAATAAGTGCCGAGTTCGAGATGCCGCCGAAAACTAGTGGAAAAGCAGCAAAGAAGGCCGGAAAGGCACAAAAGAATATTTCTAAAGGTGATAAGAAAAAGAAGCGCAAGAGGAAGGAATCTTATGCTATTTACATTTACAAAGTTTTGAAACAAGTTCACCCCGATACTGGAATTTCTTCAAAAGCAATGAGCATCATGAATAGTTTCGTCAATGATATTTTTGAGAGAATCGCTGCTGAAGCTTCCCGTTTAGCTCATTACAATAAGCGTTCTACAATTACCAGCCGGGAAATCCAAACTGCTGTTAGATTGTTGTTACCTGGTGAACTTGCTAAGCACGCCGTAAGTGAAGGAACAAAAGCCGTTACTAAATATACCAGTTCGAAATAAATTAAGATTAAAAGTGTTCGTGAAAAAATGGCCCTTTTCAGGGCCGCCAAATATTTAAACAAAGAGAAATCCATTCGAATATTAAAAATTCCGTCTTTTGTTGTGTTGTGTAAAGGTACTTTATCTAGAGCCCTTTTTTAAAAATCTGCACACTTTCAAATTAGTATTAACTTGTACAAACAAGCGCCATTTTATGAATATCCGCATGTACATGAAAGCATTTTCGAGGTTCTCCATAAGCCTAACTAAACCAAACGTGAAACTATTTTTTGCTTAGGCCCGAGTTTCTCTTTTGTGCGCTGGTGTAGGTGATAATTTCACCAGCGAGCCCTGTTGCAATACATGCGCATAAAAGCCGCTGTCTCTCCTCTCTGTCGTTAATACACATTGGTATGAGTCGTCAAGAATGTTATCAAAAAAATGTACAAATTCATTTCAGTGGTTTAATACGAAATTGGGTAAGAATAATAATAAAACTAAGGAAAGAAAATATCCAAAGAGTAACTTTAAAGTTGTTTCTCCTCCTGGTTTATTAAACAAGTCTTTATGTTGAGAAGTAAGGCTGTTCTCGCGTAACGCTCATGTAACTTTGACGATAGCTGCCGATCATTGTTACGGGTTTCTTTACTGTGGAACTTTTCCTATGCTCTATGAGGTTATGAATTATAAATAAAAGTATATGACGAGAACAATTTACTCAAAGTTTAAATATTTTGTGGTCCTGAAAAGGACCGATTTGTAAATATATTTTAAGAATTTTTAAGCACGTTCACCACGAATACGACGAGCCAGTTGGATGTCCTTTGGCATAATAGTTACACGTTTAGCATGAATAGCACACAAATTGGTATCTTCAAATAAACCAACTAAATACGCTTCACTTGCTTCTTGAAGATGGTATGGTGAATTTTAGCGCCATTTTTACTTGCCAGGTTTTTTTCCACTGCGTGTGTGTGTTTGGCGACAGTCTGTAAAATCAAACTTGAAGGGTTTCAAGATGAGAAAAAGTACGAATGGATTTTTGTTGAACCTTTTAAAATGGACAAAAAATTAATTATTTTTTGTAAATAATGCACGATTTTTAATCATCATATTCTAATCTTTTGCTGAAAACATTTTCGATTGTAATTACGACCATGTACGCTTGCACCGTGTCGTGCCTGGGCCTGAGAGAACCACGCGGTGGCTTAGTGCGCATTCAAAAAAAATCTCGTCGTGATTGAAGCTTGCACCCTGCTAGCGACATTTTCACACACACGCACACACAAATTCTCTCTCTCTCTCTCATTTGAACTTATGCCAATATTGATGCGATTATTTTGGCGCCTTTTTTACTCACCGGCTCTTTTATGTTTGTGTGTTTATGGGTGGTCATTCAAATTTCATGTGCTCAAAGAAGAGAAAAAGGGGATCATTTTGAAATGGCAAGAAATTAATTCTTTTTTACATACAGAAGTATGTAAAAAAAAGTTTTTCGTAGTCAGTCTAAAAAGTAATAAAGCGTGAGAAGACATTTAAGTAGATTGATTAGCTTTGAAAAGAATCACAATTAAATTTAAGTAAACTTCTTGAACAGAAAACAAATTTTTATTTTCACACTATATGCAAAACTGTTACTCATTGTTTAAAAATTTGGTCGCCCTGAAAAGGACGGTTTTTTTGATAATAAACGATGAAAAAATTTAAATATGAGGAATTTAGGCTTTCTTTTCTGTTTTTTTGGGTAAAAGAACGGCTTGAATATTCGGAAGTACACCACCTTGAGCAATAGTAACACCAGATAATAATTTGTTTAATTCTTCGTCATTTCTGATGGCCAATTGCAAATGGCGAGGAATAATTCGCGTCTTTTTATTATCACGGGCAGCATTCCCAGCCAATTCCAAAACTTCAGCAGCTAAGTACTCCATAACAGCTGCCAAATATACGGGGGCACCAGCTCCAACACGCTCAGCATAATTGCCTTTTCTTAATAAACGGTGAATTCTGCCGACGGGAAATTGAAGTCCGGCACGATTTGAACGAGACTTTGCCTTCGTCTTAACTTTTCCACCTTTGCCACGACCAGACATTTTCACTTATTTTTTCACTTGAGAAGTCACAACACGCACAACCTTTCACTTGGAATGAGCTTCAGCAGCGATATGTCGTAATATTTATACTCTTTTCGTTGTACAATTGCCACCCTTCTATCAAAGTAAACTGTAATTTCACATACTGAGAATATTCTCTCGGGCCCGCATACAAACGAAACTCTATAAATATTATTCGCATTCGGGAAAATAATTCAGTCGTTGACTTTCAGTGATTGTGTTAACAGTGTTCAGTTCAGTAAATAAGTGCCGAGTTCGAGATGCCGCCGAAAACTAGTGGAAAAGCAGCAAAGAAGGCCGGAAAGGCACAAAAGAATATTTCTAAAGGTGATAAGAAAAAGAAGCGCAAGAGGAAGGAATCTTATGCTATTTACATTTACAAAGTTTTGAAACAAGTTCACCCCGATACTGGAATTTCTTCAAAAGCAATGAGCATCATGAATAGTTTCGTCAATGATATTTTTGAGAGAATCTCTGCTGAAGCTTCCCGTTTAGCTCATTACAATAAGCGTTCTACAATTACCAGCCGGGAAATCCAAACTGCTGTTAGATTGTTGTTACCTGGTGAACTTGCTAAGCACGCCGTAAGTGAAGGAACAAAAGCCGTTACTAAATATACCAGTTCGAAATAAATTAAGATTAAAAGTGTTCGTGAAAAAATGGCCCTTTTCAGGGCTGCCAAATATTTAAACAAAGAGAAATCCATTCGAATATTAAAAATTCCGTCTTTTGTTGTGTTGTGTAAAGGTACTTTATCTAGAGCCCTTTTTTAAAAATCTGCACACTTTCAAATTAGTATTAACTTGTACAAACAAGCGCCATTTTATGAATATCCGCATGTACATGAAAGCATTTTCGAGGTTCTCCATAAGCCTAACTAAACCAAACGTGAAACTATTTTTTGCTTAGGCCCAAGGGAGCTTCTTTAATATAAAATGAAACCGCTCAGAGTTTCTCTTTTGTGCGCTGGTGTAGGTGATAATTTCACCAGCGAGCCCTGTTGCAATACATGCGCATAAAAGCCGCTGTCTCTCCTCTCTGTCGTTAATACACATTGGTATGAGTCGTCAAGAATGTTATCAAAAAAATGTACAAATTCATTTCAGTGGTTTAATACGAAATTGGGTAAGAATAATAATAAAACTAAGGAAAGAAAATATCCAAAGAGTAACTTTAAAGTTGTTTCTCCTCCTGGTTTATTAAACAAGTCTTTATGTTGAGAAGTAAGGCTGTTCTCGCGTAACGCTCATGTAACTTTGACGATAGCTGCCGATCATTGTTACGGGTTTCTTTACTGTGGAACTTTTCCTATGCTCTATGAGGTTATGAATTATAAATAAAAGTATATGACGAGAACAATTTACTCAAAGTTTAAATATTTTGTGGTCCTGAAAAGGACCGATTTGTAAATATATTTTAAGAATTTTTAAGCACGTTCACCACGAATACGACGAGCCAGTTGGATGTCCTTTGGCATAATAGTTACACGTTTAGCATGAATAGCACACAAATTGGTATCTTCAAATAAACCAACTAAATACGCTTCACTTGCTTCTTGAAGAGCCATGACGGCAGAACTTTGGAAACGCAAATCAGTTTTAAAATCTTGAGCAATTTCACGAACTAAACGTTGGAATGGCAATTTCCGGATTAAAAGCTCGGTGCTTTTTTGATAACGACGAATTTCACGAAGCGCAACAGTACCAGGACGATAACGATGCGGCTTCTTGACACCACCAGTAGCCGGAGCACTTTTCCTTGCAGCCTTTGTCGCCAACTGCTTTCTCGGAGCTTTACCACCAGTAGATTTACGGGCTGTTTGCTTTGTACGAGCCATTACCACTTTTTCACTTTACCAGTTATTCACGATACTTCACTGATCACAATTCACTTCACAATGAGCTGACACGCGAAGTAGGTGCTTGCTCGAAGCGATCATCAGTTTTGTGTAGAGTGTCAAGTGTGTTAAGTGCAAGCAAAGTTCTATAATCAGTGAAAATGACTGGCCGTGGCAAAGGAGGAAAAGGTCTTGGTAAAGGTGGTGCCAAGCGTCATCGTAAAGTTCTTCGTGATAATATCCAAGGTATTACAAAGCCAGCCATTCGTCGATTAGCTCGTCGTGGTGGAGTGAAACGTATATCTGGTTTAATTTATGAAGAAACTCGCGGTGTGCTCAAAGTTTTCTTAGAGAATGTTATCCGTGACGCAGTTACATACACAGAACATGCCAAAAGGAAAACAGTTACTGCAATGGATGTTGTTTACGCCCTGAAAAGACAGGGACGCACACTTTATGGTTTCGGCGGTTAAAATCGATTTTATTTATACTATGAATGCAAAAACGGTCCTTTTCAGGACCACCAAATTTTTGAACAAAAAGTAAAATACTGCTGTTAACGATAAAGTTTTTAAATAAAGCCGAAAAAATATTTTTTTTTATTTTAATGAAGATTGATCTTTAATAATAATAAATGATGCAGCAAGCTTTGTCTATTCTCACAATTATTTTATTTTATTAATAAAAAAGGCGACATTTCTAAATTTGAAAATTTTATCTTTTACCCCAAACATTTTCGAATGTCATTACGGGCATGTATGGACGCTTGCGACGTGTCGTGCCTGAAAAAACTACACGATCGAGAGCGCATTCAAAACATGTTCTCTGAGATTCGTCGTGATTGAAGCGAATTTGTATAAAAACCGGTTTTCTTGGGCATGTATTCAAGCAGCTGCTTCATCATTCATTCTTGTGTGCGTGTGGAATTTTTTTTTGCCCTGCATACAGCCAGCAAACGTCGTTTTCACTGCACACGAAATTTTTTTGCTACATAGAATTAAATAATCAAATGAAGATGTAGCCGTGGCAAGAAGGCTGGCAACATCAAAAAGGCTGGGGAATTTCGTGTGTAGCTGCCGCAGTATTAATAATGAAAATGTTTGAGTGTACGTATGGTGAATTTTAGCGCCATTTTTACTTGCCAGGTTTTTTTCCACTGCGTGTGTGTGTTTGGCGGCAGCCTGTAAATTCAAACTTGAAGGGTTTCAAGATGAGAAAAAGTACGATGGCTGGCAACATCAAAAAGGCTGGGGAATTTCGTGTGTAGCTGCCGCAGTATTAATAATGAAAATGTTTGATTGTACGTATGGTGAATTTTGGCGCCATTTTTACTTGCCAGGTTTTTTCCACTGCGTGTGTGTGTTTGGCGACAGTCTGTAAAATCAAACTTGAAGGGTTTCAAGATGAGAAAAAGTACGAATGGATTTTTGTTGAACCTTTTAAAATGGACAAAAAATTAATTATTTTTTGTAAATAATGCACGATTTTTAATCATCATATTCTAATCTTTTGCTGAAAACATTTTCGATTGTAATTACGACCATGTACGCTTGCACCGTGTCGTGCCTGAGAGAACCACGCGGTGGCTTAGTGCGCATTCAAAAAAAATCTCGTCGTGATTGAAGCTTGCACCCTGCTAGCGACATTTTCACACACACGCACACACAAATTCTCTCTCTCTCATTTGAACTTATGCCAATATTGATGCGATTATTTTGGCGCCTTTTTGACTCACCGGCTCTTTTATGTTTGTGTGTTTATGGGTGGTCATTCAAATTTCATGTGCTCAAAGAAGAGAAAAAGGGGATCATTTTGAAATGGCAAGAAATTAATTCTTTTTTACATACATAAGTATGTAAAAAAAAGTTTTTCGTAGTCAGTCTAAAAAGTAATAAAGCGTGAGAAGACATTTAAGTAGATTGATTAGCTTTGAAAAGAATCACAATTAAATTTAAGTAAACTTCTTGAACAGAAAACAAATTTTTATTTTCACACTATATGCAAAACTGTTACTCATTGTTTAAAAATTTGGTCGCCCTGAAAAGGACGGTTTTTTTGATAATAAACGATGAAAAAATTTAAATATGAGGAATTTAGGCTTTCTTTTCTGTTTTTTTGGGTAAAAGAACGGCTTGAATATTCGGAAGTACACCACCTTGAGCAATAGTAACACCAGATAATAATTTGTTTAATTCTTCGTCATTTCTGATGGCCAATTGCAAATGGCGAGGAATAATTCGCGTCTTTTTATTATCACGGGCAGCATTCCCAGCCAATTCCAAAACTTCAGCAGCTAAGTACTCCATAACAGCTGCCAAATATACGGGGGCACCAGCTCCAACACGCTCAGCATAATTGCCTTTTCTTAATAAACGGTGAATTCTGCCGACGGGAAATTGAAGTCCGGCACGATTTGAACGAGACTTTGCCTTCGTCTTAACTTTTCCACCTTTGCCACGACCAGACATTTTCACTTATTTTTTCACTTGAGAAGTCACAACACGCACAACCTTTCACTTGGAATGAGCTTCAGCAGCGATATGTCGTAATATTTATACTCTTTTCGTTGTACAATTGCCACCCTTCTATCAAAGTAAACTGTAATTTCACATACTGAGAATATTCTCTCGGGCCCGCATACAAACGAAACTCTATAAATATTATTCGCATTCGGGAAAATAATTCAGTCGTTGACTTTCAGTGATTGTGTTAACAGTGTTCAGTTCAGTAAATAAGTGCCGAGTTCGAGATGCCGCCGAAAACTAGTGGAAAAGCAGCAAAGAAGGCCGGAAAGGCACAAAAGAATATTTCTAAAGGTGATAAGAAAAAGAAGCGCAAGAGGAAGGAATCTTATGCTATTTACATTTACAAAGTTTTGAAACAAGTTCACCCCGATACTGGAATTTCTTCAAAAGCAATGAGCATCATGAATAGTTTCGTCAATGATATTTTTGAGAGAATCGCTGCTGAAGCTTCCCGTTTAGCTCATTACAATAAGCGTTCTACAATTACCAGCCGGGAAATCCAAACTGCTGTTAGATTGTTGTTACCTGGTGAACTTGCTAAGCACGCCGTAAGTGAAGGAACAAAAGCCGTTACTAAATATACCAGTTCGAAATAAATTAAGATTAAAAGTGTTCGTGAAAAAATGGCCCTTTTCAGGGCTGCCAAATATTTAAACAAAGAGAAATCCATTCGAATATTAAAAATTCCGTCTTTTGTTGTGTTGTGTAAAGGTACTTTATCTAGAGCCCTTTTTTAAAAATCTGCACACTTTCAAATTAGTATTAACTTGTACAAACAAGCGCCATTTTATGAATATCCGCATGTACATGAAAGCATTTTCGAGGTTCTCCATAAGCCTAACTAAACCAAACGTGAAACTATTTTTTGCTTAGGCCCAAGGGAGCTTCTTTAATATAAAATGAAACCGCTCAGAGTTTCTCTTTTGTGCGCTGGTGTAGGTGATAATTTCACCAGCGAGCCCTGTTGCAATACATGCGCATAAAAGCCGCTGTCTCTCCTCTCTGTCGTTAATACACATTGGTATGAGTCGTCAAGAATGTTATCAAAAAAATGTACAAATTCATTTCAGTGGTTTAATACGAAATTGGGTAAGAATAATAATAAAACTAAGGAAAGAAAATATCCAAAGAGTAACTTTAAAGTTGTTTCTCCTCCTGGTTTATTAAACAAGTCTTTATGTTGAGAAGTAAGGCTGTTCTCGCGTAACGCTCATGTAACTTTGACGATAGCTGCCGATCATTGTTACGGGTTTCTTTACTGTGGAACTTTTCCTATGCTCTATGAGGTTATGAATTATAAATAAAAGTATATGACGAGAACAATTTACTCAAAGTTTAAATATTTTGTGGTCCTGAAAAGGACCGATTTGTAAATATATTTTAAGAATTTTTAAGCACGTTCACCACGAATACGACGAGCCAGTTGGATGTCCTTTGGCATAATAGTTACACGTTTAGCATGAATAGCACACAAATTGGTATCTTCAAATAAACCAACTAAATACGCTTCACTTGCTTCTTGAAGAGCCATGACGGCAGAACTTTGGAAACGCAAATCAGTTTTAAAATCTTGAGCAATTTCACGAACTAAACGTTGGAATGGCAATTTCCGGATTAAAAGCTCGGTGCTTTTTTGATAACGACGAATTTCACGAAGCGCAACAGTACCAGGACGATAACGATGCGGCTTCTTGACACCACCAGTAGCCGGAGCACTTTTCCTTGCAGCCTTTGTCGCCAACTGCTTTCTCGGAGCTTTACCACCAGTAGATTTACGGGCTGTTTGCTTTGTACGAGCCATTACCACTTTTTCACTTTACCAGTTATTCACGATACTTCACTGATCACAATTCACTTCACAATGAGCTGACACGCGATCTCCACCGCGTATTTATAGACATATTTTCCCCTCTAGAAGATATTTTAGCCCTACTCAAAAATTATTGAACGAATTTTCGTTTCTCCTCTTTGTAAAAAATTGCGATCTGCTATAAAAGTAGGTGCTTGCTCGAAGCGATCATCAGTTTTGTGTAGAGTGTCAAGTGTGTTAAGTGCAAGCAAAGTTCTATAATCAGTGAAAATGACTGGCCGTGGCAAAGGAGGAAAAGGTCTTGGTAAAGGTGGTGCCAAGCGTCATCGTAAAGTTCTTCGTGATAATATCCAAGGTATTACAAAGCCAGCCATTCGTCGATTAGCTCGTCGTGGTGGAGTGAAACGTATATCTGGTTTAATTTATGAAGAAACTCGCGGTGTGCTCAAAGTTTTCTTAGAGAATGTTATCCGTGACGCAGTTACATACACAGAACATGCCAAAAGGAAAACAGTTACTGCAATGGATGTTGTTTACGCCCTGAAAAGACAGGGACGCACACTTTATGGTTTCGGCGGTTAAAATCGATTTTATTTATACTATGAATGCAAAAACGGTCCTTTTCAGGACCACCAAATTTTTGAACAAAAAGTAAAATACTGCTGTCAACGATAAAGTTTTTAAATAAAGCCGAAAAAATATTTTTTTTTATTTTAATGAAGATTGATCTTTAATAATAATAAATGATGCAGCAAGCTTTGTCTATTCTCACAATTATTTTATTTTATTAATAAAAAAGGCGACATTTCTAAATTTGAAAATTTTATCTTTTACCCCAAACATTTTCGAATGTCATTACGGGCATGTATGGACGCTTGCGACGTGTTGTGCCTGAAAAAACTACACGATCGAGAGCGCATTCAAAACATGTTCTCTGAGATTCGTCGTGATTGAAGCGAATTTGTATAAAAACCGGTTTTCTTGGGCATGTATTCAAGCAGCTGCTTCATCATTCATTCTTGTGTGCGTGTGGAATTTTTTTTTGCCCTGCATACAGCCAGCAAACGTCGTTTTCACTGCACACGAAATTTTTTTGCTACATAGAATTAAATAATCAAATGAAGATGTAGCCGTGGCAAGAAGGCTGGCAACATCAAAAAGGCTGGGGAATTTCGTGTGTAGCTGCCGCAGTATTAATAATGAAAATGTTTGAGTGTACGTATGGTGAATTTTAGCGCCATTTTTACTTGCCAGGTTTTTTTCCACTGCGTGTGTGTGTTTGGCGGCAGCCTGTAAATTCAAACTTGAAGGGTTTCAAGATGAGAAAAAGTACGATGGCTGGCAACATCAAAAAGGCTGGGGAATTTCGTGTGTAGCTGCCGCAGTATTAATAATGAAAATGTTTGATTGTACGTATGGTGAATTTTGGCGCCATTTTTACTTGCCAGGTTTTTTCCACTGCGTGTGTGTGTTTGGCGACAGTCTGTAAAATCAAACTTGAAGGGTTTCAAGATGAGAAAAAGTACGAATGGATTTTTGTTGAACCTTTTAAAATGGACAAAAAATTAATTATTTTTTGTAAATAATGCACGATTTTTAATCATCATATTCTAATCTTTTGCTGAAAACATTTTCGATTGTAATTACGACCATGTACGCTTGCACCGTGTCGTGCCTGAGAGAACCACGCGGTGGCTTAGTGCGCATTCAAAAAAAATCTCGTCGTGATTGAAGCTTGCACCCTGCTAGCGACATTTTCACACACACGCACACACAAATTCTCTCTCTCTCTCATTTGAACTTATGCCAATATTGATGCGATTATTTTGGCGCCTTTTTGACTCACCGGCTCTTTTATGTTTGTGTGTTTATGGGTGGTCATTCAAATTTCATGTGCTCAAAGAAGAGAAAAAGGGGATCATTTTGAAATGGCAAGAAATTAATTCTTTTTTACATACATAAGTATGTAAAAAAAAGTTTTTCGTAGTCAGTCTAAAAAGTAATAAAGCGTGAGAAGACATTTAAGTAGATTGATTAGCTTTGAAAAGAATCACAATTAAATTTAAGTAAACTTCTTGAACAGAAAACAAATTTTTATTTTCACACTATATGCAAAACTGTTACTCATTGTTTAAAAATTTGGTCGCCCTGAAAAGGACGGTTTTTTTGATAATAAACGATGAAAAAATTTAAATATGAGGAATTTAGGCTTTCTTTTCTGTTTTTTTGGGTAAAAGAACGGCTTGAATATTCGGAAGTACACCACCTTGAGCAATAGTAACACCAGATAATAATTTGTTTAATTCTTCGTCATTTCTGATGGCCAATTGCAAATGGCGAGGAATAATTCGCGTCTTTTTATTATCACGGGCAGCATTCCCAGCCAATTCCAAAACTTCAGCAGCTAAGTACTCCATAACAGCTGCCAAATATACGGGGGCACCAGCTCCAACACGCTCAGCATAATTGCCTTTTCTTAATAAACGGTGAATTCTGCCGACGGGAAATTGAAGTCCGGCACGATTTGAACGAGACTTTGCCTTCGTCTTAACTTTTCCACCTTTGCCACGACCAGACATTTTCACTTATTTTTTCACTTGAGAAGTCACAACACGCACAACCTTTCACTTGGAATGAGCTTCAGCAGCGATATGTCGTAATATTTATACTCTTTTCGTTGTACAATTGCCACCCTTCTATCAAAGTAAACTGTAATTTCACATACTGAGAATATTCTCTCGGGCCCGCATACAAACGAAACTCTATAAATATTATTCGCATTCGGGAAAATAATTCAGTCGTTGACTTTCAGTGATTGTGTTAACAGTGTTCAGTTCAGTAAATAAGTGCCGAGTTCGAGATGCCGCCGAAAACTAGTGGAAAAGCAGCAAAGAAGGCCGGAAAGGCACAAAAGAATATTTCTAAAGGTGATAAGAAAAAGAAGCGCAAGAGGAAGGAATCTTATGCTATTTACATTTACAAAGTTTTGAAACAAGTTCACCCCGATACTGGAATTTCTTCAAAAGCAATGAGCATCATGAATAGTTTCGTCAATGATATTTTTGAGAGAATCGCTGCTGAAGCTTCCCGTTTAGCTCATTACAATAAGCGTTCTACAATTACCAGCCGGGAAATCCAAACTGCTGTTAGATTGTTGTTACCTGGTGAACTTGCTAAGCACGCCGTAAGTGAAGGAACAAAAGCCGTTACTAAATATACCAGTTCGAAATAAATTAAGATTAAAAGTGTTCGTGAAAAAATGGCCCTTTTCAGGGCTGCCAAATATTTAAACAAAGAGAAATCCATTCGAATATTAAAAATTCCGTCTTTTGTTGTGTTGTGTAAAGGTACTTTATCTAGAGCCCTTTTTTAAAAATCTGCACACTTTCAAATTAGTATTAACTTGTACAAACAAGCGCCATTTTATGAATATCCGCATGTACATGAAAGCATTTTCGAGGTTCTCCATAAGCCTAACTAAACCAAACGTGAAACTATTTTTTGCTTAGGCCCAAGGGAGCTTCTTTAATATAAAATGAAACCGCTCAGAGTTTCTCTTTTGTGCGCTGGTGTAGGTGATAATTTCACCAGCGAGCCCTGTTGCAATACATGCGCATAAAAGCCGCTGTCTCTCCTCTCTGTCGTTAATACACATTGGTATGAGTCGTCAAGAATGTTATCAAAAAAATGTACAAATTCATTTCAGTGGTTTAATACGAAATTGGGTAAGAATAATAATAAAACTAAGGAAAGAAAATATCCAAAGAGTAACTTTAAAGTTGTTTCTCCTCCTGGTTTATTAAACAAGTCTTTATGTTGAGAAGTAAGGCTGTTCTCGCGTAACGCTCATGTAACTTTGACGATAGCTGCCGATCATTGTTACGGGTTTCTTTACTGTGGAACTTTTCCTATGCTCTATGAGGTTATGAATTATAAATAAAAGTATATGACGAGAACAATTTACTCAAAGTTTAAATATTTTGTGGTCCTGAAAAGGACCGATTTGTAAATATATTTTAAGAATTTTTAAGCACGTTCACCACGAATACGACGAGCCAGTTGGATGTCCTTTGGCATAATAGTTACACGTTTAGCATGAATAGCACACAAATTGGTATCTTCAAATAAACCAACTAAATACGCTTCACTTGCTTCTTGAAGAGCCATGACGGCAGAACTTTGGAAACGCAAATCAGTTTTAAAATCTTGAGCAATTTCACGAACTAAACGTTGGAATGGCAATTTCCGGATTAAAAGCTCGGTGCTTTTTTGATAACGACGAATTTCACGAAGCGCAACAGTACCAGGACGATAACGATGCGGCTTCTTGACACCACCAGTAGCCGGAGCACTTTTCCTTGCAGCCTTTGTCGCCAACTGCTTTCTCGGAGCTTTACCACCAGTAGATTTACGGGCTGTTTGCTTTGTACGAGCCATTACCACTTTTTCACTTTACCAGTTATTCACGATACTTCACTGATCACAATTCACTTCACAATGAGCTGACACGCGATCTCCACCGCGTATTTATAGACATATTTTCCCCTCTAGAAGATATTTTAGCCCTACTCAAAAATTATTGAACGAATTTTCGTTTCTCCTCTTTGTAAAAAATTGCGATCTGCTATAAAAGTAGGTGCTTGCTCGAAGCGATCATCAGTTTTGTGTAGAGTGTCAAGTGTGTTAAGTGCAAGCAAAGTTCTATAATCAGTGAAAATGACTGGCCGTGGCAAAGGAGGAAAAGGTCTTGGTAAAGGTGGTGCCAAGCGTCATCGTAAAGTTCTTCGTGATAATATCCAAGGTATTACAAAGCCAGCCATTCGTCGATTAGCTCGTCGTGGTGGAGTGAAACGTATATCTGGTTTAATTTATGAAGAAACTCGCGGTGTGCTCAAAGTTTTCTTAGAGAATGTTATCCGTGACGCAGTTACATACACAGAACATGCCAAAAGGAAAACAGTTACTGCAATGGATGTTGTTTACGCCCTGAAAAGACAGGGACGCACACTTTATGGTTTCGGCGGTTAAAATCGATTTTATTTATACTATGAATGCAAAAACGGTCCTTTTCAGGACCACCAAATTTTTGAACAAAAAGTAAAATACTGCTGTTAACGATAAAGTTTTTAAATAAAGCCGAAAAAATATTTTTTTTTATTTTAATGAAGATTGATCTTTAATAATAATAAATGATGCAGCAAGCTTTGTCTATTCTCACAATTATTTTATTTTATTAATAAAAAAGGCGACATTTCTAAATTTGAAAATTTTATCTTTTACCCCAAACATTTTCGAATGTCATTACGGGCATGTATGGACGCTTGCGACGTGTCGTGCCTGAAAAAACTACACGATCGAGAGCGCATTCAAAACATGTTCTCTGAGATTCGTCGTGATTGAAGCGAATTTGTATAAAAACCGGTTTTCTTGGGCATGTATTCAAGCAGCTGCTTCATCATTCATTCTTGTGTGCGTGTGGAATTTTTTTTTGCCCTGCATACAGCCAGCAAACGTCGTTTTCACTGCACACGAAATTTTTTTGCTACATAGAATTAAATAATCAAATGAAGATGTAGCCGTGGCAAGAAGGCTGGCAACATCAAAAAGGCTGGGGAATTTCGTGTGTAGCTGCCGCAGTATTAATAATGAAAATGTTTGAGTGTACGTATGGTGAATTTTAGCGCCATTTTTACTTGCCAGGTTTTTTTCCACTGCGTGTGTGTGTTTGGCGGCAGCCTGTAAATTCAAACTTGAAGGGTTTCAAGATGAGAAAAAGTACGATGGCTGGCAACATCAAAAAGGCTGGGGAATTTCGTGTGTAGCTGCCGCAGTATTAATAATGAAAATGTTTGATTGTACGTATGGTGAATTTTGGCGCCATTTTTACTTGCCAGGTTTTTTCCACTGCGTGTGTGTGTTTGGCGACAGTCTGTAAAATCAAACTTGAAGGGTTTCAAGATGAGAAAAAGTACGAATGGATTTTTGTTGAACCTTTTAAAATGGACAAAAAATTAATTATTTTTTGTAAATAATGCACGATTTTTAATCATCATATTCTAATCTTTTGCTGAAAACATTTTCGATTGTAATTACGACCATGTACGCTTGCACCGTGTCGTGCCTGAGAGAACCACGCGGTGGCTTAGTGCGCATTCAAAAAAAATCTCGTCGTGATTGAAGCTTGCACCCTGCTAGCGACATTTTCACACACACGCACACACAAATTCTCTCTCTCTCTCTCATTTGAACTTATGCCAATATTGATGCGATTATTTTGGCGCCTTTTTGACTCACCGGCTCTTTTATGTTTGTGTGTTTATGGGTGGTCATTCAAATTTCATGTGCTCAAAGAAGAGAAAAAGGGGATCATTTTGAAATGGCAAGAAATTAATTCTTTTTTACATACATAAGTATGTAAAAAAAAGTTTTTCGTAGTCAGTCTAAAAAGTAATAAAGCGTGAGAAGACATTTAAGTAGATTGATTAGCTTTGAAAAGAATCACAATTAAATTTAAGTAAACTTCTTGAACAGAAAACAAATTTTTATTTTCACACTATATGCAAAACTGTTACTCATTGTTTAAAAATTTGGTCGCCCTGAAAAGGACGGTTTTTTTGATAATAAACGATGAAAAAATTTAAATATGAGGAATTTAGGCTTTCTTTTCTGTTTTTTTGGGTAAAAGAACGGCTTGAATATTCGGAAGTACACCACCTTGAGCAATAGTAACACCAGATAATAATTTGTTTAATTCTTCGTCATTTCTGATGGCCAATTGCAAATGGCGAGGAATAATTCGCGTCTTTTTATTATCACGGGCAGCATTCCCAGCCAATTCCAAAACTTCAGCAGCTAAGTACTCCATAACAGCTGCCAAATATACGGGGGCACCAGCTCCAACACGCTCAGCATAATTGCCTTTTCTTAATAAACGGTGAATTCTGCCGACGGGAAATTGAAGTCCGGCACGATTTGAACGAGACTTTGCCTTCGTCTTAACTTTTCCACCTTTGCCACGACCAGACATTTTCACTTATTTTTTCACTTGAGAAGTCACAACACGCACAACCTTTCACTTGGAATGAGCTTCAGCAGCGATATGTCGTAATATTTATACTCTTTTCGTTGTACAATTGCCACCCTTCTATCAAAGTAAACTGTAATTTCACATACTGAGAATATTCTCTCGGGCCCGCATACAAACGAAACTCTATAAATATTATTCGCATTCGGGAAAATAATTCAGTCGTTGACTTTCAGTGATTGTGTTAACAGTGTTCAGTTCAGTAAATAAGTGCCGAGTTCGAGATGCCGCCGAAAACTAGTGGAAAAGCAGCAAAGAAGGCCGGAAAGGCACAAAAGAATATTTCTAAAGGTGATAAGAAAAAGAAGCGCAAGAGGAAGGAATCTTATGCTATTTACATTTACAAAGTTTTGAAACAAGTTCACCCCGATACTGGAATTTCTTCAAAAGCAATGAGCATCATGAATAGTTTCGTCAATGATATTTTTGAGAGAATCGCTGCTGAAGCTTCCCGTTTAGCTCATTACAATAAGCGTTCTACAATTACCAGCCGGGAAATCCAAACTGCTGTTAGATTGTTGTTACCTGGTGAACTTGCTAAGCACGCCGTAAGTGAAGGAACAAAAGCCGTTACTAAATATACCAGTTCGAAATAAATTAAGATTAAAAGTGTTCGTGAAAAAATGGCCCTTTTCAGGGCTGCCAAATATTTAAACAAAGAGAAATCCATTCGAATATTAAAAATTCCGTCTTTTGTTGTGTTGTGTAAAGGTACTTTATCTAGAGCCCTTTTTTAAAAATCTGCACACTTTCAAATTAGTATTAACTTGTACAAACAAGCGTCATTTTATGAATATCCGCATGTACATGAAAGCATTTTCGAGGTTCTCCATAAGCCTAACTAAACCAAACGTGAAACTATTTTTTGCTTAGGCCCAAGGGAGCTTCTTTAATATAAAATGAAACCGCTCAGAGTTTCTCTTTTGTGCGCTGGTGTAGGTGATAATTTCACCAGCGAGCCCTGTTGCAATACATGCGCATAAAAGCCGCTGTCTCTCCTCTCTGTCGTTAATACACATTGGTATGAGTCGTCAAGAATGTTATCAAAAAAATGTACAAATTCATTTCAGTGGTTTAATACGAAATTGGGTAAGAATAATAATAAAACTAAGGAAAGAAAATATCCAAAGAGTAACTTTAAAGTTGTTTCTCCTCCTGGTTTATTAAACAAGTCTTTATGTTGAGAAGTAAGGCTGTTCTCGCGTAACGCTCATGTAACTTTGACGATAGCTGCCGATCATTGTTACGGGTTTCTTTACTGTGGAACTTTTCCTATGCTCTATGAGGTTATGAATTATAAATAAAAGTATATGACGAGAACAATTTACTCAAAGTTTAAATATTTTGTGGTCCTGAAAAGGACCGATTTGTAAATATATTTTAAGAATTTTTAAGCACGTTCACCACGAATACGACGAGCCAGTTGGATGTCCTTTGGCATAATAGTTACACGTTTAGCATGAATAGCACACAAATTGGTATCTTCAAATAAACCAACTAAATACGCTTCACTTGCTTCTTGAAGAGCCATGACGGCAGAACTTTGGAAACGCAAATCAGTTTTAAAATCTTGAGCAATTTCACGAACTAAACGTTGGAATGGCAATTTCCGGATTAAAAGCTCGGTGCTTTTTTGATAACGACGAATTTCACGAAGCGCAACAGTACCAGGACGATAACGATGCGGCTTCTTGACACCACCAGTAGCCGGAGCACTTTTCCTTGCAGCCTTTGTCGCCAACTGCTTTCTCGGAGCTTTACCACCAGTAGATTTACGGGCTGTTTGCTTTGTACGAGCCATTACCACTTTTTCACTTTACCAGTTATTCACGATACTTCACTGATCACAATTCACTTCACAATGAGCTGACACGCGATCTCCACCGCGTATTTATAGACATATTTTCCCCTCTAGAAGATATTTTAGCCCTACTCAAAAATTATTGAACGAATTTTCGTTTCTCCTCTTTGTAAAAAATTGCGATCTGCTATAAAAGTAGGTGCTTGCTCGAAGCGATCATCAGTTTTGTGTAGAGTGTCAAGTGTGTTAAGTGCAAGCAAAGTTCTATAATCAGTGAAAATGACTGGCCGTGGCAAAGGAGGAAAAGGTCTTGGTAAAGGTGGTGCCAAGCGTCATCGTAAAGTTCTTCGTGATAATATCCAAGGTATTACAAAGCCAGCCATTCGTCGATTAGCTCGTCGTGGTGGAGTGAAACGTATATCTGGTTTAATTTATGAAGAAACTCGCGGTGTGCTCAAAGTTTTCTTAGAGAATGTTATCCGTGACGCAGTTACATACACAGAACATGCCAAAAGGAAAACAGTTACTGCAATGGATGTTGTTTACGCCCTGAAAAGACAGGGACGCACACTTTATGGTTTCGGCGGTTAAAATCTATTTTATTTATACTATGAATGCAAAAACGGTCCTTTTCAGGACCACCAAATTTTTGAACAAAAAGTAAAATACTGCTGTTAACGATAAAGTTTTTAAATAAAGCCGAAAAAATATTTTTTTTTATTTTAATGAAGATTGATCTTTAATAATAATAAATGATGCAGCAAGCTTTGTCTATTCTCACAATTATTTTATTTTATTAATAAAAAAGGCGACATTTCTAAATTTGAAAATTTTATCTTTTACCCCAAACATTTTCGAATGTCATTACGGGCATGTATGGACGCTTGCGACGTGTCGTGCCTGAAAAAACTACACGATCGAGAGCGCATTCAAAACATGTTCTCTGAGATTCGTCGTGATTGAAGCGAATTTGTATAAAAACCGGTTTTCTTGGGCATGTATTCAAGCAGCTGCTTCATCATTCATTCTTGTGTGCGTGTGGAATTTTTTTTTGCCCTGCATACAGCCAGCAAACGTCGTTTTCACTGCACACGAAATTTTTTTGCTACATAGAATTAAATAATCAAATGAAGATGTAGCCGTGGCAAGAAGGCTGGCAACATCAAAAAGGCTGGGGAATTTCGTGTGTAGCTGCCGCAGTATTAATAATGAAAATGTTTGAGTGTACGTATGGTGAATTTTAGCGCCATTTTTACTTGCCAGGTTTTTTTCCACTGCGTGTGTGTGTTTGGCGGCAGCCTGTAAATTCAAACTTGAAGGGTTTCAAGATGAGAAAAAGTACGATGGCTGGCAACATCAAAAAGGCTGGGGAATTTCGTGTGTAGCTGCCGCAGTATTAATAATGAAAATGTTTGATTGTACGTATGGTGAATTTTGGCGCCATTTTTACTTGCCAGGTTTTTTCCACTGCGTGTGTGTGTTTGGCGACAGTCTGTAAAATCAAACTTGAAGGGTTTCAAGATGAGAAAAAGTACGAATGGATTTTTGTTGAACCTTTTAAAATGGACAAAAAATTAATTATTTTTTGTAAATAATGCACGATTTTTAATCATCATATTCTAATCTTTTGCTGAAAACATTTTCGATTGTAATTACGACCATGTACGCTTGCACCGTGTCGTGCCTGAGAGAACCACGCGGTGGCTTAGTGCGCATTCAAAAAAAATCTCGTCGTGATTGAAGCTTGCACCCTGCTAGCGACATTTTCACACACACGCACACACAAATTCTCTCTCTCTCTCTCATTTGAACTTATGCCAATATTGATGCGATTATTTTGGCGCCTTTTTGACTCACCGGCTCTTTTATGTTTGTGTGTTTATGGGTGGTCATTCAAATTTCATGTGCTCAAAGAAGAGAAAAAGGGGATCATTTTGAAATGGCAAGAAATTAATTCTTTTTTACATACATAAGTATGTAAAAAAAAGTTTTTCGTAGTCAGTCTAAAAAGTAATAAAGCGTGAGAAGACATTTAAGTAGATTGATTAGCTTTGAAAAGAATCACAATTAAATTTAAGTAAACTTCTTGAACAGAAAACAAATTTTTATTTTCACACTATATGCAAAACTGTTACTCATTGTTTAAAAATTTGGTCGCCCTGAAAAGGACGGTTTTTTTGATAATAAACGATGAAAAAATTTAAATATGAGGAATTTAGGCTTTCTTTTCTGTTTTTTTGGGTAAAAGAACGGCTTGAATATTCGGAAGTACACCACCTTGAGCAATAGTAACACCAGATAATAATTTGTTTAATTCTTCGTCATTTCTGATGGCCAATTGCAAATGGCGAGGAATAATTCGCGTCTTTTTATTATCACGGGCAGCATTCCCAGCCAATTCCAAAACTTCAGCAGCTAAGTACTCCATAACAGCTGCCAAATATACGGGGGCACCAGCTCCAACACGCTCAGCATAATTGCCTTTTCTTAATAAACGGTGAATTCTGCCGACGGGAAATTGAAGTCCGGCACGATTTGAACGAGACTTTGCCTTCGTCTTAACTTTTCCACCTTTGCCACGACCAGACATTTTCACTTATTTTTTCACTTGAGAAGTCACAACACGCACAACCTTTCACTTGGAATGAGCTTCAGCAGCGATATGTCGTAATATTTATACTCTTTTCGTTGTACAATTGCCACCCTTCTATCAAAGTAAACTGTAATTTCACATACTGAGAATATTCTCTCGGGCCCGCATACAAACGAAACTCTATAAATATTATTCGCATTCGGGAAAATAATTCAGTCGTTGACTTTCAGTGATTGTGTTAACAGTGTTCAGTTCAGTAAATAAGTGCCGAGTTCGAGATGCCGCCGAAAACTAGTGGAAAAGCAGCAAAGAAGGCCGGAAAGGCACAAAAGAATATTTCTAAAGGTGATAAGAAAAAGAAGCGCAAGAGGAAGGAATCTTATGCTATTTACATTTACAAAGTTTTGAAACAAGTTCACCCCGATACTGGAATTTCTTCAAAAGCAATGAGCATCATGAATAGTTTCGTCAATGATATTTTTGAGAGAATCGCTGCTGAAGCTTCCCGTTTAGCTCATTACAATAAGCGTTCTACAATTACCAGCCGGGAAATCCAAACTGCTGTTAGATTGTTGTTACCTGGTGAACTTGCTAAGCACGCCGTAAGTGAAGGAACAAAAGCCGTTACTAAATATACCAGTTCGAAATAAATTAAGATTAAAAGTGTTCGTGAAAAAATGGCCCTTTTCAGGGCTGCCAAATATTTAAACAAAGAGAAATCCATTCGAATATTAAAAATTCCGTCTTTTGTTGTGTTGTGTAAAGGTACTTTATCTAGAGCCCTTTTTTAAAAATCTGCACACTTTCAAATTAGTATTAACTTGTACAAACAAGCGCCATTTTATGAATATCCGCATGTACATGAAAGCATTTTCGAGGTTCTCCATAAGCCTAACTAAACCAAACGTGAAACTATTTTTTGCTTAGGCCCAAGGGAGCTTCTTTAATATAAAATGAAACCGCTCAGAGTTTCTCTTTTGTGCGCTGGTGTAGGTGATAATTTCACCAGCGAGCCCTGTTGCAATACATGCGCATAAAAGCCGCTGTCTCTCCTCTCTGTCGTTAATACACATTGGTATGAGTCGTCAAGAATGTTATCAAAAAAATGTACAAATTCATTTCAGTGGTTTAATACGAAATTGGGTAAGAATAATAATAAAACTAAGGAAAGAAAATATCTAAAGAGTAACTTTAAAGTTGTTTCTCCTCCTGGTTTATTAAACAAGTCTTTATGTTGAGAAGTAAGGCTGTTCTCGCGTAACGCTCATGTAACTTTGACGATAGCTGCCGATCATTGTTACGGGTTTCTTTACTGTGGAACTTTTCCTATGCTCTATGAGGTTATGAATTATAAATAAAAGTATATGACGAGAACAATTTACTCAAAGTTTAAATATTTTGTGGTCCTGAAAAGGACCGATTTGTAAATATATTTTAAGAATTTTTAAGCACGTTCACCACGAATACGACGAGCCAGTTGGATGTCCTTTGGCATAATAGTTACACGTTTAGCATGAATAGCACACAAATTGGTATCTTCAAATAAACCAACTAAATACGCTTCACTTGCTTCTTGAAGAGCCATGACGGCAGAACTTTGGAAACGCAAATCAGTTTTAAAATCTTGAGCAATTTCACGAACTAAACGTTGGAATGGCAATTTCCGGATTAAAAGCTCGGTGCTTTTTTGATAACGACGAATTTCACGAAGCGCAACAGTACCAGGACGATAACGATGCGGCTTCTTGACACCACCAGTAGCCGGAGCACTTTTCCTTGCAGCCTTTGTCGCCAACTGCTTTCTCGGAGCTTTACCACCAGTAGATTTACGGGCTGTTTGCTTTGTACGAGCCATTACCACTTTTTCACTTTACCAGTTATTCACGATACTTCACTGATCACAATTCACTTCACAATGAGCTGACACGCGATCTCCACCGCGTATTTATAGACATATTTTCCCCTCTAGAAGATATTTTAGCCCTACTCAAAAATTATTGAACGAATTTTCGTTTCTCCTCTTTGTAAAAAATTGCGATCTGCTATAAAAGTAGGTGCTTGCTCGAAGCGATCATCAGTTTTGTGTAGAGTGTCAAGTGTGTTAAGTGCAAGCAAAGTTCTATAATCAGTGAAAATGACTGGCCGTGGCAAAGGAGGAAAAGGTCTTGGTAAAGGTGGTGCCAAGCGTCATCGTAAAGTTCTTCGTGATAATATCCAAGGTATTACAAAGCCAGCCATTCGTCGATTAGCTCGTCGTGGTGGAGTGAAACGTATATCTGGTTTAATTTATGAAGAAACTCGCGGTGTGCTCAAAGTTTTCTTAGAGAATGTTATCCGTGACGCAGTTACATACACAGAACATGCCAAAAGGAAAACAGTTACTGCAATGGATGTTGTTTACGCCCTGAAAAGACAGGGACGCACACTTTATGGTTTCGGCGGTTAAAATCGATTTTATTTATACTATGAATGCAAAAACGGTCCTTTTCAGGACCACCAAATTTTTGAACAAAAAGTAAAATACTGCTGTTAACGATAAAGTTTTTAAATAAAGCCGAAAAAATATTTTTTTTTATTTTAATGAAGATTGATCTTTAATAATAATAAATGATGCAGCAAGCTTTGTCTATTCTCACAATTATTTTATTTTATTAATAAAAAAGGCGACATTTCTAAATTTGAAAATTTTATCTTTTACCCCAAACATTTTCGAATGTCATTACGGGCATGTATGGACGCTTGCGACGTGTCGTGCCTGAAAAAACTACACGATCGAGAGCGCATTCAAAACATGTTCTCTGAGATTCGTCGTGATTGAAGCGAATTTGTATAAAAACCGGTTTTCTTGGGCATGTATTCAAGCAGCTGCTTCATCATTCATTCTTGTGTGCGTGTGGAATTTTTTTTTGCCCTGCATACAGCCAGCAAACGTCGTTTTCACTGCACACGAAATTTTTTTGCTACATAGAATTAAATAATCAAATGAAGATGTAGCCGTGGCAAGAAGGCTGGCAACATCAAAAAGGCTGGGGAATTTCGTGTGTAGCTGCCGCAGTATTAATAATGAAAATGTTTGAGTGTACGTATGGTGAATTTTAGCGCCATTTTTACTTGCCAGGTTTTTTTCCACTGCGTGTGTGTGTTTGGCGGCAGCCTGTAAATTCAAACTTGAAGGGTTTCAAGATGAGAAAAAGTACGATGGCTGGCAACATCAAAAAGGCTGGGGAATTTCGTGTGTAGCTGCCGCAGTATTAATAATGAAAATGTTTGATTGTACGTATGGTGAATTTTGGCGCCATTTTTACTTGCCAGGTTTTTTCCACTGCGTGTGTGTGTTTGGCGACAGTCTGTAAAATCAAACTTGAAGGGTTTCAAGATGAGAAAAAGTACGAATGGATTTTTGTTGAACCTTTTAAAATGGACAAAAAATTAATTATTTTTTGTAAATAATGCACGATTTTTAATCATCATATTCTAATCTTTTGCTGAAAACATTTTCGATTGTAATTACGACCATGTACGCTTGCACCGTGTCGTGCCTGAGAGAACCACGCGGTGGCTTAGTGCGCATTCAAAAAAAATCTCGTCGTGATTGAAGCTTGCACCCTGCTAGCGACATTTTCACACACACGCACACACAAATTCTCTCTCTCTCTCATTTGAACTTATGCCAATATTGATGCGATTATTTTGGCGCCTTTTTGACTCACCGGCTCTTTTATGTTTGTGTGTTTATGGGTGGTCATTCAAATTTCATGTGCTCAAAGAAGAGAAAAAGGGGATCATTTTGAAATGGCAAGAAATTAATTCTTTTTTACATACATAAGTATGTAAAAAAAAGTTTTTCGTAGTCAGTCTAAAAAGTAATAAAGCGTGAGAAGACATTTAAGTAGATTGATTAGCTTTGAAAAGAATCACAATTAAATTTAAGTAAACTTCTTGAACAGAAAACAAATTTTTATTTTCACACTATATGCAAAACTGTTACTCATTGTTTAAAAATTTGGTCGCCCTGAAAAGGACGGTTTTTTTGATAATAAACGATGAAAAAATTTAAATATGAGGAATTTAGGCTTTCTTTTCTGTTTTTTTGGGTAAAAGAACGGCTTGAATATTCGGAAGTACACCACCTTGAGCAATAGTAACACCAGATAATAATTTGTTTAATTCTTCGTCATTTCTGATGGCCAATTGCAAATGGCGAGGAATAATTCGCGTCTTTTTATTATCACGGGCAGCATTCCCAGCCAATTCCAAAACTTCAGCAGCTAAGTACTCCATAACAGCTGCCAAATATACGGGGGCACCAGCTCCAACACGCTCAGCATAATTGCCTTTTCTTAATAAACGGTGAATTCTGCCGACGGGAAATTGAAGTCCGGCACGATTTGAACGAGACTTTGCCTTCGTCTTAACTTTTCCACCTTTGCCACGACCAGACATTTTCACTTATTTTTTCACTTGAGAAGTCACAACACGCACAACCTTTCACTTGGAATGAGCTTCAGCAGCGATATGTCGTAATATTTATACTCTTTTCGTTGTACAATTGCCACCCTTCTATCAAAGTAAACTGTAATTTCACATACTGAGAATATTCTCTCGGGCCCGCATACAAACGAAACTCTATAAATATTATTCGCATTCGGGAAAATAATTCAGTCGTTGACTTTCAGTGATTGTGTTAACAGTGTTCAGTTCAGTAAATAAGTGCCGAGTTCGAGATGCCGCCGAAAACTAGTGGAAAAGCAGCAAAGAAGGCCGGAAAGGCACAAAAGAATATTTCTAAAGGTGATAAGAAAAAGAAGCGCAAGAGGAAGGAATCTTATGCTATTTACATTTACAAAGTTTTGAAACAAGTTCACCCCGATACTGGAATTTCTTCAAAAGCAATGAGCATCATGAATAGTTTCGTCAATGATATTTTTGAGAGAATCGCTGCTGAAGCTTCCCGTTTAGCTCATTACAATAAGCGTTCTACAATTACCAGCCGGGAAATCCAAACTGCTGTTAGATTGTTGTTACCTGGTGAACTTGCTAAGCACGCCGTAAGTGAAGGAACAAAAGCCGTTACTAAATATACCAGTTCGAAATAAATTAAGATTAAAAGTGTTCGTGAAAAAATGGCCCTTTTCAGGGCTGCCAAATATTTAAACAAAGAGAAATCCATTCGAATATTAAAAATTCCGTCTTTTGTTGTGTTGTGTAAAGGTACTTTATCTAGAGCCCTTTTTTAAAAATCTGCACACTTTCAAATTAGTATTAACTTGTACAAACAAGCGCCATTTTATGAATATCCGCATGTACATGAAAGCATTTTCGAGGTTCTCCATAAGCCTAACTAAACCAAACGTGAAACTATTTTTTGCTTAGGCCCAAGGGAGCTTCTTTAATATAAAATGAAACCGCTCAGAGTTTCTCTTTTGTGCGCTGGTGTAGGTGATAATTTCACCAGCGAGCCCTGTTGCAATACATGTGCATAAAAGCCGCTGTCTCTCCTCTCTGTCGTTAATACACATTGGTATGAGTCGTCAAGAATGTTATCAAAAAAATGTACAAATTCATTTCAGTGGTTTAATACGAAATTGGGTAAGAATAATAATAAAACTAAGGAAAGAAAATATCCAAAGAGTAACTTTAAAGTTGTTTCTCCTCCTGGTTTATTAAACAAGTCTTTATGTTGAGAAGTAAGGCTGTTCTCGCGTAACGCTCATGTAACTTTGACGATAGCTGCCGATCATTGTTACGGGTTTCTTTACTGTGGAACTTTTCCTATGCTCTATGAGGTTATGAATTATAAATAAAAGTATATGACGAGAACAATTTACTCAAAGTTTAAATATTTTGTGGTCCTGAAAAGGACCGATTTGTAAATATATTTTAAGAATTTTTAAGCACGTTCACCACGAATACGACGAGCCAGTTGGATGTCCTTTGGCATAATAGTTACACGTTTAGCATGAATAGCACACAAATTGGTATCTTCAAATAAACCAACTAAATACGCTTCACTTGCTTCTTGAAGAGCCATGACGGCAGAACTTTGGAAACGCAAATCAGTTTTAAAATCTTGAGCAATTTCACGAACTAAACGTTGGAATGGCAATTTCCGGATTAAAAGCTCGGTGCTTTTTTGATAACGACGAATTTCACGAAGCGCAACAGTACCAGGACGATAACGATGCGGCTTCTTGACACCACCAGTAGCCGGAGCACTTTTCCTTGCAGCCTTTGTCGCCAACTGCTTTCTCGGAGCTTTACCACCAGTAGATTTACGGGCTGTTTGCTTTGTACGAGCCATTACCACTTTTTCACTTTACCAGTTATTCACGATACTTCACTGATCACAATTCACTTCACAATGAGCTGACACGCGATCTCCACCGCGTATTTATAGACATATTTTCCCCTCTAGAAGATATTTTAGCCCTACTCAAAAATTATTGAACGAATTTTCGTTTCTCCTCTTTGTAAAAAATTGCGATCTGCTATAAAAGTAGGTGCTTGCTCGAAGCGATCATCAGTTTTGTGTAGAGTGTCAAGTGTGTTAAGTGCAAGCAAAGTTCTATAATCAGTGAAAATGACTGGCCGTGGCAAAGGAGGAAAAGGTCTTGGTAAAGGTGGTGCCAAGCGTCATCGTAAAGTTCTTCGTGATAATATCCAAGGTATTACAAAGCCAGCCATTCGTCGATTAGCTCGTCGTGGTGGAGTGAAACGTATATCTGGTTTAATTTATGAAGAAACTCGCGGTGTGCTCAAAGTTTTCTTAGAGAATGTTATCCGTGACGCAGTTACATACACAGAACATGCCAAAAGGAAAACAGTTACTGCAATGGATGTTGTTTACGCCCTGAAAAGACAGGGACGCACACTTTATGGTTTCGGCGGTTAAAATCGATTTTATTTATACTATGAATGCAAAAACGGTCCTTTTCAGGACCACCAAATTTTTGAACAAAAAGTAAAATACTGCTGTTAACGATAACGTTTTTAAATAAAGCCGAAAAAATATTTTTTTTTATTTTAATGAAGATTGATCTTTAATAATAATAAATGATGCAGCAAGCTTTGTCTATTCTCACAATTATTTTATTTTATTAATAAAAAAGGCGACATTTCTAAATTTGAAAATTTTATCTTTTACCCCAAACATTTTCGAATGTCATTACGGGCATGTATGGACGCTTGCGACGTGTCGTGCCTGAAAAAACTACACGATCGAGAGCGCATTCAAAACATGTTCTCTGAGATTCGTCGTGATTGAAGCGAATTTGTATAAAAACCGGTTTTCTTGGGCATGTATTCAAGCAGCTGCTTCATCATTCATTCTTGTGTGCGTGTGGAATTTTTTTTTGCCCTGCATACAGCCAGCAAACGTCGTTTTCACTGCACACGAAATTTTTTTGCTACATAGAATTAAATAATCAAATGAAGATGTAGCCGTGGCAAGAAGGCTGGCAACATCAAAAAGGCTGGGGAATTTCGTGTGTAGCTGCCGCAGTATTAATAATGAAAATGTTTGAGTGTACGTATGGTGAATTTTAGCGCCATTTTTACTTGCCAGGTTTTTTTCCACTGCGTGTGTGTGTTTGGCGGCAGCCTGTAAATTCAAACTTGAAGGGTTTCAAGATGAGAAAAAGTACGATGGCTGGCAACATCAAAAAGGCTGGGGAATTTCGTGTGTAGCTGCCGCAGTATTAATAATGAAAATGTTTGATTGTACGTATGGTGAATTTTGGCGCCATTTTTACTTGCCAGGTTTTTTCCACTGCGTGTGTGTGTTTGGCGACAGTCTGTAAAATCAAACTTGAAGGGTTTCAAGATGAGAAAAAGTACGAATGGATTTTTGTTGAACCTTTTAAAATGGACAAAAAATTAATTATTTTTTGTAAATAATGCACGATTTTTAATCATCATATTCTAATCTTTTGCTGAAAACATTTTCGATTGTAATTACGACCATGTACGCTTGCACCGTGTCGTGCCTGAGAGAACCACGCGGTGGCTTAGTGCGCATTCAAAAAAAATCTCGTCGTGATTGAAGCTTGCACCCTGCTAGCGACATTTTCACACACACGCACACACAAATTCTCTCTCTCTCTCATTTGAACTTATGCCAATATTGATGCGATTATTTTGGCGCCTTTTTGACTCACCGGCTCTTTTATGTTTGTGTGTTTATGGGTGGTCATTCAAATTTCATGTGCTCAAAGAAGAGAAAAAGGGGATCATTTTGAAATGGCAAGAAATTAATTCTTTTTTACATACATAAGTATGTAAAAAAAAGTTTTTCGTAGTCAGTCTAAAAAGTAATAAAGCGTGAGAAGACATTTAAGTAGATTGATTAGCTTTGAAAAGAATCACAATTAAATTTAAGTAAACTTCTTGAACAGAAAACAAATTTTTATTTTCACACTATATGCAAAACTGTTACTCATTGTTTAAAAATTTGGTCGCCCTGAAAAGGACGGTTTTTTTGATAATAAACGATGAAAAAATTTAAATATGAGGAATTTAGGCTTTCTTTTCTGTTTTTTTGGGTAAAAGAACGGCTTGAATATTCGGAAGTACACCACCTTGAGCAATAGTAACACCAGATAATAATTTGTTTAATTCTTCGTCATTTCTGATGGCCAATTGCAAATGGCGAGGAATAATTCGCGTCTTTTTATTATCACGGGCAGCATTCCCAGCCAATTCCAAAACTTCAGCAGCTAAGTACTCCATAACAGCTGCCAAATATACGGGGGCACCAGCTCCAACACGCTCAGCATAATTGCCTTTTCTTAATAAACGGTGAATTCTGCCGACGGGAAATTGAAGTCCGGCACGATTTGAACGAGACTTTGCCTTCGTCTTAACTTTTCCACCTTTGCCACGACCAGACATTTTCACTTATTTTTTCACTTGAGAAGTCACAACACGCACAACCTTTCACTTGGAATGAGCTTCAGCAGCGATATGTCGTAATATTTATACTCTTTTCGTTGTACAATTGCCACCCTTCTATCAAAGTAAACTGTAATTTCACATACTGAGAATATTCTCTCGGGCCCGCATACAAACGAAACTCTATAAATATTATTCGCATTCGGGAAAATAATTCAGTCGTTGACTTTCAGTGATTGTGTTAACAGTGTTCAGTTCAGTAAATAAGTGCCGAGTTCGAGATGCCGCCGAAAACTAGTGGAAAAGCAGCAAAGAAGGCCGGAAAGGCACAAAAGAATATTTCTAAAGGTGATAAGAAAAAGAAGCGCAAGAGGAAGGAATCTTATGCTATTTACATTTACAAAGTTTTGAAACAAGTTCACCCCGATACTGGAATTTCTTCAAAAGCAATGAGCATCATGAATAGTTTCGTCAATGATATTTTTGAGAGAATCGCTGCTGAAGCTTCCCGTTTAGCTCATTACAATAAGCGTTCTACAATTACCAGCCGGGAAATCCAAACTGCTGTTAGATTGTTGTTACCTGGTGAACTTGCTAAGCACGCCGTAAGTGAAGGAACAAAAGCCGTTACTAAATATACCAGTTCGAAATAAATTAAGATTAAAAGTGTTCGTGAAAAAATGGCCCTTTTCAGGGCTGCCAAATATTTAAACAAAGAGAAATCCATTCGAATATTAAAAATTCCGTCTTTTGTTGTGTTGTGTAAAGGTACTTTATCTAGAGCCCTTTTTTAAAAATCTGCACACTTTCAAATTAGTATTAACTTGTACAAACAAGCGCCATTTTATGAATATCCGCATGTACATGAAAGCATTTTCGAGGTTCTCCATAAGCCTAACTAAACCAAACGTGAAACTATTTTTTGCTTAGGCCCAAGGGAGCTTCTTTAATATAAAATGAAACCGCTCAGAGTTTCTCTTTTGTGCGCTGGTGTAGGTGATAATTTCACCAGCGAGCCCTGTTGCAATACATGCGCATAAAAGCCGCTGTCTCTCCTCTCTGTCGTTAATACACATTGGTATGAGTCGTCAAGAATGTTATCAAAAAAATGTACAAATTCATTTCAGTGGTTTAATACGAAATTGGGTAAGAATAATAATAAAACTAAGGAAAGAAAATATCCAAAGAGTAACTTTAAAGTTGTTTCTCCTCCTGGTTTATTAAACAAGTCTTTATGTTGAGAAGTAAGGCTGTTCTCGCGTAACGCTCATGTAACTTTGACGATAGCTGCCGATCATTGTTACGGGTTTCTTTACTGTGGAACTTTTCCTATGCTCTATGAGGTTATGAATTATAAATAAAAGTATATGACGAGAACAATTTACTCAAAGTTTAAATATTTTGTGGTCCTGAAAAGGACCGATTTGTAAATATATTTTAAGAATTTTTAAGCACGTTCACCACGAATACGACGAGCCAGTTGGATGTCCTTTGGCATAATAGTTACACGTTTAGCATGAATAGCACACAAATTGGTATCTTCAAATAAACCAACTAAATACGCTTCACTTGCTTCTTGAAGAGCCATGACGGCAGAACTTTGGAAACGCAAATCAGTTTTAAAATCTTGAGCAATTTCACGAACTAAACGTTGGAATGGCAATTTCCGGATTAAAAGCTCGGTGCTTTTTTGATAACGACGAATTTCACGAAGCGCAACAGTACCAGGACGATAACGATGCGGCTTCTTGACACCACCAGTAGCCGGAGCACTTTTCCTTGCAGCCTTTGTCGCCAACTGCTTTCTCGGAGCTTTACCACCAGTAGATTTACGGGCTGTTTGCTTTGTACGAGCCATTACCACTTTTTCACTTTACCAGTTATTCACGATACTTCACTGATCACAATTCACTTCACAATGAGCTGACACGCGATCTCCACCGCGTATTTATAGACATATTTTCCCCTCTAGAAGATATTTTAGCCCTACTCAAAAATTATTGAACGAATTTTCGTTTCTCCTCTTTGTAAAAAATTGCGATCTGCTATAAAAGTAGGTGCTTGCTCGAAGCGATCATCAGTTTTGTGTAGAGTGTCAAGTGTGTTAAGTGCAAGCAAAGTTCTATAATCAGTGAAAATGACTGGCCGTGGCAAAGGAGGAAAAGGTCTTGGTAAAGGTGGTGCCAAGCGTCATCGTAAAGTTCTTCGTGATAATATCCAAGGTATTACAAAGCCAGCCATTCGTCGATTAGCTCGTCGTGGTGGAGTGAAACGTATATCTGGTTTAATTTATGAAGAAACTCGCGGTGTGCTCAAAGTTTTCTTAGAGAATGTTATCCGTGACGCAGTTACATACACAGAACATGCCAAAAGGAAAACAGTTACTGCAATGGATGTTGTTTACGCCCTGAAAAGACAGGGACGCACACTTTATGGTTTCGGCGGTTAAAATCGATTTTATTTATACTATGAATGCAAAAACGGTCCTTTTCAGGACCACCAAATTTTTGAACAAAAAGTAAAATACTGCTGTTAACGATAACGTTTTTAAATAAAGCCGAAAAAATATTTTTTTTTATTTTAATGAAGATTGATCTTTAATAATAATAAATGATGCAGCAAGCTTTGTCTATTCTCACAATTATTTTATTTTATTAATAAAAAAGGCGACATTTCTAAATTTGAAAATTTTATCTTTTACCCCAAACATTTTCGAATGTCATTACGGGCATGTATGGACGCTTGCGACGTGTCGTGCCTGAAAAAACTACACGATCGAGAGCGCATTCAAAACATGTTCTCTGAGATTCGTCGTGATTGAAGCGAATTTGTATAAAAACCGGTTTTCTTGGGCATGTATTCAAGCAGCTGCTTCATCATTCATTCTTGTGTGCGTGTGGAATTTTTTTTTGCCCTGCATACAGCCAGCAAACGTCGTTTTCACTGCACACGAAATTTTTTTGCTACATAGAATTAAATAATCAAATGAAGATGTAGCCGTGGCAAGAAGGCTGGCAACATCAAAAAGGCTGGGGAATTTCGTGTGTAGCTGCCGCAGTATTAATAATGAAAATGTTTGAGTGTACGTATGGTGAATTTTAGCGCCATTTTTACTTGCCAGGTTTTTTTCCACTGCGTGTGTGTGTTTGGCGGCAGCCTGTAAATTCAAACTTGAAGGGTTTCAAGATGAGAAAAAGTACGATGGCTGGCAACATCAAAAAGGCTGGGGAATTTCGTGTGTAGCTGCCGCAGTATTAATAATGAAAATGTTTGATTGTACGTATGGTGAATTTTGGCGCCATTTTTACTTGCCAGGTTTTTTCCACTGCGTGTGTGTGTTTGGCGACAGTCTGTAAAATCAAACTTGAAGGGTTTCAAGATGAGAAAAAGTACGAATGGATTTTTGTTGAACCTTTTAAAATGGACAAAAAATTAATTATTTTTTGTAAATAATGCACGATTTTTAATCATCATATTCTAATCTTTTGCTGAAAACATTTTCGATTGTAATTACGACCATGTACGCTTGCACCGTGTCGTGCCTGAGAGAACCACGCGGTGGCTTAGTGCGCATTCAAAAAAAATCTCGTCGTGATTGAAGCTTGCACCCTGCTAGCGACATTTTCACACACACGCACACACAAATTCTCTCTCTCTCTCATTTGAACTTATGCCAATATTGATGCGATTATTTTGGCGCCTTTTTGACTCACCGGCTCTTTTATGTTTGTGTGTTTATGGGTGGTCATTCAAATTTCATGTGCTCAAAGAAGAGAAAAAGGGGATCATTTTGAAATGGCAAGAAATTAATTCTTTTTTACATACATAAGTATGTAAAAAAAAGTTTTTCGTAGTCAGTCTAAAAAGTAATAAAGCGTGAGAAGACATTTAAGTAGATTGATTAGCTTTGAAAAGAATCACAATTAAATTTAAGTAAACTTCTTGAACAGAAAACAAATTTTTATTTTCACACTATATGCAAAACTGTTACTCATTGTTTAAAAATTTGGTCGCCCTGAAAAGGACGGTTTTTTTGATAATAAACGATGAAAAAATTTAAATATGAGGAATTTAGGCTTTCTTTTCTGTTTTTTTGGGTAAAAGAACGGCTTGAATATTCGGAAGTACACCACCTTGAGCAATAGTAACACCAGATAATAATTTGTTTAATTCTTCGTCATTTCTGATGGCCAATTGCAAATGGCGAGGAATAATTCGCGTCTTTTTATTATCACGGGCAGCATTCCCAGCCAATTCCAAAACTTCAGCAGCTAAGTACTCCATAACAGCTGCCAAATATACGGGGGCACCAGCTCCAACACGCTCAGCATAATTGCCTTTTCTTAATAAACGGTGAATTCTGCCGACGGGAAATTGAAGTCCGGCACGATTTGAACGAGACTTTGCCTTCGTCTTAACTTTTCCACCTTTGCCACGACCAGACATTTTCACTTATTTTTTCACTTGAGAAGTCACAACACGCACAACCTTTCACTTGGAATGAGCTTCAGCAGCGATATGTCGTAATATTTATACTCTTTTCGTTGCCACCCTTCTATCAAAGTAAACTGTAATTTCACATACTGAGAATATTCTCTCGGGCCCGCATACAAACGAAACTCTATAAATATTATTCGCATTCGGGAAAATAATTCAGTCGTTGACTTTCAGTGATTGTGTTAACAGTGTTCAGTTCAGTAAATAAGTGCCGAGTTCGAGATGCCGCCGAAAACTAGTGGAAAAGCAGCAAAGAAGGCCGGAAAGGCACAAAAGAATATTTCTAAAGGTGATAAGAAAAAGAAGCGCAAGAGGAAGGAATCTTATGCTATTTACATTTACAAAGTTTTGAAACAAGTTCACCCCGATACTGGAATTTCTTCAAAAGCAATGAGCATCATGAATAGTTTCGTCAATGATATTTTTGAGAGAATCGCTGCTGAAGCTTCCCGTTTAGCTCATTACAATAAGCGTTCTACAATTACCAGCCGGGAAATCCAAACTGCTGTTAGATTGTTGTTACCTGGTGAACTTGCTAAGCACGCCGTAAGTGAAGGAACAAAAGCCGTTACTAAATATACCAGTTCGAAATAAATTAAGATTAAAAGTGTTCGTGAAAAAATGGCCCTTTTCAGGGCTGCCAAATATTTAAACAAAGAGAAATCCATTCGAATATTAAAAATTCCGTCTTTTGTTGTGTTGTGTAAAGGTACTTTATCTAGAGCCCTTTTTTAAAAATCTGCACACTTTCAAATTAGTATTAACTTGTACAAACAAGCGCCATTTTATGAATATCCGCATGTACATGAAAGCATTTTCGAGGTTCTCCATAAGCCTAACTAAACCAAACGTGAAACTATTTTTTGCTTAGGCCCAAGGGAGCTTCTTTAATATAAAATGAAACCGCTCAGAGTTTCTCTTTTGTGCGCTGGTGTAGGTGATAATTTCACCAGCGAGCCCTGTTGCAATACATGCGCATAAAAGCCGCTGTCTCTCCTCTCTGTCGTTAATACACATTGGTATGAGTCGTCAAGAATGTTATCAAAAAAATGTACAAATTCATTTCAGTGGTTTAATACGAAATTGGGTAAGAATAATAATAAAACTAAGGAAAGAAAATATCCAAAGAGTAACTTTAAAGTTGTTTCTCCTCCTGGTTTATTAAACAAGTCTTTATGTTGAGAAGTAAGGCTGTTCTCGCGTAACGCTCATGTAACTTTGACGATAGCTGCCGATCATTGTTACGGGTTTCTTTACTGTGGAACTTTTCCTATGCTCTATGAGGTTATGAATTATAAATAAAAGTATATGACGAGAACAATTTACTCAAAGTTTAAATATTTTGTGGTCCTGAAAAGGACCGATTTGTAAATATATTTTAAGAATTTTTAAGCACGTTCACCACGAATACGACGAGCCAGTTGGATGTCCTTTGGCATAATAGTTACACGTTTAGCATGAATAGCACACAAATTGGTATCTTCAAATAAACCAACTAAATACGCTTCACTTGCTTCTTGAAGAGCCATGACGGCAGAACTTTGGAAACGCAAATCAGTTTTAAAATCTTGAGCAATTTCACGAACTAAACGTTGGAATGGCAATTTCCGGATTAAAAGCTCGGTGCTTTTTTGATAACGACGAATTTCACGAAGCGCAACAGTACCAGGACGATAACGATGCGGCTTCTTGACACCACCAGTAGCCGGAGCACTTTTCCTTGCAGCCTTTGTCGCCAACTGCTTTCTCGGAGCTTTACCACCAGTAGATTTACGGGCTGTTTGCTTTGTACGAGCCATTACCACTTTTTCACTTTACCAGTTATTCACGATACTTCACTGATCACAATTCACTTCACAATGAGCTGACACGCGATCTCCACCGCGTATTTATAGACATATTTCCCCCTCTAGAAGATATTTTAGCCCTACTCAAAAATTATTGAACGAATTTTCGTTTCTCCTCTTTGTAAAAAATTGCGATCTGCTATAAAAGTAGGTGCTTGCTCGAAGCGATCATCAGTTTTGTGTGGAGTGTCAAGTGTGTTAAGTGCAAGCAAAGTTCTATAATCAGTGAAAATGACTGGCCGTGGCAAAGGAGGAAAAGGTCTTGGTAAAGGTGGTGCCAAGCGTCATCGTAAAGTTCTTCGTGATAATATCCAAGGTATTACAAAGCCAGCCATTCGTCGATTAGCTCGTCGTGGTGGAGTGAAACGTATATCTGGTTTAATTTATGAAGAAACTCGCGGTGTGCTCAAAGTTTTCTTAGAGAATGTTATCCGTGACGCAGTTACATACACAGAACATGCCAAAAGGAAAACAGTTACTGCAATGGATGTTGTTTACGCCCTGAAAAGACAGGGACGCACACTTTATGGTTTCGGCGGTTAAAATCGATTTTATTTATACTATGAATGCAAAAACGGTCCTTTTCAGGACCACCAAATTTTTGAACAAAAAGTAAAATACTGCTGTTAACGATAACGTTTTTAAATAAAGCCGAAAAAATATTTTTTTTTATTTTAATGAAGATTGATCTTTAATAATAATAAATGATGCAGCAAGCTTTGTCTATTCTCACAATTATTTTATTTTATTAATAAAAAAGGCGACATTTCTAAATTTGAAAATTTTATCTTTTACCCCAAACATTTTCGAATGTCTTTACGGGCATGTATGGACGCTTGCGACGTGTCGTGCCTGAAAAAACTACACGATCGAGAGCGCATTCAAAACATGTTCTCTGAGATTCGTCGTGATTGAAGCGAATTTGTATAAAAACCGGTTTTCTTGGGCATGTATTCAAGCAGCTGCTTCATCATTCATTCTTGTGTGCGTGTGGAATTTTTTTTTGCCCTGCATACAGCCAGCAAACGTCGTTTTCACTGCACACGAAATTTTTTTGCTACATAGAATTAAATAATCAAATGAAGATGTAGCCGTGGCAAGAAGGCTGGCAACATCAAAAAGGCTGGGGAATTTCGTGTGTAGCTGCCGCAGTATTAATAATGAAAATGTTTGAGTGTACGTATGGTGAATTTTAGCGCCATTTTTACTTGCCAGGTTTTTTTTCCACTGCGTGTGTGTGTTTGGCGGCAGCCTGTAAATTCAAACTTGAAGGGTTTCAAGATGAGAAAAAGTACGATGGCTGGCAACATCAAAAAGGCTGGGGAATTTCGTGTGTAGCTGCCGCAGTATTAATAATGAAAATGTTTGATTGTACGTATGGTGAATTTTGGCGCCATTTTTACTTGCCAGGTTTTTTCCACTGCGTGTGTGTGTTTGGCGACAGTCTGTAAAATCAAACTTGAAGGGTTTCAAGATGAGAAAAAGTACGAATGGATTTTTGTTGAACCTTTTAAAATGGACAAAAAATTAATTATTTTTTGTAAATAATGCACGATTTTTAATCATCATATTCTAATCTTTTGCTGAAAACATTTTCGATTGTAATTACGACCATGTACGCTTGCACCGTGTCGTGCCTGAGAGAACCACGCGGTGGCTTAGTGCGCATTCAAAAAAAATCTCGTCGTGATTGAAGCTTGCACCCTGCTAGCGACATTTTCACACACACGCACACACAAATTCTCTCTCTCTCTCATTTGAACTTATGCCAATATTGATGCGATTATTTTGGCGCCTTTTTTACTCACCGGCTCTTTTATGTTTGTGTGTTTATGGGTGGTCATTCAAATTTCATGTGCTCAAAGAAGAGAAAAAGGGGATCATTTTGAAATGGCAAGAAATTAATTCTTTTTTACATACATAAGTATGTAAAAAAAAGTTTTTCGTAGTCAGTCTAAAAAGTAATAAAGCGTGAGAAGACATTTAAGTAGATTGATTAGCTTTGAAAAGAATCACAATTAAATTTAAGTAAACTTCTTGAACAGAAAACAAATTTTTATTTTCACACTACATATATGCAAAACTGTTACTCATTGTTTAAAAATTTGTTCGCCCTGAAAAGGACGGTTTTTTTGATAATAAACGATGAAAAAATTTAAATATGAGGAATTTAGGCTTTCTTTTCTGTTTTTTTGGGTAAAAGAACGGCTTGAATATTCGGAAGTACACCACCTTGAGCAATAGTAACACCAGATAATAATTTGTTTAATTCTTCGTCATTTCTGATGGCCAATTGCAAATGGCGAGGAATAATTCGCGTCTTTTTATTATCACGGGCAGCATTCCCAGCCAATTCCAAAACTTCAGCAGCTAAGTACTCCATAACAGCTGCCAAATATACGGGGGCACCAGCTCCAACACGCTCAGCATAATTGCCTTTTCTTAATAAACGGTGAATTCTGCCGACGGGAAATTGAAGTCCGGCACGATTTGAACGAGACTTTGCCTTCGTCTTAACTTTTCCAGCAGCGATATGTCGTAATATTTATACTCTTTTCGTTGTACAATTGCCACCCTTCTATCAAAGTAAACTGTAATTTCACATACTGAGAATATTCTCTCGGGCCCGCATACAAACGAAACTCTATAAATATTATTCGCATTCGGGAAAATAATTCAGTCGTTGACTTTCAGTGATTGTGTTAACAGTGTTCAGTTCAGTAAATAAGTGCCGAGTTCGAGATGCCGCCGAAAACTAGTGGAAAAGCAGCAAAGAAGGCCGGAAAGGCACAAAAGAATATTTCTAAAGGTGATAAGAAAAAGAAGCGCAAGAGGAAGGAATCTTATGCTATTTACATTTACAAAGTTTTGAAACAAGTTCACCCCGATACTGGAATTTCTTCAAAAGCAATGAGCATCATGAATAGTTTCGTCAATGATATTTTTGAGAGAATCGCTGCTGAAGCTTCCCGTTTAGCTCATTACAATAAGCGTTCTACAATTACCAGCCGGGAAATCCAAACTGCTGTTAGATTGTTGTTACCTGGTGAACTTGCTAAGCACGCCGTAAGTGAAGGAACAAAAGCCGTTACTAAATATACCAGTTCGAAATAAATTAAGATTAAAAGTGTTCGTGAAAAAATGGCCCTTTTCAGGGCCGCCAAATATTTAAACAAAGAGAAATCCATTCGAATATTAAAAATTCCGTCTTTTGTTGTGTTGTGTAAAGGTACTTAATCTAGAGCCCTTTTTTAAAAATCTGCACACTTTCAAATTAGTATTAACTTGTACAAACAAGCGCCATTTTATGAATATCCGCATGTACATGAAAGCATTTTCGAGGTTCCTAACTAAACCAAACGTGAAACTATTTTTTGCTTAGGCCCAAGGGAGCTTCTTTAATATAAAATGAAACCGCTCAGAGTTTCTCTTTTGTGCGCTGGTGTAGGTGATAATTTCACCAGCGAGCCCTGTTGCAATACATGCGCATAAAAGCCGCTGTCTCTCCTCTCTGTCGTTAATACACATTGGTATGAGTCGTCAAGAATGTTATCAAAAAAATGTACAAATTCATTTCAGTGGTTTAATACGAAATTGGGTAAGAATAATAATAAAACTAAGGAAAGAAAATATCCAAAGAGTAACTTTAAAGTTGTTTCTCCTCCTGGTTTATTAAACAAGTCTTTATGTTGAGAAGTAAGGCTGTTCTCGCGTAACGCTCATGTAACTTTGACGATAGCTGCCGATCATTGTTACGGGTTTCTTTACTGTGGAACTTTTCCTATGCTCTATGAGGTTATGAATTATAAATAAAAGTATATGACGAGAACAATTTACTCAAAGTTTAAATATTTTGTGGTCCTGAAAAGGACCGATTTGTAAATATATTTTAAGAATTTTTAAGCACGTTCACCACGAATACGACGAGCCAGTTGGATGTCCTTTGGCATAATAGTTACACGTTTAGCATGAATAGCACACAAATTGGTATCTTCAAATAAACCAACTAAATACGCTTCACTTGCTTCTTGAAGAGCCATGACGGCAGAACTTTGGAAACGCAAATCAGTTTTAAAATCTTGAGCAATTTCACGAACTAAACGTTGGAATGGCAATTTCCGGATTAAAAGCTCGGTGCTTTTTTGATAACGACGAATTTCACGAAGCGCAACAGTACCAGGACGATAACGATGCGGCTTCTTGACACCACCAGTAGCCGGAGCACTTTTCCTTGCAGCCTTTGTCGCCAACTGCTTTCTCGGAGCTTTACCACCAGTAGATTTACGGGCTGTTTGCTTTGTACGAGCCATTACCACTTTTTCACTTTACCAGTTATTCACGATACTTCACTGATCACAATTCACTTCACAATGAGCTGACACGCGATCTCCACCGCGTATTTATAGACATATTTCCCCCTCTAGAAGATATTTTAGCCCTACTCAAAAATTATTGAACGAATTTTCGTTTCTCCTCTTTGTAAAAAATTGCGATCTGCTATAAAAGTAGGTGCTTGCTCGAAGCGATCATCAGTTTTGTGTGGAGTGTCAAGTGTGTTAAGTGCAAGCAAAGTTCTATAATCAGTGAAAATGACTGGCCGTGGCAAAGGAGGAAAAGGTCTTGGTAAAGGTGGTGCCAAGCGTCATCGTAAAGTTCTTCGTGATAATATCCAAGGTATTACAAAGCCAGCCATTCGTCGATTAGCTCGTCGTGGTGGAGTGAAACGTATATCTGGTTTAATTTATGAAGAAACTCGCGGTGTGCTCAAAGTTTTCTTAGAGAATGTTATCCGTGACGCAGTTACATACACAGAACATGCCAAAAGGAAAACAGTTACTGCAATGGATGTTGTTTACGCCCTGAAAAGACAGGGACGCACACTTTATGGTTTCGGCGGTTAAAATCGATTTTATTTATACTATGAATGCAAAAACGGTCCTTTTCAGGACCACCAAATTTTTGAACAAAAAGTAAAATACTGCTGTTAACGATAACGTTTTTAAATAAAGCCGAAAAAATATTTTTTTTTATTTTAATGAAGATTGATCTTTAATAATAATAAATGATGCAGCAAGCTTTGTCTATTCTCACAATTATTTTATTTTATTAATAAAAAAGGCGACATTTCTAAATTTGAAAATTTTATCTTTTACCCCAAACATTTTCGAATGTCTTTACGGGCATGTATGGACGCTTGCGACGTGTCGTGCCTGAAAAAACTACACGATCGAGAGCGCATTCAAAACATGTTCTCTGAGATTCGTCGTGATTGAAGCGAATTTGTATAAAAACCGGTTTTCTTGGGCATGTATTCAAGCAGCTGCTTCATCATTCATTCTTGTGTGCGTGTGGAATTTTTTTTTGCCCTGCATACAGCCAGCAAACGTCGTTTTCACTGCACACGAAATTTTTTTGCTACATAGAATTAAATAATCAAATGAAGATGTAGCCGTGGCAAGAAGGCTGGCAACATCAAAAAGGCTGGGGAATTTCGTGTGTAGCTGCCGCAGTATTAATAATGAAAATGTTTGAGTGTACGTATGGTGAATTTTAGCGCCATTTTTACTTGCCAGGTTTTTTTTCCACTGCGTGTGTGTGTTTGGCGGCAGCCTGTAAATTCAAACTTGAAGGGTTTCAAGATGAGAAAAAGTACGATGGCTGGCAACATCAAAAAGGCTGGGGAATTTCGTGTGTAGCTGCCGCAGTATTAATAATGAAAATGTTTGATTGTACGTATGGTGAATTTTGGCGCCATTTTTACTTGCCAGGTTTTTTCCACTGCGTGTGTGTGTTTGGCGACAGTCTGTAAAATCAAACTTGAAGGGTTTCAAGATGAGAAAAAGTACGAATGGATTTTTGTTGAACCTTTTAAAATGGACAAAAAATTAATTATTTTTTGTAAATAATGCACGATTTTTAATCATCATATTCTAATCTTTTGCTGAAAACATTTTCGATTGTAATTACGACCATGTACGCTTGCACCGTGTCGTGCCTGAGAGAACCACGCGGTGGCTTAGTGCGCATTCAAAAAAAATCTCGTCGTGATTGAAGCTTGCACCCTGCTAGCGACATTTTCACACACACGCACACACAAATTCTCTCTCTCTCTCATTTGAACTTATGCCAATATTGATGCGATTATTTTGGCGCCTTTTTTACTCACCGGCTCTTTTATGTTTGTGTGTTTATGGGTGGTCATTCAAATTTCATGTGCTCAAAGAAGAGAAAAAGGGGATCATTTTGAAATGGCAAGAAATTAATTCTTTTTTACATACATAAGTATGTAAAAAAAAGTTTTTCGTAGTCAGTCTAAAAAGTAATAAAGCGTGAGAAGACATTTAAGTAGATTGATTAGCTTTGAAAAGAATCACAATTAAATTTAAGTAAACTTCTTGAACAGAAAACAAATTTTTATTTTCACACTACATATATGCAAAACTGTTACTCATTGTTTAAAAATTTGTTCGCCCTGAAAAGGACGGTTTTTTTGATAATAAACGATGAAAAAATTTAAATATGAGGAATTTAGGCTTTCTTTTCTGTTTTTTTGGGTAAAAGAACGGCTTGAATATTCGGAAGTACACCACCTTGAGCAATAGTAACACCAGATAATAATTTGTTTAATTCTTCGTCATTTCTGATGGCCAATTGCAAATGGCGAGGAATAATTCGCGTCTTTTTATTATCACGGGCAGCATTCCCAGCCAATTCCAAAACTTCAGCAGCTAAGTACTCCATAACAGCTGCCAAATATACGGGGGCACCAGCTCCAACACGCTCAGCATAATTGCCTTTTCTTAATAAACGGTGAATTCTGCCGACGGGAAATTGAAGTCCGGCACGATTTGAACGAGACTTTGCCTTCGTCTTAACTTTTCCAGCAGCGATATGTCGTAATATTTATACTCTTTTCGTTGTACAATTGCCACCCTTCTATCAAAGTAAACTGTAATTTCACATACTGAGAATATTCTCTCGGGCCCGCATACAAACGAAACTCTATAAATATTATTCGCATTCGGGAAAATAATTCAGTCGTTGACTTTCAGTGATTGTGTTAACAGTGTTCAGTTCAGTAAATAAGTGCCGAGTTCGAGATGCCGCCGAAAACTAGTGGAAAAGCAGCAAAGAAGGCCGGAAAGGCACAAAAGAATATTTCTAAAGGTGATAAGAAAAAGAAGCGCAAGAGGAAGGAATCTTATGCTATTTACATTTACAAAGTTTTGAAACAAGTTCACCCCGATACTGGAATTTCTTCAAAAGCAATGAGCATCATGAATAGTTTCGTCAATGATATTTTTGAGAGAATCGCTGCTGAAGCTTCCCGTTTAGCTCATTACAATAAGCGTTCTACAATTACCAGCCGGGAAATCCAAACTGCTGTTAGATTGTTGTTACCTGGTGAACTTGCTAAGCACGCCGTAAGTGAAGGAACAAAAGCCGTTACTAAATATACCAGTTCGAAATAAATTAAGATTAAAAGTGTTCGTGAAAAAATGGCCCTTTTCAGGGCCGCCAAATATTTAAACAAAGAGAAATCCATTCGAATATTAAAAATTCCGTCTTTTGTTGTGTTGTGTAAAGGTACTTAATCTAGAGCCCTTTTTTAAAAATCTGCACACTTTCAAATTAGTATTAACTTGTACAAACAAGCGCCATTTTATGAATATCCGCATGTACATGAAAGCATTTTCGAGGTTCCTAACTAAACCAAACGTGAAACTATTTTTTGCTTAGGCCCAAGGGAGCTTCTTTAATATAAAATGAAACCGCTCAGAGTTTCTCTTTTGTGCGCTGGTGTAGGTGATAATTTCACCAGCGAGCCCTGTTGCAATACATGCGCATAAAAGCCGCTGTCTCTCCTCTCTGTCGTTAATACACATTGGTATGAGTCGTCAAGAATGTTATCAAAAAAATGTACAAATTCATTTCAGTGGTTTAATACGAAATTGGGTAAGAATAATAATAAAACTAAGGAAAGAAAATATCCAAAGAGTAACTTTAAAGTTGTTTCTCCTCCTGGTTTATTAAACAAGTCTTTATGTTGAGAAGTAAGGCTGTTCTCGCGTAACGCTCATGTAACTTTGACGATAGCTGCCGATCATTGTTACGGGTTTCTTTACTGTGGAACTTTTCCTATGCTCTATGAGGTTATGAATTATAAATAAAAGTATATGACGAGAACAATTTACTCAAAGTTTAAATATTTTGTGGTCCTGAAAAGGACCGATTTGTAAATATATTTTAAGAATTTTTAAGCACGTTCACCACGAATACGACGAGCCAGTTGGATGTCCTTTGGCATAATAGTTACACGTTTAGCATGAATAGCACACAAATTGGTATCTTCAAATAAACCAACTAAATACGCTTCACTTGCTTCTTGAAGAGCCATGACGGCAGAACTTTGGAAACGCAAATCAGTTTTAAAATCTTGAGCAATTTCACGAACTAAACGTTGGAATGGCAATTTCCGGATTAAAAGCTCGGTGCTTTTTTGATAACGACGAATTTCACGAAGCGCAACAGTACCAGGACGATAACGATGCGGCTTCTTGACACCACCAGTAGCCGGAGCACTTTTCCTTGCAGCCTTTGTCGCCAACTGCTTTCTCGGAGCTTTACCACCAGTAGATTTACGGGCTGTTTGCTTTGTACGAGCCATTACCACTTTTTCACTTTACCAGTTATTCACGATACTTCACTGATCACAATTCACTTCACAATGAGCTGACACGCGATCTCCACCGCGTATTTATAGACATATTTTCCCCTCTAGAAGATATTTTAGCCCTACTCAAAAATTATTAAACGAATTTTCGTTTCTCCTCTTTGTAAAAAATTGCGATCTGCTATAAAAGTAGGTGCTTGCTCGAAGCGATCATCAGTTTTGTGTAGAGTGTCAAGTGTGTTAAGTGCAAGCAAAGTTCTATAATCAGTGAAAATGACTGGCCGTGGCAAAGGAGGAAAAGGTCTTGGTAAAGGTGGTGCCAAGCGTCATCGTAAAGTTCTTCGTGATAATATCCAAGGTATTACAAAGCCAGCCATTCGTCGATTAGCTCGTCGTGGTGGAGTGAAACGTATATCTGGTTTAATTTATGAAGAAACTCGCGGTGTGCTCAAAGTTTTCTTAGAGAATGTTATCCGTGACGCAGTTACATACACAGAACATGCCAAAAGGAAAACAGTTACTGCAATGGATGTTGTTTACGCCCTGAAAAGACAGGGACGCACACTTTATGGTTTCGGCGGTTAAAATCGATTTTATTTATACTATGAATGCAAAAACGGTCCTTTTCAGGACCACCAAATTTTTGAACAAAAAGTAAAATACTGCTGTTAACGATAACGTTTTTAAATAAAGCCGAAAAAATATTTTTTTTTATTTTAATGAAGATTGATCTTTAATAATAATAAATGATGCAGCAAGCTTTGTCTATTCTCACAATTATTTTATTTTATTAATAAAAAAGGCGACATTTCTAAATTTGAAAATTTTATCTTTTACCCCAAACATTTTCGAATGTCATTACGGGCATGTATGGACGCTTGCGACGTGTCGTGCCTGAAAAAACTACACGATCGAGAGCGCATTCAAAACATGTTCTCTGAGATTCGTCGTGATTGAAGCGAATTTGTATAAAAACCGGTTTTCTTGGGCATGTATTCAAGCAGCTGCTTCATCATTCATTCTTGTGTGCGTGTGGAATTTTTTTTTGCCCTGCATACAGCCAGCAAACGTCGTTTTCACTGCACACGAAATTTTTTTGCTACATAGAATTAAATAATCAAATGAAGATGTAGCCGTGGCAAGAAGGCTGGCAACATCAAAAAGGCTGGGGAATTTCGTGTGTAGCTGCCGCAGTATTAATAATGAAAATGTTTGAGTGTACGTATGGTGAATTTTAGCGCCATTTTTACTTGCCAGGTTTTTTTCCACTGCGTGTGTGTGTTTGGCGGCAGCCTGTAAATTCAAACTTGAAGGGTTTCAAGATGAGAAAAAGTACGATGGCTGGCAACATCAAAAAGGCTGGGGAATTTCGTGTGTAGCTGCCGCAGTATTAATAATGAAAATGTTTGATTGTACGTATGGTGAATTTTGGCGCCATTTTTACTTGCCAGGTTTTTTCCACTGCGTGTGTGTGTTTGGCGACAGTCTGTAAAATCAAACTTGAAGGGTTTCAAGATGAGAAAAAGTACGAATGGATTTTTGTTGAACCTTTTAAAATGGACAAAAAATTAATTATTTTTTGTAAATAATGCACGATTTTTAATCATCATATTCTAATCTTTTGCTGAAAACATTTTCGATTGTAATTACGACCATGTACGCTTGCACCGTGTCGTGCCTGAGAGAACCACGCGGTGGCTTAGTGCGCATTCAAAAAAAATCTCGTCGTGATTGAAGCTTGCACCCTGCTAGCGACATTTTCACACACACGCACACACAAATTCTCTCTCTCTCTCATTTGAACTTATGCCAATATTGATGCGATTATTTTGGCGCCTTTTTTACTCACCGGCTCTTTTATGTTTGTGTGTTTATGGGTGGTCATTCAAATTTCATGTGCTCAAAGAAGAGAAAAAGGGGATCATTTTGAAATGGCAAGAAATTAATTCTTTTTTACATACATAAGTATGTAAAAAAAAGTTTTTCGTAGTCAGTCTAAAAAGTAATAAAGCGTGAGAAGACATTTAAGTAGATTGATTAGCTTTGAAAAGAATCACAATTAAATTTAAGTAAACTTCTTGAACAGAAAACAAATTTTTATTTTCACACTATATGCAAAACTGTTACTCATTGTTTAAAAATTTGGTCGCCCTGAAAAGGACGGTTTTTTTGATAATAAACGATGAAAAAATTTAAATATGAGGAATTTAGGCTTTCTTTTCTGTTTTTTTGGGTAAAAGAACGGCTTGAATATTCGGAAGTACACCACCTTGAGCAATAGTAACACCAGATAATAATTTGTTTAATTCTTCGTCATTTCTGATGGCCAATTGCAAATGGCGAGGAATAATTCGCGTCTTTTTATTATCACGGGCAGCATTCCCAGCCAATTCCAAAACTTCAGCAGCTAAGTACTCCATAACAGCTGCCAAATATACGGGGGCACCAGCTCCAACACGCTCAGCATAATTGCCTTTTCTTAATAAACGGTGAATTCTGCCGACGGGAAATTGAAGTCCGGCACGATTTGAACGAGACTTTGCCTTCGTCTTAACTTTTCCACCTTTGCCACGACCAGACATTTTCACTTATTTTTTCACTTGAGAAGTCACAACACGCACAACCTTTCACTTGGAATGAGCTTCAGCAGCGATATGTCGTAATATTTATACTCTTTTCGTTGTACAATTGCCACCCTTCTATCAAAGTAAACTGTAATTTCACATACTGAGAATATTCTCTCGGGCCCGCATACAAACGAAACTCTATAAATATTATTCGCATTCGGGAAAATAATTCAGTCGTTGACTTTCAGTGATTGTGTTAACAGTGTTCAGTTCAGTAAATAAGTGCCGAGTTCGAGATGCCGCCGAAAACTAGTGGAAAAGCAGCAAAGAAGGCCGGAAAGGCACAAAAGAATATTTCTAAAGGTGATAAGAAAAAGAAGCGCAAGAGGAAGGAATCTTATGCTATTTACATTTACAAAGTTTTGAAACAAGTTCACCCCGATACTGGAATTTCTTCAAAAGCAATGAGCATCATGAATAGTTTCGTCAATGATATTTTTGAGAGAATCGCTGCTGAAGCTTCCCGTTTAGCTCATTACAATAAGCGTTCTACAATTACCAGCCGGGAAATCCAAACTGCTGTTAGATTGTTGTTACCTGGTGAACTTGCTAAGCACGCCGTAAGTGAAGGAACAAAAGCCGTTACTAAATATACCAGTTCGAAATAAATTAAGATTAAAAGTGTTCGTGAAAAAATGGCCCTTTTCAGGGCCGCCAAATATTTAAACAAAGAGAAATCCATTCGAATATTAAAAATTCCGTCTTTTGTTGTGTTGTGTAAAGGTACTTTATCTAGAGCCCTTTTTTAAAAATCTGCACACTTTCAAATTAGTATTAACTTGTACAAACAAGCGCCATTTTATGAATATCCGCATGTACATGAAAGCATTTTCGAGGTTCTCCATAAGCCTAACTAAACCAAACGTGAAACTATTTTTTGCTTAGGCCCAAGGGAGCTTCTTTAATATAAAATGAAACCGCTCAGAGTTTCTCTTTTGTGCGCTGGTGTAGGTGATAATTTCACCAGCGAGCCCTGTTGCAATACATGCGCATAAAAGCCGCTGTCTCTCCTCTCTGTCGTTAATACACATTGGTATGAGTCGTCAAGAATGTTATCAAAAAAATGTACAAATTCATTTCAGTGGTTTAATACGAAATTGGGTAAGAATAATAATAAAACTAAGGAAAAGAAAATATCCAAAGAGTAACTTTAAAGTTGTTTCTCCTCCTGGTTTATTAAACAAGTCTTTATGTTGAGAAGTAAGGCTGTTCTCGCGTAACGCTCATGTAACTTTGACGATAGCTGCCGATCATTGTTACGGGTTTCTTTACTGTGGAACTTTTCCTATGCTCTATGAGGTTATGAATTATAAATAAAAGTATATGACGAGAACAATTTACTCAAAGTTTAAATATTTTGTGGTCCTGAAAAGGACCGATTTGTAAATATATTTTAAGAATTTTTAAGCACGTTCACCACGAATACGACGAGCCAGTTGGATGTCCTTTGGCATAATAGTTACACGTTTAGCATGAATAGCACACAAATTGGTATCTTCAAATAAACCAACTAAATACGCTTCACTTGCTTCTTGAAGAGCCATGACGGCAGAACTTTGGAAACGCAAATCAGTTTTAAAATCTTGAGCAATTTCACGAACTAAACGTTGGAATGGCAATTTCCGGATTAAAAGCTCGGTGCTTTTTTGATAACGACGAATTTCACGAAGCGCAACAGTACCAGGACGATAACGATGCGGCTTCTTGACACCACCAGTAGCCGGAGCACTTTTCCTTGCAGCCTTTGTCGCCAACTGCTTTCTCGGAGCTTTACCACCAGTAGATTTACGGGCTGTTTGCTTTGTACGAGCCATTACCACTTTTTCACTTTACCAGTTATTCACGATACTTCACTGATCACAATTCACTTCACAATGAGCTGACACGCGATCTCCACCGCGTATTTATAGACATATTTTCCCCTCTAGAAGATATTTTAGCCCTACTCAAAAATTATTAAACGAATTTTCGTTTCTCCTCTTTGTAAAAAATTGCGATCTGCTATAAAAGTAGGTGCTTGCTCGAAGCGATCATCAGTTTTGTGTAGAGTGTCAAGTGTGTTAAGTGCAAGCAAAGTTCTATAATCAGTGAAAATGACTGGCCGTGGCAAAGGAGGAAAAGGTCTTGGTAAAGGTGGTGCCAAGCGTCATCGTAAAGTTCTTCGTGATAATATCCAAGGTATTACAAAGCCAGCCATTCGTCGATTAGCTCGTCGTGGTGGAGTGAAACGTATATCTGGTTTAATTTATGAAGAAACTCGCGGTGTGCTCAAAGTTTTCTTAGAGAATGTTATCCGTGACGCAGTTACATACACAGAACATGCCAAAAGGAAAACAGTTACTGCAATGGATGTTGTTTACGCCCTGAAAAGACAGGGACGCACACTTTATGGTTTCGGCGGTTAAAATCGATTTTATTTATACTATGAATGCAAAAACGGTCCTTTTCAGGACCACCAAATTTTTGAACAAAAAGTAAAATACTGCTGTTAACGATAAAGTTTTTAAATAAAGCCGAAAAAATATTTTTTTTTATTTTAATGAAGATTGATCTTTAATAATAATAAATGATGCAGCAAGCTTTGTCTATTCTCACAATTATTTTATTTTATTAATAAAAAAGGCGACATTTCTAAATTTGAAAATTTTATCTTTTACCCCAAACATTTTCGAATGTCATTACGGGCATGTATGGACGCTTGCGACGTGTCGTGCCTGAAAAAACTACACGATCGAGAGCGCATTCAAAACATGTTCTCTGAGATTCGTCGTGATTGAAGCGAATTTGTATAAAAACCGGTTTTCTTGGGCATGTATTCAAGCAGCTGCTTCATCATTCATTCTTGTGTGCGTGTGGAATTTTTTTTTGCCCTGCATACAGCCAGCAAACGTCGTTTTCACTGCACACGAAATTTTTTTGCTACATAGAATTAAATAATCAAATGAAGATGTAGCCGTGGCAAGAAGGCTGGCAACATCAAAAAGGCTGGGGAATTTCGTGTGTAGCTGCCGCAGTATTAATAATGAAAATGTTTGAGTGTACGTATGGTGAATTTTAGCGCCATTTTTACTTGCCAGGTTTTTTTCCACTGCGTGTGTGTGTTTGGCGGCAGCCTGTAAATTCAAACTTGAAGGGTTTCAAGATGAGAAAAAGTACGATGGCTGGCAACATCAAAAAGGCTGGGGAATTTCGTGTGTAGCTGCCGCAGTATTAATAATGAAAATGTTTGATTGTACGTATGGTGAATTTTGGCGCCATTTTTACTTGCCAGGTTTTTTCCACTGCGTGTGTGTGTTTGGCGACAGTCTGTAAAATCAAACTTGAAGGGTTTCAAGATGAGAAAAAGTACGAATGGATTTTTGTTGAACCTTTTAAAATGGACAAAAAATTAATTATTTTTTGTAAATAATGCACGATTTTTAATCATCATATTCTAATCTTTTGCTGAAAACATTTTCGATTGTAATTACGACCATGTACGCTTGCACCGTGTCGTGCCTGAGAGAACCACGCGGTGGCTTAGTGCGCATTCAAAAAAAATCTCGTCGTGATTGAAGCTTGCACCCTGCTAGCGACATTTTCACACACACGCACACACAAATTCTCTCTCTCTCTCATTTGAACTTATGCCAATATTGATGCGATTATTTTGGCGCCTTTTTGACTCACCGGCTCTTTTATGTTTGTGTGTTTATGGGTGGTCATTCAAATTTCATGTGCTCAAAGAAGAGAAAAAGGGGATCATTTTGAAATGGCAAGAAATTAATTCTTTTTTACATACATAAGTATGTAAAAAAAAGTTTTTCGTAGTCAGTCTAAAAAGTAATAAAGCGTGAGAAGACATTTAAGTAGATTGATTAGCTTTGAAAAGAATCACAATTAAATTTAAGTAAACTTCTTGAACAGAAAACAAATTTTTATTTTCACACTATATGCAAAACTGTTACTCATTGTTTAAAAATTTGGTCGCCCTGAAAAGGACGGTTTTTTTGATAATAAACGATGAAAAAATTTAAATATGAGGAATTTAGGCTTTCTTTTCTGTTTTTTTGGGTAAAAGAACGGCTTGAATATTCGGAAGTACACCACCTTGAGCAATAGTAACACCAGATAATAATTTGTTTAATTCTTCGTCATTTCTGATGGCCAATTGCAAATGGCGAGGAATAATTCGCGTCTTTTTATTATCACGGGCAGCATTCCCAGCCAATTCCAAAACTTCAGCAGCTAAGTACTCCATAACAGCTGCCAAATATACGGGGGCACCAGCTCCAACACGCTCAGCATAATTGCCTTTTCTTAATAAACGGTGAATTCTGCCGACGGGAAATTGAAGTCCGGCACGATTTGAACGAGACTTTGCCTTCGTCTTAACTTTTCCACCTTTGCCACGACCAGACATTTTCACTTATTTTTTCACTTGAGAAGTCACAACACGCACAACCTTTCACTTGGAATGAGCTTCAGCAGCGATATGTCGTAATATTTATACTCTTTTCGTTGTACAATTGCCACCCTTCTATCAAAGTAAACTGTAATTTCACATACTGAGAATATTCTCTCGGGCCCGCATACAAACGAAACTCTATAAATATTATTCGCATTCGGGAAAATAATTCAGTCGTTGACTTTCAGTGATTGTGTTAACAGTGTTCAGTTCAGTAAATAAGTGCCGAGTTCGAGATGCCGCCGAAAACTAGTGGAAAAGCAGCAAAGAAGGCCGGAAAGGCACAAAAGAATATTTCTAAAGGTGATAAGAAAAAGAAGCGCAAGAGGAAGGAATCTTATGCTATTTACATTTACAAAGTTTTGAAACAAGTTCACCCCGATACTGGAATTTCTTCAAAAGCAATGAGCATCATGAATAGTTTCGTCAATGATATTTTTGAGAGAATCGCTGCTGAAGCTTCCCGTTTAGCTCATTACAATAAGCGTTCTACAATTACCAGCCGGGAAATCCAAACTGCTGTTAGATTGTTGTTACCTGGTGAACTTGCTAAGCACGCCGTAAGTGAAGGAACAAAAGCCGTTACTAAATATACCAGTTCGAAATAAATTAAGATTAAAAGTGTTCGTGAAAAAATGGCCCTTTTCAGGGCTGCCAAATATTTAAACAAAGAGAAATCCATTCGAATATTAAAAATTCCGTCTTTTGTTGTGTTGTGTAAAGGTACTTTATCTAGAGCCCTTTTTTAAAAATCTGCACACTTTCAAATTAGTATTAACTTGTACAAACAAGCGCCATTTTATGAATATCCGCATGTACATGAAAGCATTTTCGAGGTTCTCCATAAGCCTAACTAAACCAAACGTGAAACTATTTTTTGCTTAGGCCCAAGGGAGCTTCTTTAATATAAAATGAAACCGCTCAGAGTTTCTCTTTTGTGCGCTGGTGTAGGTGATAATTTCACCAGCGAGCCCTGTTGCAATACATGTGCATAAAAGCCGCTGTCTCTCCTCTCTGTCGTTAATACACATTGGTATGAGTCGTCAAGAATGTTATCAAAAAAATGTACAAATTCATTTCAGTGGTTTAATACGAAATTGGGTAAGAATAATAATAAAACTAAGGAAAGAAAATATCCAAAGAGTAACTTTAAAGTTGTTTCTCCTCCTGGTTTATTAAACAAGTCTTTATGTTGAGAAGTAAGGCTGTTCTCGCGTAACGCTCATGTAACTTTGACGATAGCTGCCGATCATTGTTACGGGTTTCTTTACTGTGGAACTTTTCCTATGCTCTATGAGGTTATGAATTATAAATAAAAGTATATGACGAGAACAATTTACTCAAAGTTTAAATATTTTGTGGTCCTGAAAAGGACCGATTTGTAAATATATTTTAAGAATTTTTAAGCACGTTCACCACGAATACGACGAGCCAGTTGGATGTCCTTTGGCATAATAGTTACACGTTTAGCATGAATAGCACACAAATTGGTATCTTCAAATAAACCAACTAAATACGCTTCACTTGCTTCTTGAAGAGCCATGACGGCAGAACTTTGGAAACGCAAATCAGTTTTAAAATCTTGAGCAATTTCACGAACTAAACGTTGGAATGGCAATTTCCGGATTAAAAGCTCGGTGCTTTTTTGATAACGACGAATTTCACGAAGCGCAACAGTACCAGGACGATAACGATGCGGCTTCTTGACACCACCAGTAGCCGGAGCACTTTTCCTTGCAGCCTTTGTCGCCAACTGCTTTCTCGGAGCTTTACCACCAGTAGATTTACGGGCTGTTTGCTTTGTACGAGCCATTACCACTTTTTCACTTTACCAGTTATTCACGATACTTCACTGATCACAATTCACTTCACAATGAGCTGACACGCGATCTCCACCGCGCATTTATAGACATATTTTCCCCTCTAGAAGATATTTTAGCCCTACTCAAAAATTATTGAACGAATTTTCGTTTCTCCTCTTTGTAAAAAATTGCGATCTGCTATAAAAGTAGGTGCTTGCTCGAAGCGATCATCAGTTTTGTGTAGAGTGTCAAGTGTGTTAAGTGCAAGCAAAGTTCTATAATCAGTGAAAATGACTGGCCGTGGCAAAGGAGGAAAAGGTCTTGGTAAAGGTGGTGCCAAGCGTCATCGTAAAGTTCTTCGTGATAATATCCAAGGTATTACAAAGCCAGCCATTCGTCGATTAGCTCGTCGTGGTGGAGTGAAACGTATATCTGGTTTAATTTATGAAGAAACTCGCGGTGTGCTCAAAGTTTTCTTAGAGAATGTTATCCGTGACGCAGTTACATACACAGAACATGCCAAAAGGAAAACAGTTACTGCAATGGATGTTGTTTACGCCCTGAAAAGACAGGGACGCACACTTTATGGTTTCGGCGGTTAAAATCGATTTTATTTATACTATGAATGCAAAAACGGTCCTTTTCAGGACCACCAAATTTTTGAACAAAAAGTAAAATACTGCTGTTAACGATAACGTTTTTAAATAAAGCCGAAAAAATATTTTTTTTTATTTTAATGAAGATTGATCTTTAATAATAATAAATGATGCAGCAAGCTTTGTCTATTCTCACAATTATTTTATTTTATTAATAAAAAAGGCGACATTTCTAAATTTGAAAATTTTATCTTTTACCCCAAACATTTTCGAATGTCATTACGGGCATGTATGGACGCTTGCGACGTGTCGTGCCTGAAAAAACTACACGATCGAGAGCGCATTCAAAACATGTTCTCTGAGATTCGTCGTGATTGAAGCGAATTTGTATAAAAACCGGTTTTCTTGGGCATGTATTCAAGCAGCTGCTTCATCATTCATTCTTGTGTGCGTGTGGAATTTTTTTTTGCCCTGCATACAGCCAGCAAACGTCGTTTTCACTGCACACGAAATTTTTTTGCTACATAGAATTAAATAATCAAATGAAGATGTAGCCGTGGCAAGAAGGCTGGCAACATCAAAAAGGCTGGGGAATTTCGTGTGTAGCTGCCGCAGTATTAATAATGAAAATGTTTGAGTGTACGTATGGTGAATTTTAGCGCCATTTTTACTTGCCAGGTTTTTTTCCACTGCGTGTGTGTGTTTGGCGGCAGCCTGTAAATTCAAACTTGAAGGGTTTCAAGATGAGAAAAAGTACGATGGCTGGCAACATCAAAAAGGCTGGGGAATTTCGTGTGTAGCTGCCGCAGTATTAATAATGAAAATGTTTGATTGTACGTATGGTGAATTTTGGCGCCATTTTTACTTGCCAGGTTTTTTCCACTGCGTGTGTGTGTTTGGCGACAGTCTGTAAAATCAAACTTGAAGGGTTTCAAGATGAGAAAAAGTACGAATGGATTTTTGTTGAACCTTTTAAAATGGACAAAAAATTAATTATTTTTTGTAAATAATGCACGATTTTTAATCATCATATTCTAATCTTTTGCTGAAAACATTTTCGATTGTAATTACGACCATGTACGCTTGCACCGTGTCGTGCCTGAGAGAACCACGCGGTGGCTTAGTGCGCATTCAAAAAAAATCTCGTCGTGATTGAAGCTTGCACCCTGCTAGCGACATTTTCACACACACGCACACACAAATTCTCTCTCTCTCTCATTTGAACTTATGCCAATATTGATGCGATTATTTTGGCGCCTTTTTTACTCACCGGCTCTTTTATGTTTGTGTGTTTATGGGTGGTCATTCAAATTTCATGTGCTCAAAGAAGAGAAAAAGGGGATCATTTTGAAATGGCAAGAAATTAATTCTTTTTTACATACATAAGTATGTAAAAAAAAGTTTTTCGTAGTCAGTCTAAAAAGTAATAAAGCGTGAGAAGACATTTAAGTAGATTGATTAGCTTTGAAAAGAATCACAATTAAATTTAAGTAAACTTCTTGAACAGAAAACAAATTTTTATTTTCACACTATATGCAAAACTGTTACTCATTGTTTAAAAATTTGGTCGCCCTGAAAAGGACGGTTTTTTTGATAATAAACGATGAAAAAATTTAAATATGAGGAATTTAGGCTTTCTTTTCTGTTTTTTTGGGTAAAAGAACGGCTTGAATATTCGGAAGTACACCACCTTGAGCAATAGTAACACCAGATAATAATTTGTTTAATTCTTCGTCATTTCTGATGGCCAATTGCAAATGGCGAGGAATAATTCGCGTCTTTTTATTATCACGGGCAGCATTCCCAGCCAATTCCAAAACTTCAGCAGCTAAGTACTCCATAACAGCTGCCAAATATACGGGGGCACCAGCTCCAACACGCTCAGCATAATTGCCTTTTCTTAATAAACGGTGAATTCTGCCGACGGGAAATTGAAGTCCGGCACGATTTGAACGAGACTTTGCCTTCGTCTTAACTTTTCCACCTTTGCCACGACCAGACATTTTCACTTATTTTTTCACTTGAGAAGTCACAACACGCACAACCTTTCACTTGGAATGAGCTTCAGCAGCGATATGTCGTAATATTTATACTCTTTTCGTTGTACAATTGCCACCCTTCTATCAAAGTAAACTGTAATTTCACATACTGAGAATATTCTCTCGGGCCCGCATACAAACGAAACTCTATAAATATTATTCGCATTCGGGAAAATAATTCAGTCGTTGACTTTCAGTGATTGTGTTAACAGTGTTCAGTTCAGTAAATAAGTGCCGAGTTCGAGATGCCGCCGAAAACTAGTGGAAAAGCAGCAAAGAAGGCCGGAAAGGCACAAAAGAATATTTCTAAAGGTGATAAGAAAAAGAAGCGCAAGAGGAAGGAATCTTATGCTATTTACATTTACAAAGTTTTGAAACAAGTTCACCCCGATACTGGAATTTCTTCAAAAGCAATGAGCATCATGAATAGTTTCGTCAATGATATTTTTGAGAGAATCGCTGCTGAAGCTTCCCGTTTAGCTCATTACAATAAGCGTTCTACAATTACCAGCCGGGAAATCCAAACTGCTGTTAGATTGTTGTTACCTGGTGAACTTGCTAAGCACGCCGTAAGTGAAGGAACAAAAGCCGTTACTAAATATACCAGTTCGAAATAAATTAAGATTAAAAGTGTTCGTGAAAAAATGGCCCTTTTCAGGGCCGCCAAATATTTAAACAAAGAGAAATCCATTCGAATATTAAAAATTCCGTCTTTTGTTGTGTTGTGTAAAGGTACTTTATCTAGAGCCCTTTTTTAAAAATCTGCACACTTTCAAATTAGTATTAACTTGTACAAACAAGCGCCATTTTATGAATATCCGCATGTACATGAAAGCATTTTCGAGGTTCTCCATAAGCCTAACTAAACCAAACGTGAAACTATTTTTTGCTTAGGCCCAAGGGAGCTTCTTTAATATAAAATGAAACCGCTCAGAGTTTCTCTTTTGTGCGCTGGTGTAGGTGATAATTTCACCAGCGAGCCCTGTTGCAATACATGCGCATAAAAGCCGCTGTCTCTCCTCTCTGTCGTTAATACACATTGGTATGAGTCGTCAAGAATGTTATCAAAAAAATGTACAAATTCATTTCAGTGGTTTAATACGAAATTGGGTAAGAATAATAATAAAACTAAGGAAAGAAAATATCCAAAGAGTAACTTTAAAGTTGTTTCTCCTCCTGGTTTATTAAACAAGTCTTTATGTTGAGAAGTAAGGCTGTTCTCGCGTAACGCTCATGTAACTTTGACGATAGCTGCCGATCATTGTTACGGGTTTCTTTACTGTGGAACTTTTCCTATGCTCTATGAGGTTATGAATTATAAATAAAAGTATATGACGAGAACAATTTACTCAAAGTTTAAATATTTTGTGGTCCTGAAAAGGACCGATTTGTAAATATATTTTAAGAATTTTTAAGCACGTTCACCACGAATACGACGAGCCAGTTGGATGTCCTTTGGCATAATAGTTACACGTTTAGCATGAATAGCACACAAATTGGTATCTTCAAATAAACCAACTAAATACGCTTCACTTGCTTCTTGAAGAGCCATGACGGCAGAACTTTGGAAACGCAAATCAGTTTTAAAATCTTGAGCAATTTCACGAACTAAACGTTGGAATGGCAATTTCCGGATTAAAAGCTCGGTGCTTTTTTGATAACGACGAATTTCACGAAGCGCAACAGTACCAGGACGATAACGATGCGGCTTCTTGACACCACCAGTAGCCGGAGCACTTTTCCTTGCAGCCTTTGTCGCCAACTGCTTTCTCGGAGCTTTACCACCAGTAGATTTACGGGCTGTTTGCTTTGTACGAGCCATTACCACTTTTTCACTTTACCAGTTATTCACGATACTTCACTGATCACAATTCACTTCACAATGAGCTGACACGCGATCTCCACCGCGTATTTATAGACATATTTTCCCCTCTAGAAGATATTTTAGCCCTACTCAAAAATTATTAAACGAATTTTCGTTTCTCCTCTTTGTAAAAAATTGCGATCTGCTATAAAAGTAGGTGCTTGCTCGAAGCGATCATCAGTTTTGTGTAGAGTGTCAAGTGTGTTAAGTGCAAGCAAAGTTCTATAATCAGTGAAAATGACTGGCCGTGGCAAAGGAGGAAAAGGTCTTGGTAAAGGTGGTGCCAAGCGTCATCGTAAAGTTCTTCGTGATAATATCCAAGGTATTACAAAGCCAGCCATTCGTCGATTAGCTCGTCGTGGTGGAGTGAAACGTATATCTGGTTTAATTTATGAAGAAACTCGCGGTGTGCTCAAAGTTTTCTTAGAGAATGTTATCCGTGACGCAGTTACATACACAGAACATGCCAAAAGGAAAACAGTTACTGCAATGGATGTTGTTTACGCCCTGAAAAGACAGGGACGCACACTTTATGGTTTCGGCGGTTAAAATCGATTTTATTTATACTATGAATGCAAAAACGGTCCTTTTCAGGACCACCAAATTTTTGAACAAAAAGTAAAATACTGCTGTTAACGATAACGTTTTTAAATAAAGCCGAAAAAATATTTTTTTTTATTTTAATGAAGATTGATCTTTAATAATAATAAATGATGCAGCAAGCTTTGTCTATTCTCACAATTATTTTATTTTATTAATAAAAAAGGCGACATTTCTAAATTTGAAAATTTTATCTTTTACCCCAAACATTTTCGAATGTCATTACGGGCATGTATGGACGCTTGCGACGTGTCGTGCCTGAAAAAACTACACGATCGAGAGCGCATTCAAAACATGTTCTCTGAGATTCGTCGTGATTGAAGCGAATTTGTATAAAAACCGGTTTTCTTGGGCATGTATTCAAGCAGCTGCTTCATCATTCATTCTTGTGTGCGTGTGGAATTTTTTTTTGCCCTGCATACAGCCAGCAAACGTCGTTTTCACTGCACACGAAATTTTTTTGCTACATAGAATTAAATAATCAAATGAAGATGTAGCCGTGGCAAGAAGGCTGGCAACATCAAAAAGGCTGGGGAATTTCGTGTGTAGCTGCCGCAGTATTAATAATGAAAATGTTTGAGTGTACGTATGGTGAATTTTAGCGCCATTTTTACTTGCCAGGTTTTTTCCACTGCGTGTGTGTGTTTGGCGGCAGCCTGTAAATTCAAACTTGAAGGGTTTCAAGATGAGAAAAAGTACGATGGCTGGCAACATCAAAAAGGCTGGGGAATTTCGTGTGTAGCTGCCGCAGTATTAATAATGAAAATGTTTGATTGTACGTATGGTGAATTTTGGCGCCATTTTTACTTGCCAGGTTTTTTCCACTGCGTGTGTGTGTTTGGCGACAGTCTGTAAAATCAAACTTGAAGGGTTTCAAGATGAGAAAAAGTACGAATGGATTTTTGTTGAACCTTTTAAAATGGACAAAAAATTAATTATTTTTTGTAAATAATGCACGATTTTTAATCATCATATTCTAATCTTTTGCTGAAAACATTTTCGATTGTAATTACGACCATGTACGCTTGCACCGTGTCGTGCCTGAGAGAACCACGCGGTGGCTTAGTGCGCATTCAAAAAAAATCTCGTCGTGATTGAAGCTTGCACCCTGCTAGCGACATTTTCACACACACGCACACACAAATTCTCTCTCTCTCTCATTTGAACTTATGCCAATATTGATGCGATTATTTTGGCGCCTTTTTTACTCACCGGCTCTTTTATGTTTGTGTGTTTATGGGTGGTCATTCAAATTTCATGTGCTCAAAGAAGAGAAAAAGGGGATCATTTTGAAATGGCAAGAAATTAATTCTTTTTTACATACATAAGTATGTAAAAAAAAGTTTTTCGTAGTCAGTCTAAAAAGTAATAAAGCGTGAGAAGACATTTAAGTAGATTGATTAGCTTTGAAAAGAATCACAATTAAATTTAAGTAAACTTCTTGAACAGAAAACAAATTTTTATTTTCACACTATATGCAAAACTGTTACTCATTGTTTAAAAATTTGGTCGCCCTGAAAAGGACGGTTTTTTTGATAATAAACGATGAAAAAATTTAAATATGAGGAATTTAGGCTTTCTTTTCTGTTTTTTTGGGTAAAAGAACGGCTTGAATATTCGGAAGTACACCACCTTGAGCAATAGTAACACCAGATAATAATTTGTTTAATTCTTCGTCATTTCTGATGGCCAATTGCAAATGGCGAGGAATAATTCGCGTCTTTTTATTATCACGGGCAGCATTCCCAGCCAATTCCAAAACTTCAGCAGCTAAGTACTCCATAACAGCTGCCAAATATACGGGGGCACCAGCTCCAACACGCTCAGCATAATTGCCTTTTCTTAATAAACGGTGAATTCTGCCGACGGGAAATTGAAGTCCGGCACGATTTGAACGAGACTTTGCCTTCGTCTTAACTTTTCCACCTTTGCCACGACCAGACATTTTCACTTATTTTTTCACTTGAGAAGTCACAACACGCACAACCTTTCACTTGGAATGAGCTTCAGCAGCGATATGTCGTAATATTTATACTCTTTTCGTTGTACAATTGCCACCCTTCTATCAAAGTAAACTGTAATTTCACATACTGAGAATATTCTCTCGGGCCCGCATACAAACGAAACTCTATAAATATTATTCGCATTCGGGAAAATAATTCAGTCGTTGACTTTCAGTGATTGTGTTAACAGTGTTCAGTTCAGTAAATAAGTGCCGAGTTTGAGATGCCGCCGAAAACTAGTGGAAAAGCAGCAAAGAAGGCCGGAAAGGCACAAAAGAATATTTCTAAAGGTGATAAGAAAAAGAAGCGCAAGAGGAAGGAATCTTATGCTATTTACATTTACAAAGTTTTGAAACAAGTTCACCCCGATACTGGAATTTCTTCAAAAGCAATGAGCATCATGAATAGTTTCGTCAATGATATTTTTGAGAGAATCGCTGCTGAAGCTTCCCGTTTAGCTCATTACAATAAGCGTTCTACAATTACCAGCCGGGAAATCCAAACTGCTGTTAGATTGTTGTTACCTGGTGAACTTGCTAAGCACGCCGTAAGTGAAGGAACAAAAGCCGTTACTAAATATACCAGTTCGAAATAAATTAAGATTAAAAGTGTTCGTGAAAAAATGGCCCTTTTCAGGGCCGCCAAATATTTAAACAAAGAGAAATCCATTCGAATATTAAAAATTCCGTCTTTTGTTGTGTTGTGTAAAGGTACTTTATCTAGAGCCCTTTTTTAAAAATCTGCACACTTTCAAATTAGTATTAACTTGTACAAACAAGCGCCATTTTATGAATATCCGCATGTACATGAAAGCATTTTCGAGGTTCTCCATAAGCCTAACTAAACCAAACGTGAAACTATTTTTTGCTTAGGCCCAAGGGAGCTTCTTTAATATAAAATGAAACCGCTCAGAGTTTCTCTTTTGTGCGCTGGTGTAGGTGATAATTTCACCAGCGAGCCCTGTTGCAATACATGCGCATAAAAGCCGCTGTCTCTCCTCTCTGTCGTTAATACACATTGGTATGAGTCGTCAAGAATGTTATCAAAAAAATGTACAAATTCATTTCAGTGGTTTAATACGAAATTGGGTAAGAATAATAATAAAACTAAGGAAAGAAAATATCCAAAGAGTAACTTTAAAGTTGTTTCTCCTCCTGGTTTATTAAACAAGTCTTTATGTTGAGAAGTAAGGCTGTTCTCGCGTAACGCTCATGTAACTTTGACGATAGCTGCCGATCATTGTTACGGGTTTCTTTACTGTGGAACTTTTCCTATGCTCTATGAGGTTATGAATTATAAATAAAAGTATATGACGAGAACAATTTACTCAAAGTTTAAATATTTTGTGGTCCTGAAAAGGACCGATTTGTAAATATATTTTAAGAATTTTTAAGCACGTTCACCACGAATACGACGAGCCAGTTGGATGTCCTTTGGCATAATAGTTACACGTTTAGCATGAATAGCACACAAATTGGTATCTTCAAATAAACCAACTAAATACGCTTCACTTGCTTCTTGAAGAGCCATGACGGCAGAACTTTGGAAACGCAAATCAGTTTTAAAATCTTGAGCAATTTCACGAACTAAACGTTGGAATGGCAATTTCCGGATTAAAAGCTCGGTGCTTTTTTGATAACGACGAATTTCACGAAGCGCAACAGTACCAGGACGATAACGATGCGGCTTCTTGACACCACCAGTAGCCGGAGCACTTTTCCTTGCAGCCTTTGTCGCCAACTGCTTTCTCGGAGCTTTACCACCAGTAGATTTACGGGCTGTTTGCTTTGTACGAGCCATTACCACTTTTTCACTTTACCAGTTATTCACGATACTTCACTGATCACAATTCACTTCACAATGAGCTGACACGCGATCTCCACCGCGTATTTATAGACATATTTTCCCCTCTAGAAGATATTTTAGCCCTACTCAAAAATTATTAAACGAATTTTCGTTTCTCCTCTTTGTAAAAAATTGCGATCTGCTATAAAAGTAGGTGCTTGCTCGAAGCGATCATCAGTTTTGTGTAGAGTGTCAAGTGTGTTAAGTGCAAGCAAAGTTCTATAATCAGTGAAAATGACTGGCCGTGGCAAAGGAGGAAAAGGTCTTGGTAAAGGTGGTGCCAAGCGTCATCGTAAAGTTCTTCGTGATAATATCCAAGGTATTACAAAGCCAGCCATTCGTCGATTAGCTCGTCGTGGTGGAGTGAAACGTATATCTGGTTTAATTTATGAAGAAACTCGCGGTGTGCTCAAAGTTTTCTTAGAGAATGTTATCCGTGACGCAGTTACATACACAGAACATGCCAAAAGGAAAACAGTTACTGCAATGGATGTTGTTTACGCCCTGAAAAGACAGGGACGCACACTTTATGGTTTCGGCGGTTAAAATCGATTTTATTTATACTATGAATGCAAAAACGGTCCTTTTCAGGACCACCAAATTTTTGAACAAAAAGTAAAATACTGCTGTTAACGATAACGTTTTTAAATAAAGCCGAAAAAATATTTTTTTTTATTTTAATGAAGATTGATCTTTAATAATAATAAATGATGCAGCAAGCTTTGTCTATTCTCACAATTATTTTATTTTATTAATAAAAAAGGCGACATTTCTAAATTTGAAAATTTTATCTTTTACCCCAAACATTTTCGAATGTCATTACGGGCATGTATGGACGCTTGCGACGTGTCGTGCCTGAAAAAACTACACGATCGAGAGCGCATTCAAAACATGTTCTCTGAGATTCGTCGTGATTGAAGCGAATTTGTATAAAAACCGGTTTTCTTGGGCATGTATTCAAGCAGCTGCTTCATCATTCATTCTTGTGTGCGTGTGGAATTTTTTTTTGCCCTGCATACAGCCAGCAAACGTCGTTTTCACTGCACACGAAATTTTTTTGCTACATAGAATTAAATAATCAAATGAAGATGTAGCCGTGGCAAGAAGGCTGGCAACATCAAAAAGGCTGGGGAATTTCGTGTGTAGCTGCCGCAGTATTAATAATGAAAATGTTTGAGTGTACGTATGGTGAATTTTAGCGCCATTTTTACTTGCCAGGTTTTTTTCCACTGCGTGTGTGTGTTTGGCGGCAGCCTGTAAATTCAAACTTGAAGGGTTTCAAGATGAGAAAAAGTACGATGGCTGGCAACATCAAAAAGGCTGGGGAATTTCGTGTGTAGCTGCCGCAGTATTAATAATGAAAATGTTTGATTGTACGTATGGTGAATTTTGGCGCCATTTTTACTTGCCAGGTTTTTTCCACTGCGTGTGTGTGTTTGGCGACAGTCTGTAAAATCAAACTTGAAGGGTTTCAAGATGAGAAAAAGTACGAATGGATTTTTGTTGAACCTTTTAAAATGGACAAAAAATTAATTATTTTTTGTAAATAATGCACGATTTTTAATCATCATATTCTAATCTTTTGCTGAAAACATTTTCGATTGTAATTACGACCATGTACGCTTGCACCGTGTCGTGCCTGAGAGAACCACGCGGTGGCTTAGTGCGCATTCAAAAAAAATCTCGTCGTGATTGAAGCTTGCACCCTGCTAGCGACATTTTCACACACACGCACACACAAATTCTCTCTCTCTCTCATTTGAACTTATGCCAATATTGATGCGATTATTTTGGCGCCTTTTTTACTCACCGGCTCTTTTATGTTTGTGTGTTTATGGGTGGTCATTCAAATTTCATGTGCTCAAAGAAGAGAAAAAGGGGATCATTTTGAAATGGCAAGAAATTAATTCTTTTTTACATACATAAGTATGTAAAAAAAAGTTTTTCGTAGTCAGTCTAAAAAGTAATAAAGCGTGAGAAGACATTTAAGTAGATTGATTAGCTTTGAAAAGAATCACAATTAAATTTAAGTAAACTTCTTGAACAGAAAACAAATTTTTATTTTCACACTATATGCAAAACTGTTACTCATTGTTTAAAAATTTGGTCGCCCTGAAAAGGACGGTTTTTTTGATAATAAACGATGAAAAAATTTAAATATGAGGAATTTAGGCTTTCTTTTCTGTTTTTTTGGGTAACAGAACGGCTTGAATATTCGGAAGTACACCACCTTGAGCAATAGTAACACCAGATAATAATTTGTTTAATTCTTCGTCATTTCTGATGGCCAATTGCAAATGGCGAGGAATAATTCGCGTCTTTTTATTATCACGGGCAGCATTCCCAGCCAATTCCAAAACTTCAGCAGCTAAGTACTCCATAACAGCTGCCAAATATACGGGGGCACCAGCTCCAACACGCTCAGCATAATTGCCTTTTCTTAATAAACGGTGAATTCTGCCGACGGGAAATTGAAGTCCGGCACGATTTGAACGAGACTTTGCCTTCGTCTTAACTTTTCCACCTTTGCCACGACCAGACATTTTCACTTATTTTTTCACTTGAGAAGTCACAACACGCACAACCTTTCACTTGGAATGAGCTTCAGCAGCGATATGTCGTAATATTTATACTCTTTTCGTTGTACAATTGCCACCCTTCTATCAAAGTAAACTGTAATTTCACATACTGAGAATATTCTCTCGGGCCCGCATACAAACGAAACTCTATAAATATTATTCGCATTCGGGAAAATAATTCAGTCGTTGACTTTCAGTGATTGTGTTAACAGTGTTCAGTTCAGTAAATAAGTGCCGAGTTCGAGATGCCGCCGAAAACTAGTGGAAAAGCAGCAAAGAAGGCCGGAAAGGCACAAAAGAATATTTCTAAAGGTGATAAGAAAAAGAAGCGCAAGAGGAAGGAATCTTATGCTATTTACATTTACAAAGTTTTGAAACAAGTTCACCCCGATACTGGAATTTCTTCAAAAGCAATGAGCATCATGAATAGTTTCGTCAATGATATTTTTGAGAGAATCGCTGCTGAAGCTTCCCGTTTAGCTCATTACAATAAGCGTTCTACAATTACCAGCCGGGAAATCCAAACTGCTGTTAGATTGTTGTTACCTGGTGAACTTGCTAAGCACGCCGTAAGTGAAGGAACAAAAGCCGTTACTAAATATACCAGTTCGAAATAAATTAAGATTAAAAGTGTTCGTGAAAAAATGGCCCTTTTCAGGGCCGCCAAATATTTAAACAAAGAGAAATCCATTCGAATATTAAAAATTCCGTCTTTTGTTGTGTTGTGTAAAGGTACTTTATCTAGAGCCCTTTTTTAAAAATCTGCACACTTTCAAATTAGTATTAACTTGTACAAACAAGCGCCATTTTATGAATATCCGCATGTACATGAAAGCATTTTCGAGGTTCCTAACTAAACCAAACGTGAAACTATTTTTTGCTTAGGCCCAAGGGAGCTTCTTTAATATAAAATGAAACCGCTCAGAGTTTCTCTTTTGTGCGCTGGTGTAGGTGATAATTTCACCAGCGAGCCCTGTTGCAATACATGCGCATAAAAGCCGCTGTCTCTCCTCTCTGTCGTTAATACACATTGGTATGAGTCGTCAAGAATGTTATCAAAAAAATGTACAAATTCATTTCAGTGGTTTAATACGAAATTGGGTAAGAATAATAATAAAACTAAGGAAAGAAAATATCCAAAGAGTAACTTTAAAGTTGTTTCTCCTCCTGGTTTATTAAACAAGTCTTTATGTTGAGAAGTAAGGCTGTTCTCGCGTAACGCTCATGTAACTTTGACGATAGCTGCCGATCATTGTTACGGGTTTCTTTACTGTGGAACTTTTCCTATGCTCTATGAGGTTATGAATTATAAATAAAAGTATATGACGAGAACAATTTACTCAAAGTTTAAATATTTTGTGGTCCTGAAAAGGACCGATTTGTAAATATATTTTAAGAATTTTTAAGCACGTTCACCACGAATACGACGAGCCAGTTGGATGTCCTTTGGCATAATAGTTACACGTTTAGCATGAATAGCACACAAATTGGTATCTTCAAATAAACCAACTAAATACGCTTCACTTGCTTCTTGAAGAGCCATGACGGCAGAACTTTGGAAACGCAAATCAGTTTTAAAATCTTGAGCAATTTCACGAACTAAACGTTGGAATGGCAATTTCCGGATTAAAAGCTCGGTGCTTTTTTGATAACGACGAATTTCACGAAGCGCAACAGTACCAGGACGATAACGATGCGGCTTCTTGACACCACCAGTAGCCGGAGCACTTTTCCTTGCAGCCTTTGTCGCCAACTGCTTTCTCGGAGCTTTACCACCAGTAGATTTACGGGCTGTTTGCTTTGTACGAGCCATTACCACTTTTTCACTTTACCAGTTATTCACGATACTTCACTGATCACAATTCACTTCACAATGAGCTGACACGCGATCTCCACCGCGTATTTATAGACATATTTTCCCCTCTAGAAGATATTTTAGCCCTACTCAAAAATTATTGAACGAATTTTCGTTTCTCCTCTTTGTAAAAAATTGCGATCTGCTATAAAAGTAGGTGCTTGCTCGAAGCGATCATCAGTTTTGTGTGGAGTGTCAAGTGTGTTAAGTGCAAGCAAAGTTCTATAATCAGTGAAAATGACTGGCCGTGGCAAAGGAGGAAAAGGTCTTGGTAAAGGTGGTGCCAAGCGTCATCGTAAAGTTCTTCGTGATAATATCCAAGGTATTACAAAGCCAGCCATTCGTCGATTAGCTCGTCGTGGTGGAGTGAAACGTATATCTGGTTTAATTTATGAAGAAACTCGCGGTGTGCTCAAAGTTTTCTTAGAGAATGTTATCCGTGACGCAGTTACATACACAGAACATGCCAAAAGGAAAACAGTTACTGCAATGGATGTTGTTTACGCCCTGAAAAGACAGGGACGCACACTTTATGGTTTCGGCGGTTAAAATCGATTTTATTTATACTATGAATGCAAAAACGGTCCTTTTCAGGACCACCAAATTTTTGAACAAAAAGTAAAATACTGCTGTTAACGATAACGTTTTTAAATAAAGCCGAAAAAATATTTTTTTTTATTTTAATGAAGATTGATCTTTAATAATAATAAATGATGCAGCAAGCTTTGTCTATTCTCACAATTATTTTATTTTATTAATAAAAAAGGCGACATTTCTAAATTTGAAAATTTTATCTTTTACCCCAAACATTTTCGAATGTCATTACGGGCATGTATGGACGCTTGCGACGTGTCGTGCCTGAAAAAACTACACGATCGAGAGCGCATTCAAAACATGTTCTCTGAGATTCGTCGTGATTGAAGCGAATTTGTATAAAAACCGGTTTTCTTGGGCATGTATTCAAGCAGCTGCTTCGTCATTCATTCTTGTGTGCGTGTGGAATTTTTTTTTGCCCTGCATACAGCCAGCAAACGTCGTTTTCACTGCACACGAAATTTTTTTGCTACATAGAATTAAATAATCAAATGAAGATGTAGCCGTGGCAAGAAGGCTGGCAACATCAAAAAGGCTGGGGAATTTCGTGTGTAGCTGCCGCAGTATTAATAATGAAAATGTTTGAGTGTACGTATGGTGAAGTTTAGCGCCATTTTTACTTGCCAGGTTTTTTTCCACTGCGTGTGTGTGTTTGGCGGCAGCCTGTAAATTCAAACTTGAAGGGTTTCAAGATGAGAAAAAGTACGATGGCTGGCAACATCAAAAAGGCTGGGGAATTTCGTGTGTAGCTGCCGCAGCATTAATAATGAAAATGTTTGATTGTACGTATGGTGAATTTTGGCGCCATTTTTACTTGCCAGGTTTTTTCCACTGCGTGTGTGTGTTTGGCGACAGTCTGTAAAATCAAACTTGAAGGGTTTCAAGATGAGAAAAAGTACGAATGGATTTTTGTTGAACCTTTTAAAATGGACAAAAAATTAATTATTTTTTGTAAATAATGCACGATTTTTAATCATCATATTCTAATCTTTTGCTGAAAACATTTTCGATTGTAATTACGACCATGTACGCTTGCACCGTGTCGTGCCTGAGAGAACCACGCGGTGGCTTAGTGCGCATTCAAAAAAAATCTCGTCGTGATTGAAGCTTGCACCCTGCTAGCGACATTTTCACACACACGCACACACAAATTCTCTCTCTCTCTCATTTGAACTTATGCCAATATTGATGCGATTATTTTGGCGCCTTTTTTACTCACCGGCTCTTTTATGTTTGTGTGTTTATGGGTGGTCCAAGCCCCTCGTAAGTACAGGCCTGGAAGCAGACAGGCCAACTAATACTAACATAGCTGAAAAGTGGCCAAAAATTTCTGACAGTTGTGGAATTAACATGGCCGAAGCCATAAGAAGCAATTTTTTAAGTTTGTTTTTGCACTAAAAAGTGGTAAAATATTGTATATTTTCACTTTTTGGTGCACATGGATTATCAGTGATTAGTGCTTTAGTGATTTAATAAAAAAAATTAAAATGAAGTGAGTGGTTAAGTGTATTTTAAGAGTGTTAATGGATTAGGTGACCATTTTTGTTTACAATCGCGGTGGTTTTTTCGTGTTAATTTAGGGAAAAAATGTTGAATTTGTGTAGTAACATAATAAAAAGTGCTTTTTAAGTGATTAAAGATTATTATAGGATAGTTATTAAAAACATAAGTGCAGAAAAATGTGAAGGAAAAGTGAAAAAGTTATTGTTATTCATGTTGTGTGGTAGTACTTGCACTTATGTTTTTAATAACTCTTCTATAATAATTTTTAACTACTTTAAATTCACTTTTAATTCCATTACTACACAAATTCAACACCTTTTCCCTAAATTAACACGATAAAACCACCGCGATTGTAAACAAAAATGGTCACCTAATCAATTAACACTCTTAAAATACACTTAACCACTAATTTTTTTTTAATTTATGGACTCAGAGCACTAAATAACTTATCACTGATAATCCGTGTGCACTAAAAAGTGATAAAATACAATATTTTACCACTTTTTATTACAAAACCAAAGTTAAAAAATTGCTTCGTACGGCTTCGGCCATGTTAATTCCACAACTGTCAGACGATTTTGGCCGCGCACAGACACAACCAAAAAGTCTGCTTCCAGGCCTGTACTTACGAGGGTCTTGGGTGGTCATTCAAATTTCATGTGCTCAAAGAAGAGAAAAAGGGGATCATTTTGAAATGGCAAGAAATTAATTCTTTTTTACATACATAAGTATGTAAAAAAAAGTTTTTCGTAGTCAGTCTAAAAAGTAATAAAGCGTGAGAAGACATTTAAGTAGATTGATTAGCTTTGAAAAGAATCACAATTAAATTTAAGTAAACTTCTTGAACAGAAAACAAATTTTTATTTTCACACTATATGCAAAACTGTTACTCATTGTTTAAAAATTTGGTCGCCCTGAAAAGGACGGTTTTTTTGATAATAAACGATGAAAAAATTTAAATATGAGGAATTTAGGCTTTCTTTTCTGTTTTTTTGGGTAACAGAACGGCTTGAATATTCGGAAGTACACCACCTTGAGCAATAGTAACACCAGATAATAATTTGTTTAATTCTTCGTCATTTCTGATGGCCAATTGCAAATGGCGAGGAATAATTCGCGTCTTTTTATTATCACGGGCAGCATTCCCAGCCAATTCCAAAACTTCAGCAGCTAAGTACTCCATAACAGCTGCCAAATATACGGGGGCACCAGCTCCAACACGCTCAGCATAATTGCCTTTTCTTAATAAACGGTGAATTCTGCCGACGGGAAATTGAAGTCCGGCACGATTTGAACGAGACTTTGCCTTCGTCTTAACTTTTCCACCTTTGCCACGACCAGACATTTTCACTTATTTTTTCACTTGAGAAGTCACAACACGCACAACCTTTCACTTGGAATGAGCTTCAGCAGCGATATGTCGTAATATTTATACTCTTTTCGTTGTACAATTGCCACCCTTCTATCAAAGTAAACTGTAATTTCACATACTGAGAATATTCTCTCGGGCCCGCATACAAACGAAACTCTATAAATATTATTCGCATTCGGGAAAATAATTCAGTCGTTGACTTTCAGTGATTGTGTTAACAGTGTTCAGTTCAGTAAATAAGTGCCGAGTTCGAGATGCCGCCGAAAACTAGTGGAAAAGCAGCAAAGAAGGCCGGAAAGGCACAAAAGAATATTTCTAAAGGTGATAAGAAAAAGAAGCGCAAGAGGAAGGAATCTTATGCTATTTACATTTACAAAGTTTTGAAACAAGTTCACCCCGATACTGGAATTTCTTCAAAAGCAATGAGCATCATGAATAGTTTCGTCAATGATATTTTTGAGAGAATCGCTGCTGAAGCTTCCCGTTTAGCTCATTACAATAAGCGTTCTACAATTACCAGCCGGGAAATCCAAACTGCTGTTAGATTGTTGTTACCTGGTGAACTTGCTAAGCACGCCGTAAGTGAAGGAACAAAAGCCGTTACTAAATATACCAGTTCGAAATAAATTAAGATTAAAAGTGTTCGTGAAAAAATGGCCCTTTTCAGGGCCGCCAAATATTTAAACAAAGAGAAATCCATTCGAATATTAAAAATTCCGTCTTTTGTTGTGTTGTGTAAAGGTACTTTATCTAGAGCCCTTTTTTAAAAATCTGCACACTTTCAAATTAGTATTAACTTGTACAAACAAGCGCCATTTTATGAATATCCGCATGTACATGAAAGCATTTTCGAGGTTCTCCATAAGCCTAACTAAACCAAACGTGAAACTATTTTTTGCTTAGGCCCAAGGGAGCTTCTTTAATATAAAATGAAACCGCTCAGAGTTTCTCTTTTGTGCGCTGGTGTAGGTGATAATTTCACCAGCGAGCCCTGTTGCAATACATGCGCATAAAAGCCGCTGTCTCTCCTCTCTGTCGTTAATACACATTGGTATGAGTCGTCAAGAATGTTATCAAAAAAATGTACAAATTCATTTCAGTGGTTTAATACGAAATTGGGTAAGAATAATAATAAAACTAAGGAAAGAAAATATCCAAAGAGTAACTTTAAAGTTGTTTCTCCTCCTGGTTTATTAAACAAGTCTTTATGTTGAGAAGTAAGGCTGTTCTCGCGTAACGCTCATGTAACTTTGACGATAGCTGCCGATCATTGTTACGGGTTTCTTTACTGTGGAACTTTTCCTATGCTCTATGAGGTTATGAATTATAAATAAAAGTATATGACGAGAACAATTTACTCAAAGTTTAAATATTTTGTGGTCCTGAAAAGGACCGATTTGTAAATATATTTTAAGAATTTTTAAGCACGTTCACCACGAATACGACGAGCCAGTTGGATGTCCTTTGGCATAATAGTTACACGTTTAGCATGAATAGCACACAAATTGGTATCTTCAAATAAACCAACTAAATACGCTTCACTTGCTTCTTGAAGAGCCATGACGGCAGAACTTTGGAAACGCAAATCAGTTTTAAAATCTTGAGCAATTTCACGAACTAAACGTTGGAATGGCAATTTCCGGATTAAAAGCTCGGTGCTTTTTTGATAACGACGAATTTCACGAAGCGCAACAGTACCAGGACGATAACGATGCGGCTTCTTGACACCACCAGTAGCCGGAGCACTTTTCCTTGCAGCCTTTGTCGCCAACTGCTTTCTCGGAGCTTTACCACCAGTAGATTTACGGGCTGTTTGCTTTGTACGAGCCATTACCACTTTTTCACTTTACCAGTTATTCACGATACTTCACTGATCACAATTCACTTCACAATGAGCTGACACGCGATCTCCACCGCGTATTTATAGACATATTTTCCCCTCTAGAAGATATTTTAGCCCTACTCAAAAATTATTGAACGAATTTTCGTTTCTCCTCTTTGTAAAAAATTGCGATCTGCTATAAAAGTAGGTGCTTGCTCGAAGCGATCATCAGTTTTGTGTAGAGTGTCAAGTGTGTTAAGTGCAAGCAAAGTTCTATAATCAGTGAAAATGACTGGCCGTGGCAAAGGAGGAAAAGGTCTTGGTAAAGGTGGTGCCAAGCGTCATCGTAAAGTTCTTCGTGATAATATCCAAGGTATTACAAAGCCAGCCATTCGTCGATTAGCTCGTCGTGGTGGAGTGAAACGTATATCTGGTTTAATTTATGAAGAAACTCGCGGTGTGCTCAAAGTTTTCTTAGAGAATGTTATCCGTGACGCAGTTACATACACAGAACATGCCAAAAGGAAAACAGTTACTGCAATGGATGTTGTTTACGCCCTGAAAAGACAGGGACGCACACTTTATGGTTTCGGCGGTTAAAATCGATTTTATTTATACTATGAATGCAAAAACGGTCCTTTTCAGGACCACCAAATTTTTGAACAAAAAGTAAAATACTGCTGTTAACGATAACGTTTTTAAATAAAGCCGAAAAAATATTTTTTTTTATTTTAATGAAGATTGATCTTTAATAATAATAAATGATGCAGCAAGCTTTGTCTATTCTCACAATTATTTTATTTTATTAATAAAAAAGGCGACATTTCTAAATTTGAAAATTTTATCTTTTACCCCAAACATTTTCGAATGTCATTACGGGCATGTATGGACGCTTGCGACGTGTCGTGCCTGAAAAAACTACACGATCGAGAGCGCATTCAAAACATGTTCTCTGAGATTCGTCGTGATTGAAGCGAATTTGTATAAAAACCGGTTTTCTTGGGCATGTATTCAAGCAGCTGCTTCATCATTCATTCTTGTGTGCGTGTGGAATTTTTTTTTGCCCTGCATACAGCCAGCAAACGTCGTTTTCACTGCACACGAAATTTTTTTGCTACATAGAATTAAATAATCAAATGAAGATGTAGCCGTGGCAAGAAGGCTGGCAACATCAAAAAGGCTGGGGAATTTCGTGTGTAGCTGCCGCAGTATTAATAATGAAAATGTTTGAGTGTACGTATGGTGAATTTTAGCGCCATTTTTACTTGCCAGGTTTTTTTCCACTGCGTGTGTGTGTTTGGCGGCAGCCTGTAAATTCAAACTTGAAGGGTTTCAAGATGAGAAAAAGTACGATGGCTGGCAACATCAAAAAGGCTGGGGAATTTCGTGTGTAGCTGCCGCAGTATTAATAATGAAAATGTTTGATTGTACGTATGGTGAATTTTGGCGCCATTTTTACTTGCCAGGTTTTTTCCACTGCGTGTGTGTGTTTGGCGACAGTCTGTAAAATCAAACTTGAAGGGTTTCAAGATGAGAAAAAGTACGAATGGATTTTTGTTGAACCTTTTAAAATGGACAAAAAATTAATTATTTTTTGTAAATAATGCACGATTTTTAATCATCATATTCTAATCTTTTGCTGAAAACATTTTCGATTGTAATTACGACCATGTACGCTTGCACCGTGTCGTGCCTGAGAGAACCACGCGGTGGCTTAGTGCGCATTCAAAAAAAATCTCGTCGTGATTGAAGCTTGCACCCTGCTAGCGACATTTTCACACACACGCACACACAAATTCTCTCTCTCTCTCATTTGAACTTATGCCAATATTGATGCGATTATTTTGGCGCCTTTTTTACTCACCGGCTCTTTTATGTTTGTGTGTTTATGGGTGGTCATTCAAATTTCATGTGCTCAAAGAAGAGAAAAAGGGGATCATTTTGAAATGGCAAGAAATTAATTCTTTTTTACATACATAAGTATGTAAAAAAAAGTTTTTCGTAGTCAGTCTAAAAAGTAATAAAGCGTGAGAAGACATTTAAGTAGATTGATTAGCTTTGAAAAGAATCACAATTAAATTTAAGTAAACTTCTTGAACAGAAAACAAATTTTTATTTTCACACTAAATGCAAAACTGTTACTCATTGTTTAAAAATTTGGTCGCCCTGAAAAGGACGGTTTTTTTGATAATAAACGATGAAAAAATTTAAATATGAGGAATTTAGGCTTTCTTTTCTGTTTTTTTGGGTAACAGAACGGCTTGAATATTCGGAAGTACACCACCTTGAGCAATAGTAACACCAGATAATAATTTGTTTAATTCTTCGTCATTTCTGATGGCCAATTGCAAATGGCGAGGAATAATTCGCGTCTTTTTATTATCACGGGCAGCATTCCCAGCCAATTCCAAAACTTCAGCAGCTAAGTACTCCATAACAGCTGCCAAATATACGGGGGCACCAGCTCCAACACGCTCAGCATAATTGCCTTTTCTTAATAAACGGTGAATTCTGCCGACGGGAAATTGAAGTCCGGCACGATTTGAACGAGACTTTGCCTTCGTCTTAACTTTTCCACCTTTGCCACGACCAGACATTTTCACTTATTTTTTCACTTGAGAAGTCACAACACGCACAACCTTTCACTTGGAATGAGCTTCAGCAGCGATATGTCGTAATATTTATACTCTTTTCGTTGTACAATTGCCACCCTTCTATCAAAGTAAACTGTAATTTCACATACTGAGAATATTCTCTCGGGCCCGCATACAAACGAAACTCTATAAATATTATTCGCATTCGGGAAAATAATTCAGTCGTTGACTTTCAGTGATTGTGTTAACAGTGTTCAGTTCAGTAAATAAGTGCCGAGTTCGAGATGCCGCCGAAAACTAGTGGAAAAGCAGCAAAGAAGGCCGGAAAGGCACAAAAGAATATTTCTAAAGGTGATAAGAAAAAGAAGCGCAAGAGGAAGGAATCTTATGCTATTTACATTTACAAAGTTTTGAAACAAGTTCACCCCGATACTGGAATTTCTTCAAAAGCAATGAGCATCATGAATAGTTTCGTCAATGATATTTTTGAGAGAATCGCTGCTGAAGCTTCCCGTTTAGCTCATTACAATAAGCGTTCTACAATTACCAGCCGGGAAATCCAAACTGCTGTTAGATTGTTGTTACCTGGTGAACTTGCTAAGCACGCCGTAAGTGAAGGAACAAAAGCCGTTACTAAATATACCAGTTCGAAATAAATTAAGATTAAAAGTGTTCGTGAAAAAATGGCCCTTTTCAGGGCCGCCAAATATTTAAACAAAGAGAAATCCATTCGAATATTAAAAATTCCGTCTTTTGTTGTGTTGTGTAAAGGTACTTTATCTAGAGCCCTTTTTTAAAAATCTGCACACTTTCAAATTAGTATTAACTTGTACAAACAAGCGCCATTTTATGAATATCCGCATGTACATGAAAGCATTTTCGAGGTTCTCCATAAGCCTAACTAAACCAAACGTGAAACTATTTTTTGCTTAGGCCCAAGGGAGCTTCTTTAATATAAAATGAAACCGCTCAGAGTTTCTCTTTTGTGCGCTGGTGTAGGTGATAATTTCACCAGCGAGCCCTGTTGCAATACATGCGCATAAAAGCCGCTGTCTCTCCTCTCTGTCGTTAATACACATTGGTATGAGTCGTCAAGAATGTTATCAAAAAAATGTACAAATTCATTTCAGTGGTTTAATACGAAATTGGGTAAGAATAATAATAAAACTAAGGAAAGAAAATATCCAAAGAGTAACTTTAAAGTTGTTTCTCCTCCTGGTTTATTAAACAAGTCTTTATGTTGAGAAGTAAGGCTGTTCTCGCGTAACGCTCATGTAACTTTGACGATAGCTGCCGATCATTGTTACGGGTTTCTTTACTGTGGAACTTTTCCTATGCTCTATGAGGTTATGAATTATAAATAAAAGTATATGACGAGAACAATTTACTCAAAGTTTAAATATTTTGTGGTCCTGAAAAGGACCGATTTGTAAATATATTTTAAGAATTTTTAAGCACGTTCACCACGAATACGACGAGCCAGTTGGATGTCCTTTGGCATAATAGTTACACGTTTAGCATGAATAGCACACAAATTGGTATCTTCAAATAAACCAACTAAATACGCTTCACTTGCTTCTTGAAGAGCCATGACGGCAGAACTTTGGAAACGCAAATCAGTTTTAAAATCTTGAGCAATTTCACGAACTAAACGTTGGAATGGCAATTTCCGGATTAAAAGCTCGGTGCTTTTTTGATAACGACGAATTTCACGAAGCGCAACAGTACCAGGACGATAACGATGCGGCTTCTTGACACCACCAGTAGCCGGAGCACTTTTCCTTGCAGCCTTTGTCGCCAACTGCTTTCTCGGAGCTTTACCACCAGTAGATTTACGGGCTGTTTGCTTTGTACGAGCCATTACCACTTTTTCACTTTACCAGTTATTCACGATACTTCACTGATCACAATTCACTTCACAATGAGCTGACGCGCGATCTCCACCGCGTATTTATAGACATATTTTCCCCTCTAGAAGATATTTTAGCCCTACTCAAAAATTATTGAACGAATTTTCGTTTCTCCTCTTTGTAAAAAATTGCGATCTGCTATAAAAGTAGGTGCTTGCTCGAAGCGATCATCAGTTTTGTGTGGAGTGTCAAGTGTGTTAAGTGCAAGCAAAGTTCTATAATCAGTGAAAATGACTGGCCGTGGCAAAGGAGGAAAAGGTCTTGGTAAAGGTGGTGCCAAGCGTCATCGTAAAGTTCTTCGTGATAATATCCAAGGTATTACAAAGCCAGCCATTCGTCGATTAGCTCGTCGTGGTGGAGTGAAACGTATATCTGGTTTAATTTATGAAGAAACTCGCGGTGTGCTCAAAGTTTTCTTAGAGAATGTTATCCGTGACGCAGTTACATACACAGAACATGCCAAAAGGAAAACAGTTACTGCAATGGATGTTGTTTACGCCCTGAAAAGACAGGGACGCACACTTTATGGTTTCGGCGGTTAAAATCGATTTTATTTATACTATGAATGCAAAAACGGTCCTTTTCAGGACCACCAAATTTTTGAACAAAAAGTAAAATACTGCTGTTAACGATAAAGTTTTTAAATAAAGCCGAAAAAATATTTTTTTTTATTTTAATGAAGATTGATCTTTAATAATAATAAATGATGCAGCAAGCTTTGTCTATTCTCACAATTATTTTATTTTATTAATAAAAAAGGCGACATTTCTAAATTTGAAAATTTTATCTTTTACCCCAAACATTTTCGAATGTCATTACGGGCATGTATGGACGCTTGCGACGTGTCGTGCCTGAAAAAACTACACGATCGAGAGCGCATTCAAAACATGTTCTCTGAGATTCGTCGTGATTGAAGCGAATTTGTATAAAAACCGGTTTTCTTGGGCATGTATTCAAGCAGCTGCTTCATCATTCATTCTTGTGTGCGTGTGGAATTTTTTTTTGCCCTGCATACAGCCAGCAAACGTCGTTTTCACTGCACACGAAATTTTTTTGCTACATAGAATTAAATAATCAAATGAAGATGTAGCCGTGGCAAGAAGGCTGGCAACATCAAAAAGGCTGGGGAATTTCGTGTGTAGCTGCCGCAGTATTAATAATGAAAATGTTTGAGTGTACGTATGGTGAATTTTAGCGCCATTTTTACTTGCCAGGTTTTTTTCCACTGCGTGTGTGTGTTTGGCGGCAGCCTGTAAATTCAAACTTGAAGGGTTTCAAGATGAGAAAAAGTACGATGGCTGGCAACATCAAAAAGGCTGGGGAATTTCGTGTGTAGCTGCCGCAGTATTAATAATGAAAATGTTTGATTGTACGTATGGTGAATTTTGGCGCCATTTTTACTTGCCAGGTTTTTTCCACTGCGTGTGTGTGTTTGGCGACAGTCTGTAAAATCAAACTTGAAGGGTTTCAAGATGAGAAAAAGTACGAATGGATTTTTGTTGAACCTTTTAAAATGGACAAAAAATTAATTATTTTTTGTAAATAATGCACGATTTTTAATCATCATATTCTAATCTTTTGCTGAAAACATTTTCGATTGTAATTACGACCATGTACGCTTGCACCGTGTCGTGCCTGAGAGAACCACGCGGTGGCTTAGTGCGCATTCAAAAAAAATCTCGTCGTGATTGAAGCTTGCACCCTGCTAGCGACATTTTCACACACACGCACACACAAATTCTCTCTCTCTCTCATTTGAACTTATGCCAATATTGATGCGATTATTTTGGCGCCTTTTTTACTCACCGGCTCTTTTATGTTTGTGTGTTTATGGGTGGTCATTCAAATTTCATGTGCTCAAAGAAGAGAAAAAGGGGATCATTTTGAAATGGCAAGAAATTAATTCTTTTTTACATACATAAGTATGTAAAAAAAAGTTTTTCGTAGTCAGTCTAAAAAGTAATAAAGCGTGAGAAGACATTTAAGTAGATTGATTAGCTTTGAAAAGAATCACAATTAAATTTAAGTAAACTTCTTGAACAGAAAACAAATTTTTATTTTCACACTATATGCAAAACTGTTACTCATTGTTTAAAAATTTGGTCGCCCTGAAAAGGACGGTTTTTTTGATAATAAACGATGAAAAAATTTAAATATGAGGAATTTAGGCTTTCTTTTCTGTTTTTTTGGGTAACAGAACGGCTTGAATATTCGGAAGTACACCACCTTGAGCAATAGTAACACCAGATAATAATTTGTTTAATTCTTCGTCATTTCTGATGGCCAATTGCAAATGGCGAGGAATAATTCGCGTCTTTTTATTATCACGGGCAGCATTCCCAGCCAATTCCAAAACTTCAGCAGCTAAGTACTCCATAACAGCTGCCAAATATACGGGGG